>CM076851.1:88451009-89051009 GCA_039519185.1 Astragalus membranaceus
ATTTATTTGTTGATATAAAAAATTATACACATGTGTTTAAATTTATTTGAACTATTAAGAATACAAATCTCAATTACTACAATGATTGTTTTGTCAAAAAAAAATTACTACAATGATTGTATTCATTGTGATACTAATCAAAAAGAAATCTTTACTTTTAAATAACAAATTTAGATTAAATATATTCTATTTGAGAATAATCTATTATTATGTTTGATTTGTATGAGATAATAATATAATCTGTAAATTGTTATGTACCTTGCAGTGTAAGTTCACTATGAATGATTAACAAAAGTTCATTTTGCAATTACAGTTTTCCATCTAACTCACTAGCATTAACACTTGTTCCAAAGAAAATTCATTAAGATCAAGAAAGAAAAAGGGTCTAACTTTGAGACCCGACATACCCTGCAGGGAGAGACTGCCTGGATCGCAGGGGAAACCTCAACATTAGATCAAAGCCAAGACCATCTTCCCAAGGCGGTGTTCTTTAAATACACCTCTTGGAATTCTAGTAATGGAGTCAAGGGTGCCATGGCATGCCAAAACAAATAAGTGACCTTGGTGGTCACAACCCCTTGGGCGAGTTCTATCTGGGCCGAGTCCTGGTAAACTCTGCCAAGGGTATACTTCAAGCTGACCTTGGTGGTCACAACCCCTTGGGCTTGTTCTATCTGGGCCGAGTCCTGGTAATCTGTGCCAAGAGGATACTTCAAGCTGACATTGGTGGTCACAACCCCTTGGGCGAGTTCTCTATAGGTCGAGTCTTGGTAAACTGTGTCCACGGTATACTTCAAGCTGACCTTGATGGTCACAATCCCTTGGGCGAGTTCTATCCAGGCCGAGTCTTGGTAAACTATGCTAAGGGTATACTTCATTACAAATTGTCCCGACGGGCGTCGACAAACTCATCTGCCTAAAGCAATGCAAACTTAGCAACTATCTACTTAAAATTTGAAAGGATGGTGGCACAAAGCAACCAAGGTCACGGCACCCAGCCAGCAGGAATCCAAGGTCAAGGCACCCACAGGACGCCAGCACCAAGGCGCCAAAAGCAAACAGGACCCGGCACCCAGGCGCCTATGAGGGGGCCAACTTCAGCACCCGGCACTCAGGCGCCTACGAGGGTGCCAACTTCAGCATCCGGCACCAAGGCGCCTATGAGGGCGCCAACTTCAGCATCCAGCAACCAGGCGCCTTTGGGTCATGATCTACATAGAAATGAAGGAAGAGGATAAAATACTTACCAAGAAGGAAGAGACTTGCTCCAAGTAGATGATGAAGGTAACTTAAAACACCGTCGTCACGAGGAGAATCTCTCACACGACCCGACAAGACAAACGAAGTAACGCTTCAGGCAGATCAACAAAATCCTTCCAGCCGAGACCATCCTTCGGAATAATCTCGGCTTGGGGGCAACAGTTCTGGACTGGACCAAGAGGCCCATTCAGCAATTGGACATGGATTGGCCCAATCACTTTGGTCCATATCCACAATACACAAGCCCATTCCTGATTCTCATACTTGGATGGCTCAGATTCACTCTATCGATCCAACGGCTCACCCCGGGCACAATTCCCTATAAATACTGGCTCACATTGCCATAATGATGTAGATTCTCATTCCTAACTAAATCACTAATCTATTCTCAATACTGACTTGAGCGTCGGAGTGGTTTCGCAAGTATCCCTCCCGGGCTCGCACTTACCTCCGGTTAGGCAACAGGTGACCTACCAAGTGCAGTCCACCCAACACTGCAAGGTACAGAACATACATATAAATATATAAATAAATTTGTACATGTAATCATTCCAAAAAAAACACCAAACCCATCAAAACAAAATAATGCAAGGCAAAGAGGAAAAAAACCTTTCATTCAAGTTATAGGTTTTCCATCCATTGTTTAGAATATTTAGTCTGATAATTAAAAATAAGAAATAATTAAATGATAAACTATATTAATAACCGAAGATCTAAATAGTGTTAGAAGTCAAAATGAATTTGCTTTCCAGAAACAGATCTGATAAAACACTGTTCTTCAAACGCAAATTCCACAGCAACTCACATGGAAATGCAACAAAGAACTTCCCACTAGACCAAATCTCTTGTAGTTTTCAAAAGGAGGGAATGAATCTAATGAACCTTGTTGTTGTAGTATTTTTTCTCTAACCGAATAAACCGTGTTGTTAATCTGAACTAAAAAACTAAATCTTCGTTCAAAATGAACAGCAAAACGAAACCCAGATGAACAACAAAATGAAATCGAAATGAGCAGCAAAACGAAACCCAAAATAACAACAAAACGAAACCCACATATGAACAGCAAAACGAAAGAGCGATTTCATGGCGGAGAGAGAGAGAGAGAGAGAGAAATCGTTTTGTTTGATCTTGGATGGGTTTTGATCGCAAGAAAGAGATCTAAAGAAGCCCTAAATCAATTTCGTAAAACAACGAGTTTCTGGGTTTTCGCCATTGATGCATATCTGAGTTGCAGTTTCAATTTAGTTTCAGTTTGGTCCTCTACGTTTTCTTGTAGTTTCAGTTTGGTCCTCTACGTTTTCCTTTAGTTTCAGTTTGGTCCCCTATGTCTTTTTTTAGTTTCATTATGGTCCCCACTATCTCATTTTCTTCCCCCTCGTCTCTGTTCATCTTCACAGAAAGCATTTTACCCATGATTGAAACCCAAAAATTAGAAACCCTAATTTTGAATAAATCTGCAATCGTGTTTATGTTCAATCATCATCTTCTTCGTTTCAAGATTTGGAAACGAATTTAAAACGAGATCTGGAAACGAATCTGTAAAACAGATCTTGAAATGAGGATGAATCTTGAAACGAGATCTTGAAGAACCCAGAAACGAGATCTTGAAGAACCCAGAAACGAATTTGTTGATGATGTTGGAATTCTGGGTTTCAATTTTTATTGTTGCTGGAAATTGATTTTGAAGGTTATGCATTTGCTAGAAATTTAATTCTGTTTGTTTTTTTATTATAATTGTTTTTAATTTTTTGGTTTTTATGTTATGTTTTAATTTAAAAATATGAAATGGTGATGTGTAATTAGATTTTTTGCCACCTCAAAATGTTTGCCACGTCATTTAATGAATCTGAGACGCCACGTCAGCAGTTAACTGCCAGCAAAAACTAACGAAACTAACGTCGGGGACCAAAGTGAAACGAAAATGAAAGATAAATGACTAAAACGGACCCAAAAAAAGATAAATGACCAAAGTGAAACCAAAAGCAAAGATATCTATTTAGATAGAATTTATTATTAGCATATTAAAAAAAATTCTATTTTTTTGACGGGTGCCGTGGCTCCCCTTGGCTCTTAGATAATCCGCCACTGATCATGTAATACTTAGCCACTTAGGCATGGTTGCTGCACCACTACCACGTTAGGCCAAAAATACTGGTTCACTATTATGCTGCCTCACCTTCTAATCTGCATAATTGCCCTGCACTTGGCCTCATCATGTGGTTCTAATATCTTTTGGCTTTCCAAGTCGCCATGAAGATGTTTCTCTACTGCTTACTAAGAGTTATTGGGTGATATTTTCCTCTATTTTGAAATACTAAATATAATTGAAACCTTGAAATAAAAACATTATAATGAATTCAGGTAGATTATAAGACAATAAATATTGGAACAATAATAACAATCCCATCATAAATTGACTTCATAATGGGGAAAGAAGCACATTGTGAAGAAAATGATACTCACGGTTGCCCCGGTAATACACAATTGAATGAAAAACCATGCAACAACTTATATCCAGGACTAACTCCATCATTCATTTGTCAATAACAAACACATTGTTGCTAATATCCATGATATTTATCATTCTAAAGAATTATACTTAAAAAAGAAACATGATAGCAAAGCAATTTACCATCCCCAATCGACATCTATAATGTATTTATTTGTAGAATTTTCTTGACTAAAGAAATATTAACCACAGAGACATAACCTTTTTAGCTAAAATTGGGCTCCAAATAGTTCGGTTGAGGTCAACCGAATAGTGTAAAAGAGGTAAAAAATTGGTGTGTCTCAAAAAAATACACGTTCGGTTGGGCCTAACCGAAAGTTTTCGGTTGACCTTAACCGAATCGGTGAACACAGCGCACCTCATTAATGGCCTTTTTGTCATTTCGCAGGGTTTGGGGGTGTGGGGTGAGTAGGGAGGGATGTGGGAAAAGCATGAGCCTTAAATTTTTTAGTGGGTTAGGGCCAGGGCTTTGTGGGCTGACCCCCAAATTTTATTCTCATTCTTTTCCCACTATTTACACATCCACTTTCATTCTTTCACCCCCTTTCTCTTCTCTCTCCCTCTCACCACCACCTTCTTCTCCCTCTCACTACAACCACCACCACCACCATCTTCCACTCACCACAACCACCACCACCACCTTCTTTTCCCTCTCACCACCACCACCTCCTTATCCCTCTCACCACCACCACCCCACCTCTTTTCCCACTATTTATACCTCTACTTTCATTCTTTCACCCCTTTCCTCTTTTTCCTCACTCCCACCACCACCACCATCTTCCACTCACCACCACCACCACCTATTTTTCCACTATTTATATCTCCACTTTCATTCTTTCACTCTCTTCCTCTTCTCCTTCACGCTCACCACAACCTCCTTTTCCCTTTCACCCCAACCACCACCACCATCACCATCTTCCACTCACCACCACCTCCTTTTCTCTCTCACCACCACCACCTCATTTTCCCTTTCCCCACCGTCACACAACAACCACCACCTCCTTTTTCTTTTCACCACCAACACCACATATTTTTCCACTATTTACACATCCACTTTCACTCTTTCGCCCCCTTCCTCTTTTCCCACACTCACCACCACCTCCTTCTCCCTCTCACCACAACCACCACCACCATCTCACACTCACCACCACCACCACCACCACGTTTTCAGTTTTTTTAAAAGGCCCCTGAACTAGGCCATCAAAGTTGAGTGGATCATTAAAAGGTAAAGGTCAAGATTTATGATCAAAAGCCATACTATAGCTAGCTCTTGCATGATTTGAAACATGGCTAAAAATTTTATTCATCTATGTCATCACAGTCTAATTTAGGTACCTGTCAATAAAATTCATTCATAATACCAGGCATGAATTAACTTAGTATCATACATAACCATCTAATCTTATGAGCATGCTAGCTTCATCCTAAATACATATTGAGATTAATAAAAAGAACTCTAAAAGGCCACCAAAAAGTGAGCAATAATCAGTGGTGTGCCCACTGAATGTCCTTGATCTCATACCTTCAATAATAATGTTTAAAAAGAGCAAAAAACTGACCAAAGTTGTTTCATGATCTTTAGATGGTGTTCCTACCGCTATGCATGAATAGTTATGGGAAGGACCCCAATTAACACAGGGGAACCTGCTGCTATCATCACACATTTACCAATTTTATATTCCCACCAATTAATGACCTTCACCTACTTTGGGATGGCGATCACCTATTTTCATCCATGTGGATGTGCCTCCTAATGGCACACCTTACCAAATCAAATGTATCATCTAAAGAGCATATTGAATGTCTGAGTTAAACTTCAATGTTCAAAAATAGGCAACCGCAAGATGCTCCAAGAGCAATGACTTTTGTAAAGATTTCTATGCATCATCATCACAACTCAATCACTTCCATCTAAAACTTTAGTATGGTATGAGTCCTACTGCACTGGATCGAAAACAATTCCTCCTCTCCTCCAAACAGATAAACTATAGGCCACCTGCACAGTAACACCAAATCATAACAACACTAATGTTAAAAGTTCATATTTCTCTTCTGTTGAGATGGGATCATAAGGGAAATGGAAATCGTCAACCTAAACAGTAGCATTGCTTATACCGCCACCAACTGCCGTCTTCAATATCCGGTAAAGAACTATTCATCTTTCTCCTAACAATCCCTTTTCGTCTTCTGGATTTGTTCAATATCATTTCCATTTATGGCTTCTAAATAAGTAAACTCTAATTAGGAATTTTGAATAACAATGCCAAAACCGTTTTTTCACGTTCATTGAAAAAAATCATTCTTTAAATAAGTCAAATGAATTAATAATCTACCATTAAAATATTAAATGAAAACATCATTAATGCTAATTCATTATCTGATTTGCTTTTTTAGTGGGGCCTCAGAAATGTAATTAATATTATATTCATAATAAGATGACATTTGGCAATGCATTAATGGAGATGCTTGTCAAATGTTTATAGTATTGATATGCAGCCTCGTTGGCACTCCCGTTGCCGCTTCTATTGGCGCTGTAGTTGTTGGTCTCGTTGTTGCTCTCGTGCGTCTCACAAATAAATAAAAAAGATGGGATCATGGCGCTGTAGTTGTTGGTCTCGTTGTTGCTCTCGTGCGTCTCACAAATAAATAAAAAAGATGGGATTATGGCGCTGTATTTGTTGGTCTCGTTGTTGCTCTCGTGCGTCTCACAAAATAAATAAAAAAGATTTAATTATTTATTTTTTAGGAAAAATTATTTTAGAATTTTTGCTAGCAATATCGCCTTTTTTGACAATTGGTAGTGGTTAAATTAACGGGTTTTAATAGTTTGAGTAGATTATAATACTTAGTGTTGGACTATATGATAACCTTAGAGGGGGGTGAATAAGGTTATATGCAAAAACTGAATCTTTTTTATTTTTGAGAATTGAAGATGCTAGTTTAAATCGAATGCGGAAAAAAGGATTTAAACTATATGCAACAACTATGCAAGCTATAACAATACGCAGAAACAATTACAATGATAATGATATCTAAGCACAATAATATCAAATGCAATAATAATTAACAATTATAAGGGAAATGCAATGTAAAGATAGGGGAAAGAAGTACACCGTGATTTTTACGAGGTTTGGGATAAAAAGTCCTACGTCATCGGCCTCCGGCTTTGCAACCTTCGGATTTGATAATAACCACTATAAGAGAAGAACGTCTTACAAGCAAACAAATCCCCTATAGCTATCACACCAATCTCAATTTTCCCAAATTGAGAACCCGAGCTCCCTGCTAAGGATTTCACTACAATTCAATCTCCCTAATTGAATTACCCAAGACAACTCTCAGGATTTCACAACAATCAAATATAGATGTTTACAATTGAGAACTAGGATCCAATCACTCAAGCATATGACAATGATGTAGTTGAGAGAGATGGGAGATTTAGATTAGCGTGATTCCCAACCTAACCAGTGATGAAGAACGTGAAGAACAGGTGTGACGATGAGAGTTCGCGTTCTTCTTTGTGATTTGTAGGTTGGTTTTCTCTGTGAATCCTTGGTTCTGTTGTTTGTGAAGCCCTAGGTCCCTATTTATAGACTTCGTAAAAAAATGACCGTTGAAGCACTTTTTAACACTATTGTGATAAGTGAGAAATAGATTGTTGTCCTTTAAAACATAGTTAAGAAAATCGATTTTGTGCTTCAAAAACCACAAGTTAAAAATCGATTGTTTGCTTAAAAGTAATGGAGAGAAATCGATTTTTGCCTTAATGAAATAAGAGAGAAATCGATTGCTAGCTTTAATGAAATAAGAGAGGAATCGATTGCTATCTTCAAAAACAAGTTGTGCTTCCAAAAATAAATTGAAAATTGATTCTCTTCTTTGAGGAAAGAAGTCACAAATCGAATTTTTTTCTCTTTAAAATGGAGAGCAAAATCGATTCTTTGCTTTAAATGCACAAGGTCATCAATCGATTGTTTTCTTTCCAAAACAAGTTCTTTTAAAAAAAATCTAATATGGAAATCGATTTCTAGCTTGTTAAAAAAAGAGTGAAATCGATTTCTTGCTTAAAGTACCAAATCAAGAATCGATTCTTTACTTCAAAAACAAGTTCTTTTAAAACACTAACCCATGAATCTATTGTCTTTAAAAAACAACAATTTATTCTTTGTGCCTAACCTATTAGCATTCTTTTATATAAATTTTTTTTCAAGCCTAGTTCAATTCTATTTTAACAAAACGGTTCTATTTTAAAAAGATCATCTCACAACTACAAAAGTCATAAGGCTGAAGTGACGGGATCTTACACGCGACCTATGGAAAGCAAAAATAACACATAAGTCCTGAACGCTTGAGTAGCTTCTCCTCCGAGCTGCTACACTTTAAGATATCATTAAAAAGAAGTTAAATAGTAAATTGTAGATAATTTAATATTTAATTAATTTATTAGATTATTAAAAAAAGTTATTTTTGAAATTTTGTTAATGGTTGAAATTTTTTTGACAATTGTTAGTAGTTAAATTGATTCGTTTTAGTAGTTTTAGTAGAATATAAATATAATAAGTAAAAAAAAGTAATTTATTAATTGTTGTCGAAAAAAAGCTAACACCGTGTCGGTGCTGCAGTCAGCGCATCAGCGCTTCTTGACTGCGCGTCAGAAAAGCTTAAAAGCTTTATTTTTGTCCTGTAGTGTCAAATTTACCTAATTACCCAAAATTTTGGACAAATGACGGAGTATGGAGATGTCTACTAAGGCATTTTGCTAACACTTAATTATACTATATTAGATATTAGATTAGATATAGATGTAGATATTAAAGGATAGTTTAATTAACAGTACTATATAATTTCACTATTAAAATTGTATTGTTTATTTCCAATGAAAGATACACATGCCTTCGATGAAGCTCATAAAACCAACTCAACACAAGTATTATCTATTAAAGGCACTACCGACAAAGATTTTATGCGTCACATTTTCTTCAAATACTCTTACTAAAATGCACATTTCAGATAAAAAAAATATAATATATGTACATAGATTTGTGCTAATCATTATAAGTTTTAAAAATATAATGAATGTAATTAAATAGATTGATAACCCCAAAACCTTAACAAGAACCATGCAAATAGTTAATTAATATTTCTAATTTATTATTTTAACCAAACCAAATTTTTGAAGGAAATTTATGAGAAAAATTTAAATTTTCATTCACATATAATTAATTTTTGAATTTAATTTATATACACATTATGTGTATACATGTTTTACACTATCTACCAATTATAGATTGACACATCATTAAAAAGAAGTTACTCATTTAGTAACCACCTAATGTGTCATCCCTACCATGTATTGTTATTGGTGGATAGTGTAATAAGTTTTAGGCTAAAGTGCTCCCGGGGTCCCTTATCTTTATTTAAAGTAACGATTTGGTCCTTTATCTTTTTTTTGTCCCAAATCAGTCCTTTATGTTTTAAATTTTTGACACATAAATCCTTTTCTGTCCAAAATCAGTCCTTTATGTTTCAAAAATTTTTAACACAAATCCTTTCTTTTGACACATAAATCAGCACTGTTAACGGAAAAGGATTTATGTGTCAAAAATTTGAAAGATAAAGGACTTATTTGGGACAAAAAAAACTTAAAGGACTAATTCGTTACTTTAAATAAAGATAAGGGACCGCGGGAGCACTTTAGCCTAAGTTTTACAAAAGCATGTGTATAATGTATACTAATTAAACCTTAATTTTTATGTGTTAAGTGATTAATATATAAACAATATTGGATTTATAATTTTTTAAGTATATATTGCGCATAGCATGGGTCAGTCAGTATACCGAAGCAAGCACATGCCGAGTACATGTAGAGTATGGATGGCAATGGGGATGGGACAGGCAATTTGTCCCCCAACCTCGATCTCCACCACAAAGAGTATTTCTCCTCCATCCCCACGGTCCCTGAGGCGACTCTGAAAATTTAGTAAAAGCTAGCAAAAATTTAAATTAAAATTAAAATATAATAAAATTGAAAAAATATTTAATAGTGGGTCCGTAAAACCAAAGTTCAACGTTTTAATATAAAAAAATATAGAAGTTAGTTTTACTTTTATATTTTAATTTTAAAAAAGTATTAAACTATGAATAAAAATATAAAAAAACACAAATTTGTACTTAATTAATATTCGTTAATAAAAACACATATAAAGAGACTAAAAAAATCAATTACTTATAATATAATATATTTGGCTGAAGTGCTCCCGGGGTCCCTTATCTTTATTTAAAGTAACGATTTGGTCCTTTATCTTTTTTTTGTCCCAAATCAGTCCTTTATGTTTTAAATTTTTGACACATAAATCCTTTTCTGTCCAAAATCAGTCCTTTATGTTTCAAATTTTTAACACATAAATCCTTTTTTTTGACACATAAATCAGCACTGTTAACGGAAACAGATTTATGTGTCAAAAATTTGAAAGATAAAGGACTTATTTGGGACAAAAAAAACATAAAGGACTAATTCGTTACTTTAAATAAAGATAAGGGACCCCGGGAGCACTTTTGCCAATATATTTCTACAATAAGAATATTTATGTATTATATTCGAGGAAGGGTCCCGCGGGACAGGGTATTGATCTCCGTCTCCATCTCCAAATTGACTATAGCGGGATTTTCTCTCCCGTGCCCACCGAAAAAAATTCCGTGCCCGCGAAAAAAATTCTGTGCCCGCAAGGTTCTGAATGAGGTAGTACCCGTGCGGATCCCACATATGGGTAGAAATTGCCACCCCTAAGTAGGTGGGTTGTTTAGCTATTATCAAATATTTATGGGTAAAATATGTTTTTGTCCCTACAAAATCGGGTTCTTCTAAGTTTAGTCCCTACATTAATGAAATAGGCGTTTTGATGTCTATCTTATTTTGTCGTTTTCATTATTAGTCCCTGACATTAAATGGTGCTGAATGGGCAAACATAATGTTGACGTGGCATCACCTAGGTGGCATTTTAGTTGATGTGGCACCATGTGACTGTCCATGTGGCTTTTTTTGTTTTTTTGTTTTTAGGATTTAGGTCATCTTCCCCAATTGATCTTCCCCTCACACCTCCACCAAAATTCCCCATTTCCACCGCCCCACCACCATCAAAAAATCATCTCTCTCCTCTCTCGCTCTGCCTCCAAGTAAAAAACAATGGGAGCGACTTTCGCTGCGCTTTCTCTGCAGCTAGGGGTGCACAAAATGTCCATGGTTACAAAACCAATCCATAACCATTAAATATCCAGTTTATATAATCGGTCCCATAACCAAATTAGTATAACTGGTTATTCTTTTGCAAAACCGGTTATGTAACCGGTTATATCCATAACCATATTTTATAACCGGATTTTGGATTTTTAACCGGATTTTGGATTTTTAACCGGATTTTGAATTTTTTAACCGGATTTTGGATATCCATTTTTTGATTTTAAAACCGGTTTTCATATTTTAATACCGGTTTCCGCATTTCAAAACCCGTTTTTTACCTCCAAAACGGTTTTTGGCCTCTATATATCCATAATTCCATCATCAAACATAACCTTTTCAATCATATCAAATATCACATAATCCCTAAATGTCAAAGAGATTCAATTAATGTCTGTGTGACATCATTCCTTATACAATCTATGACCTCAACCCGACCCATGGTGCAAGCCAAAATCATATTCCACAAAATGTATTTAAACATTACAATGCTTACTAATCACTAAATGCATGAAACCAATATTTAAATTTAGTGAAACAAAATAAGTAATCTTGAAGTCCTTCCTTTGTTTTCATCCTTTTAGCCATGTCCATTGTGGTTGAATCTAAATTAGTAGATGTGATCGTTTGTTTTAATGTCAACCCAAGTGAAAAAACCTCTCCCATATATATATTGCTGGTCACATAAGAAGAACCAGATATACGCAAAGTGGCATTTTTAAAGACTTCCAAAAAGGTTGAGATTACACGTGCCTTTTGCCAATCTAAAGCAGTAGGCACACCCTTTCCTTTGTTGAGCTCTTGACAATACTTGGCATCTAGGATCTCAAGCTCTACAAATGCCTCTTGAAGCTTCAATGCAGCCTTCAACATGTCATGTGTTGCATTCCATCTAGTCTCACAATCAAAATTTACAAAACCCTTGTATTTGAGGTGTCTTTTCTTAAGACATGACAAGAACTTACGGTAACGTGAAGTGGAAACCCTAATAAGCTTAATCGCATTACGAAATCTAACAATAGAATTGTCAATTTCCTTCAATCCTTCCCTCACAATTAAATTTATTATGTGCGCACAGCGCATGTGCATATGATCTCCGTTCAAAACTAAAGAACTATTCAACTTCAACATCACCTTTAGAATTTCCATTCCACGATCATTTGCCGAGGCATTATCAACTGTCACCGTCAAAACCCGGTTCAACTCCCAATTAGTCACGCACTCTGAAACCTTACAACATCTCCTGAACAGCCGGTCACTTGAGGAAAACTAATAATTTTCTTATGCAAAGTCCAGTTATTGTCTATGAAGTGGGCTGTTATAGACATGTAACCCATATTTTGACATGAGGTCCATGAATCTGTTGTGAGGCAAACACTTCGACAATGTTGGGAAAGGAAGCACTTCAACGTAACTCAACAAACAAGTCAAAAGAAGCGACAGACAATCAACATGGCATCATTTCAGTCCGCCCGTCTGCTATTCTTCATCATTGATAAATCAAATAAAAACTATGACATATCAAAAATTTTCAAACCATAGAAAAACTCACACATATATACAACTTTAAAATAACTTAAAATAGGTAAGGCATCAGATAATAAGCGGAGTTTTTGATCTTCACAGAACAAATTCAGTGTGTAGGATAAGAAATTTTCAACATCATTTGCCAACCCAGTTAACAAAACAATTAAGTTCAATTTTTAACATACACAAAGATCAAACAAAAAAAACTTCAAAAAGAAAAGGAATGAATGGCATCAGATAATTGAGTATGTGATCAGCAATTCTTATGATCAGTATATCAATAAGCGGTTTATAAAAATTCATCATCTGCCAATTCCATTTTCTTTATGAAAAATACAAAATTTTCACCAAAAAGGTTTTGTTTTTTGCATTTCGGTAGGTCCAATTGACCCATTGCAATTTAAAAAATGTGTGCAATGAGCTGGTAAGTCAACCAATTTGGATCTCTGCATCAGTTATATCTCTATTGTCATTCAAAAAATACACAGATGAAGAGGGTAAACAGATGCATAACAAAACCGATTAACAAATCAAAATCAAAATTAAAACACAAACGAATTTCATATAATCAAATATAATGGAATTCTAGGGTTCAAAAATGAAGTTTGATTGCAGAATAATAATGATAACAATAGAGGAAGTAAAATTTGGTATTTTTGTATCAACGTTTTTCAATGGAATGAAATCGGAGAATCGAAAATTGAGAGAGTAAAAGAAAGGTTACGAGTAATACGAAGGAAATCCAAGCCACGCGGTGATACGAGGAGCTGAATGTTGCGAGTACCTGAAAACGAGAGATCCATGACCACAAGAAGCGGATAGTGAAGAGGCCAAGATTAGGGTTCATCCATGACCACAAGAAGCGGAGAGTGAAGAGGGCGAGAGTGAGTGAGTGATGAGGGCCGGCGGAGAATCGTTCGCCTGAGAAACTGTGTTGCAATGGCAGCGGTGTAAACGGCGGGAAGCAGCGGCGCAGACGAGACGAGAGTGAAGAGGGCGAGTGCGAGAGTGATGACTGTAACACCCCTTTTCTACCCGTTATTTATTATTATAAAACAAGAGTTTACAAAAATCTTTTTCTTTTATTTTCAACAAGAGGAGTGTCACATTTTCGTCAAAACGCTAATAGCTTAATTACGCCATTTTCCGAAAAGCTAATACATAGCACTTAAATTCTCATTTATTCAAGCAGCGGAAAATCATTAAATCATCAATGAATCATAACAGTTAAACAGTCATCAGAAAACTAAGGTACATCCCTCCCCACTGAGTGCTACGTATCAGAGCATGACGACCCGACTCCAAATAGTGAAGAGTACGAATACCTTCACTCGTGATCACCTGCAGTTACCACGTACGGTAACATTCAACAGAGAAAGGGTGAGTTCAATCTAACCATATAATAGAACATGTGATAAGTCTCAGGCTAGAATTACAGGACTAGAACAACCATACTACAGTCATCACATAATCACTCGAAAGTCACTCATTAAGGCAATCCGTCACTATGGCATGTAGATGTATGAGAATGCAATATATACATGTGGATCCATCATCACCGCAATAAGCCTGGAGGGCACATCACCGCTTTGGCCGAAGCCTACTCACCGCATGGCCGAAGCCTACATCACCGCTGAATGCACATGGATGCATGCGACACTATGAACATGCATCAATCACATTACATCATCATCATCAATTATATCTCATCATCGCTAAAAATATCACATCAGTATTTATATCATCATCGCTAATCATCACCGCTAATCATCACCGCTAATCATCACCGCTAATCATCACCGCTAATCATCTTCGCTAATTATATCACATCATCGCCAATTATATCACATCATCGCTAATCATGTTACTCATCCATTGGCCGCTAAGGGCATTTTTGTCAACAAAACTAGCCACTAAGGGCATCATCGTCAAGACACTCACACATTGGCCACCAAGGGCATTTTCGTCACTTTATTCATAAAATTTCATTATTCAACCGGGACAGCCACACGGGCGTCCATACAACAGCAACTAACATATTTTTCCTCAGAATGATTCATTTTCCAAAATGATTGCGACTCGACATTTTCTCAAAATGACAACTTTTAGGGTTTGAGTTAATCATCAACATTTCTTCCAGAAAATACTTTAATGAGCCCCAAATTAGAATATTCAGATGGGCGTCTGAATAAGCTTTCCAAAACATTTTGAAACGCCTAAAACGGAGTCCCGAGTCAAAAGATATTCGAAAAACAAATTTGGGAACAACAGCGACACCCTGGGCTACGCGAACACGGCAGCCAGAATTCGGCGAATTAGTTAAAATAGTAAACGACATCGAAAAATTACAAAAGACCCCTCGTTGGAAAGCTACAGATGTGTAGTTTCTGAACATATATTTAAAGTTTCAAAACAATGAGCCAGTTAGTACAGTTTTTAGAAACAACCCGAATGGTTCCCAGACTGGACAGATTCTGTCCTTCCACTTCAAATCACTCTAAACTGACTTACACTTGACCAAATGGAACAAAACCTTAGCCTTAACAAAATCAATTTGAGTATAGTTTCTAATGGAAAAAGAATCGTTCAAATCAGAGTTCAATTGAAGACACAAGACCTGAAACACTGAACCTATACCTAGTTTAAGTCCAGAAATTTGACCTGACTTGGGATGCTCATAACTCGAGCTACACTACTCCAAATTTAACCAAACTAGTGCCAAAGTGACCAAAATTAAGTCTGTTTTCTAACAAAAAAAGTCCCATAATTTTTTGACGAACAGAAAGTTCCCAGTTTTAAAAATACCGAACCTATGTCCAGAATGCTTCCAGAATATTACCCTAACTTGTGGAATTCATAACTCGATCTTCACAGCTCTAAACGCAACCAAACCAGAGTCAAATTAACAAGCATTCAATCAAGTTTTCGAAATGACAAACCACATAATTTTTCAATTAGTAAAACGTTCTCAGTCACTGAAATACTAAACCTATGTCGGAACATCTCAAAACAGTGAATTCAACAACACATATATGATCATATCATTAATCTCAATCAACATGAATATAATCAAAAACACATAAACATCAAGCAATCACCAATATCATAAGTCGCATATATTCATCAAGATAGCAATGATTAAGGATCAACAATAATATGGGTAGATCTAGGCTAAATCCCATCCTAAAACCCATCACACAATCTATTATAGAGAAAGATGACCCCCCCTTACCTTATGTTAGAAGAAGTAGGAGTTCTTGAGAGGAAATCACCACCAAAAATTCAGCAACAATGGAGGCCCCCTTCTCTTCTTGATCCTCGCCCTTCCTTCTTCTTTCTTTCTTGAAGTTTTGCGTTTTCTCTCCTTTCCTTTGCTCTCCAAAACGGCTCACTCTCTCCACTCTCTCTAGGGATTTCACCAATGCCAAGCCTCAAACCCTAACCCCATTCACTTAGCCAAACTCGCCTATGTTGGGTATTGGGTCATGGGCTTATCCAACTCAAGCCCTATGTGCGCTCCAAGCCAACATCATGCCCTAAATAATAATATGCACCCACTCAATTATTTTCTAAATTTAATTAAATCACTAAATAAAATAAATCCCTAATAATTTAATTAAATAAATTAATTAAATTATTTGGGTGTTACAACTCTCCCCCACTTAGAATGTTTTCGTCCTCGAAAACTTAACCGCCTAAGCCAACACTCCTCCACTAATAAACCAACGATCCATCAAGCTGATCATTATTTCCTTGGCTACCGGCGATAAGTGATTGGGCGGCCGTCCCTCCTACTTACTCGGCCAGGTAACTCCGGAAATATCAACCAGACCTCTCCTCCCTCAGGTCCACCGGTAGGGTTTTTGAGCGCAATCATGCCGGTACCACATGATCACCCCAAAACTCTATTAGAGTTCCTTCCTAATATAACCTGCCAAAACTTCGCTGCGCTACTCTGATAAGCTGACCTGGGTTCTACCTCACTCATCTACCCTTACGGACACAGCGTATACCGACCATCACACCATCAATGCAAGACTCACAGAGTGCACACAATGCAATTCAACAACAATGGCCACCGGCCGACAACATAAATCGATGACAACGCGGGCCATTTGGCGGTACCCACGACAACAAACAACATAATTTGGGCCACTCGGCAGTACCCAAGGGAACAATAGCACAACATCCGCATACGACATGGCAACAACCACAACCTCAACAATTATGATAATAATCGGCAGCATCAGGACTAAAAACTTAGTCACAACGGTGGGCGCTAAGGCGCCGCAAGCAACACAGCAAAACAGGCACATAAACAAAATGTACGACCAAATACATGCACTAAACACTTTGTTCAGAGTTTTTCGACACAAGAAACAACACACGTCATAGAAATTGATTTTCCCTCTACAAGACTAGTCGTCAGCTTAAATAGTTTGAATAAAATATTCTTAAAAGTATACGGCAATAAAAGCTAACTCAAGGAAGTGCACAAACAGTGCCAATGCACATCTTAAATTTTTAAGGTTTTCAAAATCACGGGGCACAATTACAAAGAGTGCAACAACTAGAGCAAAATCCGGGAAACTCGTTGTAGACGGTTACGGTCATAGTTATTATTTTGCCAAAGGAAATTTTCCCATACCATTGTGAAAACCGAAATAGAGTAAAATATGTGGGGTAATACTAACAACATAAAATTCAGCCCACTTTTAATGTCATTTCACGTGGTAGCAAAAATAGGAGGCGACAATAGTTGCAGTTTTCAAACCAAAATTTTTATCATTCGCAACAGTCAAGACAGTAAGACCGTGTAGCACCATTGTGCAATCAAATACCGTATTAAAACTTGACACGAGATCAACGTCCATTTACTAAAATGACTTTCAACACTAATATCAGTATCTAACCGTAAAATCGTTCACTAGATGTTCAAAAACATTTCCAGAAGTCACTTTGCCTTTTAGGAACACAGAACCACATAGCATAATTCAAGAGGCAACAACTAAGATCATGTCATAGATTTTCAAGCGCACAAGATCACACCTCGAGGAAAACTGGGCAAATAGGGGAGAAAACGAAAGTAGGGATGGCACAGCCTACTGCTAAAATCGTTACGCTTGATTTACAAAAGACACCTTCACGTTGGAAATAAAGTCACAGCATTTGAACAAACACATTTTCACTTTTATTGGTTTAAGACGCCACAGCGGTTAATAGCGAGGCAGTGACTTAAAAAAAAATAATTCCGCAAAGCAACCTTTCATTGTAATCAGGTTTCGAACCTTAAAACACACTACCGAGAAGTTCATAAAACATTTGGTATACAATGCCAATATGAAATCAAGAAGACGTTACGGTAAGAACCTTACACACGGCTAGCATCAAAATAATTTTAATATCAATATTGGTATCCGACATTAAATTTGTTTAACAAGATTTTCACAAGCAGTTCTCAGAAAATCTTTTTATTCTTAGGTTCTAAAACCACATAACACAACTCAAGAAGTAATAACCAAAACTGTCAAAAAAAAAAAAATTCAAGTGCAAAAATACTAAACTGCAAGCATTATTATAAAACAATTGTGAAGGCTCTAAACTCACAGCAGTGCATGACAAAACAATCAGGGACACAAGGTAAAGAAAGATAGGCTAACTGACACGCATAAGTCAATTTCTGGTGATAGCGAAGTTAACCCTTCAATAGAAAATAGTTATAAGTCAAGGGATGCAAGACTCAACATTTTTAAGCATGGATGTCATTACTGAGAGTGATAAAAACAATTTAACACAATTTAACAAAACAAGTTCGCAATCAATGAATATCATGAAGAACACGCAAGGTCCAATACTAAATCAAAACATTATTTGCACGTCATCGACGAAGTAGCAACTTAAATAATCAGCAAAACCATTTTACAATACGATTAGCCTTAGCATCAAGATTAAAACAGTTCAGGCAAATCAAAACACATGCGAGCACTAAGCGACGGGGCAAGTATTTTAACAGCATGCAACAAGGAGGTCAAAGGAAAACATAACCAAAAACGAAACACAGAATCTACACACAGACATACGACATAGGCACACAACACTAGTAGGGACTTCTCCCCCACTAGTTCACTTACCATTAGCAATTTTTGTTTTACCTTTACCTGCAGAAGCGTTCGTACAACACAAACAACCGTTAGATTCAAAAGACAACAGTTGGTCGTTAACCGACACAACGACTCGACGACTTGGCCGGACGGACCAACCATTGCTCTGATACCACTAATGTAACACCCCTTTTCTACCCGTTATTTATTATTATAAAACAAGAGTTTACAAAAATCTTTTTCTTTTATTTTCAACAAGAGGAGTGTCACATTTTCGTCAAAACGCTAATAGCTTAATTACGTCATTTTCCGAAAAGCTAATACATAGCACTTAAATTCTCATTTATTCAAGCAGCGGAAAATCATTAAATCATCGATGAATCATAACAGTTAAACAGTCATCAGAAAACTAAGGTACATCCCTCCCCACTGAGTGCTACGTATCAGAGCATGACGACCCAACTCCAAATAGTGAAGAGTACGAATAACTTCACTCGTGATCACCTGCAATTACCACGTACGGTAACATTCAACAGAGAAAGGGTGAGTTCAATCTAACCATATAATAGAACATGTGATAAGTCTCAGGCTAGAATTACAGGACTAGAACAACCATACTACAGTCATCACATAATCACTCGAAAGTCACTCATTAAGGCAATCCGTCACTATGGCATGTAGATGTATGAGAATGCAATATATACATGTGGATCCATCATCACCGCAATAAGCCTGGAGGGCACATCACCGCTTTGGCCGAAGCCTACTCACCGCATGGCCGAAGCCTACATCACCGCTGAATGCACATGGATGCATGCGACACTATGAACATGCATCAATCACATTACATCATCATCATCAATTATATCCCATCATCGCTAAAAATATCACATCAGTATTTATATCATCATCGCTAATCATCACCGCTAATCATCACCGCTAATCATCTTCGCTAATTATATCACATCATCGCCAATTATATCACATCATCGCTAATCATGTTACTCATCCATTGGCCGCTAAGGGCATTTTTGTCAACAAAACTAGCCACTAAGGGCATCATCGTCAAGACACTCACACATTGGCCACCAAGGGCATTTTCGTCACTTTATTCATAAAATTTCATTATTCAACCGGGACAGCCACACGGGCGTCCATACAACAGCAACTAACATATTTTTCCTCAGAATGATTCATTTTCCAAAATGATTGCGACTCGACATTTTCTCAAAATGACAACTTTTAGGGTTTGAGTTAATCATCAACATTTCTTCCAGAAAATACTTTACTGAGCCCCAAATTAGAATATTCAGATGGGCGTCTGAATAAGCTTTCCAAAACATTTTGAAACGCCTAAAACGGAGTCCCGAGTCAAAAGATATTCGAAAAACAAATTTGGGAACAACAGCGACACCCTGGGCTACGCGAACACGGCAGCCAGAATTCGGCGAATTAGTTAAAATAGTAAACGACATCGAAAAATTACAAAAGACCCCTCGTTGGAAAGCTACAGATGTGTAGTTTCTGAACATATATTTAAAGTTTCAAAACAATGAGCCAGTTAGTACAGTTTTTAGAAACAACCCGAATGGTTCCCAGACTGGACAGATTCTGTCCTTCCACTTCAAATCACTCTAAACTGACTTACACTTGACCAAATGGAACAAAACCTTAGCCTTAACAAAATCAATTTGAGTATAGTTTCTAATGGAAAAAGAATCGTTCAAATCAGAGTTCAATTGAAGACACAAGACCTGAAACACTGAACCTATACCTAGTTTAAGTCCAGAAATTTGACCTGACTTGGGACGCTCATAACTCGAGCTACACTACTCCAAATTTAACCAAACCAGTGCCAAAGTGACCAAAATTAAGTCTGTTTTCTAACAAAAAAAGTCCCATAATTTTTTGACGAACAGAAAGTTCCCAGTTTTAAAAATACCGAACCTATGTCCAGAATATTACCCTAACTTGTGGAATTCATAACTCGATATTCACAGCTCTAAACGCAACCAAACCAGCGTCAAATTAACAAGCATTCAATCAAGTTTTTGAACTGACAAACCACATAATTTTTCAATTAGTAAAACGTTCTCAGTCACTGAAATACTAAACCTATGTCGGAACATCTCAAAACAGTGAATTCAACAACACATATATGATCATATCATTAATCTCAATCAACATGAATATAATCAAAAACACATAAACATCAAGCAATCACCAATATCATAAGTCGCATATATTCATCAAGATAGCAATGATTAAGGATCAACAATAATATGGGTAGATCTAGGCTAAATCCCATCCTAAAACCCATCACACAATCTATTATAGAGAAAGATGATCCCCCCTTACCTTATGTTAGAAGAAGTAGGAGTTCTTGAGAGGAAATCACCACCAAAAATTCAGCAACAATGGAGGCCCCCTTCTCTTCTTGATCCTCGCCCTTCCTTCTTCTTTCTTTCTTGAAGTTTTGCGTTTTCTCTCCTTTCCTTTGCTCTCCAAAACGGCTCACTCTCTCCACTCTCTCTAGGGATTTCGCCAATGCCAAGCCTCAAACCCTAACCCCATTCACTTAGCCAAACTCGCCTATGTTGGGTATTGGGTCATGGGCTTATCCAACTCAAGCCCTATGTGCGCTCCAAGCCAACATCATGCCCTAAATAATAATATGCACCCACTCAATTATTTTCTAAATTTAATTAAATCACTAAATAAAATAAATCCCTAATAATTTAATTAAATAAATTAATTAAATTATTTGGGTGTTACAACTCTCCCCCACTTAGAATGTTTTCGTCCTCGAAAACTTAACCGCCTAAGCCAACACTCCTCCACTAATAAACCAACGATCCATCAAGCTGATCATTATTTCCTTGGCTACCGGCGATAAGTGATTGGGCGGCCGTCCCTCCTACTTACTCGGCCAGGTAACTCCGGAAATATCAACCAGACCTCTCCTCCCTCAGGTCCACCGGTAGGGTTTTTGAGCGCAATCATGCCGGTACCACATGATCACCCCAAAACTCTATTAGAGTTCCTTCCTAATATAACCTGCCAAAACTTCGCTGCGCTACTCTGATAAGCTGACCTGGGTTCTACCTCACTCATCTACCCTTACGGACACAGCGTATACCGACCATCACACCATCAATGCAAGACTCACAGAGTGCACACAATGCAATTCAACAACAATGGCCACCGGCCGACAACATAAATCGATGACAACGCGGGCCATTTGGCGGTACCCACGACAACAAACAACATAATTTGGGCCACTCGGCAGTACCCAAGGGAACAATAGCACAACATCCGCATACGACATGGCAACAACCACAACCTCAACAATTATGATAATAATCGGCAGCATCAGGACTAAAAACTTAGTCACAACGGTGGGCGCTAAGGCGCCGCAAGCAACACAGCAAAACAGGCACATAAACAAAATGTACGACCAAATACATGCACTAAACACTTTGTTCAGAGTTTTTCGACACAAGAAACAACACACGTCATAGAAATTGATTTTCCCTCTACAAGACTAGTCGTCAGCTTAAATAGTTTGAATAAAATATTCTTAAAAGTATACGGCAATAAAAGCTAACTCAAGGAAGTGCACAAACAGTGCCAATGCACATCTTAAATTTTTAAGGTTTTCAAAATCACGGGGCACAATTACAAAGAGTGCAACAACTAGAGCAAAATCCGGGAAACTCGTTGTAGACGGTTACGGTCATAGTTATTATTTTGCCAAAGGAAATTTTCCCATACCATTGTGAAAACCGAAATAGAGTAAAATATGTGGGGTAATACTAACAACATAAAATTCAGCCCACTTTTAATGTCATTTCACGTGGTAGCAAAAATAGGAGGCGACAATAGTTGCAGTTTTCAAACCAAAATTTTTATCATTCGCAACAGTCAAGACAGTAAGACCGTGTAGCACCATTGTGCAATCAAATACCGTATTAAAACTTGACACGAGATCAACGTCCATTTACTAAAATGACTTTCAACACTAATATCAGTATCTAACCGTAAAATCGTTCACTAGATGTTCAAAAACATTTCCAGAAGTCACTTTGCCTTTTAGGAACACAGAACCACATAGCATAATTCAAGAGGCAACAACTAAGATCATGTCATAGATTTTCAAGCGCACAAGATCACACCTCGAGGAAAACTGGGCAAATAGGGGAGAAAACGAAAGTAGGGATGGCACAGCCTACTGCTAAAATCGTTACGCTTGATTTACAAAAGACACCTTCACGTTGGAAATAAAGTCACAGCATTTGAACAAACACATTTTCACTTTTATTGGTTTAAGACGCCACAGCGGTTAATAGCGAGGCAGTGACTTAAAAAAAAATAATTCCGCAAAGCAACCTTTCATCGTAATCAGTTTTCGAACCTTAAAACACACTACCGAGAAGTTCATAAAACATTTGGTATACAATGCCAATATGAAATCAAGAAGATGTTACGGTAAGAACCTTACACACGGCTAGCATCAAAATAATTTTAATATCAATATTGGTATCCGACATTAAATTTGTTTAACAAGATTTTCACAAGCAGTTCTCAGAAAATCTTTTTATTCTTAGGTTCTAAAACCACATAACACAACTCAAGAAGTAATAACCAAAACTGTCAAAAAAAAAAAAATTCAAGTGCAAAAATACTAAACTGCAAGCATTATTATAAAACAATTGTGAAGGCTCTAAACTCACAGCAGTGCATGACAAAACAATCAGGGACACAAGGTAAAGAAAGATAGGCTAACTGACACGCATAAGTCAATTTCTGGTGATAGCGAAGTTAACCCTTCAATAGAAAATAGTTATAAGTCAAGGGATGCAAGACTCAACATTTTTAAGCATGGATGTCATTACTGAGAGTGATAAAAACAATTTAACACAATTTAACAAAACAAGTTCGCAATCAATGAATATCATGAAGAACACGCAAGGTCCAATACTAAATCAAAACATTATTTGCACGTCATCGACGAAGCAGCAACTTAAATAATCAGCAAAACCATTTTACAATACGATTAGCCTTAGCATCAAGATTAAAACAGTTCAGGCAAATCAAAACACATGCGAGCACTAAGCGACGGGGCAAGTCTTTTAACAGCATGCAACAAGGAGGTCAAAGGAAAACATAACCAAAAACGAAACACAGAATCTACACACAGACATACGACATAGGCACACAACACTAGTAGGGACTTCTCCCCCACTAGTTCACTTACCATTAGCAATTTTTGTTTTACCTTTACCTGCAGAAGCGTTCGTACAACACAAACAACCGTTAGATTCAAAAGACAACAGTTGGTCGTTAACCGACACAACGACTCGACGACTTGGCCGGACGGACCAACCATTGCTCTGATACAACTAATGTAACACCCCTTTTCTACCCGTTATTTATTATTATAAAACAAGAGTTTACAAAAATCTTTTTCTTTTATTTTCAACAAGAGGAGTGTCACATTTTCGTCAAAATGCTAATAGCTTAATTACGTCATTTTCCGAAAAGCTAATACATAGCACTTAAATTCTCATTTATTCAAGCAGCGGAAAATCATTAAATCATCGATGAATCATAACAGTTAAACAGTCATCAAAAAACTAAGGTACATCCCTCCCCACTGAGTGCTACGTATCAGAGCATGACGACCCAACTCCAAATAGTGAAGAGTACGAATACCTTCACTCGTGATCACCTGCAGTTACCACGTACGGTAACATTCAACAGAGAAAGGGTGAGTTCAATCTAACCATATAATAGAACATGTGATAAGTCTCAGGCTAGAATTACAGGACTAGAACAACCATACTACAGTCATCACATAATCACTCGAAAGTCACTCATTAAGGCAATCCGTCACTATGGCATGTAGATGTATGAGAATGCAATATATACATGTGGATCCATCATCACCGCAATAAGCCTGGAGGGCACATCACCGCTTTGGCCGAAGCCTACTCACCGCATGGCCGAAGCCTACATCACCGCTGAATGCACATGGATGCATGCGACACTATGAACATGCATCAATCACATTACATCATCATCATCAATTATATCCCATCATCGCTAAAAATATCACATCAGTATTTATATCATCATCGCTAATCATCATCGCTAATCATCACCGCTAATCATCACCGCTAATCATCACCGCTAATCATCTTCGCTAATTATATCACATCATCGCCAATTATATCACATCATCGCTAATCATGTTACTCATCCATTGGCCGCTAAGGGCATTTTTGTCAACAAAACTAGCCACTAAGGGGATCATCGTCAAGACACTCACACATTGGCCACCAAGGGCATTTTCGTCACTTTATTCATAAAATTTCATTATTCAACCGGGACAGCCACACGGGCGTCCATACAACAGCAACTAACATATTTTTCCTCAGAATGATTCATTTTCCAAAATGATTGCGACTCGACATTTTCTCAAAATGACAACTTTTAGGGTTTGAGTTAATCATCAACATTTCTTCCAGAAAATACTTTACTGAGCCCCAAATTAGAATATTCAGATGGGCGTCTGAATAAGCTTTCCAAAACATTTTGAAACGCCTAAAACGGAGTCCCGAGTCAAAAGATATTCGAAAAACAAATTTGGGAACAACAGCGACACCCTGGGCTACGCGAACACGGCAGCCAGAATTCGGCGAATTAGTTAAAATAGTAAACGACATCGAAAAATTACAAAAGACCCCTCGTTGGAAAGCTACAGATGTGTAGTTTCTGAACATATATTTAAAGTTTCAAAACAATGAGCCAGTTAGTACAGTTTTTAGAAACAACCCGAATGGTTCTCAGACTGGACAGATTCTGTCCTTCCACTTCAAATCACTCTAAACTGACTTACACTTGACCAAATGGAACAAAACCTTAGCCTTAACAAAATCAATTTGAGTATAGTTTCTAATGGAAAAAGAATCGTTCAAATCAGAGTTCAATTGAAGACACAAGACCTGAAACACTGAACCTATACCTAGTTTAAGTCCAGAAATTTGACCTGACTTGGGACGCTCATAACTCGAGCTACACTACTCCAAATTTAACCAAACCAGTGCCAAAGTGACCAAAATTAAGTCTGTTTTCTAACAAAAAAAGTCCCATAATTTTTTGACGAACAGAAAGTTCCCAGTTTTAAAAATACCGAACCTATGTCCAGAATGCTTCCAGAATATTACCCTAACTTGTGGAATTCATAACTCGATCTTCACAGCTCTAAACGCAACCAAACCAGCTTCAAATTAACAAGCATTCAATCAAGTTTTCGAAATGACAAACCACATAATTTTTCAATTAGTAAAACGTTCTCAGTCACTGAAATACTAAACCTATGTCGGAACATCTCAAAACAGTGAATTCAACAACACATATATGATCATATCATTAATCTCAATCAACATGAATATAATCAAAAACACATAAACATCAAGCAATCACCAATATCATAAGTCGCATATATTCATCAAGATAGCAATGATTAAGGATCAACAATAATATGGGTAGATCTAGGCTAAATCCCATCCTAAAACCCATCACACAATCTATTATAGAGAAAGATGATCCCCCCTTACCTTATGTTAGAAGAAGTAGGAGTTCTTGAGAGGAAATCACCACCAAAAATTCAGCAACAATGGAGGCCCCCTTCTCTTCTTGATCCTCGCCCTTCCTTCTTCTTTCTTTCTTGAAGTTTTGCGTTTTCTCTCCTTTCCTTTGCTCTCCAAAACGGCTCACTCTCTCCACTCTCTCTAGGGATTTCGCCAATGCCAAGCCTCAAACCCTAACCCCATTCACTTAGCCAAACTCGCCTATGTTGGGTATTGGGTCATGGGCTTATCCAACTCAAGCCCTATGTGCGCTCCAAGCCAACATCATGCCCTAAATAATAATATGCACCCACTCAATTATTTTCTAAATTTAATTAAATCACTAAATAAAATAAATCCCTAATAATTTAATTAAATAAATTAATTAAATTATTTGGGTGTTACAACTCTCCCCCACTTAGAATGTTTTCGTCCTCGAAAACTTAACCGCCTAAGCCAACACTCCTCCACTAATAAACCAACGATCCATCAAGCTGATCATTATTTCCTTGGCTACCGGCGATAAGTGATTGGGCGGCCGTCCCTCCTACTTACTCGGCCAGGTAACTCCGGAAATATCAACCAGACCTCTCCTCCCTCAGGTCCACCGGTAGGGTTTTTGAGCGCAATCATGCCGGTACCACATGATCACCCCAAAACTCTATTAGAGTTCCTTCCTAATATAACCTGCCAAAACTTCGCTGCGCTACTCTGATAAGCTGACCTGGGTTCTACCTCACTCATCTACCCTTACGGACACAGCGTATACCGACCATCACACCATCAATGCAAGACTCACAGAGTGCACACAATGCAATTCAACAACAATGGCCACCGGCCGATGATAACTCATGTTTATATGAGTTATTTATACTTATTCAAAGTTAAATCATGCAAGTTCTCTGGCAATAGTAGGTTGTTTCTAGTAAAGTTTCTGTTAGTTTATTGCTTTTAGTTAGAAAGGGGCTAAATTGCAAGTTCTAGGCATATTGGTGCCAATTGGCGCCTTTGTGAGCGTTTTGATGCTTCTTGTGTTTGTGCAGTAATCCAAACGTGGCAGCGTCTCTCATCACGTCTGAAGAAGGACAGCAGAGCAAGAAAATAATATATATCATTTTGGCGCGCATGTAATGATGACCAGAGATCTGGAAATGAAGAAGATCTTCTCTTTCTTCAGCACTGACGCGGCTGACGCACTGTAGCAGTGCGGTGTCACTTCAGGGCAGAGTCAACTCGCAAGCAAGCTTGGAAGGTGGGGGAATGACATCAGCAACATGTGACCCGCTTTTGACCATGGCTATTCTCTCTCTACAAAAAGGCAAGGGTGCACCATGCGGAAGGGATACGACTCCATTCATCATCCACCTTCCCCCATTTTTCAGAGATAGTTTTTCTGAGAGAAGTTCTGGACACAGACTTCTTCATTTTTAATTCTCTCAAGGCCCCAATTTCCATATCCATCCACAGCCATTACTGTAAAGCTCAGACGTTGTAACGTCTTTACAGCGTACATGAAGGAAGGCCACTTAGGCGTATCTTTTGCGTTTAGTCTCCTTTTCTCTATGTACGGTATTTGGATTTTAACTCCTCTTATTTCTGTAAGGATGCTCAGCATGAGCTAAACATTTGTAGTTGGGTTGTTGTTTTGCATGTAATGAACCTTTAGTCTAATGCTATGAAGTATTGATGTTTATGCGTTTTAAATCTTTGCATGTTAATATTTCCAAGCTTGTTTTGAACTGATCACTTAAAATAAGAAGATTCATAGGTACAGACATGGTCTATGAAAAGAACTCAAAGATTTATGTGAATGAAAAGGTGCACTAAAGACATTTAGGCATTTTTATCTAAGTCTAGACATAGAACAGATAATAGTTCATAGGACATTGCTGTGGGTACTTAAAATACAGGAGTAGGCCTACTTAGAACCTAGACATAGGAATTCTAGTACTTGAAGCTCTGACGTTTTGTGACTGAAAAGCACAGCTCTTTTGCAACAGCGTTCAAACGTTATAACGTCTATACAACATAGCATTTGTACGTATTAACGTGTAAACGTTATAACGTCTGACTAGAGGAGATTTACTTGCATGCAGCAATCCAACTCATACTTTTCCATATTCACAACCACTTCCTCTTTACTTGTTTTATTTACGTTCTTAGTCTTAACACCTACTTTTAGTGCCGATTTATTACCTGTTTCACTTGTGTTTTAAAGACTTGAACTCTGAAAGTTAATCAATCCTCGTGGGAACGATCTCTTACTTTTATCCACTTTATTACTTGTACGACGTGTATACTTGCACTGATATTGCGACTATAAAACACACGGACGCAACAAGTTTTTGGCGCCGTTGCCGGGGATTGAATTTAACTTTTATGGTTCAAAAGTATTAAAGCACTAGGTGAAAGAATTTTACTGTGTTGTTCGTTGTTTCTGTATGTGAACAGGTAAACGTTACAGCGTATGCTTAGTTCCAATTCAAGCTCTAATTCAACTGAACCAGGGAGTGAATTTGCATTGTGCTTTATGTCTGTAATGTGTTTTCTTTGTTGTTATTACTATTATTGTTTGTGTTGAGTGTTTTAAAAAAAAAAAACCACTTTTATGCCATGGACCATTGGAGTTTTTACTTTATGCAAGAAATGAATGAATTGAATGCTCAACAAGAATGTTTCAATTATGATTTCCATGAGAGTAAATATCAAAGGGGCTGTTATGAGACAAGTTTCATGCCCATGACTGCCCAAAATATGGATTATGGAATGGGAAATGATGTGTGTGAGCAAGATTCATATCCTCAAGCTCAAACCGTAGGATTACATGAGGACAACTATGAATTAAAAGAACTCTTAGTTCATTCCATTGAGTATATGAAGGTGTATCGTGACAACTCTGAAGCTTCATGTAAGAATGTAGAGGCTCACATTAAGACAATTATGGAGCATCTAAAAGAAGAGAGTTGTATTGGAAAAGTGGTTGAGCTAGAAGAAAAGAGTTGTATTGAATATGTGGTTGAGCATGAGGAAGAAAAAGAGAGTGTAAAGTATGAGCTTGAATGTGGTCATTTGGAAATGGTGGAAGAAAAACAAAAAAATCGTGTAGTTATAGAAAAAGAAAAATTCAAAAATAGTGACAAGGAAGAAAATCCAAAGTTGAGGTATGAAGAGAGTCATGTGAAAATTCAGATTCAACCTTTGGTAATTGAAGAAAAGAATCCTCCGCAAATTGAGTTTAATTTTTTTCAAGAAAGGAGAAATTCATATCCCAAATGCTTATTGGTTGGTGCATGGGAACACTTGCTTCCATATGCCAAATACATGGGATCTCTGACCAAAAAGAGAAAGCGGAAGGATGATGTTTTCTTTTTGTCCTATTATCCACCCTAACTTGGGTTTGAATTCCAAGTCTGGCTGTGGACTCTTAAACCAAGCGCTACTGGGAGGCAGCCCAGAGTTTTATTCTAATCCTTGTTGTTTTTGTTTCTATTTTTGTTTTGTGCAGGAATGGAAGCTGAAGGTAGGAGAGATTCAAGACTCAAGTTATTGAAGTGTGGTAGACGTTATAACGTCTCTGTGTGTCTAGGACGTTGTCACGTCGGCTGCCTGGGTGAAGTTTTAAAAGAAAAAGAAGACTGCTGAAGCAGGCATCCCAGCCAGACAGAGTGGAAGGCTCAGGTCAGGTGTTCTGAACAAGTAGTTTAGCCCTCTTTTTAGCAGTAGAATAGTTGTAGTTTTTAGTTAGTAGTCAGTAGTTTGTTTGCTGGTGTTGTGTTTGAGTGTTCCTCTCCAATTTTTGAAGATCAGTGAGCAGTGAGGACACTGCTCATCTTTGTGTCTGGGGGGGAGGATCATTTTTATGTTTTGTGTTTGCATAAAAAAAAACAAATAATAATAATAATCAGTTTACTTTCCTACTCTATTAATCATCAAAAATGTTTCTCTTTGGGCTAAATCTAGTAATGACTATGTGTGACTTTGTGTGAGTAGCTGATGCATGCTTAGATGAATAGAATTGATTACTGCTTCCACACAAACTCTGTTTTGAGGAAAACCTAGTTAGCTAGGGACTATGTGATGCTAAAGCTAGTTTTGGTTGACTATGGTGACTGTAAAACTTGATTAAAAACTTATAGTAGCAGTAGAGACTAAGTTTGGGGGTATATCAGGTTGTGCTAAGGCTGGGTGCAAAGACTGCAGGATGATTAGTGCTTGTGTAGTGTGAGTGCAACGTTGTAACGTCTACCCGTAACGTTATAACGTATGCCGTGTGTGTTTGTGTGTTGTGTTCTGTGTCATCAAGCGTTGTAGCGTCTCTCATATACACGTTATAACGTCTAATCCAAAAAGACCAAAAAAAAAAGTGTGTGTTGTTTCAAATAAGTGGAAAAATCCACATGCCCTCTGTGTTTGCTGCAATTTCCCGAAACAAATGCTGAGTACCCCAAATATCTCAATCCAAAAGTGTCAAATCCAAAAGATCAAAAAGGAGAAAATCACAAAAGCTCCAAACCAAAAGTGAAGAAAAAGAGAAAAGTTGCTCAGTAATGAGGGATTGCAGCTGTGTGTGTTTTACGTTGTGTGAGTCAGAAAAGTAGTTTGCACTAATCTAGTCCTAGCACCCAAATTAAGACCCTTTGTCGTGCTTAAAATAACCCTCATGTCTTATGTGAAAATGTTAGCCTACTCTTTGTTTTGAAAGATGTTATACTCTCACCATTTGGAAACCACTCTTTCATAGGCTAGGGTAGTTCTGAACCTAGCTAGGAAAAGAATTGATACAGAGATCACACACTCACCTTGAGCAGTAATAAATCTAGAATGTAATTGTGCATTGGTGCGTGAGTGTGTAGTGTAAATCTGAAGGAATTAGCCCCTTGAAGAAAATTTTTAATCAAAAATAGATGAGTAGGGTGTAAACTATTGGTGTATTTAGTTTCTTGCATCTTTTCATATGTTGTATTTCAATTGCTTGGGGACAAGCAATGGTTTAAGTTTGGGGGTGTGATAACTCATGTTTATATGAGTTATTTATACTTATTCAAAGTTAAATCATGCAAGTTCTCTGGCAATAGTAGGTTGTTTCTAGTAAAGTTTCTGTTAGTTTATTGCTTTTAGTTAGAAAGGGGCTAAATTGCAAGTTCTAGGCATATTGGTGCCAATTGGCGCCTTTGTGAGCGTTTTGATGCTTCTTGTGTTTGTGCAGTAATCCAAACGTGGCAGCGTCTCTCATCACGTCTGAAGAAGGACAGCAGAGCAAGAAAATAATATATATCATTTTGGCGCGCATGTAATGATGACCAGAGATCTGGAAATGAAGAAGATCTTCTCTTTCTTCAGCACTGACGCGGCTGACGCACTGTAGCAGTGCGGTGTCACTTCAGGGCAGAGTCAACTCGCAAGCAAGCTTGGAAGGTGGGGGAATGACATCAGCAACATGTGACCCGCTTTTGACCATGGCTATTCTCTCTCTACAAAAAGGCAAGGGTGCACCATGCGGAAGGGATACGACTCCATTCATCATCCACCTTCCCCCATTTTTCAGAGATAGTTTTTCTGAGAGAAGTTCTGGACACAGACTTCTTCATTTTTAATTCTCTCAAGGCCCCAATTTCCATATCCATCCACAGCCATTACTGTAAAGCTCAGACGTTGTAACGTCTTTACAGCGTACATGAAGGAAGGCCACTTAGGCGTATCTTTTGCGTTTAGTCTCCTTTTCTCTATGTACGGTATTTGGATTTTAACTCCTCTTATTTCTGTAAGGATGCTCAGCATGAGCTAAACATTTGTAGTTGGGTTGTTGTTTTGCATGTAATGAACCTTTAGTCTAATGCTATGAAGTATTGATGTTTATGCGTTTTAAATCTTTGCATGTTAATATTTCCAAGCTTGTTTTGAACTGATCACTTAAAATAAGAAGATTCATAGGTACAGACATGGTCTATGAAAAGAACTCAAAGATTTATGTGAATGAAAAGGTGCACTAAAGACATTTAGGCATTTTTATCTAAGTCTAGACATAGAACAGATAATAGTTCATAGGACATTGCTGTGGGTACTTAAAATACAGGAGTAGGCCTACTTAGAACCTAGACATAGGAATTCTAGTACTTGAAGCTCTGACGTTTTGTGACTGAAAAGCACAGCTCTTTTGCAACAGCGTTCAAACGTTATAACGTCTATACAACATAGCATTTGTACGTATTAACGTGTAAACGTTATAACGTCTGACTAGAGGAGATTTACTTGCATGCAGCAATCCAACTCATACTTTTCCATATTCACAACCACTTCCTCTTTACTTGTTTTATTTACGTTCTTAGTCTTAACACCTACTTTTAGTGCCGATTTATTACCTGTTTCACTTGTGTTTTAAAGACTTGAACTCTGAAAGTTAATCAATCCTCGTGGGAACGATCTCTTACTTTTATCCACTTTATTACTTGTACGACGTGTATACTTGCACTGATATTGCGACTATAAAACACACGGACGCAACAGCCGACAACATAAATCGATGACAACGCGGGCCATTTGGCGGTACCCACGACAACAAACAACATAATTTGGGCCACTCGGCAGTACCCAAGGCAACAATAGCACAACATCCGCATACGACATGGCAACAACCACAACCTCAACAATTATGATAATAATCGGCAGCATTAGGACTAACAACTTAGTCACAACGGTGGGCGCTAAGGCGCCGCAAGCAACACAGCAAAACAGGCACATAAACAAAATGTACGACCAAATACATGCACTAAACACTTTGTTCAGAGTTTTTCGACACAAGAAACAACACACGTCATAGAAATTGATTTTCCCTCTACAAGACTAGTCGTCAGCTTAAATAGTTTGAATAAAATATTCTTAAAAGTATACGGCAATAAAAGCTAACTCAAGGAAGTGCACAAACAGTGCCAATGCACATCTTAAATTTTTAAGGTTTTCAAAATCACGGGGCACAATTACAAAGAGTGCAACAACTAGAGCAAAATCCGGGAAACTCGTTGTAGACGGTTACGGTCATAGTTATTATTTTGCCAAAGGAAATTTTCCCATACCATTGTGAAAACCGAAATAGAGTAAAATATGTGGGGTAATACTAACAACATAAAATTCAGCCCACTTTTAATGTCATTTCACGTGGTAGCAAAAATAGGAGGCGACAATAGTTGCAGTTTTCAAACCAAAATTTTTATCATTCGCAACAGTCAAGACAGTAAGACCGTGTAGCACCATTGTGCAATCAAATACCGTATTAAAACTTGACACGAGATCAACGTCCATTTACTAAAATGACTTTCAACACTAATATCAGTATCTAACCGTAAAATCGTTCACTAGATGTTCAAAAACATTTCCAGAAGTCACTTTGCCTTTTAGGAACACAGAACCACATAGCATAATTCAAGAGGCAACAACTAAGATCATGTCATAGATTTTCAAGCGCACAAGATCACACCTCGAGGAAAACTGGGCAAATAGGGGAGAAAACGAAAGTAGGGATGGCACAGCCTACTGCTAAAATCGTTACGCTTGATTTACAAAAGACACCTTCACGTTGGAAATAAAGTCACAGCATTTGAACAAACACATTTTCACTTTTATTGGTTTAAGACGCCACAACGGTTAATAGCGAGGCAGTGACTTAAAAAAAAATAATTCCGCAAAGCAACCTTTCATCGTAATCAGTTTTCGAACCTTAAAACACACTACCGAGAAGTTCATAAAACATTTGGTATACAATGCCAATATGAAATCAAGAAGATGTTACGGTAAGAACCTTACACACGGCTAGCATCAAAATAATTTTAATATCAATATTGGTATCCGACATTAAATTTGTTTAACAAGATTTTCACAAGCAGTTCTCAGAAAATCTTTTTATTCTTAGGTTCTAAAACCACATAACACAACTCAAGAAGTAATAACCAAAACTTTGTCAAAAAAAAAAAAAAATTCAAGTGCAAAAATACTAAACTGCAAGCATTATTATAAAACAATTGTGAAGGCCCTAAACTCACAGCAGTGCATGACAAAACAATCAGGGACACAAGGTAAAGAAAGATAGGCTAACTGACACGCATAAGTCAATTTCTGGTGATAGCGAAGTTAACCCTTCAATAGAAAATAGTTATAAGTCAAGGGATGCAAGACTCAACATTTTTAAGCATGGATGTCATTACTGAGAGTGATAAAAACAATTTAACACAATTTAACAAAACAAGTTCGCAATCAATGAATATCATGAAGAACACGCAAGGTCCAATACTAAATCAAAACATTATTTGCACGTCATCGACGAAGTAGCAACTTAAATAATCAGCAAAACCATTTTACAATACGATTAGCCTTAGCATCAAGATTAAAACAGTTCAGGCAAATCAAAACACATGCGAGCACTAAGCGACGGGGCAAGTCTTTTAACAGCATGCAACAAGGAGGTCAAAGGAAAACATAACCAAAAACGAAACACAGAATCTACACACAGACATACGACATAGGCACACAACACTAGTAGGGACTTCTCCTCCACTAGTTCACTTACCATTAGCAATTTTTGTTTTACCTTTACCTGCAGAAGCGTTCGTACAACACAAACAACCGTTAGATTCAAAAGACAACAGTTGGTCGTTAACCGACACAACGACTCGACGACTTGGCCGAACGGACCAACCATTGCTCTGATACCACTAATGTAACACCCCTTTTCTACCCGTTATTTATTATTACAAAACAAGAGTTTACAAAAATCTTTTTCTTTTATTTTCAACAAGAGGAGTGTCACATTTTCGTCAAAACGCTAATAGCTTAATTACGTCATTTTCCGAAAAGCTAATACATAGCACTTAAATTCTCATTTATTCAAGCAGCGGAAAATCATTAAATCATCGATGAATCATAACAGTTAAACAGTCATCAGAAAACTAAGGTACATCCCTCCCCACTGAGTGCTACGTATCAGAGCATGACGACCCGACTCCAAATAGTGAAGAGTACGAATACCTTCACTCGTGATCACCTGCAGTTACCACGTACGGTAACATTCAACAGAGAAAGGGTGAGTTCAATCTAACCATATAATAGAACATGTGATAAGTCTCAGGCTAGAATTACAGGACTAGAACAACCATACTACAGTCATCACATAATCACTCGAAAGTCACTCATTAAGGCAATCCGTCACTATGGCATGTAGATGTATGAGAATGCAATATATACATGTGGATCCATCATCACCGCAATAAGCCTGGAGGGCACATCACCGCTTTGGCCGAAGCCTACTCACCGCATGGCCGAAGCCTACATCACCGCTGAATGCACATGGATGCATGCGACACTATGAACATGCATCAATCACATTACATCATCATCATCAATTATATCCCATCATCGCTAAAAATATCACATCAGTATTTATATCATCATCGCTAATCATCATCGCTAATCATCACCGCTAATCATCACCGCTAATCATCACCGCTAATCATCTTCGCTAATTATATCACATCATCGCCAATTATATCACATCATCGCTAATCATGTTACTCATCCATTGGCCGCTAAGGGCATTTTTGTCAACAAAACTAGCCACTAAGGGCATCATCGTCAAGACACTCACACATTGGCCACCAAGGGCATTTTCGTCACTTTATTCATAAAATTTCATTATTCAACCGGGACAGTCACACGGGCGTCCATACAATAGCAACTAACATATTTTTCCTCAGAATGATTCATTTTCCAAAATGATTGCGACTCGACATTTTCTCAAAATGACAACTTTTAGGGTTTGAGTTAATCATCAACATTTCTTCCAGAAAATACTTTACTGAGCCCCAAATTAGAATATTCAGATGGGCGTCTGAATAAGCTTTCCAAAACATTTTGAAACGCCTAAAACGGAGTCCCGAGTCAAAAGATATTCGAAAAACAAATTTGGGAACAACAGCGACACCCTGGGCTACGCGAACACGGCAGCCAGAATTCGGCGAATTAGTTAAAATAGTAAACGACATCGAAAAATTACAAAAGACCCCTCGTTGGAAAGCTACAGATGTGTAGTTTCTGAACATATATTTAAAGTTTCAAAACAATGAGCCAGTTAGTACAGTTTTTAGAAACAACCCGAATGGTTCCCAGACTGGACAGATTCTGTCCTTCCACTTCAAATCACTCTAAACTGACTTACACTTGACCAAATGGAACAAAACCTTAGCCTTAACAAAATCAATTTGAGTATAGTTTCTAATGGAAAAAGAATCGTTCAAATCAGAGTTCAATTGAAGACACAAGACCTGAAACACTGAACCTATACCTAGTTTAAGTCCAGAAATTTGACCTGACTTGGGACGCTCATAACTCGAGCTACACTACTCCAAATTTAACCAAACCAGTGCCAAAGTGACCAAAATTAAGTCTGTTTTCTAACAAAAAAAGTCCCATAATTGTTTGACGAACAGAAAGTTCCCAGTTTTAAAAATACCGAACCTATGTCCAGAATGCTTCCAGAATATTACCAAAACTTGTGGAATTCATAACTCGATCTTCACAGCTCTAAACGCAACCAAACCAGCGTCAAATTAACAAGCATTCAATCAAGTTTTCGAAATGACAAACCACATAATTTTTCAATTAGTAAAACGTTCTCAGTCACTGAAATACTAAACCTATGTCGAAACATATCAAAACAGTGAATTCAACAACACATATATGATCATATCATTAATCTCAATCAACATGAATATAATCAAAAACACATAAACATCAAGCAATCACCAATATCATAAGTCGCATATATTCATCAAGATAGCAATGATTAAGGATCAACAATAATATGGGTAGATCTAGGCTAAATCCCATCCTAAAACCCGTCACACAATCTATTATAGAGAAAGATGATCCCCCCTTACCTTATGTTAGAAGAAGTAGGAGTTCTTGAGAGGAAATTACCACCAAAAATTCAGCAACAATGGAGGCCCCCTTCTCTTCTTGATCCTCGCCCTTCCTTCTTCTTTCTTTCTTGAAGTTTTGCGTTTTCTCTCCTTTCCTTTGCTCTCCAAAACGGCTCACTCTCTCCACTCTCTCTAGGGATTTCGCCAATGCCAAGCCTCAAACCCTAACCCCATTCACTTAGCCAAACTCGCCTATGTTGGGTATTGGGTCATGGGCTTATCCAACTCAAGCCCTCACTACAAGAATAAGCCGCGTTTCCTGCCAAACTTTCCGACGAAGTCTTATCCGTCGCAATTTCCGACGGATTTCCGACGAAAAAGTCGTCGCAAATGTTCAGCAGAAGACGCGCTAAAATTCCCGCTCACGTTTGCGACGAAATTGTTTTCCGTCGCAAATTTCCGACGGATATTTTCGTCGGAAACGTCAAAAAGTCCGTCGCAAAGTGTAAAACCAAATAAAAAAGAGGCCACCTTCTTCGAACCTCTTATTCAGTCATTCACGTCTTCTCTTCCTCCACTCTTTCTCTCTCACTCACTCTCTTCACCCTCACCCTCCACTATGGCATCCTCCCTCCACTCTTTCTCTCTCACTTGCAGCAGGTCGTCTCCTTCGGCGCTCTCTCTCCCCCCGTCTACCTCCATCTCTCCGTCATCGCGCCCTTTCTCTCTCCACCACCTCACGCCCTTCTCTCTCTCCTCACGCGAGTCTCTTTTCTCCTTCTCCGGTGGGAATCGCGCCTCTCCCTCTCGTCCTTCCCCCTCTCCATCACCTCCTGCGTTTTTCCCCTCCTCACCGTCCCAGTCGCTCTCTCTCGCTCACAGATCCTCCATCTCTCACTCTCTCAGTCGCACTCACCTGTTCTCTTCACCACCGTACCCTCACGACTCTCCTCTCCATTTCGTCCCCGCCCCGTTTCTCCGACTCTCCGCCGCAGCTGTCGCCTCCTGCCTCTGAAGCGGATCACCACCACCGCATAACCACTTGCTTCCCTCTCTAGCTCTCTCAGTCGCGAAAACAGTGAACGTGAGAAGCTTTGTTCTTCAGTTCTTCTTCTTCTCAGGTTAGATTTCTTCTTCTCTTCTTTGATGATTGTTTGATACAATGATACTTTGATTGAAAACCCTAAATGTTCAATTTCTGATTTGGGGAAAATTGAAAACCCTAATTGTTTAATTTTTTTTGATACACAGTGTACATGGAGAGGTTGCAATATCACAACAACCAAAATGGCTTACTCACGAGGTAATTTCTATGGATTAATTATCACTTTTGTATCTCCTATTCATGTATTGACTTTCCTCATAATGTTTGAAACAAGCCACAATTACTTTTGTATTATTGTTGATAAAGGCTTAATTTTGAGATGAGATGTTACAAATTGAAGGCAACCTGTTTGATCTAATTTGTAAATGACTACATTACTATTATTTATCTTTGTTTTAATTGTCACTCACCTCGTATCATTTTATTCTTCTTTTTTTTATCGTTTTTTTAATTAATACAAGCATATATTTGATATTCTAAATGGTTGGTTACTATATTCAATAATATCATAAGCTTAAAGTATGAATGTCATGACAGGACTGTATTGGAACTCAAGTTTTGATTCCTATTTTTGGTGGTCTTGTGGAGCTCTTCACTGAAAAGTTGGTAAGATTAGATTTTGATACTTATTGGCATTGCCTCTGATTGATAGTTCTTAAGCTTATAAAAGTATTCATCTTTCTCAGGGAAATGTCAAAAGAGGTTCGAGTTCCCTTTATGGCAATTGCGATGAAGATAAAGAAAAAATTGTCAGGAAGCCTCAAAATGTATGCTACCATGCTAAAAATCTTGTTGCTGAGAGGAATAGGAGGAACAGAATAAAGAAAGGGCTTCTTACTCTAAGGTCTCTAGTCCCAAAGATAACCAGGGTAGTTAAATTGTGCAACTCAAGACAAGAGCATGCATGTAATACTTTTCCTTCTTAATTTTTATTTAGTAACTAATCCAATGCACTGAATTTTTGGCAGATGGATAGGGCATCAATTCTTGCTGATGCAATGGACTATATAAAGGAATTGCAGAGGCAAGAGAAAGAACTTCAAGAAGAGGTCAGGGCTTTGGAAGTAGAGGACTTTGAGAGAAACAAGAAGAGGTCATGAGTTCTAGTCACTCTTTCTGGTTATATCTGTTTTGCTGAGTTAGAAGAAGGTCTGTTGTTGAGGTTATTATGATATCTTTATAGTTCTAATAAATAGCTTTTTCTGTTAAATAAATATCCTGTGTCCACTGTTGTCTTGTTGAATTCTTAGTGATTGAAAATTTTCTAGCAGGGAATTTTTGTATTCAACAGGAAAGGGTATTTGTGTTTTCGTTAAAAAAACGCGATTTCTATGGAATAATCTCTTTTAGTATCCTAGAAGGGCCTAAGGCTTTTTATGTTTTGAGGGGCTCTGTGTGTCAATATGATAATAAAGTGATACATGATGTGAAAATTATACTAGTCCTTCTATTCTTTAGCAGCGGTTGCTGTACAATTTGGCTGAAATAATAGTTGAGGATGAAATCCAGAAGTTGTAAATATTTCCTTTTTCCTTTACTAAATTGTTTCCTTTCTTTGCAAAAGCAAGTAAAATTGTTCAGCTTTGAAGTACATAAATTTTCTATACCTGCTCTTTCTCTTTCATACAATTTTCTCTCAACTACATGTTTTTACATGATCCTGAGACCCACAAAATGCTAATCATAGCTTAAGGCCAGCAGCCTCAATACTGTTTAGTTGTCCATTAAGTCAACTTGTTGTTTGTGTATTTTATATATCTTTGGATCATTACAAGAATGATTAGCTCTTAACTGTCTTCATTTGGATTCTAGTGAAATGCTTCTTTAGATCAATCATTGATGGGAAGAATCCTCCATTTAATTGAGAAAAATAAATTATAGGAAGAGCCATTTGCACTTCCTTTCTTCTTTACTTTTAAATTTTATTTTATTCTTTTGTTTTCCATGGCAAATAAAAATGCTTTATGCTTTTGATAACAGAGGTTCTTAATGCCGTCTCCTTTACTTTTCCCTCCCTGGTCTTGTTTTGGGTTGCTTCATATGTTTCGCAGTGTAATATATATACATAATAACAAGCATCTTTGATTTTTATTTAATTGTTATTGACCGATGCATTTTCATGTGCACGGTTTGCTCTCACATCCATTAGACATGCAGGTTGTTTTTCCATTTCTATTGGATGCGACAAGTTTTTAACATGCCATTAGACATGCATTTTCATGCCATTAGACATGCCATGAGATCATCGTCACCTCCGGCCAAGAATATAACAAAATCTGAAGCTGATACCGCTTTTGCTTATTTTAACTGGCTGGTATTACATCTTTTTCAATTAGTGCCGGAATTCTACAGTTTTTGAGGTGTTGTTAATGCTAACATCTTTTTTAATTATTTGTCTAAATCACAGCTGAAGTATCCATCAGCACTTACATCTTTCGGTCAAATTACAAACTATGCAAAAGGCAAAAGGATTGCATTGTTTTTGGATTATGCTTAATAGGTTAGTCATTACACAATTTATAATCAATTTATCCTTTCTCGCAAAGGCTGAAACTCGAAACTGTTGTGCTTTCAGCATTATCAAAGAGATATTGTCCATGGTGTAGAAGGTTATATTGTTACTGGATCCCAGCAAGTTGAAATAGGTAAGTAATGTTGGTTATTCACAAGATAACTTGTAATTCAGTTGACTCTTAGATATCTATTGTTTTTGCATGTTTGCTGTAATTCATTAATGTTAAGCTATAATGAGTTCACAATTGTATGCATTAGTAGATTTGTAAATCTTGCATTTGATGCCATTTGGTGGGTATGTCTTTTCTTTTTTTACTTGAGGATATAAAATGAGGATCAACTCCATTAAAAAAGAAATTACTCCTTATTTTCTTGCTTTTAAATTTTAACTAAGTTCCCTGTGAAAGATTAATTTCATAGTTGATATGTATTTTATTTAGAATAGGAGATATGTATTTTAACTAAGTTCCCATGCATGTTTCTTTAAGCTATTTCATATAAGTCAGAATAGGAGATATGTATTTGACTTAGAAGATTAATCTCGAGCAAAATCAAAAGTTGAAGTATTGGATGTTGATCCCCTAATTTGGCAGCTGAAAGCTTCTAGTATATGATTATTAGACATGTACAACTAATTCATGATTATTTAATGTAATTATCCTTAAAAGATTCAGTCTTATGTTTTGCTTAGATATGTCTAACTACATTCACTGAAACAACATATCTGACAGAACAAAATGGTGCATTTTTTGACTCAGGACTCTTTTGTCCGAGCAAAGAAGTGGGTCCGAGAGGTGCAAAGACAAGGATGTCAATAGGTAAATATATGGTGAGCAAACTTGAGAGACAATATGCTAAACGTAAATTATCTGATATTAAGACTTTTGGCTTATATGATGATCATGCAACTTGTTGCCAACATCTAGTATATCTAATGAGTATTTAAATCAGAAATTGATCTCTCCCTCTTGAGGGCCTCATCCTATTAGTTCTAATGCTGATGCACATCATAACTTGCTACTTCTAAATTGGAAACTTCATATGTTGTGTTTGCATTCTTCCATTTGACATATGTTCTCAGTTCTGGCCATTTGTTCTGTCAAAGGAGGCCAACATACATTGAGAAGCAATTTAGTGTGACTTTTGACTTTGAGTACTAGTATGAGGTAGTCCTAAATTAAATTAGAAACAGTTGAAACATTGTATTCTCTGTTATTATGGTATACTTTCTATTTTTGTCTTTGGTTCCTTGCTTAAAATGGAGTTTCCTTGATTTTTTGGTGGATTGTTATTCAAATGGTTTTAATTTGCTTCAGGGAATTAGTGTTCTTAGATTCTCTCTCTCTGCATTGTCTCTTAATTGATATTAAAGCTTTTCTTTGACACGTGATGCTTTCTTGTGAACTGTGGTAATCTGATATGACTTTATCTGTGTATATATATACCTTTGATTGTATGTATAATCGAATTCACTGTGGGGTATAATCGAATTCACTGTGGGGTGTTGGATTGTATGAAATAGTTGCTGCCAAGTGCTTACCTTTGTTGCATCTTAATTGTTTGATCATTTTCCTCAATGAGGATGAATTGCATTAGGTTCTATGTTTGGTTAGTTTTAAAGGTCAAACTGATGTGGGGTTCTCTTTTCTTTGAGGCATGCTCTGGATTTTGGGGCTTGATATTCGTTTGTCTATACTTAAGAGGCTTCAAAGACTGCCAGGAAAGATTGTAAGTTTTTAATGTCAATGTTTGTGAAAATTGATCTTTTGATGCATCTATATATAGCATTACATGACTGGAGCTGAAGCAAATGAAACTAATTGCTAACCATATTTTCATTTTGCAGCATCTGCTTTAAATGCGTTTACATTCTTGTCTGCTGAATGTTTGCAATTATAGAGTATATACCCCTGTTGGCAAGTCAATTGGGGGTTGGATTTTTTGACGACAAGCTGGGTGCCCTTTGCATGCAATGGTTACAGGATAAGGTTTGAGCTCTTGACTTTCTTACTAGTATGAACGCATTTTGTGAACTTCATATTTAAAATGACTATTTTTGTTTTTGTAGGTTCATTCAATTCGGGAAGCAGCTGCTAACAACTTGAAACGCCTAGCTGAAGAGTTTGGTCCTGAGTGGGCTATGCAGCACATAGTTCCCCAGGTTCGTCTATTTGTTTGATTTATTATTTAGTATTTACTACCATGTGTTCGATTATTTTCTCTCTCTATGTGTGTCTTTATCTTCTGCTGGAAATGCACTTCTATACCTCTTTCTCTTCATAGTTTGATTTTGATATATTCCTTTCTTTAGAAAATAATGGAATATACTGTAAATGAATTAATGAGCCTGCCGGTTTTCAATTGGAATACTGGAAGAAAGTTGTTTGCTCTTGAGCCATCATGGGAAGTGAAGTAGGGGACAGTGTGAAAATCTTCCACTGTTTACAGCTGTCTATAGATTGAGGTCTTAGATACCCGCTGTTGAGAGGAAGAGGGTTGTTGTTTGCTGATCAGCAGCTAATGTATTTGCTTATGCAATAGTTGGATATTATCAGCAGCTAATGTAATGTGTTTACAGAAGATGGCGCAATAGCTCAAAATGCTTGAACAACAAGTGCAGGATATTCATGAGCAGCATGTGAAAAATACTCAGGTTCTCCTAATCCCTATCATGGATAATTATTTTAGTTTATGGTTCTCTTTTCCTTACTCTTCTCTGCTACTATAATTTTTATGGTGATTTTGCTCACACAATGCAGGCAGAAGAATCTGACATGGAGGAGAAAATGAGGGGGTCTTCGAGATGAGGTTAATGATGTTGAGCAAGAATTCGAGATGAGTACTTATCTGTCTTTACAGACAGGAGAACGAAGGATGTCGAAATGAAGCTTTGTCGAAATGAAGCTTTGTTCTTCCTATATCATTCTTTCATTCAGTGTATAAATTGGAGGTTTAGTGGTGAAGTTATGCAGAGTAAGCTGATATATGTGATTGACCATGCAGTTACATTATCTAAGGCGGCTATTCTGGGAATAAGTCTTGGGGCCTTCGTAATTCTTCTTATGACTACAATATTGATGCAAGTTTGTTTCTTTTTCTAATGGCAGGGCAAGGAGAACTTGGAAACCTAATGACCAATAGTCACAGAATGCAAAACCCTTATAATGTATTTGTCTTTTTAGAATTTTATGAACCCTTGCAACTGAACCCTTTTGCTGAATGTATGTTCATTCCCTTGTTGTTGTTGAAATGGTTGAAATGCTTTATTATATTTATTGCATGATGGCTTATGATGTAAACATTGATTGTATATGTAAAGAATTGAATTGACGTTCAAAAGAAAAAGAATTGAATTCGAATGAAATGTATTTAATTTTGTATAATTTAATTTTTTTTTATTATTTTTTTAATATTTCCGACGGATTTTCGACGGATTTGCGACGAAAATGTGTCAGCGTTTGCGACGACTTTGCCACGGATATTTGCGACGGGTTTCCGACGACTTTGCGACGGACAAATTTGCGACGAAAAACTCCGTCGGAAAAAAATTTGTGACGAGCGATTTTGCGACGACTTTTTGTCCGTCGGAAAGTTCGTCGGAAACGTCAATTTCCGACGAAAATCGCTGCATTTGCGACGGAAATTGCCGTCGGAAATCGTCGATTTTCTTGTAGTGCCTATGTGCGCTCCAAGCCAACATCATGCCCTAAATAATAATATGCACCCACTCAATTATTTACTAAATTTAATTAAATCACTAAATAAAATAAATCCCTAATAATTTAATTAAATAAATTAATTAAATTATTTGGGTGTTACAATGACTGATGAGGGCGAGAGACGAGAGTGAAGAGGGCGAGAATGAACAGGGTTAAATTGATTGGATACGGATATTTTTTCTTTTTTATCTAGTTATAAAAAATGGACAACCATATCCAAGCCCAACAAATAATATGGCTATGGACATAACCAAATCCAAATATATGGTCATTTTTAAAATGGTTTGGACATGGATTTGGATATATTTATATAACCGGATGTTTTGTGCACCCCTATCCGCAGCGCACCATCAACAATCTAGTTGTACACCGTTTTAGAATCATACAATCAAAAGTGACTCATCGCGGGACATTAAAGGGGAGGTGACTTCCGTACCTGGCATTATAGCGGGAACTAAGGACTCGGCGTGGAGCTGGTTCAAGGCAAGGAGGGGAAGGAACTGCAGGGTGACTTGGTCGGACTGGTATCGTTGCCCAATGGGCTGTTTGGCAATGTTGTAATAACTCTTATGCATAATTTTCGTTCCTTTGTAACCTTAGTCGGGGGAGAAGCAATGGGTTAGGACTTCTTAGTCCCATTGTTGTACATTAGGTGTGAGGTACTCTTTTTCCTACCTGAGTCTTTTTCCCTAATGGGTTTTGGCAAAGGAGGTTTTGAGGATGCTCTCCCCCTATCATTGTAATGGCTAGGCACGCATTGTGCTCTGTTTTTTCAATAAATCATTTGCTTATCTAAAAAAAAGTGACTCATCGCAATCCATTCAAAACGTCGTCGTATCGCACACATTTCATATTTCTAGTCATATCCAAATCACTTTTTTCTATAAGAAGTGGGAAATCGAGGAAGAAACGGGATCTCGTTAGCTTTGAGATTCTGCCTCTTCGCACGAACCACACTATATGTACATTCAATTCAATTCGCTCCCTGATACGTTTCGCATCTCGGATTTTAATTTCAGAAAGAAAAAAAATTGATTGTAATTGAATGGGGATAATAGTGGAAGTTGAAGACGAAAACGAAGACGTTCTGATTCCGCCACCAAATTTCTCCATGGTGGAAAATTGCACTTACCGATCCAGCTTGCCTCAACCTTCCAATTTCCCTTTCCTCCAAACCCTCAACCTTCGCTCCGTCATGTAATTAGTTTCCTCTCTCTCTCTCTCTCTCTCTCTCTCTCTCTCTCTCTCTCTCTACATTTTCATTCACAATGTTGAAAAATTTTAAGAATTTTGTTCTATCCAAACAAATTAAACAAGAATCTCCCTCCCCCTCTCTCTCTCCATAGATTCTTGAAAGTTCAAGTCTTTTGCTTGGAGGAAGAGCGAAAGAGGAGATGATTTTTTGATGGTGGTGTGGCGGTGGAAATGCGGGGATTTTGATGGAGGTGGAGGGGAAGATTACCTGAATCCTAAACTAAAAAAATAAAACAAAAATGTCACATTAACAGCGAAATCGTGCCACATCAATTAAAATGCCACCTAGGTGATGCCACGTCAGCATTATGTTTGCCCATTCAGCACCATTTAACGTCGGAGACTAATAATGAAAACGACAAAATAAGATGGTGACTAAAATGCCTATTTCGTTATTGTAGGACTAAACTTAGAAGGACAATGTATACTCGTGCAAGGCACAGGTAAGTACACTAGTTAGTTACAAACATTATGTCATCTTATATTTATAAGCTAATTCAAATGTTAACTTTACTAAACACTTTAATTTCAATTCGCTACTTTACTCGCTATCAGCTCATCTATTATTAGCTAAGTTGCTATCCACTAACTTATTTGCATTCTTTACTTCTTACTAGAGAGTCTTAGATTCTTACCACAAATGGAGACAATACATATTCCAAAGCAAACGAAACTTTCCAAAATAGTTATTTTTAAAGCAAGTCAACACCTCCTACAAAACTCAATTTTAGGTACCGTTACAAGTGTTTTAAAAACCGAACCAACCGGAGAGGTTGATCTGGTTAAACCATGACCCAACACTTTATACGGTTCGGTTATTTCAGCGGTTCAAAACGATTTTATCCGGGTTTGAGCGGTTTTAAACGGTTGAACCATGACCCGAAAGTCTCACCAGTTCAATGTCCGGTTCGATTTTCAAAACATTGGTTACAATGAGGAAAAGTTGAAACCGACAGACTATAACTCGTTTAAAGCTACATGGGCTTATGTACCAAAAAATAAATATATGGCCTTTTTTTTTTGAGACAGTCTATTTTTACATTATTGTTTGCATTTTAGACACATGTTTTTTTTTGACAAAAAAAGAAAACACGTTCTCAAAGTAAACGAAAATAAGGATATTTTTGTACAATACAAATGCAAATGTTTCCATCCTCAAAAATATAAAAGGACATTGTTATTGCTGAACATTGTTATTCATCACATGGAAGATAGCACTTAAAAATATAAAAGGACAAATTTGTAAAGATAAATGTCATGGCTATTCTACAACTTGAAAAACCAAACACAATCCTGAAAAATGAGACCTTATTTTCGTGCAACCTAGTCATCAGCCGTCAGAGTAACATTATCTCAAAGCAACAACTCCATTTATAACAAGCAAAAAATGTAGCAGAAGATTAAAAACAATTTGAGATACATTGCTAAATAACTACTCAGTCTTCCATGGTCATGTGACTTTCTTCCCAAAACAGGCCAAAAAAATGAATCCCCTCAATCACTAAACAGAAGAAAGTATCAAGATGGATGAGACTTCCAATCTTCCTTAAGACTTCCAAACTTCCTTATCAGTTATCAGTTATCAGTTCTACCATGAAAATTCAGGTCAACGAACTCCTCAGTCCAGTCAATCTGGGGCATCACATTTTCTTATCTTGATAGTTATAACCTTTGTGTTGTAGTAAAAAGTCTTTCCTTAACCCGTGACTTCTGTTATATCAGCTTCACCGTCACTGTAATCTCCCCAACATTTGCCTGGCTTTACCTCATCTATCGCATCCGTGTTGGCTATTTCATCCTCTTGACTAAAACCAGTTGGGTGGATAAGGTCTGTAGGCTTTTCTTCTATTTTAGGATTTTCTTCTATTTTAAGACAGCAATTTTCATTGCTAGCAGGTAGATCTTGAGGATTTTGCTCAACTACCTGCTTTTCACAACTGACTTCTGTTGAAAAAGCATCTGAATTTTCCTCATTGAGAACTTGAGTTTTGTTTTCAAGATTGACTTCAACATTTATAACTTGTCTGGTTGGAGATGTTGCAGACCCATTTACTGAAGCAGCAGGATATCCACTAGGTGATGACACAGGAGTAGCACTAGGAGAGACTGGGGGGAAGCCATTGGGAGATACCGGAATGTCATTTGGGGATGACAAATATCCATTTGGAGACAAGGGGTAGCCATTGGGATCAACCCATGTATGGCCAGGTACAAACTCTGTGGCATGTGGGTTCATTATTCTGGGAGGACTGTTGGGGTTACCATCCGTGGAGTGTTCAACTGAGTGGAATACAGTTCTATTACGTGGAACACGATTCCCATATCTATTATAGCCACCAGATATTCGTGGACCATATGGAACCCTAGCCGTTGCTGACTGATGCAGAGATCTCCGGGGATTGAGTGGAAGCAAAGGAGAAATATTTACTGGTGGGGGCAAAATACCTCCATGATCTTTGAAACCGGGAACTGGAACTGGAACTGGAACGGAGCCAAAAACTGGAATTGGGGATGGATTAAATGGTGGTGCAGCTGCCGAAAGTTTCTTGGTTGGTTCCTTTCCGGTTTCTATTTCTTCTTGTTTTGCCCCTTCAGATGGTAGTGGCTTGCTAATGGTATTACCATCTCCCTCAGTAAACTTTTCTTTTGATTTAGGCGCATCACTGCCATGTAACTGTATTTTATCTTCAACAGAAATGCATAGGGGATTAAAGTTGCGGTAAGTTGCTTGGCAATTTTCTTGCGCTTCTATCTCAGATGCACCACCTTTAAGGAAAGCATTGTTCAAATTGTTTAAACAATCAGATTTCTCAACCTCCAACAACGTGATGTTTCCAACTTCAACATTCTTCTCTATTACAACATCGCTGTTTGCTTCCTGGGGTTTTCTGACCTCATTACTTTCTACTGTTTCTTTATTATCTGTCACAACTGCAACTTCCTTTTGTTTTTGTTCTACATGGAAAGAGCCTTCCCGTTTCTCATCAGTTGAATTCTGAACAGTATCTTTTATATCATTTGTCGTAGCCACATTACCATGAGTCTTCTTTGTTTCAATTGTAATGGGACTAACCTCAGAATTTTGTTCAACAGTAGCATTTCCTTTCGGTGGCTGTTCAGCCACAGCCTTGACAATTGTCCCAGGTGGGGCCAAGGCAACTTCTTTGTATGAAAAAAGTTTACCTGTTGACTGCACACTGATGCCAACACTAGCAGGAGCTGATTTAGCAATTTGATCGCTTAGAGCTGGGCTGGATGGAGCTGACTTTGAGTCTACTAACTTTTCTACTCCAGCAGCTGGGGTGTTAGAGCTATTCAGCTTAGGACTGAAGCTTGCGCTCTTACCAAATTTTTTTGGAACAGGAAAGGAGGGCCCAGCAATAGTCTCATTTGAATTTGTTCTTGGAGAAGAAAACTTTGCAGACTTTCCACGATATCTTGATGACTGAGAAATATTATTCGAGTTAGTATTCAATTTTGCAAGGGTAGGTCTCCTTGATGAAGATGACTTCCGCCCAGTGAGTGAACGGCCTTTGGGAACAGCCTCCTGCCATCCTTCATCTGAGCTGTCATCCTGTGCCAGTTTATTACTTTCATTAAGTATCGTTTGGTCTACGTTAGTGGACTCAACAACTTTATCAATCCTTTGTTCTTGAAATTGAGCTTCAGCTTTATTTTCTTTATCACTTGTAGTCTCTGTAACTGAATAATCTTGAGATATATCTTCATCCTTGAGATTTTCATCTGATGTGACGTCCCAGTTTTGGCCTGGTTTTCCTTTTAACTGTAAGATGGATTACAATTGAGTTTACTTTAGTAGAAGTTAAGAAAAGAAAGAATGGGAGTATTCAGTTATATCCTAGATAAAAGAAGTTAGGTATTACCTTGGCACGGGCCTTTTTTTGTGCTTCTCTTGCTTTCAGATCAGCATCTGGTGTTATGTAATCCAGGAGATCTGACACACTGATATAAAGTTTTTTTTGTCACGTCATTTGAAAGGAACATCAAGGGGAAAAATAACAGGGTTGGAGTACGCGTTTACGAAATTTTATCCTTGAAATTTTTCATGTAAAAATAACAGCATGTATTTTCAGCCAAAATAATAAACATAATTAGCATGAAGAATGTTAAACATAATTAGCATGAAGAATGTATTCTGGAGGTCATGTCGGTCAACGCTAGGCAAAGCTTGGCGATGATTTTTTGGTGCTTATGGAAGAGGAGGAATGAAAAGATTTGGGAGAACACAGTTAGACCAGCTACGTTTTCTATTTCTTGCGCAATGGAGTTTTTGTTCGGTTGGCAGCAGGCTCGGCGCCCAGGCCGCGTGCAGGAACAACAAAGGTCGCGGCCTGTTACTGCTAATTCTAATGCTGCAGGTGCTGTGTGGGTTAGGCCGGCAGAGGATCTTGTGAAGTGTAATGTCGATGCGGTGTCGTTTGATGATAATAGATTTGGTATTGGTCTGTGCATCAGGGATAGCGAAGGCTCCTTTGTAAAAGCGAAATCAGCCTGGTTTTATGGAGTACCACAACCACAGGAAGCAGAAGCACTAGGATTACTGCTAGCAGTCAATTGGTTACAATAATTAGGCACCCGAAGAGTTACCATCGAGCTGGATTGTAAAGCAGTCGTAGATGGCATCAGAGGAGTGTGTAATTCTATTACTGAGTTTGGCTCAATTTTAAGAACATGTAAGACTTTATTATCTATGACACAAAACTATGCGGTTAGTTTCATCCGGAGGCAAGCCAACCTTGTTGCTCATACGGTAGCTAGAGCATCAAGGGATTTTGCTAGCTCCCAAGTTTATGATTGTAGTCCGAATTGTATTACCACTGATTATGAATGAAATGATATAAGTTTTCCTTTGTCAAAAAAAATAAGCAGCATCACAATGTAATGTAAGCAGCATCACAATGTTATACTTTATGTTCATTAAACAGGAAATTTAAACACAATCCACTTGGTATTCTCGAAGAAGAAAAAATGGTTAGCAGAGGGTTAACCAACGACAGAAACAATGTATATACAGATGATTGAATCAGAGAACATTGTTTAGAACAAGAATTCGTTAGAATGAGCCAGAAAGCCATCAATTAAACTAGATGGAATGATTTAAGCAGAACTTGTTTTGATGGTAATGACTACCTTAAATGACCCTTGCTGGAGATTGAGGCATCTGGCTTAGGCGTACCATTGCGTGCAGCCTCCTGCTGCTCCATAGCCTTTGACTCAAAGTATTCTAGCCAAGCAGCTGCATCCTGTAATAGATTGACAACTATGTGCCTAAGGAACAAGGACCACTGGGTGTATATATCTACCATCAAAGAAAATATACAAGACTACCTGTGTCCTTAGATCATCAAATCCAAGTTTAGCCTGCAGTATCTGAAGGGTGGTTTGTTCATGCTGAACACTTAGAGAGTATGCTTCCATCAAAGAAAGAGCAATGGCTATTGCATGGTAGCTGGCAGCTGTCTGAACAAGCCAAAAATTTGGATAACAAGTTAGGAGTTTCTTCCAACCCCAATTTGATGCAAATTAAGAAAGACACTGAACCTGATCAAATGATCATAAGGCCTAACAATTTTGGATACCAAACTCGGACCACTACAGAATGAAATTGCAACTCTTGGAATGAAAAGCATGACTATCAAAGAAAAAAAATCATATTGCCATTGATTTGGAAATTCTTCATTTTACTGATTTACAGATCCAATACTACAATTTCCAATGACTTCCAATGATACAAACAATTTGGATGTGGAAATTCCTCATTTCACTATTTACAGATCCAATACTACAATTTTTAATGACTTTGAATGATACAAACAATTTCACAAGTATTATATATCTGCACCACAATTGGGCAAATAAATCTGTTAACTCAATTTGAAGGCCATAATACATTTTGGAAATTTTCAAATAGGTCCTTAATGATAGTTTGTAATAAAAAGTCAAATTGGGTCCCTATAATGCTCTAAAGATAGATTTGGGGCAACATATAATTTTTTTGAAACTACAGGGACTATAAATTTTAAACTATAGGGACTTGTTTCAAAATTTTCAAAAACTACAGGGATTTACCAATTGGTTTAACATAAATATTGAGGTGGTGAAGTATTTATGGCCAGTCTAAACAGCAACTGAAAATGCTAACAATTTTTGCATTAACAAAATGGACCAATTTGAAATTAAAACCTTTAAGTGAAATTCACTTCACGAATCACCTAAGCACATGCTCCGACCATCAAAGGACATAGTGATCTCTTTGAAGTCTGGATAGAAAATGTCAGACAGTAGAGAAAGATGGCATGTCACAGACATGTTAGATTTTCTTAGAACCCCAAATTAGTACTAATGATTAAAGATTTTGTTTTCACTTCTATGTAGTAGTAAGGGTCACATAGTATAGACGGTCCAAAATTATTTATTGTGTAAAACTGAGAATGCTACTCAGTTTCAAGAATCTAAATTTCAATGTGTATACTATTTCATCAGATCATCATTAGACTATAAATCTCATCCAATAACAACTTGTAGGATTCTTCATCCCAAGAATGAGAGTGAACCTGTATATGATCAGCTCCGAGTAATCTTTTGTTACATTTTAAAGCCTCGTGAAGGTATCTCAAAGCAACATGGACATTCCCCAATCCTTCTTCCATCATTGCTACATTGATGTAAGTGGCAGCAGTGTTTGGATGTGAAGGTCCACAGGTTAGGTGCAGAAGATACAATGCACGATTGACATACCTAAATACATAAAAGAAAAAAAGAATGGTAAAATTATTTACAGGTGGTTTCCGTATGATATTACTAATTTTATATAGTCAAAGAAAAATTATAACAAATTTCCATTAAATTATATATTTTGTGAGATAATAAAACATTAGGATTGATCCAGTTCTGATGACAAAATACTAAAATTTCTTTATTAGATGTTCATTTCTTACAAATGATAGTTCTATAGCTTCTCCCTAATGTTCATTTACATTTGTGCTGCAATTTTGAAGAGAGCATTTTTATGCAAAAACTTTTACTTTTTGGCATTGCTGAGATAATTATTATCCTTCTATCAGTTATGATCACTAAAACATTCCCCCATCATCCTGTTAATTTCAAACTTTTGCACGACTTCTATTATCGAAGATAGAAAGGGTCCCACAGAACTGTGACAATTAGATTCTTATATGACGGATCACAAAGAACATACCATGATATAACAATCTAACTATTATCAGAAGGAATGTAGGATATATATATATATATATATATATATATATATATATATATATATATATATATATATATGGAAGCATACTTTAAAGCCAATTCTGTGTGTTGGAGTCGATAATAGAAAACAGCTAGATCCCCATAACTTTTCATTGTATCAGGATGGTCCAGCCCAAGCTCTCTTTCATTAATGTCGAGTGCTTTTTGCTGATAGATAGTTGCCTAAGAAAACCACAGTTTAAAATTAGTATGATGATAGTGAAAGGAATTAACTTGGCAAATGCACTTCAGCATAATAAAGCCAAAAGGATTCCCTATTTATAGCAGATAACAGTTTTCATCTTTTTTCATTTGGATACATATTATAAGAAAATTATGTTGCTGAGGATGTTGCTGAAATTTTCATCAAGGAGGTGGTTAAGTTACGTGGGTTTCCATCTACCCTAGCGTCAGACAGAGACAAAATATTCCTCAGTCATTTTCTGGTCTGAGTTGTTTAAAATGGCTGGTACCAAGTTGAAATCTAGTTCAGCTTATCACCCCAGACTAATGGTCAAACAGAAGTGGTTAACAGATGTTTGACAGGGACTAAACCGAAGCAATGGCCTAAGTGGTTAGGTTGGGCAGAATTTTGGTTCAATACCAATTATAACAGCTCCCTAAAATTAACCTCTTTTAAAGCTCTTTATGGCAGGGATTCCCCTCACTTGCTCAAAGGTACTACAATCCCTTCATTGTTGGAAGAAGTTAATGAGTTGACTCAGGAGAGAGATTATATGTTACATGCGTTGAAATCTAATTTAGTGGAGGCCCAAGCTCAGATGAAAGCTTCTGCAGATCAGTCTAGAAGACCCGTCACTCTTTCCATTGGTGATTGGGATTATCTTAAGCTACAACCTTACAGACTGAAGTCTCTTGCCCAAAAGAGAAACGAGAAGCTGAGTCCTAGGTTCTATGGGCCTTATTAAATAATCAAACAAATAGGACCAGTGGAAAGATCTATCACCAGAGAGCAAAATTCATCCAGTTTTACATGTTTCATTATTGAAGAAAGCCCTTGCTCCAGCAAGCAACCCAAAACCTCTCGTTCCATTGTTGTTTGAAGATTTGGAACTTCAAGTATCACCTGCTGCAGTCAAAGCTGTCCAGAAGACTGCTGATGGTACAGCTGAGGTGCTCATTCAATGGCAAGGGAACGTTTTCCTTCATTTCCTTGAAGACACTCTTATGGGGGCAAGGAGAGAATCAAGCTCTCAAATTCTTGGCTTGTAAGGGTGTCTATTTCATTTGCCATGTGTATGTAAAATTCTGTCTGTGTTTGGAAACTACTTCCAGCAGAGTGATTTATAAATGAAGGGCAGTAATTTTTACCCATTTGATACTCAGCTTCTATCAGTACTCTAATCTTATATAATGCATTAAATTTTCAAAGTATTTGTCATCAGTTGCAATGAATTAAAAGAGAGCATTTCACGATATCAGAACACATACCTGATTGAAATCACCGGTATGGTACAACACAACAGCCAAGAGACTGTAAGCTCCTGCGGTCATTCTATGGTAAGGCCCGCACACGGATACTAACTTTGAAAGTGCCTTCAAAGATTCAAAGCAAAATGTTTGTAAATTAGTTATTGGCTTCATGAGCAAAACATACTGCAAAATGGGAAAATTTATTCTTACCTTTGTGCCATAGGTGACAGCATCCTCCAATTTACCTTTATCCAAGGAAGTCTTTGATGATTCCAACAGTGTTCGACCATCAGCAGATGAGCAAGCAACATGCTACGAAAAAATAATGAAAATTGCAATTCAGTCATTAAAGAATGAGAAAAATAGTAACAATATTCCAAATAACAAAATCATATTGTTACGTATTTCACCTTGTATATGGGGACCATGCTTATAATATCTAACTTTCGGAAAGGAGATGCTGTATCCATATCATAGTCCTTTGGAACCAACTCAAGCCCAACCTGTTAAAGGATTCTCAAATTTTAAAATAGGGATAGCAGAAAACAATTAAAGGATTCTCAAATTTTAAAATAGGGATAGCAGAAAACAATCAACACCAGTACAGTAAAGAGTAGGCCTTTTATCTTACCTTATGGCACAGTCCACGAAGAATGGAAAACTTTCTTAAATCTTGACTACTTTCATACTTCCATTTCCATCCAAACCTTTTCAGAACGAAGATTTCTACCCACTTCCATTTCAGTTCATCACAAGTAGTAATATCTGCATCATTAGCTTCGAATGAGGGTGTTCCTAACAATATATTTAAGCATGATGCTATAGATGAAGCCAAGTCAGAATCATCATCAACTGCTGCAACAACGGCTTGCAAGATGTGCTTGTAGGCTCGAACAACCATCTCATGTATACATAGTGATTGTACATGAGGAAGTTTATCTGCAAGTTCAACCTGGCATATAGAATTTGAATAAAAGTTATTGTCGGTCAAGTTGTCTATATATTTGTAAATACATTAAATAAAGATGTCATATATTTGAAAGAACACTAAATAAAGACTTCAAAACACACTGCACATAGAGAGCAAAGAGTGTTTTTTGTCTTAGCTAGAGTATGAACTAGTGACAGGCATAAAAATGGTAAGCAAGAACAAAATTCATTGTGACTTGCGACATGTGATTGGGGATATATTAATTTCATTTTTAGAACAGAAAATGGTGACTCCATTCATGCTCCGTCTGTGGAATAGGAATTTCATGTTTGTAAGCGCGGGCAGGTACATCCCATCCCATGCATCATTCCATTGAAGCAGGAATCACCTTTCATTCATAGAGGTGGGATCAGTGATTTCATACTTCATGGAGTACGATTTATTTTTTCTTAACATGCCCTTGTTGATTTTGTAGACTGAGTATTATTGACTGCCCTACATCAAAGTTAACCAACCAGCTTTCCCAGTAAACACCTAAAAACTAGAGAGAGAGAGAGAGAGAGAGAGATGTGGGCACCAAAATTGCATTTGTTCCAATTATATGTGAACTTTCCCAATCTGAATCACAAAATGGAACTTTCTGGTTTTTTAGATAAAGAACATATATGTTATTTAAGTTTATTTTGATTCTATATAACCAATAATGGAATTTACATCCATAAGGCTACCAAACCAAGAGCTGGGAATGTCCATTCCATTTTATTCTTGTTGAAGTCTCACATCGACTAGAGATATGGCCTAAGGAGTCCTTCTAAGACTTGGGCAATCCTCACATTACAAGCCGGTTTTGTGGGGATGAGTTAGGCTCTAATCTCATAGATCTTTATAGGGCCAAGGTCTCTGCTATTTCACCTATTTGTCCATGCTCTAGATGTCTAGTCATAGGCGTGAAGGTGTGTGTTGAGATCCTTGTTATTCCACTTGTATTAATGTCCAATCCTGAGCATGAAGGGGTGTGTTAAACTGTCACATGACTCACATCGACTAGACATGTGGCCTAAGTAGTCCTTATAAGCTTGGGCAATTCTCACTAAACAAGTCGATTTTGTGGGGGTGAGTTAGGAAGGCCATAAGCCCAAATTTAAGAATATTTTTGTTTCCATATATAAAATTTACAAACTCCACCAGTCACCGTGCATTATACTTCTTCTAATGTCACAATCGTTGTTTGGCTCTTAGTTGGAGCAACGCCTGGGGTTACCTTTAGCAATAAACATTACCTTCAAATAGGAAATCAAAGATATTGATTTTCTTCTTTTATCCAATCCATTCATCAAGTGGTTTTAAGTTACATTACACCATCATTTGTTTTACATTTTATAGTTAAGGAGGAAACAAACAGTCAACTATAAGATAAGGGGAACCGATATTATAAGTAAAGGAAGTGTCCAGAAAAGATAGAGATTAGAACTATCACCACTTGTCCTAAGGAAGACATTTGCAATCCCCTGGTATGCATGAAATCAGTCAATGTCCTTCCATCAACAGGAGAGAGTTCAAGGGACCCAAAATCTGCCACCTAAGAAATTGAAGTTACAATAACTACACATATTCCAGAATAACTCGGTTTGAAAACATGCTCAACATTAAGAAACAAACCAGCTTTGGAAGTGCAGTATCGGCGTAATATTTATGTGCCATTTCCATCAATTCATCAGGTGACTGCAAAGATGGAGAACCAGCAAAGTTCTTTTATCAAAGTATATCCATAAAATTAAGTATAGAAATGGGGCCAATGAGCATATTATGATAATACTAGTCAGAAATCACATTACAGATATGGCCATAGAGAAAATGAGGAAACATGTTAAACATAGTTCACTGCAGGATCAATCATGTCAGAAAGAAGGTATTGACCTTCAGATAAAAATCGGTTTTAGATTCTTTAAGACGTGTATATGCAGCATCAGGAAGCAATTTTCTCCATACAGTTTCCTTTTCTTCACCCTGTCTCTTTAATTCCTGTTGAGTGGCATCAGGCTTGTTTATGTCAATGCCGTTACATGAGGAAATATCCTTCCCCTGTTCCACTTTAGAGTTCCTGATGTCAATCTTTTTCTTTAGTTCCTTTAGTAATCCACCTTGCTTCCCAAGACCTTTTACAGATGGTTCAAGTTTTGCTTCTTCAGCTTTATTTGGCTCAGTTTTTCCCGTAGCTTGATTTTGTAAATGTTGTACCCAACATGCCCCAAGTTCCCATCTGATAGACTTACCATGTCTAGTAGCCACTTCTTTCAATTTCAGTATGCTCTCCTCTAGAACTTTCTTTACCAAAGACCAAGCAGAACAAGAATTCTCAACATCTGTGCTCTGGATTCGTTGGATTGCATTAGATGATTGGGGTGTAGAGGACTTATGCAATAGCATCCTCAAGCTGAAGGTAAGTTGATGAGAAAATTGTATCAGGAACTTGTAAAACCAGATCTACCCCAAATAAATAAATGCAGAAGCACCCTCAAGCCAAAACTAATTTGCTAACAGAATTGCTCAAATAGATTGGTACTGTTGCATTATAAGTTGCAAAGGCAGCAAGTTTTCCCCTTTTATTGGTCTTTCGACTATATGATTGTATGATCCAAAAATTTATCAGAAACTAATACAAGAATTAAGTTTGTAGTAGGAACTCACAATGGTCCTTGATTACCAAAATAGATTAAGCAACTAATAGATTAAAAGCTTGCTTGCTCAAACATTAAAAAACTTGTCTAAAAGTTGGGCAAAAAAGTAATTTGCTTTTAAGAGAATGTATTTAACGTAGAAGCTATATTTCATTGTGTTACAATTATAAAACACACTTATTGGTATAAAATGTGATTTGCTTTATTACATTTATAAATTATAAATTGCATTTTTTAATTTCAAAATGAAGTGATTTTTCAAAATGAGCAAACAAATGCACTCTAAATTACCTGTTAACATTCAATGCGTTTGCACCTCCTTCGGGCTGGTCCTCAATATCAATTTCCAAGGAATCAGGACTACCCTCCCAGTTTGACTCAGGTGAAACCTTTACCACAGCTGTGTAGCCACAATGTCTTATAATAACTGCACCTAACGTAGGGGTATCCTAGAAGGACAAAAGAGAAGCAAAATTTATCAAAATACAACAACCAATTCAGTACATTATAATAGGTTCAACCACTAATCACACTTACATGGACAGCTGCACTTTCATCAGCGGTAATGCCTTTAAGCAAGTTTCTCTGAGCAAGCTCTTCCTCTGATAATCCAAGAACCTGAGTCCCATCATTTTTGCAGTCCAACTTAATGCTTGCATCAGATACATCTCGTGTCACCTTAATTGTTAAATCTCCAGTTTTTTCTTCATAGAAAGTTGGAACAGCTGTGTTACTAGAAGATCTTTGCTTGCTATCTTTAAAATGTTTTATTGCAGAAACTGCTTTGGAGACTGATACATCGACGAATAAACTATGAAGCAGAAACGCTTTCCTATCTCTTATTTGCCTCTCTTCTGCATTTTGACAAGGCATTGCAGCTAGGATTGCAAAATCTCTGGCCCACTGTCTCTTTTCATGCTTACCATTTCTTCCTTGACCACCTCCATTTCCTCCCCAAGTTTCATCTTCCATAGGAAGTGGGGGAAAGACTGCTGGATTGTCAGAAACAACTGGAGGGACAACCCATGTGTTTGCACGAAAACCATAAGGAAGATTGCCAAACTGAAAATATGCAACTATAATTGTAAAAACATCTGGTACAATTAGCACAGCAAGGTGAATATATAGGATGCAAAGATATACCTTATTGTGTTCTGTGAATGCCTTCATAAGAGCTCTGTAGGCCTGCAAGAAAGAATATTTATTTATTTAATAATTTTTACAGAAAAAAAATATTATTGTTTAGCCCAGTTCTACAAAATGATAGGAAGTAATGGCATATAGAATACAACATAATAATTTGTGTATGAGTATTTTGTTAATACTATGTTATTCATTGCACAAGCTTGTTGTATAGTATACACATCGGCTTCGTTCAAATTAAAAGTTATCTATCATTGCTATAAAGTCTGATTAAAAATGGGTAAATATATTACTTAAATCAGTAACAGCCATATTTAATGATTCCAACTTATGTTTTTCATTGAGAACAGGTGATGGTGGTGAAAATTAATGCAGTAATATTTAGTTTTATGTTTTAGTTGCTTATCTAATTTACCCGTGTCTGACTTTTTATAAATGGTTACTTTAGAAAAAGTAACCTCAAATACTGGAAGTACTATATAGGTTAGATGTCATCAATCACCCTAGGACACTTGTAATAAAACAAGAAAAGTGATTATTAAAAAATAGGTTTAAATACGTTTTTACACCCTGCAAATAGGGGGTGTTTTGCTTTTACCCCCTGCAAAAAATTTTTTTTTTAAAAAACACCTTGCAAAATTCACTTTTTTGCTTTCAGTCCTTCTGTTAGCCAGACGTTACAAAAACGTCTATGTGGCTAACAGATATCTGAGTTGGCTTTTTTTTTTTTTTTTTAATTTTTTTTATGCACAACAACGCATCTTCACCACACCACACTGCCCTCCACCACCACACCCACTTGCGAACTGTTCTTCATCTTCAATCACTTCTTCTTCCTCTCATCGCTTCTTCTTCTCTTCTCTCCCTCGATCACTTCTTCTTTCTCTCATCGCTTCTTCTTCTTCCCCTTCGATCACTTCTTCTTCTCTTCTCTCCCTCTTTTCTCTTCTTCTTCCTCTCATCGCCTTCTCTTTCTCTGAGTTCGATTTACGTTCGCCTTCCCCTTCGCTCACTTCTTCTTCCTCTCCTCTCCCTCTTTGCGAAGAATGAGTTGGTTTCTGGGTTCGATTTACGTTCGATCTAGGTTCGATTTGGGTTTTGTGTTCAATCTGGGTTTGTATTGATTTAGGTTCGATCTGGGTTCGATTTGGGTTTCTAGGTTCGATTTAGGTTCGATCTGGGTTCGATTTGGGTTTTATTTTGATTTCAATCTGGGTTTGTGTTCAATCTGGAACTCACAAAGACGTGGTGACAGTTGTGTGGCGGCCATGGGTCACGCGGTGGTGGTGCGATTGTGAAGGTAGAAGGACGGAGGGAGTATAACGAAGGTAGAAGGATCTGGTTCTGAAGGATCTGGTCCAGAAAACTCAGATCTTGAAGATCCTTTGAAGGATGATGGATTTTGGTTCTGAATTGTTGAACGTTGTTTTCTGAGAGATTAGGGGTAGGAGAAATTAGGGTTTCAGATGTTAAGTTGCCTGTTAGGGTTTCAGAGAGGTGGAGGAGGAGAGGAGTCATGGAGGAGGAGAGGTGGTGGCCGGTACGGTGGTTGTGGTTTGCGAGGTGTGAGAGGGGGGTGAACGGAGGGGGAAAGAGAGAGGAAGAGAAGAAACAGTGAAGATGAGAGAGATGAAGAAGCAATTTTTTATTAAAGAATAAATAAAAAATAATGACATGGCTGTCCCAATCAACATAAAAAAATTTAGAAAAGAAAATAAAAAAGCCAACTCAGATATATGTTAGCCACATAGACGTTTTTGTAACGTCTGGCTAACAGAAGGACTGAAAGCAAAAAAGTGAATTTTGCAATGTGTTTTTTAAAAAAAAAATTTGCAGGGGGTAAAAGCAAAACACCCCCTATTTGCATGGTGTAAAAACGTATTTAAACCTAAAAAATATAGTTTTCTAAATTATTAATATATGAACAATTTTGTCAACATCAAATCACAAAATATGAAAAGTAAATATTTTATAGAAAAATAAGTATTTACTATATTTACTATACAAAATAATTTTATTTTGAAAGCTTCGCACCTTTTGTATCAGTAATATCAATATTAAAGACTAATTTTGTTAGGTTACCAACCTAACGATCGCTAGGAAAATAGGAATTTGACGCAATAAAGAATCGGAAAAGGAATGAAAATGGGATATTATTGATATGGTATGAAATGAATAAAATCGGAGAGATATGGCTCCCCGCCCTCCCGCCTCACCCGGAATCCGGCCTCACCCGGTCACGACTAAACTTTAGGTATGATCAAAGATCCTTTCAAAGGGAATGGAAGCCTTTATTTATAGACTTCCTATACAAGGGATAAAAGGGATAGGATCAATAACCTTCCTAACTAACATACTAACAACCTAAGAAACATAACTAACTCTAACAAACACTAACAGCTATAACAACCATAGCCGACTCTAACAACTCTTAACTAGTTCAATTCCCCTTATTCTATATCCTAACAAATTTTATGTCAAATATTCTAATTATCAATAGCTTCCGAGCAACTAGAACTCGGTTAGAAATGCCAAATACTTTGTAGCCTCAACTGAGAAACATTAATGAGTTTAAACTTACAGCTTCAAACACCCTGCTTATCTGCTGTAGGAGACCCACTAATGCATGACTTAAAAGAAGACGCTTTCCGGCAGGATAGAATCCTTTTTTGGAGGCAACAATTGTAGTCAGTTTTCCGCTGCAAACCCTAACCTGGTTATGCCAAATGCAAAAGAATCCCATATCAAAATAAATAAATAAATAGAATAGATTATGCTGCCAAAGCCACACCGGAAAGCGGAAAAAAAGTATCTGGTAGTTCAAATAGGGATGCAATGAATAGCCCTCACATCAATCTGAAAGAAATCATCTTCTGTCTTGTCCTCCAGGAATGGACGGTTTGATCTTCTTATGTCTGCCAGAAAATCAAAAGCACAATAATCAAAAACAGGGCTTCAGGTTCAATTTACAAATTACCATCAAGTTATAAAGCATATGTAGTGGTTTTTGGCCCTTGAACAATTTGAGAAATATCCCACTAAACTGAAATCAATAGCACATCCCCACAAAGAGGAAGCATAGTACAATTTAAATAATCTTGTATTATGGAGCTCAAAATTGCAGTGTTTATTCATCACGAATTTTAAAAAAAAATAGTAACAATGATCTACTTTCTATCTACTCTACTTTCTATATAATCAAAACATATGCCAGCACATTTACATTTTTAGACATCAGCAAATTTTGACATGTCACAATTTAGGGGCAAAATAGACAATTCACCACATAAAGACAAAAATGCAACAGTATCACTACAGCGCGCTACAGTGACGTTTCTGACGCGCTACAGTACCAATACAATTTTTTTTTAAATTCAATTTTTAAAAAAATAAAACTGATTTTTATAAAAAAATTATACACTGCTTTTTTTTTAATTTTTTTTTAAAAAACGGTTGTCAATATTTTTATAAAAACAATTAGTCACTATAAATCAATTTTCACTATTTTTATAATCTACTCAAACTACTAAAATTAATAAAATAATTAGTCACTATAAATCAATTAGCCACTATCCATTGTCAAAAAAAGAATTGTAAAAAAACTTTAATCCCTACCAAAAATTACAAAATAACTACTAAAACTAATCAATTTAACTACTTTTGTTAAAATAAATCAATTTAACCACTACAAAAAATTACCGAATAACTATTTTATAATTACTAAAAAAGAGTAAAATGCCAACGGGAATGCCAACGGGAGTGCCAACAAGAGCACCAATGGGAGTGGCAACGAGAGCGCCAACGGGAGAACGGCAACGATAGAGGGACAAAAAAGTGAGGGACAAAAAACGATTAAAAACTGCAATCAGAAGCTGCAACTGACGCAGCAAAAGGACAAAAAACAGCAAATTTTAAAACAAACTTTTTTTCAGTTTTTTTTCCAATTTTTTTTTCAGTTTTTCTTTCCATAAAATATCACTTTTTTCTTAGTTTTTGTACTAAAAATATAATTTTTTTAAGTATTTCTATAATTTACTCAAACTACTAAAATTAATCAATTTAACTACTACCAATTGTCAAAAAAACCATACCTCTAACAATAGTTTCAAAATTATTTATTCCAAAAAAATAAATTATTAAATTAATATCACACTCAATAATTAAATAATTTAAAATTAGCTATTTACTAAAATCAATCATATAGAACTACTAAAATCAATCAATTTTTCATGTAATAAATAAAATCAATCAATTTAACCACTAGCAATTGTAATATTAAATCATATAGAAAAAAGGAGAAAACATGTGGCAACGAGAGCGGCAACGAGAGACTGACAACGAGATCGGCAACGAGAGCGGCAACGGGAGTGCCAACAAGAGAGGGAACGAGAGCGGCAACGGGAGTGCCAACAAGAGAGGGAACGAGAGTGACGGGGCTGCATATTTTACCTTTTACTCCATTATTGATATTATAAGAAGATACCGATTTTGTTTCTTCATTTTTACTCCGTCTAAAATTTATTATTTACTATTATATATCTCTCTATTAAAACTATTAAAATCAATCAAGTTAACCACTAACAATTATAAAAATACAACTTTAGCCACTACCAAACTTTACAAAATAACTTACTCATAATTAAACGAATATGATTTAATTAATATTAAATTATATAGAATAATATGAGTTAACATGTGGCAACGGGAGCGACAACCAGAGACTGGCAATGGGTGCTGCAACGGGAGTGGCAACGAGAGAGGTAACGAGAGCGCCAACGGGAGGGTCAACGAGTATGCAAACGGAAGTGTCAACGGGGATGCATATTTTACCTCTAATGTCCAAATACATTATTATGGATCAATGTAATTCTGATTGTCAATCTCATTTATTTTCTTCGACTCAATATAATTTTCATTTGTATCTTATATGACATAATACCTATCTCTTTCCACTTTAAATTTCAAATCATACATTTTGGACATTGTTCGCAACTTATGATTATCTTCCAATTACTATTATGACTTCATGGCAATACACCGACCATACAATATCACCCGTGCATAACCACGGGTAAAATACTAGTTGATAGAATAGCTCAAAGCATGTTCGAATCCAAAATATTATAGAGATTATTTTGGAGACATAACTAATGTTTGCAACAGAAAGCTAGAATAGCGTTGGTATTTTAAGAAAAGATTGTCAAAGAAGATGATTTACACGAAGCAAAAGAAAATAAGCAAAACATAATAAATGGATTTAATTTCGATGCACATATGGTGTAATAACTATTACTAAAGCATTCCACAAACAAGTTGCATTGTGTCCAAATCAAGTGGAAAATAAAAACAATCAAAAAGAAAAGAAACACATTGGAGAGTTTCAAAAAAAAAAAGGAAAAGGATAGAAAAGCTCACAGTGAAACGGCGGCGTAAGGTGCGAAAATGAAAAGAAATCATAGAACTGTCCAAGCCTCGGTGGTGGATACATGGAGATTTCACCCTCCGTCTTCTCGCTTTTCCCATTGCCTGTTTCCGAAATCGAATCCACGGGTTTGGGTTTCGGGTTAGTTTCGGATCCATTTTCTGAACCGGAATTATGTTCGGTTTCGACTGAGCCTGGATCTTTGGAGGCGAGTGGTTCTTTAACGTTGGTTCTTCCGGAGGCGGGTTTCCCAAACGCAGAGGTGCACGCCGTGATGTCGAGGAGTCGCCGAATGTGTGCGACGGCGAGGTCTTCGGTGTAGTCATCTGAAAAAAGAAAAAGAAAAAAATTGGGGTAGTAATCGTGTACGGTTCAGAGTTCACGCTGGTGTATTGTACTAATTTGTAACCGCGAGCAGTTACCTTGCACGATTGAGAGATGGCAGGGTTTTAGGGACACGATTTCCACCGAGTCTTTCAGTCTTGCACCACGAACCTGATTGATTAATCTATTATTAGCCTTCTTCTTCCAATTAAATTTTCAAAGTTTTAAAAGTTGCTATTAATTAGAAATTCAAAAGTACACGTAGTACCTCATGAGAGAAGGAGAAGTTAGTCAAGTGACAAGTCTCGAAATGCGCAGCTAAAAGCTTTCTCACATCTATGATCCGGTCTGTAGAGATGCCCTGCCTCCCGACAAAAAAAATTAAAACAAGTACTAATTACTTTACATTCATTTAATACTCTTTTCAACTTATGTCCCTCTATATTTTGAGTATTTTGTAAGTTCAATAAATAACTAAATTGAGAAATAAATGGTTAAAAAATAGATTATATAACACTTTTTATTGAGTTTAAGACTATTTTTTTTATAAGCAAGTTTAAGACTATTGATTATTTTTCTAAAAGAGTGCAGCAAAACTTTAAACTACAAACAAACTTAAACGAAGGGAGTACTAGATTCAAAAGCCAAATACACGCGGCGAGGTTCCTTGACATCACTTTGGATCCTCTCCTCCCACTCTCCGTAAATCTCCTTCCTCTCTATCTCTCTCTTACTTTTACTCTCTCTCATCATTAAAAAATTATAAATAAATGATGAGAGAGATAGAAAGGAAGGAGGGAGATGCAGGAGAATGGAATGAGAGGATCTAAGTCCTCCTTGACATAGCCCAAATCTTTTCTTTGTTTGGTTTCCCTCATATCCATCTCAGTACGTGTACGGTTGAATTTAAGTCGACTCTAATTTTCAAAAATAAATACTTTGATAAATCCTTAAATGAATCCATACAATCTAAAGTAAATCCATAAATAAAGAAGAGTCTCGACACCATTTATTGTACCCAAAAAAACACCATTTAATAACTAATCCCAAAAAACATGACATAGTTGTTAGGTCTATTTATTATTCCTGAACAACTAACCCTACACTAGCAAAATTACACTTGTAGCGATAATTGATTGTAAAATATGAGTATTGAAGTTAAACTTATTTTTAATAAATATAAAAAATAATTTAATTAGTAGAAAACTGTTTTAATGATATTAAAATAACAAAAAATATAAATTATAATTTTAAAAATCTCAAAAATTAGTATAACTTCTCATCTAATTATTTATCATTGTCATATTATATTTCATATTGATTACAAAGATTTAAATATTAATGAAACAATTTAAAAATCTATTTTATTGTGGCTTTGTACGTGGTTTCGACTTGCATTAGTTGTTCTTTATTCTTTTTCCCTCTAAAGTAGTGTACTTAAGTTGTAAACTTACTATAAATAATAATTAAATTGCTATTTTTCACGTCATATGAAGTTATATATAAATCGGTAGTATTTCTATTAAAAGAAAAAATCAACTTATATCATTATGATTTATTAGTATACTAAATCATATAAAATGAAGTTAAAAATTTCCACTGAATTTGGTCCAAAAAAGATTTTAGCGAACAAAGAGACAAAAATAGTTGAATTACTCCACGGTTCATACCTTGAGGGTAACTCTTGAGTCGTCGGATATATCTACGGTTATTTCGATCACAGTTGGCAAAACTGCAATACATAATGTAATTCTTTAGAATTAGGAGGAAGGAGATTCCAATAAGGATAAGATAGAGAATTCCCGAAACCAATGAAAATGAAGAGGAATAACAATGCAACTCGCTAGATAACCATGAAGATAAGTAAATTGGACTTTTAAAGTTTATACTTTCCGAATAGATAACAGAAAAAATATGAGTAGAAAATGGATTTATAATTTCATTAATTAATTAATTATACTGAGTTGTATGAAATTTGAGAAAGAAATTTGAGAAAGAGACTAATAGAAATGAAAACTGAGTTGCAGCAATACTAACCTTTCTCTTCTTTCTTCTTCTTCTCTCCTTTAGTTTTGTGAGGTTTGGTTTTTCCAGTTTTGGGAGCCATTAATTAATAATAAAATTAATTGCGCTTCTTGGATGCGCGGACTAGCAAAAATCTTTAGAAAAACAAAACAGAACAGCAATATATCATTGGGAAGTTAACGGCATATATATATTTTAACCGTCTCAAGCAAGGGATAAAATAGAACAGCAATCTAGCTATCGTAGAGAAAGTAGTTACTGAAAGTGATTACTTTTTTTTCTTCTTTTTTTTCTGGTATCGGTGAAAGTGGAATGAAGCAGCAGAGTCGGAGGAAGTTAAGAGGTTTTGGGGATATGAATAGAAAAGGAATAGAATTTGAAATGAATAGAGAAAAGGGAGAGAGGAGGGGGACAAAAAGAAAAAGAGAGGGAGAGGGAAATAAATGAGATTGTGTAGAGATGGATGGAAGGATAGGATAAGGTAAAGGGTAATAAGTGCCTCTAGTCTTCTTGTGCACATGCACACACGGGGAGGATGTAATAAGGTAAAGGGTTGTGTTGTGATTTTAAGCCTCACATTTGTGTTCTGGGTCACACCTCATCTGTTTATGCCTATTTCTGTTTTCTAAATTTTGATGATTTCTTTCTCATACGTACGTTGTTACTTGTTATTAGAGGATTGTTGTCGTCTTCGAATTTTTTGGATTGGCCCCCACCGTTCACTCCCCCACCTATCACCATTGAGAAATTAATTAACTTTGATTTTTATCTTCTATTCCATATACCTGTATTAAGACTTCATTCATTTTTAAAATGCAATTCTGTATTCCCTTAACTATATACGTGGCTTCCTGGCGCACTGCGCTTAGCTGTCTGCGGAACAGGATTTGACGCCCTCTTGGACGCCTTGGGGGCCTGCCTGTGCGCTGTGCTTCCTGCTTGACGAAACGAGTTTTGGCGCCCTCCTGGGCGCTGGGTGCCTGTTTGCGCACCCCTGGGTGCCGGTTTGCGAGAGGGGAGTTGGCGCCCTCCTGGGCGCCTTGGGCGCTGCCTGGCGCGCTGCGCTTGGCTGCCTGCGGAACAGGATTTGGCGCCCTCCTGGGCGCTGGCTTGCCAAGCGCTGGTTGCCCCTTGCAACGCGTTTTGGCGCCCTCCTGGGTGCTGGGTGCCGGCTTGCGCTATCCTGGGTACCGGTTTGCGAGAGGGGGTTTGGCGCCCTCCTGGGCGCCTTGGGCGCTGGCTTGCAAAGCGCTGGCTGCCCCCTTGCAACGCGTTTTGGCGCCCTCTTGGGCGCTGGGTGGCGGCTTGCGCTGCGCTGCCTGCCTCCTTGTGAGATGTGATTTGGCGCCCTCCTGGGTGCCTGGTTGGGCATGTCCTTGGCATTCTGCTTGTATTTATTTTGTTGTTGCTTATCCTGTCTCTTAGTTTGTTTTTCTTCTTGATGAAATTTTAGGCTTGCTTGTTGCCGAGGGGATTTCTTCTTCTGTTCTCATCATTATCTGTTTGACATTTCCACGAGCTTTGTTGCTTCTAATTTACTACGGTGGTTTTGGCTGACCTTTAGTTTACATTTCTAGCTTTCTTGTTTTCGAGCATGTCTTGTTTCAGGCATGTTTCCATCGTCAGGAGAGGGGGTTGTTTACAAGTTCTTTGTTTGTCTCGTAATTGTTTGTTCTGCCCCCTGTCCTGCAGGTTGAGAGATGGCGAGGACGAAGGAGACAGCCCGGACGAATGGGGTGTGCCCCGGTCCCGTTCCGACTATTAGGCAAGCCGGCTATCCTGTAGGGGGAGGGCCGTCTATAGTAGGTGGTGACATCATGTGCCTTCTGAGGAAGCGGGCATGCCTGGCTCTATTGTTACCTCTTCTGATGATGATGATCTTCCATTTGAGCACGAAGTGGTTGAAATTGATGGTCTTAATTATGATTGGGTTGCTTGCACTGTTCGCTCAAATAGGAGTTCCTACCTTCCAGGCAAAGAGCCCCCCGCTATATACAGGAGGCATTGGGAGATGATTGGCGGGTTTAGGTGGTTGATCCCAATGATAGAGTGTGTAGGATAGTCTTGGCTTGAAGAATTTTTGTCGATCTACCCGAAGCGTTACTTCATCTGTCTTGTCGGGTCTTATAAGATCTCTTCACCGCGACCGTGACTCACACCTCCCTTGGTGTAATCCTTGTACCAGGCACCGAGCTAGGGTGTCGTGTCCTGATGTTGGCGCCCTACTGGGCGCCTTGTGCCCAGATGCTGCGTCCTGATGTTGGCGCCCTCCTGGGCGTCTTGTGCCAAGATGCTGTATCCTTATGTTGGCGCCCTCCTGGGCGCCTTGTGCCAAGGTACTGTGTTCTGAAGTTGGCGCCCTCCTGGGCGCCTTGTGCCATGCCTCCTGATGTTGGCGACCTCCTGGGCGCCTTGTGCCAAGGTGCTGTGTTCTGAAGTTGGCGCCCTCTTGGGCGCCTTGTGCCATGCCTCCTGATGTTGGCGCCCTCCTGGGCGCCTTGTGCCAAGGTGCTGTGTTCTGAAGTTGGCGCCCTCCTGGGCGTCTTGTGCCATGCCTCCTGATGTTGGCGCCCTCCTGGGCGCCTTGTGCCAAGGTGCTGTGTTCTGAAGTTGGCGCCCTGTGGGTGCCATGACCTTGGATCCCTGCTGGGTGGGCGCAGTGACCTTGGTTGTTTTGTGTGACTATCCTTTCAATCCTTTCGCGAGCTTTGTGCTGCTTCTTCTTTGCTAAGGTGATTTTGCTTGGATTTTGGATTTTAAGTAGATAGTTGCTAAGCTTGCATTGCTTTATGAAGATGAGCCGACGCCCGTCGGAACAATTTGTATACCCTTAGCACAGTTTACCAAGACTCGGCTTGGATAGAACTCGCTCAAAGGGGTTGTGACCACCAAGGTCAGCTCGAAGTATGCTCTTGGCACAGTTTACCAGGACTCGGCCCAGATAGAACTCGCCCAAGGGGTTGTGACTACCAAGGTCAGCTTGAAGTATCCTCTTGGCACAGTTTACCAGGACTCGGCCCAGATAGAACTCGCCCAAGGGGTTGTGACCACCAAGGTCAGCTTGAAGTATCCTCTTGGCACAATTTACCAGGACTCGTCCCAGATAGAACTCGCCCAAGGGATTGTGACCACCAAGGTCAGCTTGAAGTATCCTCTTGGCACAGTTTACCAAGACTCGGCCCAGATAGAACTCGCCCAAGGGGTTGTGACCACCAAGATCTGCTTGAAGTATCCTCTTGGCACAGTTTGCCAGGACTCGGCCCAGATAGAACTCGCCCAAGGGGTTGTGACCACCAAGGTCACTTATTTGTTTTGGGGTGCCATGACATCCTTGACTTCCAACACTTGGAGAGATGATCTTGGCTTTGAGCTAATGTTGAGGTTGCCCCTACGATTTAGGCAGTCCCTCCCTGCATGATATGTTGAGTCTCAAACTTGCCTCGCTCCACCCCTAATTATGGAGTTAGATCGTTTTTCTTTTTTAATCTTAAGGAATTTTCTTTGGAACAAGTGTTAATGCTAGTGAGCTAGAGAAAAAACTGTAATTGCAAAATGAATTTTTGTTAATCATTCATGTCGAGTTTTTACATTCTGCCTCCGTGCTTTAACATCAGAATTATTAACTGGGCCTAGCCCTAGGTTCAGGTTCTGATGTCCTGCTTCCTACTCAGAGTCACGGGTCTCATCCTCCTCTTCATTCACGTATTGGGCGAGCTTCCCTTCGCGGATCAGCTCTTCAATGTCATCCCTGAGAGTGTTGCATTTGCTGGTACTGTGCCCATAACCTTTGTGATAACGGCAATACTTCTTAGAGGTTCGACCTTTCCTTTGCATGCGAGGTTCGGGCTGTTTGATGTCCCGAAACTCCGCATCGACGCATTCGACAAGGATCTCAGCCTGGGATGTGTTTAGCAGGGTGTACTCTGAGAAGCGACCTTGTCGGGGTCGGGATTCCCGAGGAATTCTCTCATCTTGGGTTCCCTTCTGCCATGGTTCTTCAATAGCCTTGTAAGCCAGCTCTTCCTCCTTACTGCCAACCTTGGCTTCCTCTTGGTACGCCATGTTGTCTTCTTCATAGTCCATGTACTTTTGTGCATTCCGAAGGAACTCGTCCAAGCTTCGGGGTTTGTTAACCCCCATGTCCCTTTGAAATAGGCTTCCCTTCTTGAGGCCATCCTTCATCCAAAAGAGCCTCCTCTTGTCTTCAAGGTTCCTAACATTATTGGCAGCCTCCTTGTTGAACCTTTCCAGATATTCTCTAAGTGTTTCTTTCTCTCCCTGCCTGATTGCCCTAAGAACCTCTTCAGATTTGGGTTTCAACTGGGAGGCAGTGAAACGAGCTGTGAACATTCTCGCGCAGCTGACTCCATGAGGAGATGGAGTTTGGCTTTAGCTCTTGAAACCACTCTAATGCGGAATTTTCGAGAGTGAGGGGGAAGATTTTACAGTGAATAGGCTCCCTGGCGCCTCTATAGCGCATCATCAGGGAGAAGTGTGCCAGATGGCGGTCTGAATCTCCGGTTCCATCATACATCTTGAGAGCTGGTAGCTTTTCCAAAGCCCTTGGGATTCAGCATTCATCCACCCTTCGAGTGAAAGGTCATTCATCGGAAAACCTTCTTGAGTTTCGAGGGGAGGTGTTTTCATAGTCTGAATCTCGATACTTGCGCCGGTCGGGGGATCTCCTCGATGGCGATCCCCGGTGGTTCCTCTGGTGGGTATTGACCCGACTCCTTGACCTCTCACGAGAATTAGGGGATGCACGTGAGGAGGTCCTGGAGTGGGAGCACTAATGGAAAAAATGCTTTTTATATCGGTTAAAATTGACATTTCATATCGGTTCCCGAACCGATGCCGAAAAAATAGATATAAAAAATAGGGACATTTCATATCGGTTCCTGAACCGTTTTGAAAAGTTGTTTTTATATCGGTTTTCTATGGGAACCGATATGAAAAGTCTCTTTTTTTATATCGGTTTTATATCGATTAAAATTAATTTTAACATCGGTTTTCTATGGGAACCGATATGAAAAGTCTCTTTTTTTTTAAAAAAAAGTGAGGTTGTCTTCTATCAACTCTAGATCCTTCTGTAATAATTCTTTTATGGACCACGTATATTGTTTGAAAATATAAACGCCAATATTAAATAAAAACATCCAAAATCAACATGACAAGGAGATATGCAAGTTACAAATCAAAAATTTGATACATTGTATTATAATAATTGGTTGCACAAAAAATTTCTAGTAACCTCCAATCTTGAAATGTAAAGTCATCTGTGGAACTGTGCACAAAGAGAGATTGTTTCTCTCCAACAATTATCAGAGCCGCAATGTTACCACGAGATACCAGACCGTAATATTACTATTATTCTTCTACTACGTCCTCTGTCCCGTGATGTACTCCATCTCCAAATTTAGCTGCTGTCTGCTTTTTATGTTTCCTGCTTTTGGCTGTTTTTGCCTTCATTCGACATTTCTTTTCATTGGCATCCACCCATTTGTAGTCTGCAGGAATGCTGAAAGGATCAACTTCATCCTTATATCGGTGACTGTCGGAGTCACTGGACTGCCCCCTCGATTTCCTTTCATCCATGAAATCCATGAAGTAGGCCCCTCTGCACCTATATTCAGACAGTGGTGACATATAGATTGAATAGCTTCAAGTCCTCTTGCACTGTACAACACTATCTTCCTGAAATAAAAAAGAATCATTGTGATTACAAAAGGGAAAGAAACATTCTGACATTTCACTTAATAAACGTCAATCCAAAGGAACATCTATCAATTGGGGTGTGCTTGATCCAAATATTAATCATGCAAATAAACAGTGCATGCCTAAAAGGTATCCACAAGGTTTGCTGCATTTTCCACAATGTTACCTTCTACCCAACCAAATATTTCACTAAGTGTTTGAATTCTAAATGGTGATACAATAAGAGAATAGTAAAACTGATAAGGATAACAAAATGAGTGCAGATATAATCATATAACTATCATATAACTTGTTGTAACACAACATAACAGGTCTATTTTGAAGAATTTAAGATTCTCCCTTTAAAGACACAAACCAAAGTGGTAACTAAACACAACAAATTTTAATCCCCTTCCTTATGCACACCCCTATCTGTCAATTCAGATTTCAGAGAGCAATAGCTAATAAGTAAAAGGCAAAGATATATTCATTGAGACATTTGCAAAACTTCCAAATAGCTAATAACTCATGATCCTTGATTGGTAAATCAGCTGGATCTGTAAAAGTTATGGAAGTGCCTAAACACAACATAAATTGAACAAGCATAACATATATTCATTGAGACATTTGCAAAACTTTCAAACAGCAGGCAAGATCTTTAACTAGCAACAGAGAAAGAAAGAAGCAACTACCTTTCATGAGTATATAAATCAAAGTATTTCCTATGAAAAACTGCAGCCTTTGATAGAACCATGTTATAAGTGCCCATCCGCCAAACTGACCACCATCCTCCATATCTGTGTTGATTTATGAAGGACAACTCTATGGTGGCCTACCAAAGAAATTTACAAAATGGGTCCCCAAGAAATCCGATTAAAAATTTTAGCTGATAAATTACTAATTACTAAAAGCAAACATATATCGTTGCTAGCAGAACTTGAACAACCTAAGAATGACCCTTGAAAAAACACTTTTTTTGGTAGCATTCTTACTGCAAACAAGTTAACAGTATGCTGCAACTCATTTATTGCAAATAGAAATTTGAATTGTTCAATTGTAAAAGAAGAGAACAGATAACTGTGACCACAGCCAACAATCAGCAAGGATCTTTCTATTGAACAAGAAACAAATAAATAGCAACAGAAATCATTGCAAAAGACACTTCGCCTTTTACAACAAAACGATCCAATGCCAATCCAATAATAATGGAACCACACTAGTAAGAAACCAAAATTCGAGGAAAAGTCAAAAAAAAATTGTACAACACATACATAATGTCCAGAAATTCTCAAAATCCAAAACCAAACATAGTCCTTATCCTTCCGAAAATATGATCCCTCCATCCCCTCTCAGTGTTCTCCACCACAGTTGCATTCCCAAATCTGAATTTTCAAATTAAAATTCAGTCAATCACCTAAATAACACTATTCTACAAAACAAAACATTCCATCAAAACTAAAATAATCAAAAACTCACCTATCCTCTTCACGTACATCAGTGTGTGTAAGCTTCACAACTGTTACTCCTGATTCTGGCTCCTCAAACACAATCCTCACCTGCAAAAGTTCACAACTATTTAGAATCAAACACTTTACACTCACATCACATTCCCAAATTCAAAACAAAAAATATTTAACTTTTATCCAATGTCAATGTTAGTTTACACTGTCAACTCATCATAATTTGACAAGTCATTGCAAATGATTATATGTTATTTGTGATTAGTTATCGGTGTAAAATATTTTACACATAAATCTCAAAGAAATACAAAAAGAATACCATTGATGGCATTCCATCTGGCCAATTTCCAAATCTCCATCTCTGCACAATCAATTCCCCTTCATGCAACTCCAAATTCAACCCAATCACAGAACCATCAAAGATACTAAACTCTCCACCAACATCTTTACTAATTCTCGCATTGCTCTGTGTAAAACCCTTCCATCTATTCTCATCCATCAAAATCTCGAACAAATCTTTCGCTCTACAATTAAACCTCTCCGTCAAACTAATTGTTTTAAACCCCTTCTTTCCCTTCTCATTCTCCTTCGCTGCCGCAACCTCTTCTTCTTTTTTCTTCTCTACCACCGCATTACTCTTCTTCAATGGCACCTTCTTGGTTTCAAGGTCATCCTTCACAGGTCCACCTTTCGCCATACTCTGAACCCAAACCCTAACTTTTTCCAAAATCAACAATTTCCCCTTCACAATAACCGCATCCTTAATTCTCTTCCCAAATTCTCCTTCATCTTTAACAATTACCCTAACTTCAGGATCCTCATCAGCATTCTCATCAGAAATGTAAACTAATTACAAAGCAGTACACTAGGCAAAAAATTAAACAATACTAAGTGAAGAAGAAAGTTGAAACTAAACCAACAAAAAGAGATTGAAAAGTCAGAGAATAAAAAAATCAAAATAGAAATGATGAGATAAATTGGGAGAGAAAAGGATTACTATCTCACCACCACCTTCAATCTCCACCGTGAATCAGCAACAATCACCGCCCTCGCATACTTCCATTCACCACCATAACCGCCGTAGATGTCGCTGAACGATTTAGGGATTTAGGGTTTTCAATCCCAAACTTCATCTTCTGTTTTGATTTTAGTGAGAAGGGAGCAAAGGGAGAGTGAATATGGTCGTAAACAGGGAGGGCGGCTCAAGGTGGGAGTAGAAGAGAGAGATCGTAGATAGGGAGCGACAATCTTGTGTTGCAATTTTTTTGCATTTCATCGCTGAAGATGAAGATGAAGGAAGACAGAGAGAAGAGGTGCGACTTGAGAGAGAAGGAGAAATATGGGAGACAGAACCTGAAAACAAAGGGATTTGGAGCTGCGCTTGAGAGGGGTGAGAACGTGTGAGAGGGATGAGGGAAACCGAAAATGAGCTAGGGTTTGAGAGGGATGAGGGAAAAACGTGTGGAGAGTCTGGTTTCGCGAGGAAGAAGAAAGAAGGGTGTGGGTCGTGGTGGTGGCCGGCGACGCAACAGGGTGGGAGTGGAGAGTGGTGGCTGAGCAGTGATGAACGATGGAAGAGATGAGGGAGAGTACGAACGGTGAATGAGAGTGAGAGGGAGCGAATAGAGATGGAAGTAGAAAAGCCTAACTTTTTTTGTTTCTATAACGGGTGGTTTTGTGACCCTTTATGGAAGCCTAAATTTTTGGACTTTCTATAACGGTTATGCAAGAGAACCGATATGAAAGATGGTTTTTGCACTTTCTATATCGATTCCAGTGGCAACCGATATAAATATTGTAATTTTAATTACAAAACTGCCACTGCATCACTTTTAATATCAGGCCGTTTTTAATCGATATAAATGACAGTTATAAAAGGCATTTTTTCCACTAGTGGAGTCGTGAAGATGGTACGTATCATATGAGGGGATGGAGGGGTCCTTGGAGGTGATCCTGATCTTCCATGCCTGCGCTGCCGAGGGGGAGAGCGATGTACGTGCCTTCGCCTTGGGGGGAACGATGGACGTGATACCTTCGAGGGGGAGACCGATGTCGTCTTGAAGCCACCGTTGTTGGAGGAGGGATTCCCCAGCTGGGTGGAGGCTGCTCGGGCAGGGAAGCCACACGCCTTTCAATCTGCCTTAGGCGAGCTTCCTGCTGCAGCATAGCTTGAGTGCGATTGCACAAGAGATCCAAAAGTTGGCTCGCATTCGAGGGCTGGGAAGACTGACTGGTGCCCTCGTCAGGCAGGCTGGCGACGTTCCCCTCAGGAGTACCGTCTAGTCGGGGTGCGGGTATGTCAACGCTTTGAATCCGAGGTTTGCCTCTGGGAGCCATGGAGTAGGAAGAGAAAATTTTAAGGAGTAGGGATGATGTGAAAGATGGATATCTCCCACTGTGGTCGCCAATGTTCTGTACCTTGCAGTATTGGGTTGACTGTAGTTGGTAGGTCTCTTGCTGCCTGGCCGGAGGTTAGTGTGAGTCTGGGGGGTACCTGCGAAGCCACTCCGACGCTCAAGTCAGTATTGAGAACAGATGAGTGATTTAGCTAGGAATGAGAGTGTGTACCTTATGAAGGCTATGGGAGCCGGTATTTATAGGAAATCGTGCCCGTTTGTGGATCGTCGGATCAGTAGAATCGATCTTAACCATTCAAGTGTGATGGCCTTAATTGGGCTTGTATGTTGTGGATATGAGCCGAAATGACTAGGCCAATCCATATCCAATTGCTAAAAGAACCTCCCAGTATTGCTGAATGGACCTCCTGATTCAATCTAGAACAACATCTTTGGCTTAATTAATTTGTGGGTATTGTTTGTTGAGATTTATAATCAAAACCTACTTTAATTTAAACTTATAGCCGTTGGCTATTTAAAAAGCTGTTTGGTTACTCTGTTAACTAACATAACAGAATATACAATTGGTTATAACTAACCTAAAGTCTATTCAAGTTTGTTATGTAACAAACTTTGGTTGTTAAACTAGTAACAACCAAACTCTAACAGCTATATTTTCCAGAGAAAGCTATATAAAGCATACATATGTACATACAATTCACAATGAATAAAAAAAGGAAATTTTACAGTTTAATTTTTCCTGTGCTCTAGTCTATCAATCATATACTTTTCCTTTCGTATGCCTCTATCTTCTTCTCTACCACAAAATTCTGAGTTCTTGGTGTACATTCAGAGAGTGTTTGTACCTAGCAAGATTAGACAGAAACAGTGTTAGAAATTAGGGTTTATGAGACTTAAACCAAGAAAGATAAGGAGCAAAGGTTAGAAGAGGTTTTCCTAGTTACCTGAAGGAAGAGATCTTGAAGGTGCAAGAGATAGAAGGATTCTTGACTGAGTTTCAAGGGTGAAACTCATCAGTTCATGCAAAGAAGAACAACAGTAATCAGGGATTCAGTTTCTGACCAGACAAAGGAAAATCAAAAGGCACAGTGGTGTGAGATTTACCTTGCGTGTCCTCTGAAAGCCTTAGTTTGAGTTCTTCACCTGCAAAGCAAAGTGCAGAAATTAGGGTTTCTGCAAACAGTGACAAATCAACAAGGAAAACAAGAGAATCAGTAAAAGAAGAAGTGGTTCTACCTTAGCGAAGGTGAATCACAAGCTTGATCAAAGAAATCAAGCAGATCTCGGCAAACTAGGGTTTGCTGTTCATCGCGAAGTGAGAAGAGGAGATTGTGGTCTCAGCGTTTTTGATTCAGAGCAAAACCAAAGAGGGTTTTGTTTCATCATCACCAGAGATCATCATCGACCAGAAATCAAGCTGAACCGCAGCTTCAATCACCGGTGGTGAGAGCTACGGTGCAGCCAGGCTTCGAGTGAGAGAAGAGAGAAGAAGAGAACGGAGAAACAAGAAAGAGAGCTAGGGTTTCTTGAAATTCTGAGCAGAGAGTAAAAATTCAGCTTAAATACTCCGGGTCAGTGTCAAGATCCGCGTGTTCTATTTCGCAAACGGGTTTGGGTGCGCAGGCAACAACAAAAAATAAGTGTTTGCTCAGCACTGCATCATTGGGCTGGGTTGCTTGTAAAGCTGGGCTTTACAAGTGGCACCTCCCTCAGTTTTGTTATACATCCCCCTGCAAATACAACACAAAGAGTGAGCAAAAATCTAACATGGTATACACAGAGCTTCTATAAACGATCCAGGGCATATACTCTAATCTCTACTCAATTCTTGTGTTTTCTTTAAAGTTTTCTTTCTATATTGTTTGAAAAAACTAACTGTGTGTGAAGTGTTCCAGTTTTTAATATGTCTAAAGATATGCAAACACATCCTAGTTTTGGGGCTCAAATTCCCATCCTAAATGGAAAGAATTGGGACAGATGGTGCCACCAAATGAAGTCAGTTTTTGGCTGCCAGGGAGTCCTAAAGGTTGTCAGAGATGGTGTGACACCAGTGACAGCACCTGCTACTGCAGAGGATGATGCAAAATTTGAAGAAGAAACCCAGAAAGACTGGAAAGCATTACATCTAATTCATATAGGATTAGATGATAGTAATTTTGATAGAGTTAGGGGAATTGAGAGTGCCAAGCAAGCTTGGGATACTCTTGATTCCTACTACAATGGTTCAACTGAGGCTAAGAAGGAAAATCTGGAAGCTCTTAGGGCTCAGTTTGAAACCTTAAAGATGAAAAGTGATGAGGATGTTGTGACCTACTGTGGTCGTGTAAAGAAAATTACCAATGCCATGACCCTAAATGGTCATACTTTTACTGATGAAGAGATTTGTAGGAAAATCTTGAGATCACTAACTAAGAAATATTATGTTGCAGTGAACAGCCTTGAAGACACCCTAAATGTTGAGGACTTAAAGGTTGAGCAGCTGCAAAGCAGATTAGAAGCCAAAGAAATACGGCTGAATCTACTAAATGAAGACAGTGATGATGAAGACACTGCCTTCTTCACAAAAGGCAAAGGTAAGAAAGGCTCAAAGCCTGGGCAACAGTAAGTCCTCCTCTAAACCTAACTCTAACAAAAATAAGCCTAAATCTAAACCTAATTCTAAGAATAAGGGTGATTCTAAGAAAAAGGATAAATCAAAAGTTCAATGCTATAGATGTGATAAATTTGGGCATTATGCCACTGAATGCCCAACCAGGAATAAGTCTAAATCAGAAGTAGAAGCTAATGTTGCAAAAGAGGATTCTGATTCTGACAGCCCAGTAGTGTTTAGTGCTATAAGTGATAACTCTAAACCTAGACCTAGGGCAGAAACTAAGGTAACTAATATTGAACTTAAGAAAAATAAGGACTATATTGCACTAGTGGTTACTAAGAGTGATGGGAGCTGTATTACAGAAATATGGTATTTGGATTCTGCTTGCTCTAATCACCTTACAGGAAATAAAGATTGGCTAGTAGATTTCAACCCTAACAAGAGGACTACTATCAGATGTGCAAATGACAGGTCACTACAAGCTACAGGTATGGGAAACAGACTGCTAAAGAAAGAAGATGGTCAGGTAGTCACAATTCATAATGTCTACTATGTTCCAGGTATGAGCTGCAACCTAATTAGTCTAGGGCAACTTATAGAGGGAGGATTTTCAGTCATTATGAAAGACCTGAAACTTAAGATTTTTGATAAAAAAAACAAACTGATCTTAACATCTCAATTGGCTAAGAACAGGACTTTTAAAACCAGTATTAGCACCATAGAGGCAGAATGCCTTAGTGCTACCACTGATCTTGAAAGTGTTCTATGGCATAGGAGGTATGGGCACTTAAACTATAAGAGTCTTCTTAATCTTAGCTCTAAAGGCCTAGTGGAAGGTTTGCCTAAGATTGAGAAACCTAATAGTGTATGCACCACTTGTCTGTTGGGTAAACAACCCAGGAAGATGTTCAAGACAGATTTAAAACTAAGGTCTAAACATCTTCTACAGGTTGTTTACACAGACATATGTGGCCCATTTGATGTGATTACAAAAGGGGGGAACAATTATTTTTTATCTTTTATTGATGAGTTTTCAAGGAAGATTTGGGTCTACCTGATTAAGACAAAAGATGAGGCTTTAATTAAATTCAAGGAATTTAAAGCCTTAGTAGAAAAACAAAGTGGTAACATGCTTAAGATCCTTAGGTCAGATGGAGGAGGAGAGTTTACTTCAAAAGATTTTGAAACCTTCTGTACAAGTCATGGAATTGTTCATGAGGTTACTTCTCCCTACACTCCACAACACAATGGAGTGGCAGAGAGAAGGAACAGAACAATTCTGGACATGGCCAGAAGCATGATGAAATTAAAATCCCTTCCAAAAGACCTATGGGGTGAAGCAGTATCCACTGCTGTTTATCTACTAAACAGATGTCCTACTAGAGGCTTAGATGATAAGGTAGCTGAGGAAATGTGGACTGGGGATGAGCCCAGTGTCACACACCTAAGGGTATTTGGATCACTAACCTATGGACACATTCCTGATCCTAAGAGAAAGAAGTTAGAGGACAAGAGTAAGCATATGGTACTAGTTGGATATCACCCTACTGGTGCTTACAGGTTAGTTGATCCTTTAACAGGTAAGTCAGAAATATCTAGGGATGTTACTATACTAGAGGATGAGGCTTGGGATTGGAATAAGAAGGAGCAAGCTCCACTGATTCAAATGTAATTGATGAAGGTAACACTGAGTTACCAGAACATCATCAAGGAATTGATGATGATGAAAGTGATGATGAGCCCATTGAAGGTGATGTTCAAGTTGAGGAACATGCTGTTGAGCCAAACTCACCTGAGATAGCTCAACAGGAAACTGGTGGTGCTAATAACCCTATTAGGCCTGCTAGAGTCAGAAATCTACCTAGTAGGTTGGCTGATTATGACCTAGTAAGGGATAATGAGGTGGATGATGATGGAGATATCATCCATTTTGCTATGGTGGCAGATTCTGAACCTCTAGACTATGCTGAAGCTCTAAAAAACAAGGAGTGGAAAGTGGCTATGCTAGAGGAACTGAAATCTATTGAAAAAAATAAAACTTGGACTTTAACTAAGTTGCCTAATGGAAAGAGAGCTATTAGTGTTAAATGGATTTTTAAACTAAAGCTTGATCCTAATGGAAACATAGTTAAATACAAGGCAAGGCTGGTGGCACGTGGCTTCCAACAGAAACAAGGCATTGACTTCACAGAAGTTTTTGCCCCTGTTGCTAGACATGAGACTATCAGGCTAGTAACAGCACTAGCCTGTAGTAGAAGTTGGGACATGTACCATCTAGATGTGAAATCTGCTTTTTTAAATGGAACCTTGGAGGAAATTGTTTACATCAATCAGCCTCCTGGGTTTATTGAAAAAGGCAAGGAGGACTATGTGCATCTCTTACATAAGGCCCTCTATGGACTCAAACAGGCCCCAAGGGCCTGGAATAAAAGGATAGATGGTTTTTTTATTCAAAATGGTTTTGCTAGGTGTACAACAGAGTATGGAGTCTATGTCAAAGGTGACATAAACTCCTACTTGCTGATTGTATGTCTTTATGTGGATGACCTACTTGTGACTGGTAGTTGTGCTAAAGAGATAGCAAATTTCAAATCTTCTATGAAAGAATAATTTGAAATGACAGATTTGGGAAAACTAACCTACTTTCTAGGGTTGGAGTTCCTAAGAGTAAATGAAGGAATAATATTGCATCAGCAAAAATATGCCAATGAGGTCTTAAAGAGATTTGAGCTAGAAAATTGCAATCCTGCAATTAACTCAGCTGAGGGCAATCTTTCTAAGAAAGAAGAGGAAGAGGGCACTAAAGTTGATGCAACCTATTTTAGACAAATTGTTGGGTCTCTAAGGTATCTATGTCATAGCAGACCTGACATACTCTATGCTACTGGTGTAACCAGTAGATTTATGAATTGCCCTTTGCAGATTCATTTGAATGCTGCAAAGCGCATCCTAAGATACATAAAAGGTACTACTAATTATGGTCTGTTTTTTCCTAATGGCAGGTCTACAGGTAATAACAAGCTGGTTGGCTATTGTGACTCAGATTGGTGTGGAGACAAGGTTGACAGAAGAAGCACAAGTGGTTATGTGTTCCTATTTCAAGGGGCTGCTATCTCATGGAGCTCTAAGAAACAGGCCACTGTGGCCTTGTCATCATGTGAAGCAGAATACATTTCTGCATGTCATGCTGCCACCCAAGCAGTCTGGCTAGAAACCTTGCTTAAGGAAATATGTGTAGAATTAACTAATCCTATAACACTGTTTATGGATAATAAGTCAGCTATTAACTTAGCCAAAAATCCAATATCACATGGAAGAACTAACCACATAGAAACTAAGTTCCACTACATTAGGGAACAAGTTGCTAAGGGTGTTCTAGTATTGGATTACTACTCAACAAATGATCAGGTGGCTGATATATTCACCAAGGCTCTTAAAGGTGAAGGTTTTACTAAACTTAGAAGGCAACTAAATGTGATTTCTTTCTAAGTCTCTAAGAAAGGAATGACCTATAGCTATTGTCTAAGGGCTTGTCTTAGACTATTATTGTTTTTAAACCTTCCAGGGGGTTGTCCTGTGTTCTAAGTTGCCTATGCTGTCTTTTCTAAGTTTAGCTCTAGTCTAGGGTAAGGTAGGGCTGTCTACTGTAACTTAGGCATGTTTTGATTAAGGTAGGGTGTTGAGATTTATAATCAAAACCTACTTTAATTTAAACTTATAGCCGTTGGCTATTTAAAAAGCTGTTTGGTTACTCTGTTAACTAACATAACAGAATATACAATTGGTTATAACTAACCTAAAGTCTATTCAAGTTTGTTATGTAACAAACTTTGGTTGTTAAACTAGTAACAACCAAACTCTAACAGCTATATTTTCCAGAGAAAGCTATATAAAGCATACACATGTACATACAATTCACAATGAATAAAAAAGGAAATTTTACAGTTTAATTTTTCCTGTGCTATCAATCATATACTTTTCCTTTCGTATGCCTCTATCTTCTTCTCTACCACAAAATTCTGAGTTCTTGGTGTACATTCAGAGAGTGTTTGTACCTAGCAAGATTAGACAGAAACAGTGTTAGAAATTAGGGTTTATGAGACTTAAACCAAGAAAGATAAGGAGCAAAGGTTAGAAGAGGTTTTCCTAGTTACCTGAAGGAAGAGATCTTGAAGGTGCAAGAGATAGAAGGATTCTTGACTGAGTTTCAAGGGTGAAACTCATCAGTTCATGCAAAGAAGAACAACAGTAATTAGGGATTCAGTTTCTGACCAGACAAAGGAAAATCAAAAGGCACAGTGGTGTGAGATTTACCTTGCGTGTACTCTGAAAGCCTCAGTTTGAGTTCTTCACCTGCAAAGCAAAGTGCAGAAATTAGGGTTTCTGCAAACAGTGACAAATCAACAAGGAAAACAAGAGAATCAGTAAAAGAAGAAGTGGTTCTACCTTAGCGAAGGTGAATCACAAGCTTGATCAAAGAAATCAAGCAGATCTCGGCAAACTAGGGTTTGCTGTTCATCGCGAAGTGAGAAGAGGAGATTGTGGTCTCAGCGTTTTTGATTCAGAGCAAAACCAAAGAGGGTTTTGTTTCATCATCACCAGAGATCATCATCGACCAGAAATCAAGCTGAACCGCAGCTTCAATCACCGGTGGTGAAAGCTACGGTGCAGCCAAGCTTCGAGTGAGAGAAGAGAGAAGAAGAGAACGGAGAAACAAGAAAGAGAGCTAGGGTTTCTTGAAATTCTGAGCAGAGAGTAAAAATTCAGCTTAAATACTCCGGGTCAGTGTCAAGATCCGCGTGCTCTATTTCGCAAACGGGTTCGGGTGCGCAGGCAACAACAAAAAATAAGTGTTTGCTCAGCACTGCATCATTGGGCTGGGTTGCTTGTAAAGCTGGGCTTTACAAGTGGCACCTCCCTCAGTTTTGTTATACATCCCCCTGCAAATACAACACAAAGAGTGAGCAAAAATCTAACATTGTTAATGTTAGGTGTCCTCTTTGAGTCCCATTTTGATGTATTGCTTGGATTTAGTGTCACGTGGCTGATTGGTTTTCATTGGCGTGTCCCGTGTCGTTAATTTAGAATTCTCAATTATTACGCATTGGCTACAATATTTGCATCACTTGGTTTGGATCCATGTGTCTTCCATTTGTTTAATTCCCCCTCGTTTACATATTTACACACTTATTTTAGGCAGCTTACTTCGTGCATTGTTGGAGTCTATAAATACGTGTTCCATTCATGAGTATCTTCCGCGCATCCCTTCGTAGCTTTCCCGTCGTCATAAGTTAAGCTTACGCCGTTATGGATAATGTTGCTGATATAGTTCCCGGTAAGGTGGATTGGGCACTTGATCGATGTGCGTGTTATACGTTTATGGGTCGTTCCCAGCTACAAAGATACCCAGATTGCCAACTCCGTTGAGATGATTCTCCGGGATAAGAAGGTGCATTTTGGGTTTATTTATTTCTTGGTGTATAATAATACTGTTTCTTTGTTCATGGGTAGGCTTATTATATATTTTGCTTCTGTGTTTTTGTAGGGGTCACGCATACATGCACATGTGAAAAGGAGTTTGCTGGTCAGGTTTCATCCCATCCTACACGAAGGATGTGCCTACCATATAGAGAAGTTCATGGTTACTTCAAATGACTCCATATTCCCAACTACCTCACATAAGTTTAAAGTGAGGTTCATGATTGCCACAACTTGCACTCCTCTTAAGGATCCTGATCTTCCCCAGAATCATTTTGAATTTAAGGAATTCACAGATGTTAATTAAGATTTACCTGAGGAGGGCTGCCTTATTGGTTACTTCGGTTGCCTTTTTTTATTCAATTTGGCTTCAATATTTTCCTTCATTTGATTAATGATTTCGATTTATTTTTTCTTTAGATGTCATTGGGCATTTGGTTGAGCGAGGCGACCTAAAATATTATGAGAGAAGTGGGAAACAAACAAGTTACATGCAGTTTGTTTTGGAGGATCCAAGGTACTTTTATTTCTTGCTTGTGTTATGTTTTTACATACCTATTGTATCTTGATGTCATTGCCGTGCTTATTTTTTCAACCTTTTATGTCCATACAAATAACTTAATAAATATTTATATGTATGTCATATGATCATATTTTTTTTTTGACACAGTCATATGATCATGTTATTCTCATATAATTTGTCCTTTTTCCCTTCTTGATATAGTCTTAATCGGTTGACATGTACTTTCTGGGGTCCCTATGCTGATGAACTTCATGGAAATCTTGAGCACCATGGCTCTTCACTACCACCCATCATTCTAATTCAGCTATGCAAGACAAAGAGTTTTAGAGGTTGGTCCGATCTCATTGTTGCTCTTAGTTGGTCATGTTGATCAAGTTTGTTACTCTGTTGCGGCTTTGTCTTCTTCTTACAATATTGTTGTCTGGTAGGTGTTGTTAGCATTTCAAATGCTTTTCATGGGACCAAGGTTTTCTTCAATGCTGATCTCCCCGAAATCAATGAATATGGGCTTAGGTAATTATAATTTTTGTTTTCCCATGCTTTTTTCCATGTTTTGGAATGGCTACTGATAGGGAATTATGGTTATTTTTCCTAACTTGCTAAGGATGGAATCTCCTGCTGGCACCTTGACTCAATCTATAACACATGTTTCTACACCTCCACAAATTTCATTGTCTTGAAGAGATTCAAAGTAGGCGTTTTACCATATCTGAACTCATAGAGGCGTCTGATGTATATTTTCGACTGCTGTTGCAAGCTATTCTTTATTGCTTGTGAATTGTATGTGTTAATTTATTTTTTTGACAACTGTATGTGTTAATTTATGCATTGAGGGAACTTCACTGATTTCATTCCCTATCTTTTGAACCTAATAAAATTATTTGAGCCTGGTATTAGATTATTAACTTTCTAATACATCCAACTTGATAGAAGGAACATGTGATTGATACTGCAACAACAGTGCTTGCTGGAATATTTCCTTGATAACTTCCATTGCAACAATTTTTTTCCTTATACTCTATTTTTTTTAAGAATTTTTCTTTGCATCTCATGAAAGGAAGCTATCCTGTTTATTTTTTAGTTCAAATTCAACCATTAATTGTCTCCATCTTTTACAAAACGTTTGATTTTGGGTGGCTTTGGTTATTCATTTCATCGTTTGGAGAGTGCTGTGAGCAATTTTGTTAGAAAATGTTATAATGATCAAAAGTGAGCTTGGATAGTGATTTACAATTCAATTCATGTTGTCTCTTTGAACACCTTTGGCAGTGGCTTCATCTAACCTTTGTCGTTAGTCACAGTAGTTAATTTGTTGAGCATCAATGAATTATGTTGCAAGACTGTTGAAATTAGGCATGAGGTTCTGTTATTTGGTCTTTGGAGTATGTGTTGGACGTCTGTTGCATTATTTGTAGAATTAGTATGACGCAGGGCTAGGTTAATGCTACATATTTGCTTCTCATCTCTTTCCAATAATTAGTGATAGAGGGAGAATATCTATTCTATATGAGGTTAGGAAATTCTGGATTTTATTCTCATTTTTCCAATCACTGCCTTCAAAATTGATTTTATAACTTTGGTCCATCTATTCTTTTTGTTAGCTCATGGTTTTTACAAGTGGCTTATATTGATAACCTTTAAGTGCCTTTGAAATTGAGTTTGCAAGTCAATAAGATTTAATCCAGGTATTATTTCTTTTTTCAATTGGGAGTATAAAATTTAAATTTTATAATTTTATTTAATTTATAGTTATAATTTAAAGGGTAAAATATGTTTTTAGTCCCTACAAAATCGGCTCCTTCTAAGTTTAGTCCCTACATTAACGAAATAGGCGTTTTGGTCCCTACATTTTTTTTCCGTTTTCATTAATAGTCTCTGTCGTTAAATCCATCTGATTAGGCAACGGAAATATGACGTGGCTGTTACACGTGGAATTTTTTTATCAACGTGGCTTTTTTTATTTAGGGTAAAATATGTTTTTCGGTCCCTACAAAATTGGGTCATTCTAAGTTTAGTCCCTACATTAACGAAATAAGTGTTTTGGTCCCTATCTTATTTTGCTGTTTTCATTGTTAGTCTCTGACGTTAAATGTTGTTGATTGGGCTAACAGAATCATGACTGTACATGCCACGTGGACATTTTAATTGATGTGGCGTCCACGTGGCATGCAAATAATTTTTCAGCAAAATAAAATAATATTTAATTGATGTCAGTTAGCATGCCACGTGGACGCCACATCAATTAAAATGTCCACGTGGCATTTACGGTCATGATTCTGTTAGCCCAATCAGCAATATTTAACGTCAGGGACTAATAATGAAAACAACAAAATAAGATAGGGACAAAAACACCTATTTCGTTAATGTAGGGCTAAACTTAGAATGACCCAATTTTGTAGGGACCAAAAACATATTTTACCCTAAATAAAAAAAGCCACGTAGATAAAAAAATTCCACGTGTAACAGCCATGTCACATTTCCGTTGCCTAATCAGATGGATTTAACGACAGGGACTATTAATGAAAACGGAAAAAAAATGTAGGGACCAAAACGCCTATTTCGTTAATGTAGGGACTAAACTTAGAAGGAGCCGATTTTGTAGGGACTAAAAACATATTTTACCCTAATTTAAATTTTTATTCACAGTTATTTAACCACGTATCGGCCTTGCGGGTAGGACCGCGTTAATGTTGCACCAGATTTGGGATGACGACACTAGTTGATGATTAACCGAGCACGCGTGTCATGTTCGTTGTACTCACTATTGTCGTATTCTCTGTGTTCACCGTACGGTAGATTGAGGATGGTGATCTCAGTTGATGATTGGCTGAGTATCCGGGTTATGTTTGTCGTGTATACTATTGTGATATTGTGGTGTGATGTGATCTCATCACTTTTTACGTAAGAGCCCTCTGTCGCTTCACTTTGGGACATGTTGCTGTATGGACATGTTGTGTTTGTCACTCTTTTGAGAGTGACTGTTTGATATTGATTTGATGGATTGTGGTTGTCTTTGCTGTTTTAGTCTCGGTCTTATGTTCCTTATAAGGTTTGGACGCTCTTTCTCACACGTGCACCACTTGTTTTAGATTGAGTTCCAGGTGTCGTTGTTGTGACCTTCTACGATTGTGTAGCGATGGAGATGTGATCACTACGGACACCCAACAACTTGTGAAATGATACTACACATTGATATCACTCTCTATTTAGTAGATTGGATAAAAGGTTAATTTCTCTGATCATGTGACATCGAGATTTGGGTTGTACTTTTAATATTATATGAAAGTCATTCTTGTTACTGTATTGAAAGAAATATTTTATCAGTTTAGTCTTTGTTGTTCTTTCGGGGTAAAGGGAGTCACATTTAGTGGTATCAGACCAGTTCGTTCCTAACCGGACTGTATGTGTGTTGTATTGTGTTCCCGATGTGTGGACTCTGAGTAGAGTTGCATGCATTGCTTGTTTTATTTGTGATAGTTTTTGGAAGTTGACCAAATTAGTTGGTTAAGTCATCTAGGGAATGAGATGGGCGAAAGGTATTCCTTAGAAGAGTCATCAAGATTATAGCAGATAGAAAGTAGTTAGAATTTAAGTGAGAAGCCAAACAACTCTTATCCTTGGAGAGAAGTTTTCATAGAACTCGATCTATTTTTAGGCTGTGCGTTGTGTGTCTATTATATTTTCTCTGTGTGAACTTTGTATTGTTGTCGTTTGTTTTGTTAATTTCTTGATTTGAAACTATGAATTCATATATGCCGAACTTCTATGATTTGACTTTGTAGTGGTTATTTGCATTACATGATTTTGCGAGTTAAAATTAAAATGTTTATTGAGTCTCATCGTAATCTTATGTTAAAACCATTATTTTTATTATTGAATGTTTGCAATGTATTTCATTTATTTAATTAAAGAGTACTATGCCTTACACGAAGTCTTTTTATGTTTCTTTTATTTGTTTATTAATGCTCTAGACTTAGTGCTTTAGGGAATTGCTTTTGCTAATTATTTAATGTTGCTACTCGACGGGTAACATGCTGTGATATTTTGATTACTAAAAGTATAACTTCCTCGCCTAAATGTTATAATTACTCATTTCATTTATTTTTATGAGTGAGATTAGATATAATGATTTTAAATATTAACTATATTTTTATATTATTTATTTTATTTGTTTTGTCCTATTTGCCTAAATGTCCTTGACGTGCAACATTATGAGCTTTGTATCTTTGTGAATTGTTTCATAACTTCCATGCCACATGATATATGACTCTGAACTCTAATTGTGTACACTTTGAGCTTTTCTAATTTGGTTTGATTGTTATCTTTCTTATAGTTTGTGTCTCGTGGTTTTGAAACCTTAGATTAAAATTGTGCACTAAGATGGCTTGTGCACTTCTATTAAATTAGCTTTTATTGCTAGATGTTCTCATAGGTATTTAATTTAATTTGGTAAAAAAAAATTTTGGTTACCATATCATTGGTGCATAGTTTCCACTAGCTTTGCCGATGACTAATCTACGCCGGGGAACCTGGCTGGCCACGAGTACCCGATTTTGTCGGCCCGTGTGGTTCTCCCATCCCAACATTGTTTTTGCGACACCCAAGATTTGAATCCGAGACTTTGGGGTGGGATCCAAGTCCAGTTACCACTTGGACCAACCCATGTTGGTTTTAATTTGGTAAATTAACATTCAGTCTTGTATTAAAATCAATTGCTATAATGTGTTTTTATTTTTCTGTATTGATGCTCTAGGAGAAGTGTTTTGTCGAGTTACTTTACTAATTATTTAAATTTTAAGGTGCTATCATGTTTGAAAAAAAAATCTGTGTTTCAATTCTGCAATTAGTGTTTTCTTTTATTTTCATGACAAGTGCAATAGTTGTGATGATTTTAATCGTTGACTTCACTTTTATGTTATTAATATCTTTAACTATTTTGCTTTTGTTGTCTTCCATGGGCTTAATTTCATCAATGTGTGCAAACTCTCCTAGTTAAGATATAGTATGTACTACACACGTGGAGTTTCTAAAAATTGTTTTGTGCTATATAAAACAAGTATTAGTCTCAGAATGTTATGGAGTGAACAACTAAATTAATTGTGGGATGCATTTGTTGGTTAATTAATTAAATTAGATATAATTGGTGCAATGCATTATTTATTTCTTATCTTTCTAGTTAGACTCTAAAGATGTTGTAGTAGTCTTACCGAGACTCAAGTTTATGTATAAAACTCCTAAAGTTAATCCTTAGGAATATTTTCACCTGTGTTTTGATTTTGTAACAGCCCTAGTTTTGTTAATTTCAGTTTACGAAATTAACTAATGATTTATCATTCGATTAGATGATAAATCGGATAATGGATATGATGATTCGTGAAAACAATGTTTAATCGCTCAAGCATATGATGTACACGCAATTTGTTCGGATTGTGTGCATCGTTTGGGAAATTGAGAAAAAGGGTAAAATCGTCATTTCCGCCTCACATCGAAGATTTATCAATTGAATGAAATAATTAGTCGCAACTCGAACGAAAGGTAGTCGAGAAATCTGTGCCGAATGGAAAAACATGGGGGTTAATAGAGTTTTAGCCTCCACACCATGACTTAATGAACCAAGGGCATTTTGGTCTTTTACAACCAATTAATACCCTCAGCCCATTTGAATCAAGTCAACTTCACCTCTTTACCTTTTCAGCTGAACCAAAATAGAAGGAAAATTCAGAAGACAGAATAGGGAGAGAAGAGAAAAGAAACGCAAGGAAGAAGAGGGAGAGAAGGAGAAGAGGAAATCCTTAGGGTCTTGATTCATGTAAGTCCTTTCCTTCCCATTCCCTTTCTTTTTTCGAGCTCTTCTCAATGAGCATAACTTCAGATCCTCATTCCTCTGATAACTCAGATTACCATTGGTGAACCTAGAGCTTCAAATAAGAACAATGGAGTCTTGTCATCTTGTGAGGCTTGCATGTGGTTGAAGGAAGCTCATAAATCGTTGCTGAAGTGTATTCCACTAGCCTCATGGTTGCTCAGATCATTTGGAGTACAGGTTAGAGTGTTGTAGTGTTTCTAGATTCGAGTTTTAAAGGTTGGGGTTGTAGATACAAGTTCTTCAAAATTTCTGCGGGAAAACCCGTATGACCTATCTTCATTGTTTTAGTCGTATCTCCATGTATTCATCTCTTCTGTTCACGATTTTTGTTTCTATGGAAACTAGACACAAAATACTTCAAAATGAGAACAAGAACCGTCGGATCCCAAAAATCACGCTTTTACGGTTTTGCAAAATTGTTTATATATGTGATGCTGAATCATGTTTTGATTGTTGTCTGGAATATGGTTTAGAGTATCTGTTTTAAGTTGTCAAAGCCCTAGGATGTCTCGGCCCCGGATCAAAAAGCGAAACGGTATAAAATCGAATTGTGAAAATCTGTTTTTCTGTGTTTCAGGTACCCATCACGTCGCGACCCGAGCCCTTCGCGTCGCGACCATACTGAGTTTTGTGTCCATTTCGGTTCTGTAAGTTTTCGCGTCGCGACGGAACCTGTTCGCGTCGCGACGCTGTTTAATTTTTCAGCAAACCTAATTGAAATTGTTTTTGCCATAACTTTTGAACCGGGTGTCTGATTGAAGTGTCCTTAGGTGCGTTTGAAAGCTTATTCAAAGACCTATCTATATAAAAAAAAATTGAATTACAAAATGTTCTGTTTTCCTATTGGTAAAAACCTTTTGAATGGTGAAACTCTAGAACACGTGTGAGCTCACCCTTTTGAGTAATAACCGGATCGTAGATCCCATTTGATGATGTGATTATAATGCCGGATGTCTAACTTTGAATTCATCAAAACGGGTTATAGATCGAAATAGATATAGATTATCTAAAACTTATGAGATCGTACAATGCGGATACGATATGTATTTTATTATATATCACGTTGGGTGACGACCCGACAAGTAGCATACTAGGGAGGAACGTCATGATCCCTTACCTAGGCCCTATATACGTTTTGGCGTGGTCAATTCGTGGGTTATCGGGATTCGTAGTCGTTGTACAGCCGATTTATGCTAAGCAAAGTTAAGAACACGATTTGCCGAGATTCGTAGTCGTTGTACAGTCGGCATTTCGATTTGTAGCTTGTGATGGCTATTAAAAATATGTTGTAACGGTTTAATATTGAACCGAGTGATAATGAGGGGGCACAGTAGAACTCACTGAGACAAGTTGTCTCACCCTATCATTGTTGTTGTTTTTACAGAGAACAGGAAACGGAGAAGCAAACGGGATAGTCAGTTGTCACGCTCGAGGAGAAGATAGAAGATTGACTCATTCCTAGATGTTTATATTTTTCTGCTGTTGTCTCTGTATTTGATATCATGACTCGAATTTGAGCTATGTTATGTTTTAGTTTCCGCTGTTTTCTTGCAACGATGTATATCTAAGCAGGAATTTTTATACTCTGATGTAAACCAAATTGTATATTTAGGTATTTCTTTGTTTTAGAAATACGGGGTGTTACAGATTTGATTATATTTGATAGCGTGCAAATAAATTGTCTTGGTATCATTATATGTTCTATTTGTTTTTCCACAAAGCTTAGTAAAATAACATGTCGGTAATTAATTAAAAGTACATGATAGCTCCTTCGTTAGAATAAGAAGGTCGATCGCGATGCCTATATGTTGATTTTTCTAAGTCATTAACTTTTTTGTATGCTATTTTTTCGTGTGTTGTGAGTTGTACTTAATATCATTGGAATGAATTTTTATGCTTGTTAGTAAGTCCTTACTTTTAGAATCGATATGTTTTATTTTACGACCCGAGTCCATTGATCACCTTTATAGTGACCAATGACTCAATATCATTGGTGGGTGAAAAACCCAACAATCCAAGCCTAACTCCTCCCTTAACCCTCCTTTGAGCATTTTCAAACGAATGACTACTTGAGTTCTATATGAGATTCTTTTGTCTGATCGTTGTCATTGTCTCAGTTTTTCCTCTTTCAAGTTATTGTATTCGTGTTGTTTTTCCTATTATTTGTATGTTAAATGTTTCTTTATCGACTTTTCTTTCACCCAGGATTGTATTAGACAACTGAGAAGACAAAGTTCATTATTCATTCTTAGTCTAAGATCCCTTGCCTTTGTTAGATGGTGTCATGACTATTTTTTCATGAGTTGTGATACTTGTGAATACTTACGTGGAAAACTAAACTTTGATATAGTCTTCGTTGTAAATATGTGCTAGGCCGACACATTATTTATAATCCGAAATATATTGGACATATTTTGTATATTGAGTGTTTACTATTCTTGATTCTAAAATTTTCATTGTGCAAGTTGTGCTTAATCTTCTGCTAATACCTTATGTCCCTCCTTCTAGATTTTGTTGACATTTTCTCTTTCGTGACTCCGACATGGTTTTGAATATTCTCCCTTGTTTGAACTCTTAAAGCATTTTATTCTTTGATTTTGGCCTTGAGCTTATGAAATTTCGAGGACGAAATTTTTTTAGGGAGGTTGAATTGTAACACCCCGATTTTCATGCGTTGTGACTCGTTTAGTATGTTCTTGTTTTATGAACTATTTTGAATTAATAAGATTAAATTATTTTAGTTTATTGTGTGTTTGAGTTATTAAAATTAGTTGAAAACACATTTAAATGTATTTTTATATGCTACTAGTAATATATTGTTTGGGTAAACCCAGGTATCCACCGTACGGACAGCAGTGACTAATCCCTCGCTCATTGGAGGTGCCTCGAGGGGCAGGAGAGCTGGCCCAGAGTTTTAACGCTACTACGTACCCAAGGTGGGGCCCGACCTTTGGTTAAGGGAGGATCAGCCTCAACCGCTGAACCCCACGCTCTGGGTTCATGCTACTAGTAATAATATGATTGTTATTATATATTTATATATTTGGCTTAAATAGTTATTACCCCCCTGTAAATATTTCCATTATCCAGTTACCCCCTGCAAAAAAAAACATTTAAAATAAACCTTGCAAAATTTAATTTGATCCAGTTACACCCCTCTGTTAGTTTTTTTGCTAACAACGTTAATTTTGCTGACGTGGATGCCTAATTGATTGCTGATATGTTTTCACTTATACACATGTGTTACCCCCCTCACTTTGTCACTTCATCATCTTCCCTTCTAGGGTTCATTAATCACTCTGTTTCTTCTTCTCTCTCACGAAGCATAACTAGTCTTCGTCGTCCATCTTCTTCTCTCTCACGAACCAGTCTTCGTCGTCCATCTTGTTCTCTCTTCTTCCATCTTCGTTAGTTCACACCAATGGCCACAAGCAACACATCTTCGAATGCTGTATCAAGGCAAGGGCAAGGGCAACTCCCTGTTTGTGGATGTCGCGAGCCAATGCGTTTATGGATTTCAAACACTTTTGAAAATCCTGGAAGAAGATTTTGGAAGTGTATTAATTAGGGGGTAAGTAATATGGTTGATTTCAATTCTTGTCTTCAGTTGATTTTTTCGTGAATCTGAGATCTCTGTATTTGTTAATCTGTGTAGAAGCGAATAAGCTGCAAGTTGTTAATTTGGGATGATGAACTAGATCTTCGTAGAGTGAAGATGGTGACAGTTTCAGAAACAGATGAACACAAGCAGTTGGAATCAGCAACAAACACAATTTCTCAATGCAAATGTGGTGACATTTTCAAGGATTGGGAGTCAAACAAAGTTTCAAGGCTGAAGTTGAAGTTGTTAGATGAGAGGAAGAAGAAGAAGTTGACGCAAGCAATACTAATTTTAGTCATTGTGTTTGTAGCATTTGAGAAATTTGATTTGGTAAAAAAATAGGGTTTAGGGTATCAATATTGTAATTTTAGTATTTGTGTTAGTGTTTGTGTTATATTGTAATCAAAGGCAATATGAATGGGTTGGATTAGGTGCAATGTTAGCGACCATTCATTGTGTTTGTATCAATGAAGTTTAATTATCAATGAAGTTTAACTTTGTTTATCAATTAAGTCAGTTTAACTTTGTTTCATTGTATTTGTTTATTAACTGATGCAGAATACATGACTGATAACCTGATAAATATATAATTAGTTCCAAGCTGAACTGTAACTGATAAACTGATAAACTTATTAACTGATGCAGAATACATTTTCTCAAGCTGAACAGGAACTGATAATATATAAACTGAAACTGATAATATATAAACTGATAATACATAAATAGATCCAAAATAAGCTGAACTGTTTGGGTCATGACTTCATTCAACCAGTACATGAGTTCCTAAATACATGAGTTCCTAAATACATTAGTTCCTAAATACATTAGTTCCAAAATACATGATTTCATTCTTCAATTCACATTCTCTTGTGTTAAACACCCATCTTCAATATCTTCAACCAGTAGTGGTTTGTTTGGGTCACTTCCAGGACCAGTATAAGGTAGTACAGTTTTCTTTAACCTTGTACTCAATCTAGTCCTCTTGAGACCTAGGTTAATCCTTCTTTTAACTGGAAGTTTAGTCCTCTTGAGACCTGGATTACAGCATGACAGCGTGGTCTCTTGAATCATGAATCAACCCCACATTAGGAAATCCCAATTTTTCACCAAATGCATCCAATGACATTTCAAAATCGTCATTAAATAGTCTAAAGGACAGCCTATCATCACTTTGGCATAGTAAACTTAAAAATTCACGAGTAAGCCCTTCATAAGTGGCCCTTTGTGGCCTCAAAAAATCTATCCAGCCCAGATTATTCAATAGCATTATGACATTGTCTTCTATCCCTAGGGTGTTAAGAGTAAGAATAAAATGGGAATACCTCGTGGGGACCAATTTCCTGTTGTCAAGCAATTCATACCTCTCCCGTTGAGTTCTATTCTTGAAAATGATTCCGTACGAGTTGCTTGAACTTGTGCCACTCCTCTTTCGCCCTTTACCAGTAGATGTACCAGCAACATCACTGACTTTTGCCTTTTTAGAAGCCACTTTCGATTTTCTCAAAATTGGGGTTTTGGGTTTTGGAAAGAAAATGGAGTGTTTTTGGTGGTGGGTTTTGTGTATGGGGTGGTATTTTGATGATTGGGTGGTGTTTTGAGGGTGTTTATGGAGGTTTTGGGTTATGGGTATGGTGGTGTGCGAATTTTGGGGATTTTGTGGAGAGTGGTTGTATGGTGATTTTGATGGTTGGGTTTTGTAGAGGGGGTTGTGGGTAGTTGATTTGGGTAGTTTTTATGGAGGTTTGGGTGTTGTTTGGTTATTTTTGGAGGTTGGGAAGATATGGAGGTTTTTGAGTAGGAGAAGAGGTGAGGAAGAAGAAGATGGGTTGAAAATCGTGACTTACTTGGCCTTTTGAGGTACGGTTTCAGACTTCATGTCTCGCACGGATCGTGCGCTATCCACGCACGGGTCGTGCTCAACATTCGCAAGGGTAAAATGCTTCCTTTTATTTCACGCACGGATCATGCTGCACCTACGCACGGATCGTGCCTGAGCTACGGTGAATGGTTATTTCCAAATCCTTCCAGTACGCACGGATCGTGCCATGTTGCACACGGATCGTGCGTCTCTCTCGTACAAGGACCACAAAAAGTATTCTTGGCTACGCACGGATCGTGCCATGATACGCACGGATCGTGCGCTTCCTTCAGCATTAAAAACTCATTTTTCTTGTATCAAACACCCGGATCAGACACCCTTTTTACATGAATTTCCTGGAAAACAAAAAAACAAGTATTAACCCGTGGGTTGCCTCCCACGCAGTGCTCTTTTAACGTCACTAGCTTGACCGAGACCTTTTTCTTTAATTGGGATTTTGTAGAACCAAAGTGGTTCCCTTTTCAATCTCATCACCAATCAAATAAGTTTTCAACCTTTGTCCGTTTACTTTGAATGAACCGGTCTTTTCACTCCATATATCAACAGCTCCGAAAGGGTATACCTTACGGACTTGAAATGGACCGGACCATTTTGACCTTAATTTCCCTGGAAAAAGTTTCAGCCTTGAGTTGAAGAGCAATACAAGATCGCCTTCTCTGAATTTCTCTTCGGACGATACACTTATCATGCCATCTCTTTGTTCTTTCTTTGTAAATTCGGGCATTTTCATAAGCGTCCATCCTTAGTTCTTCCAACTCATTCAACTGAAGTTTTCTTTTATCACCAGCTAACTTCATATCCAAATTGTGAGTTTTTATTGCCCAATTAGCTTTATGCTCTAGCTCAACCGGAAGATGACAAGATTTCCCATAAATTAGTTTAAAAGGAGTCATACCAATGAGAGTCTTGTACGCTGTCCGATAAGCCCTGAGAGCATCATCAAGCTTAATTGACCAATCTTTTCTAGATGGAGAGACCATTTTTTCTAAAATACTTTTTATCTCTCTATTGGAGACCTCAACTTGGCCACTAGTTTGGGGGTGGTAAGGTGTTGCAATTTTGTGCATCACCCCAAACTTTTGTAAGAGATTTTCAAAATGTTTGGAGATAAAATGAGATCCTCCATCACTAATTACTATTCTTGGTACTCCAAATCTTGGAAAAATGATTTTCTTGAAAAGCTTGATTTCTATTTGTGCATCATTTGTTGGAGAAGCAATGGCTTCAATCCACTTTGAAACATAATCAACTGCGACTAGAATGTATTGATTTCCAAAAGAAGACGGAAATGGCCCCATGAAGTCAATTCCCCAGACGTCGAAAATTTCAACTTCTAGAATACTGTTCAGAGGCATTTCATTTCTTCTGGAAATACTCCCAGTGTGTTGACATTGATCGCATTTAGAAACAAAATGATGCACATCTTTAAAAAGTGATGGCCAGAAAAAACCAGATTGAAGAATTTTGAAAGCAGTCTTTTTAGAACTGGCATGGCCACCATAAGAAGAAGAATGACAGTGAATAAGAATGTTACTTACCTCTTCTTCTGGGATGCATCTTCTGAAAACACCATCTGCCCCCTCTTGAAAAGGAGAGGTTCATCCCAATAGTACTGTTTTACATCAGAGAGGAATTTCTTCCTCTGTTGGTAGCTCTGGTCCGGAGGCAGCACTCCAGCTGCAAGATAGTTCACATAGTCTGCATACCATGGTGCTTCAGTTTGCACCAAAGAGAATAGCTGATCATCCGGAAAGGAATCATCAAGCGGCAGCTCATTCTCATTGTTCTCTTGCAACCTTGACAAGTGATCAGCCACAACATTTTTTGTAACTTTTTTTTATCTCTTATCTCCAAGCCAAATTCCTGGAGGAGCAAAATCCATCGAATCAACCTCAGCTTAGCATCTTTTTTGTTCAACAAATATTTTATTGCCGAGTGATCCGTGTAGATGATGATTTTGGACCCCACCAAGTATGACCTGAATTTATCGATGGCACCAAGTATGTCCTGAATTTATCGATGGCAAAGACCACCGCCAATAGCTCTTTTTCTGTTGTGGCATAATTCACTTGGGCATCATCCAAGGTTCTACTAGCATAGTAGATAGCATGCATCTTCTTATCCTTCTTTTGACCCAAGACTTCCCTAACCGCATAGTCATTTGCATCACACATTATCTCGAATGGAAGATTCCAATCCGGTGGTTGCATGATTGGAGCAGTGGCAAAGCTTCTTTTAGCCTGCAAAATGCTTTATGACAAAGATCATCAAAAACAAAAGCTGCATCCTTAAGGAGCAAGCTTGTCAGTGGATTAGTAATCTTGGAAAAATCTTTTATAAACCGGCGGTAAAAACCCGCATGACCCAAGAAACTTCTTACCTCTTTGACCGAGGTAGGAGGTGACATTTTTTCAATGATTTCAATTTTAGCCTTGTCAACCTCAATACCTGGTTCAGAAACCAAATGCCCAAGTAAAATACATTCCCTTACCATAAAGTGGCATTTTTCCCAGTTCAAAACAAGATTTACCTTTTCACACCTTTCAATAACTTTTTCAAGGTTAGCCAAACAGTTATCAAAACTTGATCCATGTACCGAGAAATCGTCCATAAAAACTTCCATTATATTTTCAACAAAATCCGAAAAGATGGACATCATGCAGCATTGAAAAGTAGCAGGAGCATTACACAGACCAAAAGGCATCCTTCTATAAGCATAAGTGCCATAACGAAAAGTAAAAGTTGTTTTTTCTTGGTCGCTAGGATGAATGGGTACTTGAAAAAAATCCGGAATACCCATCCAAATAGCAAAAGTGTTGTAACATCCTCAAAATAATTAGTAGAATTATTTGGGTGTTAAACCAATTAAACCAATTTAGTACTTAACTGGTAAATTTACCGAGTGCTAAAATTATTTATTGGTTGTCATCGGATCGTTAACCGGATAATGCGGACCAAGGAAGTTTTGGAATCGAAATAGGAGATTTCGATCAATATGGTAATTTGACCGCGTTACAACAAATATATTAAATAAATATATATATGTATACGTGGGTGTGTGTGAGTGAAGAGAGAAAGAATTAATTAAATAAATAAATATAAGTGTGTGTGTGTGTGTTAATAAAGAAAGGAAAGAATTAAAGAAAGAAGGAAGAAAAGAAAGAATGCGAGAAACAGAGGGGAGAAGAGAAAAAGAAAAGAAGAGAGAAAGAAAGGGGGAGGAAGAAGAAGAGGAAAAAGGGGGCAATTTCGCTCATCAAAACGACTTCCGTCCAACACGAAAAATGCTCAGCGTTACTTCCTCTTCGATTTGGTACCAAGAACTTCATCATCAACTCTCTCTCTCTCTCATTTTACCATTTTCGATTTGAGAGAAAAAAATAGAGGTTTTGTGGTTCAAGCTCAAAGGAAAGCCTAGAATGGTGGTGAGGAGCGAGCTCAAGGTCGAATACGCGAATATTGAAGTCCGATTTTGAGTTTTTGAAGAATTGAAGGTTAGGGATCAAATTGGGGTTTTTGGTGAATAGTAGCTTTTGGAGGTTAGGGATGATGAATAGTGTTCGTGGAAGATTTCGTGGAATTCGGCATTTCGGTCAAAAAGAGGTTTCGTGATCGAGCGGAAAGTTTTGGAAGCGGATTGGAGCGACGTCGGAACGGAAAGTTTATGCGGGGAATGTTCGTGTGGTTACTCGGCGAATTCGGCTCGATCGTGGTTCACGCTTCAAGGGTGAGTTCTACTCACGTTTAGGATTTTATGTTTCGAATTAATTAATTAACTGTTTTATCGCTTTCGCTGGACTGGAATATTTCTGGATATTGTCTGTTTCGAGTTAGGAATTAATCGGAGCGAGTCTCGGGTTGAGTTGTGTTGAAACGGAATTGTTGGTGATTTGATTTCGAAAGATTTTGACTTAAAAACCGTTAATTGGAAAATATGTCGTTTTTGATACAATCCGTTTTGATTGAGTTTTTGATTGAATTGATTGATTGTGTGGTTTGAATTGGACTCATTTTACTGGTTGTCAAATCTGTTTTTGATCGGAACAAAGATCGGAATTGAGCGGAATAGCGGATTTCGCGAAAATCGCAAAATCTGTCTTAACAGACCCCCCGTTCTGCCTGTTCGCGCCTCACCTGCGCTCCAGCGCGACTTCAGCGCAGTTTGGCAGAACTTTCTGCCAGTTCGCGCGCAACTCGCGCGCCAGCGCGACTTCAGCGCAGTTTGGCAGAATTTCAGCAACCAAACACTGTTTTTCGTTTTGCGATATCTTTTGATCCGGGAACCCGATTGAGGTGTTCTAAGATGCGTTTTAAAGCTTATTCAGAGGCCTAACTGAATATTCTATTTTTAAGGAAAAATGAACTGTTTTTGATACTGAAAAATTGTGTCGAAAAGTGGTCAAATAGAGTACGAGTGTGAACTTGGATTTTATAAAACTTGGAATTAAAGTGTTTCATTGATTGTCTGATTTGATGGACCGTGGGTTCATAGTGCTGTAGATATATATATTATATCGAGTTTGGGTGACGACCCATGTTGACATACTAGGCGGGGAAGTCATGAACCCTTACCCTAGGCTCTGGGCCATTAGGAAACACTATTGGTTATGGGGTTCGCCGGGATTAGCAAGTGGATTGCAGTCGGTGTTGTGTCAAAAGTTTGTGCTGCGTTCATCGGGATTAGCAAGTGGATTGCAGTCGGTGGTACGTAGAAAGGCCTAGGATATTAGTTCATCGGGATTAGCAAGTGGATTGCAGTCGGTGTCCTATTAGATCGAAGCCTTATTGTATGGTACACCGGGATTAGCAAGTGGATTGCGGTCGGTGTCGCGTCAAACCTTAAAAATGTTTTAAACGGACCGAGAGTGTTAGTAGGGGTTCCGGTAGAACTCACTGAGATTGTATCTCACTGTTTAATTGTTGTTGTTTTACAGAGAAACAGGGACGGCAGAAATCCAAGGAGCACGAGTAGGTTGAGCTCAGGCGACTGCTGATGACTTAGCTATTACGCTTAAGTTTATATTTCCTTTTGTTGTCTTTGTACTACAACTCTATGTATAAATGTTAGGTATTTGTTTCCGCTTTCTTGTACGATATTGAACACTGTATTTCACTGATAGTTTATGGTCTTATTTATGTTTAAGACTGTTCTATTGTTATTCAGTGAAAATTTCATAGTGGTGTTCAGTATTTAAACAGGAAATATATCTCTGATTATTTTATGATGGTACACTTGGGTATTTTTACTCGATAAAAATACCGGGGTGTTACAGTTGGTATCAGAGCAGTTCGACCTAGTCGGACTTAGTTTAGGGTTGAGTCGATTCCTTGTTAGTCCTTTTTGTAATTACACTTGTGATGCTAAGAGGCATTGAGCCTGATCAACTTAATACTTAGTGCATCATAAGCGGAATTATGACTGGATGATCAAGACGCAGTCCTCGACCAAAAATCGGAATCTCCAACTGGTGCATCCTCAGGAAAGGTGACATGACGGTGGGAGAATACGCCGCTAAGTTTGAGAAGTTGTCTCAGTTTTACCAAGTGGTAAAGTAAGCTTCGGATGACGAACGGAGAATGTAGAAGTATAAGACGGGCATAAGTGCTTTTATGATTTATGGTCTCAGTTCTTATACTATTACCGATTATGTTGCCTTGGTGCAATCATCCTATGTCGCCGAGGATGATCTCATAGGAAATATGGGAAAGGAAAGAGGGTAGTTGGGATATCAACTCCGACTGCAAAGTCCTAAGATAATTTCATCAAAGGAAAAGCAGATGCAATTCTTTGATTCTTCAAAGGTCAGAAGATGTTCTAACTGTGGAAAGCCACACAGCGGTGATTGCAAGCGAAGATCTAATCGGTGCTATTATAGAAATGTAGAGGGTCACTATGGTAAAGAGTGCCCCGTAAGGAAAAGTTCCAAGGAGTCATAAGCAGCTCCAAGGCAAGGACGAGTCAACACTTTGGATGCTCAGACAGTTACAACTGCTGACAAGTTACTGAGGGGTATGAGATCAGTTTTCAGTAACTCAATCAATATATTATATGATTCGGGTGCAACCTATTGTTGTATATCCCGATCGCGTGTGAATCGGTTGGGATTAGCCTTATCATCGCTATCCGAGCCGACGACTATCTTAACTACGGCTAAGGGTCGTGTCCAGACCCAATCTTTGTGTCAGAATTGCCTACGTGTTATAGGAGGATTATTTGTTTGCCTGTGAGAAGTGTGGACACCATTTTGGGTATGAAATAAATGACTGCAAATCATGTTGCAATCGACTGGGTTAATCAACTATCAGTTCCTCTTCAGAATCAGTTGAATTGTCTAAGACAAATTCGGAAGCGGTTACCTAGTTCACCTTAGACGGTCAATCTTCATTCCAAGGTGCGGAAGCACATGTTAGTATGTTATCTGCATCCACTGAAACTAGTTTAGATTTGGCGAACATTCAGGTTGTGAATGACTTTCTGGATGTTTTCACGATGAAGTTTCTTCTGAACCTCCAGAGCGAGAGGTAGAGTTTACTGTAGAATTGGTTCTTGGCACGGGATCAATATCTATTGTTGCTTATTGAATGTTTCTTTAGAATTAAAGGAATTGAAGTATCAACTTGAAAAGTCGATCTCGAAGAGGTTCATTCGACCGAGCGCTTCTCTAAGGGGTGCTCCGGTGTTGCTTGTCAAGAAAAAAGATGGAAGTAGGAGACTGTGTATTGATTATCGACAACTTAACAAAGTGACGATCAGGAATAAGTATCCCTTACCAAGGATAGACGATTTGCTTGAGCAATTTGAGGTGCTGCAGTGTTTCTAAAATTGATCTGAGGTCAGGACATCATCAAACAAAAGTAAGAGCCTTAGATAGTCCGAAGACAGTTTTCCGTACTAAGTATGGACATTACGAGTTAGTAGTGATGCCTTTTGGTCTACCTAATGCTCCAGCGGTATTCGTGGATTACATGAACCGAGTTTTTCCTCAAATACCTAGATCAATTTGTAGTCGTTTTCATCGATGATATCTTGAAGTGCTCGAAGACCATTGAGGAGCATGTCCAACACCTCCGCATTGTTCTGAGTGCACTCCGAGAGAAGAAGTTGTACGGGAAACCTCAGGAGTGTGATTTTTGGGTGCCAGAGTAAAGTCTTTGGGACAGGTGATTTCCCAAGTCGGGAGTCTCTGTAGATCCCAGTAAGAAGGAAGCGGCGTTGAATGGGAGTGACCAACGTCAGTCGCAGAGATCGAAAGTTTCTGGGTCTAGCCGGTTACTATAAGAGATTTGTCCAAGGGTTCTCACGGTTAGTTTTCCACTTACTCGGTTAACTCGTAAGGGTCATCCGTTTACGTGGGATGCCGATTGTGAAGAACGTTTTCAAGAGTTGAAGATTTTGACTTCTGCTCCAACCCTGATTCTTCCAGATCCGTTTTTGAGATTCCAAAGTTACAGCGACGCTTCTGGGAATGGTTTGAGATGTGTTCTCATGCAGAATCAACAAGTGGTAGCTTGGGTGTCCAGACAATTGAAGTCTCATGAGAAGAGATATCCGACTCATGATTTGTAATTGGCATCTATTGTGTATGCACTGAAGATTTGGAGACGTTACCTGTATGGGTCTTGTTTCGAAGTCTTTAGTGATCACAAAAGTTTAAAGTACCTGTTTGATCAGAAAGAACTGAATAGCAGGCAGAGAAGCGTGTTGAGCCATATGAGGATCTCTAGTTCCCTAAGGGATTCTATACGCTCAGCACAGGAAGTCGATGTGAAGCCACAATCACAACAGGTATTTCCAGATTTTACCATTGATAGTGATGGAGTCAGTTATTTCAACGGTAGAATCTGTGCGCCCGATGATGAGAACGATAAAAGGCAAGTGTTAGAGGAAGCATACCGAAGTTTATATTCTGTTCCAAGATGTACAGAAACGTAAAGCAGATGTATGAGTGGCGAGGTATTAGTTTGTTAATCTCTTCTTTGTGAAGGTTAACAATGAGATTGTAATAAGTGATTCCGTTTGACAAGTCAAACGTGAATACGAATATGTAAGTGAGGTAACTGCTGATTGTTCTCACGTTGCGAATAACCATCAAAGGATTAATTGATGGATCTGCTTATAAGTGACGGAAATTTCCGAAGTGAAGTTTGGCGTGCGGTATGGTAGTTTTGAAAATCATTTTGTGAAAACCCGCATGCTAAAGTTAATTTTGGGAACGACTCAAGAGGCTAATGAAATCTGATTTAGGAAAATCCTAGGAGGACTACTTAGGTTGAGGAGAAGCTCTCAACGCTATTGACTAATTTGGAAAGGAATCGGATGCGTCGTTGGTAAAAACCTCGTGATGAAGTTGCAACAGAGGAAAAGGAGCTCTGAGTTCTGTTTGATAGTTGTTTTGAGAACAACTGAGGTAATCTGCATTGCGTTCAAAATTTATTTGATGTCCCCGTGGTTTATTTCTACGTTAAGGTCAGAGCTTTTGATAAAACCCAAATCTCATCTTTTTGAAAAAGTTTTACCTCGAAGACTTGGAAGCGAGTCAAGGAGTTTCACAGGTGACTTTTTCGTCACATTGTCGGTATGTACGAGAACCGTTAAGAATATTAGAAGAATTGTTGAGAAAGTGTTTACACCTTTCGAGGAAATCGTATTTGTTTTTACGTCTACCGAGGAGTACTTTGATTTGGATTAATCAAAGTTGGGGAGTAAACGAGGATGATTGGAATGAAGCTTCCGAAGTGTTTTCGAACGCGGTGCTGAGTCTATGTGGGCGAAAGAGGAGTTTCTTGTGTTGATTCGTAGCAAGGGAGTTCGGACTGTAATCTTAGAAGTGTTCTAGGGTAATGGTCGGATTTTTCTACACTCATTCCGTTGATTCGAGATTGTGTTCCAGCAGATTTAGACCTTTCCGAGAATGTCGATTCTCGGTTAGTCGGATGAAAGACTTAGCGAAATTTTGAGGTCAAAATTCTTTCAAGTTGGGGAGAATGTAACATCCTCAAAATAATTAGTAGAATTATTTGGGTGTTAAACCAATTAAACCAATTTAGGTACTTAACTGGTAAATTTACCGAGTGCTAAAATTATTTATTGGTTGTCATCGGATCGTTAACCGGATAATGCGGACCAAGGAAGTTTTGGAATCGAAATAGGAGATTTCGATCAATATGGTAATTTGACCGCGTTACAACAAATATATTAAATAAATATATATATGTATACGTGGGTGTGTGTGAGTGAAGAGAGAAAGAATTAATTAAATAAATAAATATAAGTGTGTGTGTGTTAATAAAGAAAGGAAAGAATTAAAGAAAGAAGGAAGAAAAGAAAGAATGCGAGAAACAGAGGGGAGAAGAGAAAAAGAAAAGAAGAGAGAAAGAAAGGGGGAGGAAGAAGAAGAGGAAAAAGGGGGCAATTCCGCTCATCAAAATGACTTCCGTCCAACACGAAAAATGCTCAGCGTTACTTCCTCTTCGATTTGGTACCAAGAACTTCATCATCAACTCTCGCTCTCTCTCTCATTTTACCATTTTCGATTTGAGAGGAAAAAATAGAGGTTTTGTGGTTCAAGCTCAAAGGAAAGCCTAGAATGGTGGTGAGGAGCGAGCTCAAGGTCGAATACGCGAATATTGAAGTCCGATTTTGAGTTTTTGAAGAATTGAAGGTTAGGGATCAAATTGGGGTTTTTGGTGAATAGTAGCTTTTGGAGGTTAGGGATGATGAATAGTGTTCGTGGAAGATTTCGTGGAATTCGGCATTTCGGTCAAAAAGAGGTTTCGTGATCGAGCGGAAAGTTTTGGAAGCGGATTGGAGCGACGTCGGAACGGAAAGTTTATGCGGGGAATGTTCGTGTGGTTACTCGGCGAATTCGGCTCGATCGTGGTTCACGCTTCAAGGGTGAGTTCTACTCACGTTTAGGATTTTATGTTTCGAATTAATTAATTAACTGTTTTATCGCTTTCGCTGGACTGGAATATTTCTGGATATTGTCTGTTTCGAGTTAGGAATTAATCGGAGCGAGTCTCGGGTTGAGTTGTGTTGAAACGGAATTGTTGGTGATTTGATTTCGAAAGATTTTGACTTAAAAACCGTTAATTGGAAAATATGTCGTTTTTGATACAATCCGTTTTGATTGAGTTTTTGATTGAATTGATTGATTGTGTGGTTTGAATTGGACTCATTTTACTGGTTGTCAAATCTGTTTTTGATCGGAACAAAGATCGGAATTGAGCGGAATAGCGGATTTCGCGAAAATCGCAAAATCTGTCTTAACAGACCCCCCGTTCTGCCTGTTCGCGCCTCACCTGCGCTCCAGCGCGACTTCAGCGCAGTTTGGCAGAACTTTCTGCCAGTTCGCGCGCAACTCGCGCGCCAGCGCGACTTCAGCGCAGTTTGGCAGAATTTCAGCAACCAAACACTGTTTTTCGTTTTGCGATATCTTTTGATCCGGGAACCCGATTGAGGTGTTCTAAGATGCGTTTTAAAGCTTATTCAGAGGCCTAACTGAATATTCTATTTTTAAGGCAAAATGAACTGTTTTTGATACTGAAAAATTGTGTCGAAAAGTGGTCAAATAGAGTACGAGTGTGAACTTGGATTTTATAAAACTTGGAATTAAAGTGTTTCATTGATTGTCTGATTTGATGGACCGTGGGTTCATAGTGCTGTAGATATATATATTATATCGAGTTTGGGTGACGACCCATGTGACATACTAGGCGGGGAAGTCATGAACCCTTACCCTAGGCTCTGGGCCATTAGGAAACACTATTGGTTATGGGGTTCGCCGGGATTAGCAAGTGGATTGCAGTCGGTGTTGTGTCAAAAGTTTGTGCTGCGTTCATCGGGATTAGCAAGTGGATTGCAGTCGGTGGTACGTAGAAAGGCCTAGGATATTAGTTCATCGGGATTAGCAAGTGGATTGCAGTCGGTGTCCTATTAGATCGAAGCCTTATTGTATGGTACACCGGGATTAGCAAGTGGATTGCGGTCGGTGTCGCGTCAAACCTTAAAAATGTTTTAAACGGACCGAGAGTGTTAGTAGGGGTTCCGGTAGAACTCACTGAGATTGTATCTCACTGTTTAATTGTTGTTGTTTTACAGAGAAACAGGGACGGCAGAAATCCAAGGAGCACGAGTAGGTTGAGCTCAGGCGACTGCTGATGACTTAGCTATTACGCTTAAGTTTATATTTCCTTTTGTTGTCTTTGTACTACAACTCTATGTATAAATGTTAGGTATTTGTTTCCGCTTTCTTGTACGATATTGAACACTGTATTTCACTGATAGTTTATGGTCTTATTTATGTTTAAGACTGTTCTATTGTTATTCAGTGAAAATTTCATAGTGGTGTTCAGTATTTAAACAGGAAATATATCTCTGATTATTTTATGATGGTACACTTGGGTATTTTTACTCGATAAAAATACCGGGGTGTTACAAGTGTGAATGCTTTGCTAACCTTTCTAGCATTTGATCAATAAAAGGGAGGGGAATGTGATCTTTACGGGTTGCTTTATTAAGCTTCCTATAATCGATACACATTCTCCATCCCGTGACAGTCCTAGTAGCAATGGATTCATTTTTCTCATTTTTTATAACTGTAAGGCCTCCCTTTTTAGGTACTACTTGAACAGGACTAACCCATTTACTGTAACACCCCCTTTCTACCCTTTTATTTTAATTAAGAAATCGGAGTTCAAAAATCAATTTCGATTTCACCACGAGGGTGTCACACATACGTCAAAATAAAACCTCAAGTCTCAAATACAATAGTACGTCGTCAAAGGTGCAATACATAGCACTCCACAATAGGGAGACCTCAAAACATCGAAAACTACGTAATAAAATCCAACGTCAACGCAGCGGAAAGTAAATCAACCCATCAACAGTATAAAAATTTAAGTACATCAGCAAAGCATCAAATACATCCCCCCAGGTGCTACGTATCAGAGCATGACGACTCGACTCAAGAAGTGAAGCTAAGGCATTCACTGGGAATCACCTGCACGTTACCAACACGGGGGTAACATTCAAACAGGAAAGGGTGAGCATCATTTCAATCCATATAATAGAAAATATGATAAGTACTAATCGTAGGTGTCATACCCCAATTTTGTCCAGCTTAGATCAAAACCCTAATTTTCCACAAAAATAAACAAGTTGAGGAGTGAGAAGCATCATGCATTGCATTTTGAGTCCTAAAAGTCATTCCAAAGTTTCTAAAATCATTTTTAGAGTTGAAATGCACTTTTTGGGTAAATCAGGTTTTTTTGAGTCCAAAAGGGTATTTTGGTCATTTCACAATAAAAATGATAATTCCTCATGAAGGTCATTGAGCATGCATTCTAAGATTCTAGAGGTCATTTCTAGGGTTATAGATTCATTTTTGAAGTGGAAATGCATTATCGGGCAAAATTAGGGTTTTTGGGTCAAAAAGGGCATTTTGGTCATTTTACCCTAAAAGATAATTTCTCAGTAAAAATCACTGGGCATCTTTGGAGGAATTCATTTGGGTCAAAATGAGTTGGGTTATAAATTTTTGCGCATCATTGATTAAATTTTGCATAAAAAGTCAAGTTTCGAAGAAAAGGGCAAAATGGTCATTTCCGCTAGAGTGAGGCCCAAAATCAATTTTGGGAGTGTTGTTGTCATGGAATTTTGGGCCCAATGATTGAATCCTAGGATGAGCCCAAAATAAAAAAAAAAGAATCTTCATGGAATAAAAGAATGATCATAAAAAGAAAAATCAAAAAGAATCAAAATAAGGTAGTGTCCTTAATAAGACAAAATGTACTATTTTGTGACAACTTGCATTTTTTCCCTCTCCTTCCCTCCTCATGGCTGCGAATTTCAGCCCTCCTTTTTCCCTCATTTTGTGTTTCTTCATGCCCTTAATCCATGTGAGTTGTATTCCTAGCCATTGATTAAAATTCTAGATCAAATCCTAGGCTACAACTATGTGCAAATTGACCTAATTGCCCCCAACAACTTTTGTGTACAAAAAACTCTTCAATTTCGTATGACACCAGCCATTCCTCACTCATTTGTGTTTTCTCTTTGTCCCTAATCCATGTGCATTGCAATCTTGGCCCTTGATTCAAATTCTATCTCAAGTGTTCTTGGTTTCTATTTTGATCTTCTTCTTCATTTCAAGCAAGATCTAGAGGTAAGCTCACAAACTCTTGCATTTTCTTTAATTTTCATTATGTAATCTCTCTTCTCCTCATCTCAACTCCTTCATATATTGTTGTTGATGCTTTGAGGAGCCATCTCAAACATTATTGACAAGCACTTAGGGAGGCTTGGGTGTTTGAGGTGGCTCCTTGGCTTTGAAGGAATTGTTCTTGTGTCTTCTTGCATTTTATTGTATTTTAAACCTTGTTGGTATAATTTTCATCAAATGAAAACCCATTCTCGTGCCCATTTTGCTAGTTTTTTTTTCCTTTGATTTCGCGTGTATAAATGCATGATTTGGTCGATGTTTGTCTTAGGAACTTGCATGATAGATTAGTCCTCTTCTTTTGTGTTGTTTTGTGAGTTAATTTGTCAATTTTTGCATGAAATAAGTTGATGATTCCATGCTTGTATGCATTCGGCCATGACTAGGGTTTTTACCCCTTTGATTGCTTGAAGATTGTCATTTTAATTGTGGTTGAGTAAATGCAAGTTATGTCATTGTGTTTGTTTACTTTTTACCATTTTACTTTACCACTTCATTAACTTTTTACCAAAAAAACATAAAAACATTTTACCACTTTGGTTTTTACCATTTCACTTAGTTTTTACCAAAACATTTTTATCTCATCACATAAAACATTTTTACCTTCATTCAAAACATTTTACCACTTGCATCTTAATTTGCATAAAAACCCCAAAACATTTTCTCATTTGCATTTCATACTTTTTCAACTTTATAAAATAAACCCCAAAATACTTTTACCACTTTCAAGACCAAAAACATTTCATCTCATTTACAAAACACCAAAACCCAAAAACATTTTACCACTTTCTTACCTAAACCTTTTACCAAAACATTTTCACCCTCATGCATCTTCATCCATCCCTATTTATGCGACACTCTCATGCATTCTCGAGTATTTATGCGTTGCATAATAAACGTAATCATACTCAAATGCTCATGCATTCTTGTATGCTCATGCATCCTCTTGTCTACTCATTCATGCATTCATTCTTGTATGCTCATGCATTCACATGCTTGCCAAATCATGCATCATTGCTCACATGTTCATTCACCTAACCTAGAATACTCTATGCCTATGATCAATTGTATTCCTTTGTTCTTGATGCCATTTGAATGTCTTGACTTAATTGTGCACAAACCCTTTTACACAATCATGTGCCCTTATAAGGCTACCAACATGTGTAGCATAGAGGCATATGTGCCCCTCTTGAGATTGCTTCCAACTTGTGTAGCAATTCTCCTTCACACACAAACACAATTGTTTTGAGAACTTTGTCTTGCATCTATGACAATTAAATCTCTTGATTATATTGGCATGCTTAATCTTAGTTGATGATCAACATGTTCATGATTGCTTGATTAGTTGAATATGTTTGAACTTCATTCATTCATGTTGCATTTGGTTTTGGACATAGAATTCGATTGAAAATGATTTATTTATTTTTTAAAAAACTCTTTTCCAAACCAATTAATTTTCAAAGCATTTTCAATAAACAAAAATAAGCAAGTAGTGGAGGTCACCCATAACCTTTGTTAGTTTGATCTCTATGAACGCTCTTCAATTTCACATGAGTACTCAGCGATGATTACCCATAACCTTTGTTAGTTTAATCATTCGCTAATGCACGTCCTACTTCGAAAATCTTTTCAAATGTCGAAATCAAAACTAATTATCACTAATGATCACTCGCGCCGTTGCCGTTTGGTTGTTAATGATAATTTCATTTTCAAAAGAGTTAGTAGCGCGGCCACTCTAAACCGTTGTTGTTTGGTCGTCGCGAACACTCGAATCAAAAGCAAAACCGATTATCGTTAATGATCACTCGCGCCATTGCCGTTTGGTTGTTAATGATAATTTCATTTTCAAAAGAGTTAGTAGCGCGGCCACTCTAAACCGTTGTTGTTTGGTCATCGCGAATCCTCACTCCTACTGCGAAAACTCATCTAAACAGACTAAAAAACAAAAACCTTTTTAGGACAACCAAGAACTACGTAGCTTCAAATTCTCCATCGCACCAGGAGATACGTAGGAGCGAGAGGCCAACTCTCGTCAAGCGCCAAAAATAAAAATTTTCATTAAGTCTTCTCACTCCCTTTTCAATAAAGAGGCAAAATAAAAGCATTTTCAAATCAACACTTCAAACCACACATTTAATTAAAGGTTCCCTTTCGGTAGAAAGGAGGTACGGGGTGCTAATACCTTCCCCATGCCTAACCGACCCCCGAACCCATATCTCTAGTTTTCGAAAGACCATCCGCCTTGTCTAAAAGACCTTTTTTCAATGTTTTGGTCTTAAAATTAAAATATTGGTGGCGGCTCCATACCTTTTCCACGTTGTACAATGAGAAGTCCGAACAGGATTTTTTGGGGTGCAACAGCTGGCGACTCCACTGGGGACCTTTCCTTTTTAAGTGGGTCAAGCCTAATTAATTAAATGTGTGGTTTGTGTTATTGATTTGATTTGGATACCTTGTTTGCTTCTATCCCTTTCGGTTTCCTTTTCTTTCTTATCATGTTGTATGCATGTGCATTTGTTTTCTTTTCTTCCATGTTTGTTTTTCCTTCCTCCTCCTTGCTTATGTGCTTAGTACCCTCATGCATTTCCTCAATCCCAATCATGTTCCCTTCTTCTTTGCTCCCTTTCTTCAAGGTAAGTTCATGCATTTCTCCCCAATCCTCTCATGATCCCCTCTTCTTGGCTCCCTTTCCTGAGGTAAGCAATGCACTTGATTGTCGTTGAAACCCTAGGCTAGCTTATTTGATATTAAACCCTAGGGTAGACGACATGTTATTGCTTGCTTTTGTCTGGACTGTTCTAAGTTTTCATTTGCAGGTGGGGTGATATGTGTTGGGTAGTTTTAGGTGGTATGTCCTTGCTACACACACTCACACCTCATACTCATTGTGCTTTGAGAGGGGCCTAAAACCCAAGGTCTGACAAAACTTAAGAGAGTGGAAATGAGTAGTGACTGGCAATTGGACCGTTGTCCTTCTGACTCTCACGAAAGTTTCAGCCAGAGTACGCTCTTTTATGGTACCTCACACCAGATGGCATTCCATCGTTGTGGGTGTTATCATGAGAGAGATTTAGCTCCGGTAGCCATTGTGAGGAAGTGGTTAGAACTACATGGGAGGATTCCTTTTGAGTTGCCTTAGAGCCTAGGTTCCCCCACCTTTTGTAGGACACAAGGGCATACAAATTGTATGTTGCATTGTAGTTTATGCATATCTTTCCTAAAAGAAAAAAGAAGAAGATTTTCAAAAGAGAAAAAAGAAGAAAGAGTTGCCGTTGTAGCCTTTCTTTTGACGGTCCGTACGAAGTGACATATGGCCCACTTTATTTTCAAAAAAGGGAGAAAGAGTTACCGCTGTAGCCTTTCTCTTACCGGTCCATATGAAATAACGTACGACCCGCATTTTCCCAAAAAATATTTTCTTCAAATAAACCACTGCGTGAGGTGGCACGTAGTGTGTCTCCTAAATTTTTGAACTTCCGTCCATATGCATCGCCTTTATTTTTTTTCCACGCGCATCATCATAATCGCATCATGCCGCATCCATTAAAACCAAATGTTGTAAATATTTGCATTCATATTGCATTTGCTTGCCGAGGATTACCGAATAATGTACCGTCTTGTCATAGGTGCATCATAATGGAATCGAATAGCAAGGCTTCACTTACTTCTCGCTTCCCAGTTATGAAGAAGGTTGATTTGCTATTTCGATTCCTCGTTTACTTCACTTCGTAAATCAAAAAGAAAAGGTTTATGCGCTTACGACAAGATAAGGCATCCCGCGATTCCCAGCAGCAAAACAAATATAAAATCATACATTATCATTTCAAGCGCATACGTTTGCATCTCATTCATACTCATTCATTTGAATACTTACATCATGCATTATAAAAAAATGAGCATAATTCTAGAAAAATTTTGATGAGAGGTGAAACGTTCTTGCGAGGTTAATTATTCTTCTTTGGGAAAGCTTAGCAGCAAACTCAAGGTGTTTCAATGCACTCAGTTTTTCAAATTAGCAGCTTGTTCGTACTTTTTCAACAAAGCATTGCATCTCATCCACCCCATGATGAATGACCGAAATGGTCCACAAAAATTTTTCTTTCACGTTTTAACTAATGTTAACTCTCTGCGAAGCATTCGTGTAGTAACTTGTGTGTGACATGTGTCTTTATTTTTGTTTGAGTCAGTTAGCGTCCCTACCTTATCATCATCCTCTGTCAAAGTCTGATCCCACCCCGACCACCCATAAAGTACATATCCCCCACATCAGTACCTAGTTGATTATTTGGGTTGTTCTCACTAATGAAACATCACTTTAGACCCTCATTACTAGGGGCAAATTTGTGGTCACTACGATACCTTGTCAATATTGTTTTCCCTTGGTGCAAGTCCTTTTCAAAAAAAAATCAAAAAAGGCCCGTTAGGTTGAAAACTCGTAAGAGCGGCCTAAGCAAAAATTAGGGCACAAAAAAAAGAGAAATAAAGGAAAAGAGCAAGTATATAAAATAAGTAAATTATTGCCCTTAAGTTATTTTTTGAGAAAACGAGCAATCATGATTTGAAATGAAGTTGAACCATCTTTCCATATCCTCAAAAAAAAAAAATCCTTTACCACCCACCTTAATCCAAAAAAAAACATTTCAATCACCCTAGACAAGGATTAATTCCACGTTGAAAATGGTGTATCACTTTTATCAGCTCACTCAGTTCAAAAAAAGAGAAAATAAGAATCACAAAAAGTGAAGTCAAAAAAGAGAATTGAAAAATTCAAACAAAAAGAAAAAAAATAAAAAAGGAAGCAAGGTAGTACAAATTGTGAGCTGATACTTTATACCATTAAACGCTTAAGAGATCCTTGTCTAAAATCAATCTTCAAACACTTCCTTCGACCTATCCCCCCACAAACCCTTTGCCAAGTCATAATCCTAAACAGGTCCATTTTACCATGAGACACATAAGAGGTTCTCATCTCAATAAGACCTCAAACACCTCATTAAGCTTAATAACTCATACTTTCATTAACCACTAGCCAAATCATACCACTAAAAAAAAAAAAAACATCTGTTCCATCAATCATCAAATACTTCTTTGAGCCCAATTATCCCTCCCTTCATAAATCATTAATCATTAGCCACATCACAACTCCAAAAATCCATTCTGATCAATGACTGATTGCTCCTGTTTTCTCAAAGTTTTAATCTTAGGACAAATAAGTTTATTTATTTACAATATGTTTGCTCAAAAAAAAAACAAAAAAAAATCTCAAGAAAAAAAAAAGAGAAACTCAAAAGAAAAGAAAAATCAAAAGGCTTGCACTCCAAGAATCATTCAAGTTACATCAAGACAATGTTTAGTGATCACTAAGTGAAGTTTTCATCATAGCGAGCTCAAGACTATCATAGTCTGAGACTCATTTTGTAGACAACCAAAAGGTTCATGCCAGGATGTTCGCCTTGAATCTAAAGTGGGGTACTCCTTTCACTATTTGTTCCACATGAGCTCGGGGAAATATGTCCAACATCCATCCCGCACCACACCCAGTCTACGCAGCCATATTTGACCATCTCCAAAAACCCATAACCCTAACTCCGTCACCTTTTCCAATCCTCACTTAAAACAACCATCTGAAATCCCATTACCAAGTGGGGCAGCCCCGTCGCTCGTCACTCCACCTACAAATGGGAGGATTCACCCTACACCCATCTCATCCCCTTGCCATATTCATATGCCCAAAACCATACCGGGGCAATTTCTCAACTCATTATTCTGCTACTCTAGTCGGGGCAACCTTGTCCTTACCATAATTAGGGCAATACCAAACTCTGTGGGTTGAGGAAAGTCTTTTGCCTTCCACCTTTCACTCCAAAGCCAATTCATCATTTTCTACGCCCCCAGCCTGTCACCACTAGACAGGAGCAAGTTATTGCTCACCGTCATCAAATCTAAATTGGGGGCAGTCCCACATTTCTTGGCTTGGAAAAACCTACCTTTCACGACCTTGACAAAGACCAATCAGTCATTCACCCCTTCATGCGCCACAAATATCCTCACCCTAGGCCTTTAAAACCCCAAGTTAACTGACTCATTCATCTATACTTGCACTAACGTACGTCTTTACTAAACAATGCTTCATAGAGAAAGAACACAAGTTGATCATGTGATGCTAAAAATCCACTTAGGTAACTTTGTGGACATAAACTTCGGTCATCATGGGGCATCATAATGGAAGAGAAAAAGAAGCGAGCTTGCAAATATGGTCAAGTACCTTTTCATATCAATACCTGTAGATAACAACCTTGAGATTACCAAATTTTGAATCAAGCCTAACTTTCCAAGGGATAATCGCCTCCGCTTCTTACATATAAAGTCTCATGTCTCATCATTACCAAAAGAAATGTTCTATACTTCATATCATACCATCGCACCATGTGCCATAACATTTGCATCCAAGCATTTTGTCATACCCCAATTTTGTCCGGCTTAGGTCAAAACCCTAATTCCACACGAAAAATGCATTTTGGGTCCTAGAAACCGCTCCAAAGTTTTTGAAATCATTTTTAGGGTTAGAATGCACTTTTTGGGGAAATTAGGGTTTTTAGGGTCAAAAAGGGCATTTTGGTCATCACTCACAAAAGATTTCATAAAAATGATTTTTGCATGAAAATATGTTATGCATGCATGGCAAGCTTTGGAAAATATTTTATGCATGCATGGCAAAAACCTAAAAACAATTTTGTGGAAAGCAAGAATCAATTTCTATTTTGTTTCATAGGCTATGAAATCGATTTATACTTATTTTCATAGGCTATGAAATCGATTCATACATATGCATATTCCAAAGCCATGAATCGATTCTTACCTTTTTTCAAAAGCCTTAAAATCGATTGTCAAGATATTTCATAGGCTATGAAATCGATTTATACTTATTCTCATAGGCTATGAAATCGATTTATACTTATTTTCATAGGCTATGAAATCGATTTATACTTATTTTCATAGGCTATGAAATCGATTCATACATATGCATATTCCAAAGCCATGAATCGATTCTTACCTTTTTTCAAAAGCCTTAAAATCGATTGTCAGGATATTTCATAGGCTATGAATCGATTTCTCCATATTTTTAACTAAGCTAAGAATCGATTTTCACCTATACAAAAGGTCCTGAAAATCGATTCTTACTTGTTTTCAAAGAACAAAGAATCGATTCCCATGTTTTCCAAAGAATAAAGAATCGATTCCTCACTATTTCAACTATCCAAAGAATCGATTCTTGAGGCTTCTAAAATGATAAGAATCGATTCCTCACCTTTTTAACTTCATGTCACAATCGATTCTTCACTTTCATTAAATATTTTTTCAGATCTACGTTTTCCTAAGCCTATAAATAGGAGTCTCATTCTCCATTCTTGAACACACGGACACGGATTTCACAAGAGCACAATTCACAACTCCTCTCTGCTTCTCAGACACATTTTTTTCACGAGATCAGAAAAGCCAATTTTCGCAGATCTCATCATTTTAGAAAAACTCTTCCACACTTTATTTTTTTCGCTCTATTCGTTCCGTTGGTCCGTCTGAGCTGATCTTCTGCAAGAGTTAGTTGGAGTTGCGTTCTTCAAGTGGTAGTATCTGCCTTCATCAGAGGTATTTCTGTCTTTATATTTGTTAATATTTAATCATTGTGATCCATGCCAAAATTGCCCCATGTGATTTAACTTAGTTATAGTGTCATTGTTGATGATGAACCACATGATTCCCACTTATGCCTAGTGCATCATGTTCTGAGTGGTGAAGATGGTCTCAGATGATTCAACCCTTTTAGTTTATATGATGATTGGCAATGTGATTCACACTTGTGCACTTGTGCACTTAATCTTAAGTGTGAGGATTAACCAAAGTGATTCAACGTTCTTTGATACTTTGGTCGCTAAATAATTTGCTTGCTTATGCTGGCCAATGATCATGATTGAGGCAACTCTTTTGCTTGAGCTTACAGTGTCATCGTCTACTCTCATATAGAATATCATCAATACTTAGATAGGTCCATTCGTTACATTGCATCTTCCACTAGATGTGCATTTAGATTCCCTTGCGTTTTGTAGAAATATTTGAGTATGGTTCTCGCCTAGCATCTTCCACTAGATGTGCATTTAGGTTCAATCTTGCCTACTCTTGTATTTTTGCTTGATGCCCAATTCAAGTTCCCTCCTTGCCTATCTATGCGTTGTGATCTACTATGTGTAGTTTAGACTTGATTTTTGTTTGCGAATTCAAATATTGTTGCTTAATGATTTGATTCCACTGATTGTGTTATGCTTGAATCCACCAATTCTTTCTTGCATTCATTGTTTTCATTTCTAAAACGACCTGGCACAAAACGGTTACTAGTGGCAATCCATCACAACCTTTGTTGGTTTGATTGTCATGAAAGCCTCAATTTCAAAAGAATTTTCGTAAGCATAAAGCAAGCTACTAGTGATAATCCATCACAACCTTTGTTGGTTTGATTATCATGAACGCGTCCAATTTCAAAAAGCATTTTTCTAAGTATCAAAGAATCAAAAACAAGTTATTAGCGGTGGTCCATCATAACCATTGTTAGTTTAATCATCAGAGCAAAAAGACTTTCATTCTTAAGGCTCGTTAGAACTACGTCGCTTGATTCCCATTTGGGATACGTAGGAGCGAGTCACATTCTCGTCAAGCGCAACCATAAAAAGTTTAGCATTTGCATAACAAAAAGAAAAGAGTTATTTTCATCACTTTTGCAAACCAAGATCATTTTCAGGACGAAAACCTTTTCCTTTCTAAAAACCATTTTCAACCCATCATCGCTAGTGGTTAATCAGAACCTTTGTTCGTCTAGCCATTGGTGGCGATGTCTTTTTCCCAAAAGAATAATAAGCGATGATCACTCATAACCTTTGTTAGCTTGATCATTCATACCAATCAATCTCTTTCGAAAACCACTTTCAAAAAGACAAATAAAAAACGGGTTGCTACTAATAGTCAATCAGAACCTTTGTTCGTCTGATTGGCGGTAGTGACTCTCATTTTCAAGAGTACTTAGCGGTGATTACCCATAACCTTGGTTAGTTTAATCATCCACTAAATGCTCGTCCTATTTCGAAAACTCAATAAAAAGATAAAAAACAAAAACTTTTCAAAACCAAAAAAGAAGAACTACGTAGCTTTGAATTCTCCATCGCACCGGGAGATACGTAGGAGCGGGTCACATCCCGTCAAGCATAACAAATAAAAATCATTTTTCACAATAAGTTTTCAAACAAATTATTTTCAAAAGAAAGAAGAACTACGTAGCTTTGAGTTCTCCATCGCACCGGGAGATACGTAGGAGCGGGCCATGTCCCGTCAAGCACTTTTTTTCTAAAAATCATTTTTCCCCCTTTTTCATAATAAATAAATATTTTCATTAAGAATTTTTCAATAAGAAGTAGAGAGGCAAAAATCAAGTATTTTCAAGTCAACACACTAAAACCACACATTTAATTAAAGGTTCCCTCTCAGTAGAGAGGACGTGTGGGGTGCTAACACCTTCCCTGCGCGTAACCGACCCCCGAACCCAAAACTCTCAGTTTTCAAAGGCCAATCGCTTTCCAAAAAGGTTTTTCCTAATATTTTCCTTAATAAATATTGGTGGCGGCTTCATTGTCTTAGGAAAAGTTGTGGACGAGGAAGGTTCTCCCTCGGGGACTTTTTCGGGCGCAACTGCTGGCGACTTCACTGGGGACTAAAAAACAATTTTTTCAAAAGTGGGTCAAGCCTAATTAATTAAGTGTGTGGTTTGTGTGATTGATTTGAACATCTTGCTTTGCCTCTATTCTTCTTCTTTTTCATAAGCATGTTGTATCCATATGCATTCTTCTTCTATGTTTGCTTTTGTTTAAAATAATAGATAGTTACTTCTTTGCTTAAATGCTTAGTTCCCTCATGCATATTTCCCCTCTCTTGTCATGTCCCCTTCTTCTCAGCTCCCTTTCTGAGGTAAGTAATGTGTTTGTTGTTGGCACCCTAGATTAGTTGAATTTGATTGGTATTGAATCCTAGGGTAGACGACATGTTATTGATTTCTATTGTCTGGACTGTTCTGGATTTTCATTTGCAGGTAGGGTAGTTTTTTAAAGAAATGCCCTTCGCACACACACACTTGTACCTTGAGGCTACATGATTAGAGAAAGAGACCATAACCCAGGTCTGTTAGGATACCATAGGATGAGTGGATTCGAGTAGTGGGAGCCCATCAGGACCTTTGTCCGTTTGGCTACTCGCGAAAGTTTCAATCAGAGTTGTGCTCTTCCATGATACCTTGTACCTAGCAGTTTGCTGCATTTACAAGGAATTTCGTGAAAGAGACTGTGGCTCTGATGACCTTTGTGAGGGTGTGAATAGAGCTATATGAGAAGATTATCCCTAAAGTGCCTTAGATCATAGGTTCTACCCCCTTTTTAGGTCACAACGGCTTTCCAAATCGTGTGCTGCATTGTTGCATTCAGTTCAATCAATTTTTCCTTCAAAATTTTTGAAAATCAAAAAAAGATATGCTTTCCCTTTTCAATAAACGCCTATATGAGGTGGCATATAGTGTGAAAAATTTCAAATCACCACCTGTAAATATCCTCTTTCTGCAAAAACACAAAAAAGAAGCATCCTTGCATCATCGCATCACTGCATCACTGCATCATTTGCATTGCATAAAATTCCAATTTTGAAAAAAACATTCATCTTGCATTCCCTTGCATTACATAAAGATAAAACAAAAAAACAATTATCATCTACATAGCATAAGCATTTCTTTTATAATCATGCAAAAAATCCTCGTCAAGTTCATCCAAGATGAGACATTCATGCATAAGCATTATTTCAAAAAAAGACACGGTAGAACTACGTAAGCTTTGATTCCTCATTACAATGGGGATACGTAGGAACGGGCCATACCCCGTCAAGCACATTTTTCTAAAACCTTTTTTCCAATAAATCATTTGCATCTCCAAATAATTTTCAAAATCATGTTCCAAAACTAAAAAACAAAAAAGAAAATCATTGTATCATGCATTTCATTGCACAAAAAAAAATGAAAACAAGAAAGCATCTCATTCATAATCATGAATAAAAATTTATTCAAAATGTAGCATTCATGCACCATTTCATTAACCTCATCACTTTAGTACATCATTCCTCCATACATGGAAGGGGCGTTGGCATTTCATACTTTGCCTTGCCTCTAAAAAATCATCATTTAGAAAAAAGCATCATTCCTGCATCTTTCATCATTCAGAAGAAAAAGGGGGCATCGACGTTTCATATCTTGTCTTGCCTCTATAAAAGGGTTTTTGAAAAGAAGCAGCATTCTTGCATCATTCATCATCCAAGGATGCATTGGCATTTCATATTTCGTCTTGCATAAAAATAAAAACTCTTAGAATAATCACACTTTTCAAGTGAATATGCTTTCATGCATTTCATTTTCATCATGTATACATCATAATGTTTTCATCCATGCATTGTGTACAACAAAAATGTTGTGATGAGAGACGAGATGTTCTTGCAAAGTAATCTTTCCTTTTTGGAAAAGTTTACCCTCACTCATTTGCAAACTCAAGGTGTTCCAAGGCACTCAGTTTTTTCACATCAATAGCTCATTTGTATTTCCTTCAAAAAAAGGACATTACATCTCATCCATTCCATGATGAAAGACTGAAACAGTTCATCAAAAAAAAAAAAAAAAAAAAACGGGGGGGTTTTCATATCATGTTTTAACCAATGTTAATTCTCTGTGAAGCGTTCTTCTAGTAAGCATGCATGCCACGTGCAGTTTCTCTTGTTTGAGTCAGTCAATTTCCTTCATTTATCATCATTCCCCATCCAAGTCTAATCCCGCCCCGTCCACCCCTAAAGCGCATATTCTCTCCCATCAGTGCATACTTGACTTTTTGGTTCATTCTCACTAACACTTTAAGTCCTCCATGCTGGGGCAATTCTGTGATCACTAATTTTCCTTGTCGGTATCATATTCCTTTAGTGCAAGTCTTCCTAAAAAAATATATAATAAATAAAAAAGATAAAATAAGCTCGCTAGGTTGAAAACCCGCAAAGGGCGGCCTAGGCAAAAAAGAGCGCCCGGTGGATTGAAAACTCGCAAAGAGCGGTCCAGGCAAAAATTAGGGCACAAAAAAGGGAAAATAAAAGAGCAAACACATGAAGATAGATAAATTATTGTCCTAAAAGCTAAGTCTTACAGAAATAAGCAATCAGGATTTGAAATGAAATTTGGCCACCTCTCCACACCCTCAAGAACCTAAAATCCCAGAAAGACCATTCCCTACCCCTCTTAAGCCAAAGATTCAAAATCACAAAAACACCCTTTGTTACCCATCTTAAGCCAAGAAAAGCCCAAGATATCCCCATCACTCCGGACCAGGATTAATTCCACATCAAAGATGGTATATCATTCTCACCCAAGTCAAGAGGAAAGGAAATCCGCAAAAGGAAGGGAATAACAAAGTTTCAAAAAGGAGAATCCCAAAGTGAAGAAAGGAAGACAAAGGGAGTATAAATTAAGAGTCAATACATTTTGCCATGAAGCATAAGAGCTCCCCTCCCAAAAAGCCCTCAATTCAATGGGCTCGATCATTTCTCCTTTCAAAAAAAAAAAAAGCCCTCAATTCATTGGGTTTAACCATCTCTTCTTTCATAAAGCCTTCAAACACCTCATTGGGTACAACCATCCCCAAACACCTCATCAAACCTAGTAACTATCCCCTTCATAAACCATTGACCATCGGCCAACGCTGAATAAGACCCATCCTCCCATCAACCCCAAAACTCCGATAAGCCCAATCATCCCTTCTCCACAAAACATCACAATCCTGCAAAGTCCATTTCGATCAATGATCGGTTGCTTTCGTTTTCTCAAATTTTAATTTTAGGACAAATAAGTTTATCTGTTTACAACGTGTTTGCTCAAAAAGAAAAACAAACGGTCGGAAAAAAGAAAGCTGATCAAGAAAAATAAACCCTTAGAAAAAACTGAGGAGACAAAAACAAACAGTCAGAAAAAAGAAAGCTGACTAAACAAAAAAAGACTTGCACTCCCAAAAAATGCATTCAAGTTGCCTTAAAACAAGTTTTAGTGATCACCAAGTGAGGCTTCTCTTCATTACCAAAGTCAAGGCATTCACAGAGAACCAAAGATATACACTGAGGACACCACTCAGATCTAAAAGTGGGGGCATTCTCTTCACCACCCATCCACCCTAGTCTTGGGAAAGTCTGTTCAATGCCCATCCCATGTCACTCCAGTTGTCAATGTCATTCCAAAGTGGGGCAAGTGCATTCCCATTCCTTTACCTCATTCATTCCCATAAAATCCTCACCGGGACAATCTCTCAACTCACTATCCTAAATAAGGCCTTGTCATTCTAATTGGGGCAGCTTTGTCCTTGTTATGACTGAGGCAACATCAAACTTTATGGGTTGGGACAAAATCTCTTTTGATCCACCTTCCCTTTCAAAAGCCGAAGCATTCCCAATTCATCACCTTCTACACCCCTAGTTGTTGTCACCACTAGACAGGGGCAAATTATTCAAAGACCTGAATTGGGGCAATCTTGTATCTCTTGAGCCCTCATGAGCTTCGGCAACAACCATGTCTGTCATTCCTTCACTTGCCATAAAAAGTCCATGCCCTAAACCAATTCCAAGTTAACTAACTCATTCATTCACATTTGCACTCCTATGCATGCTTACTAGATAATGCTTCAAAGGAGAGAACACAAGTTGTTTACATGATATCTAAAATTCAGTTTTCATGGAAAGAAAGAGAAAACAAGTGAGGTTGTTTGTAAATAAAAACCTTGAGAACACCAGAGTTTGAATCAAATTCAATTTTTCAACAGAATGGTCAATAATCATCTCAAGTCCTTGCATTCAAAGTCTCGCATCTCATCATCACAAAAATGTTTACCTCATGCATCTAGGCATTATAGCATATGCATCAAAGCATTACATTTGCATCTTCACATTTTGTGCATTCATCACATAGCAAAAAGAAAAAAAACATTCCACGTCAGTTGCACAGAAAAAGCAGAAATCTTTTCATTGCATTGGCATCATATTAATGTTCGCACTTCATAAAAAGAAAAGAACAAAATCATTGCATGTCATTCATCACTAGAGCATTACATTTAGCATCAGATATTTCACAGAAAAAGCAAAGAAAGCAAAAAGAAAACAAAGAAAGGAAACCACAAAAGCAACACAAAAGCATTCCATGTCATTCACCATTCCACAAGATACTAATCATTGCATGCACATTGCATCATCAAAATTCTTCAGACCATTAGATCGATACAGACATATGTTGACCCATAAACCAGACCCTTTGTGTCCATAATTCAAAGCTACTCCCTTGATCCCAGGCGATCCTCATTTCATGTCTTCTCATTCATTGCTTTTTCATTAGCACATCCGGTGTTGACTCTCACTTGCAAACTCCAAACAAGCGACAAAAAGAACAGAAACATTCCCTGTCATCCAGCATTCCGTATCATTCATCATTTCACAAGCATTCCTTTGTCATTCAATCATCAAACATTAAAGCAGTGCATATGCATCATATTAACGTTAGCATTTCCATAAAAAAAAAAAATCATTGCATCAAACATCAGAGCATTGCATCATATTAATGTCTGCATTTCATAGAAGAAGCAAAAAGAAACAAACAGAAGTTAGAACAGGAGCATTTCATTCATCAAAGCATCAATCACCGCATACATTTGCATTCAAACATCAAAACAATACAGTTGCATCACATCATACTTGCATCTCATAGAAGAAAAGAAAGCTAAAGCATCCCATGTCATTCATCATTTCATGTTATTCATCAGCAATATTCACATTTCATAGAAAAAAGGAAAAGAAGAAAGAGTTTTCCATTGCATGTCATCTGCCATTTCATTACATATCATCAAACACCAAAATATTGCATTCGCATACCTGCACTTCATAAAAAGAGCAAAAGAAAAGAAGAGGAGAAAAGCAAAAGAACAAATAAAGTCAGGCATTGCATTCATCAAGCATATAAGAACAGTAGAAAATCATGCATTCATAAGCAAAAGAAAAAGAAAATCATGCATTGCGTACAGACAAGAGAAGAAAAGGAAAATCATTGCATTCATCAAGCATATAGGAATAGTAGAAGATCATGCATTCATCCGACATAGACAAAGGAAATAAGAAACTCATCATTCATCATAAGAAAAAAGAAAACATCAATCATGGCATTTGCATTGCATGCATTTGTTCATTTTCAGCTACAGGTACAAAGAGAGGATGAGCACTTCAGTGTTAGCCCTCGCCCCCAGATTCCAGAAAATGTTCCCCCAAGTTGGGAGTTCAGAAAGAAAAAAGAAAAGAGAGAAATAGAAAAGAAAGAGAGAAAAGAAAAGAGAGCGCTCATGCGCGCATTGCGGATCGGAGCACAGAGATCATCGCTCCCTTCTGCCCAGGTCTCACATCGTGTACGAGCAACGCGATGGACCGCAGCCCCATGTGAGGTTCAACGGAATAGTTGTATCAGCCTAAGATACAGTGGACGCCGTGCATTGATCAGTATATCAGTTCCGGAGCTGATAACGATCCCCCCGGTCGCTCGAAAAGGCCAACAGGAAGAGCGTGCTCCTCAAAGCCACGTGCAAACTCGGATTCGTCAAGAGTTCGTTTAAGGATTACAGGTTTTAGGCAGCCTGGGCAATTTACCGCTTTCTGCACGCAAGTGCCCATCTTACTTTTCTGTTTGCACGCCAAGTGCCCATTTACTTTTCTGTCTGCACGCAAGTGCCCATTTTACTTTTCTGTCTGCACGCAAGTGCCCATCTTACTTTTCTGTTTGCACGCCAAGTGCCCATTTACTTTTCTGTCTGCATGCAAGTGCCCATTTTACTTTTCTGTCTGCACGCAAGTGCCCATTTTACTTTTCTGTCTGCACGTAAGTGCCCATTTACTTTTCTGTCTGCACGCAAGTGCCCATTTTACCTTTCAGTCTGCACGTCAGTGTTCATTTACTGTTTTCGCATCAACACGAAAATGTCTATCTTTCCACAAAAAAAAAAAAAAAAAAGAAATTCGGATTTCTCCAAATGGACAAAATTGGTATAATTTCTGAATTCTTTATTTCTATTTTACCTTCGAAATATGTCTCGCGCAATTCATATTTCTTGGTAAAATCCAAATAAAGAGGGGCAGCTGTCATACCCCAATTTTGTCCGGCTTAGGTCAAAACCCTAATTTTCCACACGAAAAATGCATTTTGGGTCCTAGAAACCGCTCCAAAGTTTTTGAAATCATTTTTAGGGTTAGAATGCACTTTTTGGGGAAATTAGGGTTTTTAGGGTCAAAAAGGGCATTTTGGTCATCACTCACAAAAGATTTCATAAAAATGATTTTTGCATGAAAATATGTTATGCATGCATGGCAAGCTTTGGAAAATATTTTATGCATGCATGGCAAAAACCTAAAAACAATTTTGTGGAAAGCAAGAATCAATTTCTATTTTGTTTCATAGGCTATGAAATCGATTTATACTTATTTTCATAGGCTATGAAATCGATTCATACATATGCATATTCCAAAGCCATGAATCGATTCTTACCTTTTTTCAAAAGCCTTAAAATCGATTGTCAAGATATTTCATAGGCTATGAAATCGATTTATACTTATTCTCATAGGCTATGAAATCGATTTATACTTATTTTCATAGGCTATGAAATCGATTTATACTTATTTTCATAGGCTATGAAATCGATTCATACATATGCATATTCCAAAGCCATGAATCGATTCTTACCTTTTTTCAAAAGCCTTAAAATCGATTGTCAGGATATTTCATAGGCTATGAATCGATTTCTCCATATTTTTAACTAAGCTAAGAATCGATTTTCACCTATACAAAAGGTCCTGAAAATCGATTCTTACTTGTTTTCAAAGAACAAAGAATCGATTCCCATGTTTTCCAAAGAATAAAGAATCGATTCCTCACTATTTCAACTATCCAAAGAATCGATTCTTGAGGCTTCTAAAATGATAAGAATCGATTCCTCACCTTTTTAACTTCATGTCACAATCGATTCTTCACTTTCATTAAATATTTTTTCAGATCTACGTTTTCCTAAGCCTATAAATAGGAGTCTCATTCTCCATTCTTGAACACACGGACACGGATTTCACAAGAGCACAATTCACAACTCCTCTCTGCTTCTCAGACACATTTTTTTCACGAGATCAGAAAAGCCAATTTTCGCAGATCTCATCATTTTAGAAAAACTCTTCCACACTTTATTTTTTTCGCTCTATTCGTTCCGTTGGTCCGTCTGAGCTGATCTTCTGCAAGAGTTAGTTGGAGTTGCGTTCTTCAAGTGGTAGTATCTGCCTTCATCAGAGGTATTTCTGTCTTTATATTTGTTAATATTTAATCATTGTGATCCATGCCAAAATTGCCCCATGTGATTTAACTTAGTTATAGTGTCATTGTTGATGATGAACCACATGATTCCCACTTATGCCTAGTGCATCATGTTCTGAGTGGTGAAGATGGTCTCAGATGATTCAACCCTTTTAGTTTATATGATGATTGGCAATGTGATTCACACTTGTGCACTTGTGCACTTAATCTTAAGTGTGAGGATTAACCAAAGTGATTCAACGTTCTTTGATACTTTGGTCGCTAAATAATTTGCTTGCTTATGCTGGCCAATGATCATGATTGAGGCAACTCTTTTGCTTGAGCTTACAGTGTCATCGTCTACTCTCATATAGAATATCATCAATACTTAGATAGGTCCATTCGTTACATTGCATCTTCCACTAGATGTGCATTTAGATTCCCTTGCGTTTTGTAGAAATATTTGAGTATGGTTCTCGCCTAGCATCTTCCACTAGATGTGCATTTAGGTTCAATCTTGCCTACTCTTGTATTTTTGCTTGATGCCCAATTCAAGTTCCCTCCTTGCCTATCTATGCGTTGTGATCTACTATGTGTAGTTTAGACTTGATTTTTGTTTGCGAATTCAAATATTGTTGCTTAATGATTTGATTCCACTGATTGTGTTATGCTTGAATCCACCAATTCTTTCTTGCATTCATTGTTTTCATTTCTAAAACGACCTGGCACAAAACGGTTACTAGTGGCAATCCATCACAACCTTTGTTGGTTTGATTGTCATGAAAGCCTCAATTTCAAAAGAATTTTCGTAAGCATAAAGCAAGCTACTAGTGATAATCCATCACAACCTTTGTTGGTTTGATTATCATGAACGCGTCCAATTTCAAAAAGCATTTTTCTAAGTATCAAAGAATCAAAAACAAGTTATTAGCGGTGGTCCATCATAACCATTGTTAGTTTAATCATCAGAGCAAAAAGACTTTCATTCTTAAGGCTCGTTAGAACTACGTCGCTTGATTCCCATTTGGGATACGTAGGAGCGAGTCACATTCTCGTCAAGCGCAACCATAAAAAGTTTAGCATTTGCATAACAAAAAGAAAAGAGTTATTTTCATCACTTTTGCAAACCAAGATCATTTTCAGGACGAAAACCTTTTCCTTTCTAAAAACCATTTTCAACCCATCATCGCTAGTGGTTAATCAGAACCTTTGTTCGTCTAGCCATTGGTGGCGATGTCTTTTTCCCAAAAGAATAATAAGCGATGATCACTCATAACCTTTGTTAGCTTGATCATTCATACCAATCAATCTCTTTCGAAAACCACTTTCAAAAAGACAAATAAAAAACGGGTTGCTACTAATAGTCAATCAGAACCTTTGTTCGTCTGATTGGCGGTAGTGACTCTCATTTTCAAGAGTACTTAGCGGTGATTACCCATAACCTTGGTTAGTTTAATCATCCACTAAATGCTCGTCCTATTTCGAAAACTCAATAAAAAGATAAAAAACAAAAACTTTTCAAAACCAAAAAAGAAGAACTACGTAGCTTTGAATTCTCCATCGCACCGGGAGATACGTAGGAGCGGGTCACATCCCGTCAAGCATAACAAATAAAAATCATTTTTCACAATAAGTTTTCAAACAAATTATTTTCAAAAGAAAGAAGAACTACGTAGCTTTGAGTTCTCCATCGCACCGGGAGATACGTAGGAGCGGGCCATGTCCCGTCAAGCACTTTTTTTCTAAAAATCATTTTTCCCCCTTTTTCATAATAAATAAATATTTTCATTAAGAATTTTTCAATAAGAAGTAGAGAGGCAAAAATCAAGTATTTTCAAGTCAACACACTAAAACCACACATTTAATTAAAGGTTCCCTCTCAGTAGAGAGGACGTGTGGGGTGCTAACACCTTCCCTGCGCGTAACCGACCCCCGAACCCAAAACTCTCAGTTTTCAAAGGCCAATCGCTTTCCAAAAAGGTTTTTCCTAATATTTTCCTTAATAAATATTGGTGGCGGCTTCATTGTCTTAGGAAAAGTTGTGGACGAGGAAGGTTCTCCCTCGGGGACTTTTTCGGGCGCAACACATTTCATTCGCATCATATTCACATTCGCGTTTCATGCATTCATCATGTACCAAAAAGAAAAACAAAAAGTAACAAAAGAAAAGTAAAAAGGAAAAGTCATTCTGCATCCCATCATGGCATTTGCATTGCATGCATTCGTTCATCTCACTTGCAGAGTACTTAGCATGTCAGCCAAGTCCAGACTACCAGCCAATGCAACATGATTTTCCTGATGAAGATATCATGGCATTGTTTCGACGAGGGGAAATCCCAAGAAAATGAAAGATGGCGGATGATCTTCGACGGTGCGTCCGACATATAGGGGCATGGGGCAGATGCTGTGTTGATATTTCCTGACAACCACTTCATTCCTGTCACTGCAAGACTGAGCTTCTACGTCACAAACAACATTGCCGAGTATGAAGCATGCATCCTGGGCATGCAGGCAGCCCTGAAGTGGAAATTCAAAAGGCTTGATGCGTACGGTGATTCAGCCCTGGTGATTCATCAAGTTAGAGGCGATTGGGAGACCAGAGATCCCAAACTGATCCCTTATTGTGACCATGTGCAAGAATTGATGGAGTCTTTCGACGAAATCACTTTCAAACACATCCCTCGAAGTGAAAACCAGCTGGCCGATGCCTTGGCAACCTTGTCCTCCATGTTTAACATCAGCTGTGATAAGAGTTTAACTCACATCCGAATCCCACGTCGGAACCTGCCTGCGCATCATTACTGCACATCCATAGACGAAGAGCCTGATGATAAGCCTTGGTATCATGACATCAAGCGATACATCATAAATCAGGAATACCCACCTAGGGCATCAGAAAATGACAAGAGAACTATCAGAAGATTGTCAAGGAATCTCTTCTTGAGTGGAGACGTCCTTTACAAGAGAAACCATGACTTGGTACTCCTCAGGTGTGTAACAAGAGAAGAATCAGTAAAGATTATGCGAGATGTTCATGAGGGCTCATTTGGGGTTCATTCCAGCGGGCACGCAATGGCTAGGAAAATCCTGAGAGCTGGTTACTACTGGTTGCAGATGGAATCAAACTGCTACAGCTTTGTAAGAAAATGCACAAATGCCAGATCTATGGCGATCACATTCATGTACCGCCTGCTTCCTTGAATGTTCTGTCTGCATCTTGGCCGTTCTCAATGTGGGGAATGGATGTTATCAGTCCTATCGAGCCTAAAGCGTCGAACGGGCATCGCTTCATTTTGGTCGCCATTGACTACTTCACCAAGCGGGTTGAAACTGCCTCGTACTCCAGTATAACTAGTGTTGTGGTTGCCAAGTTTGTAAAGAAAGATCTGATTTGCCGTTACGGTCTTCCAAACAAGATCGTCACGGATAACGGCAGCAACCTGAACAGCAAAATAATGAAGGACCTGTGCAAAGAATTCAAAATTCAGCATCATAATTCCTCTCCCTACCGCCCGAAGATGAATGGGGCAGTTGAAGCAGCCAACAGGAACATCAAAAGGATAGTGCAAAATATGGTGGTAACCTACAAGGATTGGCATGGGGGGGGCTTCCCTTTGCTTTGCATGGCTACCGAATTTCAGTACGTACCTCAACAGGGGCGACCCCTTACTCACTGGTTTACGGGTCAGAGGCAGTCCTCCCCATTGAAGTTGAAATACCATCCCTGCAGGTGTTAATGGAGACAAAACTTGATGAAGCAGAATGGGTTCGGTTCCGTCTTGACCAGTTGAACCTCGTTGAGGAAAAAGGATTGCCGCCTTGTGTCATGGGCAGCTGTATCAACAAAGGATGAAGACAGTTTTTGACGAGAAGGTTCGTCCCCGAGAATTCAGCGAAGGAGACCTTGTGCTCAAGCAGATCTTGCCGCTCCAGACGGACTCCAGGGGCAAATGGGCTCCCAAATATGAATGACCATATGTTGTCAAGAAAGCTTTCTCCAGAGGAGCACTGATACTTACCAACATGGACGGCGAAGATCTCAAGAACCCAGTCAATTCAGACTCTGTGAAGAAGTATTATGCTTGAAAGAAAAAGACAAAAAAAGAGAAAGATAAGCCAAAAGAGCAAAAGTGCCAAAAAAAAAAAACAAACAAGCCAAAAAAAGAAAGCTGCTTAAAGAAAACAAACAGAATAAACAAAAAAAACAAAAGAGAAGAAAATCACAGAAGACGGAACATAAAAGAACACAACATCTTCATTCATCATTCTCATATCATCCATACCATTCGTCACTCCATGGCATCAAACAGTAGTGCATTACACTTTCAAATTCGCATCTCAGAAAAAGCGAAAGAATAACAAAAGAAAAAGAAAAGAATGAAAATCAAACAGAAAGAGCATCCCACCCAAAATCAATCATTGCATTCATGTGCACCCAAATACCCAAGTGCATGCATTTCATGCACCATCCAAGAGAAAAGTTACTTCGGACTAGAGAGTCCCAAAAATCTCATTTTTAGAAAATCACCACAACAGAGTTAGTAAACTCCATCAACACAGAGTTAGTAAACTCCATCAACACAGAGTTAGTGAACTCCCACAGAGTTAGTGAACTCCCACCGAGTTAGTGAACTCCTTCCACAGATCACAACATTGTGTACGAGCACGCAATGGATCCATCAGACTTCGTCAAGTCCTTCGGATTAGTTGTGTCAGCCTAAGGCATAGCGTAAATCCATTGATCAAATCAGTTCCGGACCTGATGTTGATCGGTCGCTCGAAAAGGCCACCCCCCCAGAGCTCGGACTCGACAAGAGTCCGTTAGAAGGTTTTAGGCAGCCTCCGAATTCCCAATTTACCGCTTTCTGCACGCCAAGTGCTCATTTACCGCTTTCTGCACGCCAAGTGCTCATTTACCGCTTTCTGCACGCCAAGTGCCCATTTTACTTTTCTGTTTGCACGACAAGTGCCCATTTACCTTTCTGTTTGCACGCCAAGTGCCCATTTTACAGTTTCTGTTTGCACGCCAAGTGCCCATTTTACCTTTCAGTCTGCACGCATCGACACGAAAGTGTCCATTTATCAAAAAAAAAAAATCTCTATTCTCGCATGCATTAGAGTTTCATTTTTCACCTTACATTAACAAAAACAGAAAAAACTAGAGAGATGGAAAAAGGAAAAATCGGGTTTCCCTAAGTAGACAAAATCGGTATAATTTCTAAATTCTTTATCTTTATTTTGCCTCGGAATATGTTTCGGCCAATTCATATTCCTCGTTAAAATCCAGATAAAGAGGGGCAGCTGTCATACCCCAATTTTGTCCAGCTTAGATCAAAACCCTAATTTTCCACAAAAATAAACAAGTTGAGGAGTGAGAAGCATCATGCATTGCATTTTGAGTCCTAAAAGTCATTCCAAAGTTTCTAAAATCATTTTTAGAGTTGAAATGCACTTTTTGGGTAAATTAGGTTTTTTTGAGTCCAAAAGGGTATTTTGGTCATTTCACAATAAAAATGATAATTCCTCATGAAGGTCATTGAGCATGCATTCTAAGATTCTAGAGGTCATTTCTAGGGTTATAGATTCATTTTTGAAGTGGAAATGCATTATCGGGCAAAATTAGGGTTTTTGGGTCAAAAAGGGCATTTTGGTCATTTTACCCTAAAAGATAATTTCTCAGTAAAAATCACTGGGCATCTTTGGAGGAATTCATTTGGGTCAAATTGACTTGGGTTATAAATTTTTGCGCATCATTGATTAAATTTTGCATAAAAAGTCAAGTTTCGAAGAAAATGGCAAAATGGTCATTTCCGCTAGAGTGAGGCCCAAAATCAATTTTGGGAGTGTTGTTATCATGGAATTTTGGGCCCAATGATTGAATCCTAGGATGAGCCCAAAATAAAAAAAAAAGAATCTTCATGGAATAAAAGAATGATCATAAAAAGAAAAATAAAAAAGAATCAAAATAAGGTAGTGTCCTTAATAAGACAAAATGTACTATTTTGTGACAACTTGCATTTTTTCCCTCTACTTCCCTCCTCATGGCTGCGAATTTCAGCCCTCCTTTTTCCCTCATTTTGTGTTTCTTCATGCCCTTAATCCATGTGAGTTGTATTCCTAGCCATTGATTAAAATTCTAGATCAAATCCTAGGCTACAACTATGTGCAAATTGACCTAATTGCCCCCAACAACTTTTGTGTACAAAAAACTCTTCAATTTCATATGACACCAGCCATTCCTCACTCATTTGTGTTTTCTCTTTGTCCCTAATCCATGTGCATTGCAATCTTGGCCAGTGATTCAAATTCTATCTCAAATCTCAATGGTTGGCAAAAGCACAATGTCCTATATACCCTTAATTTTGCACCTCATATAAAACCCAAAATAAGAGACCATAGGGGAGAGGATTCTCATTTTACCCTAGCACACAATCAGATCACAATTCCTCTCCTCCTCCCCTCTCAAACCCAAGACCACCTCCCACCATTTCCACCACCAATTCTTCAATTTTCAACCATCCAAACTTCATTATTCTTGATTCCTACACTAGATCCACTTCTAATCTTGCATTATCTTCAAAGTTCATCATCAAATCCTTCAATATCAAGTGATTTTCGTGGGATTCAAGAGGAGGTTCAAGTGTTCTTGGTTTCTATTTTGATCTTCTTCTTCATTTCAAGCAAGATCTAGAGGTAAGCTCACAAACTCTTGCATTTTCTTTAATTCTCATTATGTAATCTCTCTTCTCCTCATCTCAACTCCTTCATATATTGTTGTTGATGCTTTGAGGAGCCATCTCAAACATTATTGACAAGCACTTAGGGAGGCTTGGGTGTTTGAGGTGGCTCCTTGGCTTTGAAGGAATTGTTCTTGTGTCTTCTTGCATTTTATTGTATTTTAAACCTTGTTGGTATAATTTTCATCAAATGAAAACCCATTCTCATGCCCATTTTGCTAGTTTTTTTTCCTTTGATTTCGCGTGTATAAATGCATGATTTGGTTGATGTTTGTCTTAGGAACTTGCATGATAGATTAGGTCCTCTTCTTTTGTGTTGTTTTGTGAGTTAATTTGTCAATTTTTGCATGAAATAAGTTGATGATTCCATGCTTGTATGCATTCGGCCATGACTAGGGTTTTTACCCCTTTGATTGCTTGAAGATTGTCATTTTGATTGTGGTTGAGTAAATGCAAGTTATGTCATTGTGTTTGTTTACTTTTTACCATTTTACTTTACCACTTCATTAACTTTTTACCAAAAAAACATAAAAACATTTTACCACTTTGGTTTTTACCATTTCACTTAGTTTTTACCAAAACATTTTTATCTCATCACATAAAACATTTTTACCTTCATTCAAAACATTTTACCACTTGCATCTTAATTTGCATAAAAACCCCAAAACATTTTCTCATTTGCATTTCATACTTTTTCAACTTTATAAAATAAACCCCAAAATACTTTTACCACTTTCAAGACCAAAAACATTTCATCTCATTTACAAAACACCAAAACCCAAAAACATTTTACCACTTTCTTACCTAAACCTTTTACCAAAACATTTTCACCCTCATGCATCTTCATCCATCCCTATTTATGCGACACTCTCATGCATTCTCGAGTATTTATGCCTTGCATAATAAACGTAATCATACTCAAATGCTCATGCATTCTTGTATGCTCATGCATCCTCTTGTCTACTCATTCATGCATTCATTCTTGTATGCTCATGCATTCACATGCTTGCCAAATCATGCATCATTGCTCACATGTTCATTCACCTAACCTAGAATACTCTATGCCTATGATCAATTGTATTCCTTTGTTCTTGATGCCATTTGAATGTCTTGACTTAATTGTGCACAAACCCTTTTACACAATCATGTGCCCTTATAAGGCTACCAACATGTGTAGCATAGAGGCATATGTGCCCCTCTTGAGATTGCTTCCAACTTGTGTAGCAATTCTCCTTCACACACAAACACAATTGTTTTGAGAACTTTGTCTTGCATCTATGACAATTAAATCTCTTGATTATATTGGCATGCTTAATCTTAGTTGATGATCAACATGTTCATGATTGCTTGATTAGTTGAATATGTTTGAACTTCATTCATTCATGTTGCATTTGGTTTTGGACATAGAATTCGATTGAAAATGATTTATTTATTTTTTAAAAAACTCTTTTCCAAACCAATTAATTTTCAAAGCATTTTCAATAAACAAAAATAAGCAAGTAGTGGAGGTCACCCATAACCTTTGTTAGTTTGATCTCTATGAACGCTCTTCAATTTCACATGAGTACTCAGCGATGATTACCCATAACCTTTGTTAGTTTAATCATTCGCTAATGCTCGTCCTACTTCGAAAACCTTTTCAAAACTAAAGAAATTAGAACTACGTCGCTTTGATTCCCATTTGGGATACGTAGGAGCGAGCCACGCCCTCGTCAAGCACAACAAACCAAAATTAATTCGATTGCGAAAGCCCTTTTTGATCATCTAAAATAAAAACCGATTATCATTAATGATCACTCGCGCCGTTGCCGTTTGGTTGTTAATGATAATTTCATTTTCAAAAGAGTTAGTAGCGCGGCCACTCTAAACCGTTGTTGTTTGGTCGTCGCGAACACTCGAATCAAAAGCAAAACTGATTATCGTTAATGATCACTCGCGCCGTTGCCGTTTGGTTGTTAATGATAATTTCATTTTCAAAAGAGTTAGTAGCGCGGCCACTCTAAACCGTTGTTGTTTGGTCATCGCGAATCCTCACTCCTACTGCGAAAACTCATCTAAACAGACTAAAAAACAAAAACCTTTTTAGGACAACCAAGAACTACGTAGCTTTGAATTCTCCATCGCACCAGGAGATACGTAGGAGCGAGAGGCCAACTCTCGTCAAGCGCCAAAAATAAAAATTTTCATTAAGTCTTCTCACTCCCTTTTCAATAAAGAGGCAAAATAAAAGCATTTTCAAATCAACACTTCAAACCACACATTTAATTAAAGGTTCCCTTTCAGTAGAAAGGAGGTACGGGGTGCTAATACCTTCCCCATGCCTAACCGACCCCCGAACCCATATCTCTAGTTTTCGAAAGACCATCCGCCTTGTCTAAAAGACCTTTTTTCAATGTTTTGGTCTTAAAATTAAAATATTGGTGGCGGCTCCATACCTTTTCCACGTTGTACAATGAGAAGTCCGAACCGGATTTTTTGGGGTGCAACAGTAGGCTACGCACTAGAACAATCAGCATCCAAAACACTAAATATTCACATCACAGTCATCATTCACATCACTTACAATAACTCATCTCATGTCATGTAGGCTTATGAAATGCAACCCACTCGCGGGCATATGCATGAGGTACCTTTTCACAAACGTCGCTTAGCCCTTAAGGCCTCATCGTCACTTAGCCACATGGGCCTCAAAACGTCACTGGGTTTATGCATATGGGGCATGAGACACTATGACATGCACCACTCACAAACACACACTTACACAAATACCCAAAATCATAGTCCACTATGTGACCCGTCACTTACCAGTTTGCTAACACGAAGCACTGCACCTGTCAAATTCACAATCAACACACAACGTCACTTGGCCCTTTAGACCTTAACATCACTTAGCCTTTCGGGCCTCAAACGTCACTGGGTTTTCATCGTCACTTATACAATAAACATCATCAGCTCAAACAATAGCCACTGAGGGCAAAAATGTCATTTACTAGCCACCAAGGGCATCATCGTCATTTACACGTCATTATAATTAATATTAGCCACTAGGGGCAAAACAGTCATTTACACGTCATTATAAAATCATATGAGCCACTAAGGGCAAAACAGTCATTTAACTAGCCACTAGGGGCATCATCGTCAAAATCATCATTTTGACACTAAGTCGTTAAAACCACTGGTCGTACGCAAAAGAGAGTTTTTAAAGACATCAAAAATATCTTTTCATTGTCACAGCAACGATCACCGGGAACAGCCACTTGGGGCGCCCCAGCAACCTTCAGAAATAATAAGTCTTTATTTTTTTTAAAAATGGTACACGCAGATGGACAACTGAAAATGCTTCACAACGCTTTTTGAATCGTTCGAAACGGATGTCTGAGTCAAAAGATACAGCGAAAACAGTTTTTGAAAATATTTTGGGACATCCTGAAAACTGGCGCCATGGGCGCCCAGCGCCCAGGCACCTGGCGCCCAGCAAGGCGCAACACACACACACGGGCGCTCAGCGCCCAGCGCTGGCACCCAGCGCCTCAGCGCAACATGCAACGCAACACACACGGGCGCCCAGCGCCCAGCGCCTTGGCGCAACACAGGAACACGCGCACACGGGCGCTCAGCGCTGGCACCCAGCGCCCAGCGCTCCAGCCACACACGCACAGCAACACGCACAGCGCCCTTGGCGCCCAGCACAGGGCGCCTGGCGCCCAGAAACAGTACCAGCACCAGATTTTAGCCAAATTTCAGCACAAACATTATTTTTTCTCAATATTTTTCATATGACCAACCCAAAATTCCAACCACCAAAAATCAAACTTTATTCACATCATCAAAAATCATTTTTACTCATTATCAACATCAACACTTTGGCACCCTAGGCGCCTATGCACACACATATGCGAACCTTCAAGCATCCAACACACCCAATTAAAATTTCATGAACACACAAGTGCCATCATCATCAAGCCAAACACATAGATCACATCTTAGGCATGTTCAAACAATAAATCAAACTCGCCTATATATATATATATATATATATATATGTAAAAATCAACATCAAAAACACATCAAGAACACATCAAGAAATCATGGCATGCATCAAGGATCTAGTCTAAACCCTAGATCTAGGACCTATCATGAGATCTATTAGATGGAAGGATAGAGCTCCCTTAACCTTTCAAAGAAGACGAGCTTGAACCCTAGGAGTAGTCACCTACAGAGCCACAGCAACAACGGTGATCTCCTCTCTCCTTGATCTTCGAAATCCCTCTTCTCCTTCTCCTCTTGTGTTCGACTTCCTCTTCTCTTGGCCGCCCCTTGCTCTCTCTTTCTCACGCTCCTCTCTTTCTTTCTTTCCAATTCGTAAAATCACAAGTGAAAACCCTAGGCAAGACTCCTCACCAAAATGCGCCTAGGTCAAGCCATTGGGCCATGGGCTTCACTTAAGCCCAATCCATTCGAATGCACCTCCTCCTCCTAGCATCACACCACCCCTCAATTAAAACAATTCCAATAAATAATTAAAACCCAATTAAATAAAAGAAATACCTAAATACTTAATTAAGTAAATTAATTAAATATTTAGGGTGTTACAACTCTTCCCCACTTAGAATATTTCGTCCTCGAAATTTACCTGATCAAATAATTCTGGGTAGGACTCTCGCATCTTGCTCTCCAGCTCCCAAGTCATACTCTCGCCGGCAGCTCCTAGCCAAACCACTTTCACTAATGCAATCTCCTTGCCTCTAAGCGCTTTCACTTCACGATCCTCAATCCGTACGGGCATCGTCTCCACAGTGAGATTATCCCGCACCTCTACATCATCCATATGGATCACATGAGATGGATCCGAAACATACTTCCGAAGTTGCGACACGTGAAACACGTCGTGCAAGTTCGAAAGATTTGGCGGTAAAGCCACTCTATAAGCCACATTTCCGATTCTTTCAGAAATCTGATAAGGACCAACAAATCGAGGAGTGAGCTTCTTCGATTTCAACGCTCGACCAACACCGGTAATAGGAGAAACCCTCAAGAACACATGCTCACCCTCCTGAAACTCTAAATCCTTCCTCCGCTTGTCATGATAACTCTTCTGACGACTCTGCGAAGCCTTCATCTTTTCACGGATCATCTTGATCTTCTCTGTAGTCTCCCGGACAATCTCCGGTCCCAATACTACACTCTCTCCCGACTCATACCAACACAATGGCGTTCTACACTTTCGACCATACAATGCTTCAAACGGTGCCATCCCGATACTGGAATGGTGGCTGTTGTTATAGGTAAACTCAATCAACGCAAGGTAGGAATCCCATGAACCCCGTTGTTCCAATACACAAGCCCTCAACAAATCCTCTAACGACTGAATTGTTCTCTCCGACTGACCATCTGTCTGAGGATGATACGCCGAACTCATTTTCAACTTTGAACCCAATTCCTTCTCCAAACTCTTCCAAAACTCAGAAGTGAACCTCGGATCCCTATCTGACACAATACTCTTCGGAACACCGTGCAGCTTCACAATTTCTTTGACATAGACCTCTGCCAACCTCGACACCGGATAAGTGATATTAATAGGAATAAAGTGAGCAGACTTCGTTAACCTATCAACGATCACCCAAATAGCGTCATGACCCTTAACTGTATTTGGCAATCCCGTCACAAAGTCCATCGCAATGCTATCCCACTTCCACTCTGGAACCTCCAACGGTTGCATTAACCCCGCAGGCTTCTGATGCTCAACCTTAGATTTCTGACAGGTCAAACAGGCATACACAAACTGTGCCACATCTCTCTTCATACCATACCACCAAAACATCTTTTTCAGATCTTGATACATTTTCGTCGCTCCAGGATGGATACTCAACTTGCTACGGTGACCCTCCTCTAAAATTGCCTTTCTCATCTCTTCATCGTCCGGAACACAGATCCTACCCCGGAACCTCAACACACCACTGGAATCTAATTTGAAATCTTCCTCTTCAGATTGACCAACCCCATTAATTAAATCCACCAACTTGACATCTGACTTCTGAGCCTCTCTGATGCTGCCCAGGAAATCATTATCGATCTTTAACATTCCCAGCTTGACACTACGAGGTGTCATTTTACAAACCAAACTCAAATCTCTGAATTCCTCGATCAACTCTAATTCTTTCACCATCATTGCCGACATATGCAAAGACTTTCTGCTTAAAGCATCAGCCACGACATTAGCTTTGCCGGGATGATAATTCAAACCAAAGTCATAATCCTTCAAGAGCTCCAACCACTGACGCTGTCTCATATTCAACTCTTTCTGATCGAACAGATACTTTAGACTCTTATGATCACTGAACACTTCGAACCTCGAGCCATAAAGGTAGTGCCTCCAAATCTTAAGCACAAATACCACAGCAGCCAATTCCAAATCGTGCGTAGGGTAATTTTTCTCATGAACCCGCAACTGCCTCGACGCATACGCAACGACCTTCCCATCTTGCATCAGCACACCACCAAGACCCATTTTCGAAGCGTCACAATATACAACGAACGGTTCCTCCGGATTAGGCAACGTCAAAACAGGCGACGTCGTCAATCTCTTTTTCAGTTCCATAAAACTTTCCTCACACCGAGCATCCCAAACAAAAACTTTACCCTTACAAGTCAACTGAGTCAACGGAAGGGCCAACTTGGAAAAACCTTCGATGAACCTCCTGTAGTACCCCGCCAAACCCAAAAAGCTTCTAATCTCTGTTGCGGACTTCGGAGCTTCCCACTCCAACACTGCTTCTACTTTTGCCGGATCAACCGCAATACCATTACCAGAAATCACGTGCCCAAGGAAACTCACTTCTTTCAGCCAGAATTCACACTTTGATAACTTAGCATACAGCTTTTTCTCTTTCAGAACTTCTAACACTGTCTTCAGATGCTCAGCATGTTCTTCCTCTGACTTAGAATAAACTAGAATGTCATCTATGAAGATCACCACAAACCGATCTAGGTAATTATGGAAAATACGGTTCATATATTCCATAAATACACCAGGAGCATTGGTCACACCGAACGGCATCACTGAATATTCATAATGCCCATACCTTGTCCTGAACGCTGTCTTCTGAACATCTTCATCCTTTACTTTAATCTGATGATATCCGGACCTCAAATCAATTTTGCTGAAAACACGGGCACCCACTAACTGATCCATCAGATCGTCGATCCTCGGAAGCGGATACTTATTCTTGATAGTTACCTTATTCAACTGACGATAGTCCACACATAACCTCATGCTCCCATCTTTCTTCTTCACTAACAATACCGGAGCTCCCCATGGTGACACACTCGGTCTCACAAACTTTTTCTCAAGCAATTCTTCAAGTTGCGTCTTCAACTCAAACAATTTCGACGCCGACATCCTGTACGGTGCCATAGACACCGGCCTCGTACCAGGTACAAGATCAATCGAAAACTCAACTTCTCTTTCCGGTGGCACACCCGGAATTTCGTCAGGAAAAACCTCAGGAAACTCGCGTACCACTTTCAGTTCTTCAATAACAGCCTGACTCTCAGCAGACAACGCTGCCATCAATGCAAACAGCTGAACTCCTTCTTTCTTCAACTTCTTCAACTGACCAGCAGATACCAAAACAGAATTTTCTTCTCCGAAACTAACCGACTTGCTACGACAGTTGATATGAACGTGATTATTCTCTAACCAGTCCATGCCTAAGATTACATCCAGACCTCTCAACGGCAAGCAGACAAAATTCACAATAAAGTCCCTGCCGAAGATCGACACGGGACACTGAGAACACACCTGGGACGTGATCACCGACCCCTTCGCAGGAGTATCGACAACCATATCCCCACACATAGCAGATAAAACAAGACCCAATCTTTTACAACAGTCAACAGATATAAAACAATGGGTAGCACCAGTATCAATAAGAGATTTCAGGGAAGTACCATTGATAAAACACGTACCTCTAATCAGACCATCCTTATCATCAGGCTCCTCTCCTGCCAATGCAAATACTTTCCCAGTAGACCTTTCCTTCTTCGGCTTTGTACACTTTGTACTGATATGCCCAGACTCACCACAGTTGAAGCACACCACATCCTTGACCTTACACTCGGCTGCCATATGACCCTTTTTACCACAACGGTAGCAAACCCTCTCATCAGACCTGCATGTAGTACTCTTGTGGCCAGGCTTGCCACACTTATAACAGACAATGCTAGGAGGGGCATCTCCCCCACTAGAACCCTTACCTCCAGCAGCCTTCTGATAACTCTTACCCGCAAGAACCTCATACGGCTTGCTTCGACTCTGAAACTTACCCTTCTTCTCAGAAGTAGCTTTGTAATGAGCAGTACTGTCCTCCTCAAAGATTCTGCAACTGTCAACCAGATCAGCGAACACCCGAATCTTCTGATAACCAATGGCCTTTTTAATATCAGGCCTCAACCCATTCTCGAACTTTATGCATTTAGAAAATTCAGCTGTAGCCTCACTGTAGTGTGGATAAAATTTTGCTAATTCCACAAATTTCGCCGCATAGGCAGTCACAGACATACCACCCTGCTTCAGCTCCAAAAACTCTATCTCTCTCTTCCCTCGGACGTCTTCAGGAAAATATTTTCTCAGAAATTCTCTGCTGAATACCTCCCAAGTAATCTCTTCCTGCACAGCCTCTAACCTCTGCCTAGTAGCCAACCACCAGTCGTCGGCCTCCTCGGCTAACATGTGGGTACCAAAACAGACCTTCTGCTCAACAGTACAGTCCATCACTCTGAAAATCCTCTCGATCTCCTTCAACCAAGCCATAGCACCATCTGGATCATATTTGCCCTTAAAGGTGGGCGGATTCTCTCTCTGGAAAGTAGTCAGACTCCGAAAACCAGCGTTATCTCCAGCATTCTGCTGACCCTGCACAGCCTGAGCCATAGCTTGCAATGCAGCAGCAAGAGCAGCGTCGTTTCTCCCAGCCATTCTGAACTATCACTGCAGCACAAACCAAAAATTCAGAACTAATCTATTGTCATAAGACACTATGACAGGACAACATTGGCCGGACAGACCGAACTGCTCTGATACCACTAATGTAACACCCCCTTTCTACCCTTTTATTTTAATTAAGAAATCGGAGTTCAAAAATCAATTTCGATTTCACCAAGAGGGTGTCACACATACGTCAAAATAAAACCTCAAGTATCAAATACAATAGTACGTCGTCAAAGGTGCAATACATAGCACTCCACAATAGGGAGACCTCAAAACATCGAAAACTACGTAATAAAATCCAACGTCAACGCAGCGGAAAGTAAATCAACCCATCATCAGTATAAAAATTTAAGTACATCAGCAAAGCATCAAATACATCCCCCCAGGTGCTACGTATCAGAGCATGACGACTCGATTCAAGAAGTGAAGCTAAGGCATTCACTGGGAATCACCTGCACGTTACCAACACGGGGGTAACATTCAAACAGGAAAGGGTGAGCATCATTTCAATCCATATAATAGAAAATATGATAAGTACTAATCGTAGGCTACGCACTAGAACAATCAGCATCCAAAACACTAAATATTCACATCACAGTCATCATTCACATCACTTACAATAACTCATCTCATGTCATGTAGGCTTATGAAATGCAACCCACTCGCGGGCATATGCATGAGGTACCTTTTCACAAACGTCGCTTAGCCCTTAAGGCCTCATCGTCACTTAGCCACATGGGCCTCAAAACGTCACTGGGTTTATGCATATGGGGCATGAGACACTATGACATGCACCACTCACAAACACACACTTACACAAATACCCAAAATCATAGTCCACTATGTGACCCGTCACTTACCAGTTTGCTCACACGAAGCACTGCACCTGTCAAATTCACAATCAACACACAACGTCACTTGGCCCTTTAGACCTTAACATCACTTAGCCTTTCGGGCCTCAAACGTCACTGGGTTTTCATCGTCACTTATACAATAAACATCATCAGCTCAAACAATAGCCACTGAGGGCAAAAACGTCATTTACTAGCCACCAAGGGCATCATCGTCATTTACACGTCATTATAATTAATATTAGCCACTAGGGGCAAAACAGTCATTTACACGTCATTATAAAATCATATGAGCCACTAAGGGCAAAACAGTCATTTAACTAGCCACTAGAGGCATCATCGTCAAAATCATCATTTTGACACTAAGTCGTTAAAACCACTGGTCGTACGCAAAAGAGAGTTTTTAAAGACATCAAAAATATCTTTTCATTGTCACAGCAACGATCACCGGGAACAGCCACTTGGGGCGCCCCAGCAACCTTCAGAAATAATAAGTCTTTATTTTTTTTAAAAATGGTACACGCAGATGGACAACTGAAAATGCTTCACAACGCTTTTTGAATCGTTCGAAACGGATGTCTGAGTCAAAAGATACAGCGAAAACAGTTTTTGAAAATATTTTGGGACATCCTGAAAACTGGCGCCATGGGCGCCCAGCGCCGAGGCACCTGGCGCCCAGGCACCTGGCGCCCAGCAAGGCGCAACACACACACGGGCGCTCAGCGCCCAGCGCTGGCACCCAGCGCCTCAGCGCAACACGCAACGCAACACACACGGGCGCCTAGCGCCCAGCGCCTTGGCGCAACACAGGAACACGCGCACACGGGCGCTCAGCGCCCAGCGCTGGCACCCAGCGCCCAGCGCTCCAGCCACACACGCACAGCAACACGCACAGCGCCCTTGGCGCCCAGCACAGGGCGCCTGGCGCCCAGAAACAGTACCAGCACCAGATTTTAGCCAAATTTCAGCACAAACATTATTTTTTCTCAAAATTTTTCATATGACCAACCCAAAATTCCAACCACCAAAAATCAAACTTTATTCACATCATCAAAAATCATTTTTACTCATTATCAACATCAACACTTTGGCACCCTAGGCGCCTATGCACACACATATGCGAACCTTCAAGCATCCAACACACCTAATTGAAATTTCATGAACACACAAGTGCCATCATCATCAAGCCAAACACATAGATCACATCTTAGGCATGTTCAAACAATAAATCAAACTCGCCTATATATATATATATATATATATATATATATATATATGTAAAAATCAACATCAAAAACACATCAAGAACACATCAAGAAATCATGGCATGCATCAAGGATCTAGTCTAAACCCTAGATCTAGGACCTATCATGAGATCTATTAGATGGAAGGATAGAGCTCCCCTAACCTTTCAAAGAAGACGAGCTTGAACCCTAGGAGTAGTCACCTACAGAGCCACAGCAACAACGATGATCTCCTCTCTCCTTGATCTTTGAAATCCCTCTTCTCCTTCTCCTCTTGTGTTCGACTTCCTCTTCTCTTGGCCGCCCCTTGCTCTCTCTTTCTCACGCTCCTCTCTTTCTTTCTTTCCAATTCGTAAAATCACAAGTGAAAACCCTAGGCAAGACTCCTCACCAAAATGCGCCTAGGTCAAGCCATTGGGCCATGGGCTTCACTTAAGCCCAATCCATTCGAATGCACCTCCTCCTCCTAGCATCACACCACCCCTCAATTAAAACAATTCCAATAAATAATTAAAACCCAATTAAATAAAAGAAATACCTAAATACTTAATTAAATAAATTAATTAAATATTTAGGGTGTTACATTTACTGTCTGAAATTGGATATATAACCCCAGTACCAAGAAGTTTTAGTACTTCTTTTTTCACCACTTCCTTCATGTTAGGATTCAATCTCCTTTGATGCTCAATGGAGGGTTTATAATCCCCTTCAAGTAGTATCCTATGCATACATAATGAGGGATTTATTCCCTTAATATCCTCAATAGTATATCCTATAGCTTTCAGGTATTTCTTTAGAATATTATGTAATTTCTTTGTTTCCACCTCATTTAAGTTTGCATTGACAATAACAATAAAAGTAGAGTTTAGGCCCAGAAATTCATACCTTAGAGATGTAGGGAGAGGCTTTAGTTCCACCTTTGGAGCTCCTTTTGGAAGATGATCATATTTCTCCTCAACCAACTCTTCAATGCCCAAGCCTTTTATAGGAGGATTTTCATCCAGCAATTTGGTATAGGCTTGGGCTTCTTCAGCCATTTCTTTATTTGTGCTACCTGTTAGGCATGTTTCTAAACCACCGTGTGAAGATGAAGCTAAAGAGCAGTGTTCCACGCAATGGTCAACAATATCAACTCTACAACAAGAGTCCTTAATGGAAGGACTTTTCATAAGATTAGCAAACTCAAACTCTATTTTTTCTTCACCCACATTGAATACCAGCTTACCATTTTTGACATCTATTATAGCCCCTGCAGTGGCAAGAAAAGGTCTTCCCAACAAAATTGGAACTTGGGAATCCTCCTCTATCTCCATCACAACAAAATCAGCTGGTATAAAAATTTGTCCTACCTTAATAGGAACATCCTCTAAAATTCCGGTTGGATATTTAATGGAGCGGTTAGCCAACTGTATAGTCATTTTGGTGGGTTTTAACTCTCCTAGGCCTAGCCTCTTGAAAAGGGATAATGGCATTAAACTCACACTGGCTCCTAAATCACACATGGCTTTGCTTATGGTTTCACTTCCTATCACACATGGTATAGAAAAACTTCCAGGATCTTTTAGCTTTGGTGGCAGTTTATTTTGAATTCTAGCATTACATTCTTCAGTTAGAGCCACTGTCTCATTGTCATCTATTTTTCTTTTCTTAGACAGAATTTCTTTCAAAATTTTTGCATAAGATGGCATTTGAGACAGTGCATCTGTGAAAGGAATGTTTATGTAGAGCCTATTCAAAAGATCAACAAATTTCTTAAACTGCTCATCAAGTTTTGTTTTTGCAAACCTTTGTGGGAAGGGTATGGTGGGCTTGTATGGTGGAGGTGACACATATGGTGTTTCTTTTTCTTTCTTTTCCTCTACGCCACAAATTTCACAAGATGAAGAAGAAGAAGTAGTAGGAGAAGGTGAAACAACGTTTACACTCAGCTTATCAAATTTGGCAAATAATGTATCTACTTTAGAAGCTATATGATCAAGGGCAGAGACTTCGTACTTACCTGCTCTTTCTTTTGTGGAAATGGAGCAGTGATAGCTCTCTCGCTTGTCCATTGGTAGTGATTCTGCGCCATGTCCTCAATCAGCGCATAAGCTTCTTCAATATTCTTGTTCATTAGAGCACCACCTGCAGCTGCATCAACAGTCATTTTTGTGGTATACAACAAACCATTATAAAAAGTGTTGATGAACAACCATTTCTCTAGTCCATGATAGGGGGCAAAGCCTTAGCATTTCCTTGAAACGCTCCCAAGCATCATAAAGAGACTCCCCATCATTCTGAGTGAACCTTGTAATTTGATTCCTCAGTTGAGCAGTTTTGCTTGGGGGAAAGAATCTGGCAAGGAATGCTTGCCTTAGTTGATCCCAAGTTGTGACAGATTCATTAGGTAGTGAGTGAAAGCAAGTCCTGGCTTTAACCCTTAATGAGAAAGGAAAAAGTTTCAGCCATATGGCTTTAGGAGTCACTCCATTCAGTTTTAGAGTGCCACAGTACTCAAGAAAAATAGATAGATGGAGATTAGGATCATCAGTGGCTGATCCAGAAAATTGATCCTGTTGGACCATAGAAAGTAAAGATGGCTTAAGTTCAAAATTATTAGCGTCAACATTTGGATACACAATAACACCATGTGGTTCAGCCGTAGAAGGCGTAGCATACTCTTTGAGAGTACGATTTTGATTTTCCGCCATTTCTTGGTTATTGCGCAATTCTCTTCTTCTTCTATGTAGAAATCTTTCAATCTCAGGAATTGGTTGAACAATTTCTCCGAGACTTCGAACTCTTCGCATTCAAAGGAGAGAAAAAGAAAATAAAAGAAAATAAAAATTTCAGTCTAACCGGTACCAAAAAGTTGATTAATATCACTAACTCCCCGGCAACGGTGCCAAAAACTTGATACGCCGCAAGTATACGGTATATCGCGTAATAGAAAGTATCGATCCACAAGGAGTTATGTGTGATTACCAATCTAATTTTTAGTGGTGATTAGCTGAACGGGAATGATTTAGTAAAAAAGTATGTTTGGTTAAAATTCAGAATTAAAAAAGCGCCCTGGGATTATGGTTAAATCCCAATGACGGAGTTAAAATAACCCCTTAACTATTCTCTATCTTATAATTAAATTTGTGTTTTAAGGACAAGATATTCTTTGGTGTAATTCAAGTTTCCTTTCGGAATACGAGAACGTGTCTCGAAACAACGATCAAGCCTATTCTCACGGTTGATCATTGCAGAGACCCGTTGAGCACAACCTTATTGTCCCAAGGTCATCAAAGCTATTCTCTCGGTACTTCACTTGACATTTGTTTTATAAAGTTTGTACGATGAACTTATATTAAAACAAAGAAAATTCTAATAGGATAGAGTTTAGCCTTGGAATTGTCTTAGGGACCCATCATTGGATTGTTTCCCACAATCCCAAGACTAAAGAAGTCTACTCACACATGATCATAGTAGACAAAGGAGTAGAAGAGAATGACATAATTTAAATAGCAGAATATAAATAAAGAAAATAAAAGTGCTAGAAAATAAATGACAGAAAGTAAAGTTGCAAGAATTGAAAAAACAAAATAACAATAGAAGAAAACCTTAAGAGAAAATGCAAGAACTTTAGATTAAACTTTGGAGTGAAACTACAATGGTAAGTGATGATGAAGCTTACATTGAGGTCCTTTTTATAGTGTAGGATAATTAGGACTAACAATATTGCTTGATTCTTCTCCTCATCCTATTGTCTCTTGATCCTTGCTCTTTAAACATCAAAATTCCTCATTTTCTCCATAATTAACCCTGAGAATAAAACTAACAATAGGTAGTAAAATGGCTCTAGAATACAATTAAAACAACAAATAAATTACTAAAAATAAATGCTAAGAACACACTAAATTAGGACTTATCATTTGGCTTCTTTTGATCAATAAAACTAGGAGGTTGGGGTAAATACAATTCCCCATTTAGAAAACCGTTCAAGAAGGCACTCTTGACATCCATTTGAAATAGTTTAAAGTTTTTATGAGCAGTATAAGAGAGAAGAATCCTAATAGCTTCTAATCTAGCAACAAGGGCAAAAGTTTCATCGTAATCAATACCTTATTGCTGATTATAGCCTTGAGTTACAAGTCTTGCCTTGTTTCTCACAACCTTACGACTTTCATCCATTTTGTTTCTGAAGACCCATCTTGTTCCCATTACGGATTGATGCTATGGAGAAGGTACCAGATCCCATACTTCATTTTTCTCAAACTGAACAAGTTCTTCTTGCATAGCTTCAACCCATGACTCATCAGATATTGCTTCATTTATGTTTTTGGGTTCTATCTCAAAGATGAAGGCATGTTGAGAATATTCCTTTCTAAAAGAGCTTCTGGTTCTGACCGGTTCAGATGTTTCACCAATGATTTGGTCTCGTGGTTGATCCATCACCATTTTCTAACTCCTAGGTAGTTCGGAAGCTCATGTTGATTGGTTTTGGGGGTTCTTCTGCTGTTTAGAAGATTGTGGAGTACATATTGTTTCTTGCTTCTAAACATTTGATTCTTCCTTGTCATCATCATCATCTCTATTATCTGTATGGTTAGCTTCAAGAAGCATAACATGCATGCTTTCTTCCATAACCTTAGTTCTAAGATTATAGACTCTATATGCTTTGGATGATGAGGAATAGCCAAGAAATATAGAAGAATCAGACTTAGCATCAAATTTTCCTAAGTTGTCTTTGTTATTTAAAACATAGCAGGTACAGCCAAAAACATGAAAGTAAGATATGATAGGCTTCTTTTGTTTCCAAAGTTCATATGGGATTTTCTCAAGAATATTTCTAATGGTAACTCTATTAATGATATAGCAAAAAGTGTTTACTGCTTCTGCCCAAAAATATTTTTCAACCTCAGAGTCATTAATATGGTCCTAGCCATCTCTTGCATTGTTCTATTTTTCCTTTCAACAACCCCATTTTGTTGTGGAGTCCTTGGACAAGAGAAATTGTGTGACACACCATGTTCATCAAAAAATTCCTTGAAGGAATAGTTTTCAAACTCTCCTCCATAGTCACTTTTTACTGCAATGATGTTACAACCAACTTCACTTTGAACTTTCTTGAAAAAGGTTTTAAACTCATTGAAAGCATCATCTTTATTTTTCAAAAATAGCACCCATGTGTACCTTGAGTAGTCATCAACAATAACAAAGCCATATCTCTTTCCTCCTAAACTAGCATGTTTAGTTGGAGCAAATAAATCCATGTGGAGAAGTTCCAGAGGTCTATGAGTAGATATCATGTCTAGAGTTTTAAAAGATTATTTTACATGTTTCCCTTGGATACATGCTTCGCATGACTTATCTTTCTCATACTTGATCTTTGGAAGCCCTCTAACAAGGTTTAACTTAGAGTACAACTTTGAAATTGTTCTCATACTAACATAACCAAGTCTTCTATGCCATACCCATTTATCATCTTCTTTAGAAATGAGACATGTTTCATCAGGCAAATCATCAAGACATACACTATAAATATTATGTGTTCTATGACCTTCAAAGACTGTTTTACTAGAACCTAAACTATTTAGTTTGCATGTATCAGATTTAAAACATACTTCATTTCCAGCATCACACAATTGACTCACACTGAGAAGATTGTGTTTCAATCCTTCAACATATTGAACATTTTGAATCTGAGCAGAGTTTATTTTACCTACTGTACCTATACCTTTGATACAGCCTTTGTCATCATTACCAAACATGAGAAATCCTCCATCAAAGCTCTCCATAGAGAGAAATTTATCTTTCTCCCCAGTCATGTGCCTTGAGCATCCACTGTCTAAGAAACACAACTTTTTCCTTGATGCTAAGAGGCACTCCTGCAGTTGAAGTTAACAAAGTTTTAGGTACCCATTGTCTTTTGGGTCCTTGTTGGTTAGTGTATTTCCAAAACCTGCCTTGTTGCTTTTTATAGCAACTTGAAATGTAATGTCCAAGCTATTTACAATATGAGCATTTTGCTTTTGGCTTTCTGTGATGTTCAGAAGCCTTTTTATGATTAATCCTAGCCTTCTCATATGCAGTTTTGCATTCTTGAGCAAACTTGAGATTTTGTGCACATATAAGCAACTCATGTGTTAAGTGATTGACTTGTTCTTTCAAAGCTTTATTTTCACAAATGATTTACAAATTTGGATCTTTAGATTCATTTGCTGCATCAGCTAATTTTAAACTTAGAAGCTTATGTTGCTCAGAAAGTTTGAAGTGAGATTGCTGTAAAGTGTGAATGGTTTTAGACATTCTTTCATTTTGGTCTTTCACCTCCTCATTTTCATTTTTTGATTCACAAAGTTGTTGTTTGAAAAACATGCATTTTTGTGATAAGATGTTTGAATCATAGAGTAAGCTATCAAAAGATTATTCTATTTCTTTGCATGTATCACATCTAGAGGGTTCAGAGTCAGATACCTCATATTGAGTTGATCCTTCCATGAGACATAGATTTGCAGCTTCTCCTTCATTTTCTGAGGAGGAGTCTTCTAAATCATCCCAAGTTTCCATAAGTGCTTTCTTCTTTAATTTTCTGAGAACCTTCTGAGTCCTTTCTTATTCAATAGAGGACATTCTTGTCTCATATGACTAGTTTTTCTGCACTCAAAGCAAGTGATCTTTTGTTTGTTTGAATCACTGTTTGACATTTCTCTTTTGTACTGAGGGAATGCTTTTCGTTTCTTTCTGTTTGCAAACCACTTGTTTACCCTTCTTGAGATTAATAACCATTATTCTCCTTCTGAATCTTCTTCACTTTCTTCATCATTTTCCACATCTATTTCTTGAGAGGATTTTAATGCTACTCCTTTCCCTTTCTTAGAGGATGAGCTTCCTATCTTCTGAGAAGCTTTGAGAGCTATTGATTTGCTTTTCTTTGGGTGAAGTTCTTCTTTGATTACTTGCATATGTACTTTCAGTGAGCCAAGTAGTTCATCAATTTTTAGAGTAGATATGGTTTTGGCTTCTTCAATGGCTGTCACCTTAGGTCTCCATGCCTTTAGCAAACGGTTTAATAACTTTCTGATCTTCTCTAGGTTAGTGTAGTTCATTCCTAGAGAACTTAAGCCATTCATCATTGTGGTAAATCTTGCAGACATTTCATCAATTGATTCATCCTCACTCATTGTGAATTTCAAACTTTCTGACTAGAATTCTTGTTTTAGCTTCTTGATCTGATCTGTTCCTTCATGAGCTACTTGCAATGTGTCCCATATTTGTTTTGGAGTTTCTTTTCCAACCATTTTGTCATATTCACTTCTGCTTAAAACACAAGTGAGATAGTACCTTGCTTTTGAGTTCAGCAGGATTAGGCGTTTGTCTTCTGCAGTCCATGTTTCCTTTGGTTTCTCATCAACTCTTCCATCATCATATGTAACCTTTGGAACATAAGGACCATTTTGAATAATATCCCAGATGTCTGTATCTTGGGATTCATGTATAGCTTCATCTGATTCTTCCAGTAGTAGTAATGTTCTCCATTGAATCCTGGAGGTCTATTTGAAGATGCTCCTTTTGGTAGAAATGCAACAGAATTTGGTCTAACCATAACTTCTTCCAAGATCTTTCCCCTGACACTTTTTGAGTGTGTTAAACTAGAGTCCTTTCTCTAATACCAGTTGAAGTCAAATATAAGTCACAAGAAAGGGGGGTTTGAATTGTGACACATTTTAAATTCCTTTTCTAGACTCAAATTCTTTTAGAAGCCAGTTTGGTACTTAAAGAAAAGATGACCTTTGTGAATAATTATTGTTTAGAAGATATAATTTTGTTCTTCAAGAATTTGTTTAACTTGTTAAGTTTAGAAATCGGTTAGTGAGAAAACAACATAGAAAACATGTAAAGAAGACACAGAGATTTATAGTGGTTCACTCAAACCCAGGGCTACGTCCACTCCTCACACCCAGTGAGCTTTTTCACTATTCCTCAAATAGTACACAAGCCAATCAATGGCTAATCCCTGATAGTTTTCTTAACACAGTTCTATCAACTGTCCCGCTAGTTTTTTCCAAGTCTAGAAACTTAAACCTCTAAGAAACTCTTCCTTAGCCCTCTTCTTCACAATACAGCAGCCTATGCTTATATTGCTTAGAAGGTACACACATATATTAGAATATGTTTGTGTTCTGATCTGGGATACAAAAAGATAGCTTAAGTAAAATACATTTGACTATGCAAACAAACTATGAACACACTCAATAAAGTCCCAGATATGTTGATTTGCAGTGAGTGTGTTTAGGAGAGAGAGTAGACTCACTCAAAAGCTGCTGAGAAGCTTCTGATGTCTTGACCAATTTTGTTCAGACTCCCTTAAAAAAAGGTTTAGAGGGCTCTATGTCATATTTGTAGACCATTATTTGTCTTGATATAGATCCGTTGGAACCCTTGAGCAAAGAGAATATAGCCGTTTGTTTCTTTTGTGCTTAGACGGGTACAATATTGCAGGTGCCGTACATTGCTACAACAGTGAACCGTTGGGAGCTTCTGAGTTAGTCAACGCATGAATGCTTTTAACAATGGCTTCTAACCTTTGACTCCATTCATCTTAGCGTAGACCCAATATTGAGATAGCAATTTGACCGTTGAGAAAATCTTGACATTTGTCCTTCATGCTTCTGAAGTCTATTCAGAAGCTTCTGAGCATTGTCTTCTCAATTTGATTCTGAGATACGATCAAAACATCTTCTGAAGTATCTTCTAAGTAGATATCAACTTAAGTAAATGTTGTTTTAGAGGAATATCTCGATTGCCATGTTGTGCCTTGCATTTTTTTTGCATCATGTTAGGTCACATAGTATTAACTCTTTGCTTGTTAGCTTCTTAGCACCTCATTAAACTTAGCCAGTATCTTCTAAGGCTCAATCCTTCTTCTTATGGTGTGCTGATTGATAGCACATGTTCTTCTTGAGATGTAGTAATTTATCCCTGTCTATAAGATCACTCAAGAGAACTCATTAGATCACTAATGGATCAGAAAGCTAAAAAGCTTATCAAACTGTTTGTTCTCATCAAAACATGCCTTAGGGATTTTGCCTTAACAATCACGACACTAGTTACCCTTGCAAAATGAAACTCTTTAGACACTTTGGGTATTGAGTTCGCGCATGGGGGGCTACATAGTGGGCAGAACTTAGTCGGTTCTGCACAAAAAATAGTGCAAATGTAAAACAAAAAAATACGCATAACACAAGCAAATTCAAATGCGCAAATCAGAATAAGAAAATGCACCACAAAAATCTATACGAGTCAAAACGTAAAACAAGACGAGCATATCTAAAACATTCACACACAATTGACTAAATATATGCCTACACCGTCAAAGCAATAATGTCATTGTATTAATAACCGAGTTCAAAATATAGTTAAAAATATTACAAAAGCGTCGTCCACCTTCAATCTTTAGACACATCACCTCCACCTTCTACGTCAGCGTCGTCCTCATCAGAAGAAGATATCTCCACCAACTCCCCCATCAAATATGACCTTGTAGACGCTAAGGAGAGAAATGTCCAGGTTTGGATAAAGGAACTGTTATACCCCAATTTTGTCCGAGCTCCTGTTAATAGCGTTTTAATTTACTAGGTCGTATTTTTTTGCAAGTCTCGAGTCCTGTTAACGCGTGTCGGTGTCATGCGGGTGTCGTTAAGATGTCATTTGCATAATTGGGCCAACAGTTGGGTTATTGGGGCCTACACATATACAAATCGGGTTTATCATTTTGAGTTGGGCCCACGAACCTAATTCCCACTCTCTTCTCTCTTTCATTCTCTGTAATGAAATTTTAGTCCGCAACTCCGCATTTTATACCGTTGAGCACTGCCATGTCTCTTCCATGAGTTTATGGATTATTCTTATATAAGCATCTGTCCAAGAGACCTTCACCCTTCTCATTAGATTATCACCACGTGTTTGGGTTTTTTTATATTAAATCTTCATTTTATCACTTCATCGTCCATAATCCATGACAACGTCAAGGTTATCATCATTGGAGAGCTTATACATATTCTCAATGGGCATCGTCAAGATTTCAAGTTCTCTGGTTTTTGGGATTTGAGCATTTCGTTGTTCTCATTTTTGTAGACAACCAATCATAGGCTTTGTCTTTACTTCATCTTTAATCGGATAATCCTACGCTACATGAATTTTCGATGCTGAATATTAATTCGGATGAGTCCCACATTGCTTGGGAGAAACAAGAACTACCTAGCCTTTGGCTATAAAAGAGATGGAGATGCAAAGGCTATGGACATGGGTGATTGATGGGGTAAGTGATCATTTGGGCTAGCATTTGCAGTCCATTAGATTAAAAGCCTGTCTTTAATTCTTTTGGACTAGCTTTTGCAGTCCGTTAGATTAAAAGCCCGTCTTTAGTTATTTTTGGGATGGCCGTTGAGGTCATTTACTTGGTGGTTTTCGGGTGAAAACGGACCAGATAGGAGTCCGGTTCGCGGTTGATATAGTCAGATTGCTCGGTCCGTTTCGGCGTTGATCGCATTGCTCAGCTGGAGGTTAGTTTTGCATTTATTTATTTAATTAATTAATTTATTTTTTGTATATATTTATTTATTATGTATACTGTTTATTTATGTACATACTTATTTATTATTTATATTGTTTATTTATCTATGTAAATAATTATTTATTATTTATTCATTTATTTATTTATATGTATAGTTATTTATTTATTAACTTTACGCTTTATTAATTGTTAGTGTCGTCATTAATTTTTTAAATACACAAATTATTTTATAAAAATTTCAAAAAATATAAATAGGGGATTAAGTCGACTGTACAGTCGGATTAGTCAGCTTTTTAGGACTACAAATGAACCGTTACGGATCATGTCCTAAAATCCCTATTTAAAACAAACAATTTCTAAATTAAAATAAATACAAACATACTTCTTTCCCCTAAGTAAACCTTTTTCTCACCAACCTTTTTTTCAAAATAACAGATTTTCTTTTCCCTAAACGAGAATCAATCCAATTGCGAAAACTCTTCAAAATCAAACTTTGTTAAGTAGTCTTGCGAAGCCTTTGCTTGCATGATTATTAACAATGAGGTACCAGTGGCGATCACTTGGAGCCTTTGGTCAATTGATCATCTTGAACGCCTAATTTTCCTAAAGATTTTCACTAAATTAAAAACTTTGTTAGTAGTCTTGCGAAGCCTTTGCTTGCATGATTATTAACAATGGAGTGCTAATGGTGGTCACTTGGAGCCTTTGCTCAATTGATCATCATGAAAGCTCAATTCTCACAATTAAACAAGATGAAAAACAAAAACCGGTTTCCAAACAAAGAAGAACTACGTAGCTTTGAATTCTCCATCGCACCAGGAGATACGTAGGAGCGGGTCACATCCCGTCAAGCATAACAAATGAAAATCATTTTCACAATAAGTTTTCAACAATTATTTTCAAAAGAACCTAGAACTACGTCGCCTTTGATTCTCCACCCGGAGATACGTAGGAGCAGGGCCACGCCCCTGTCAAGCGCAAAAATAAACAATTTCTAAAATTAAAGAATATACAAACAGATCTCCTTCATTTCAAAAGCAAAAGTCTTATTTTCAAAGTAGGGGATTAAGTCGGTCGTACGGTCGCACTACAAGAAAATCGACGATTTCCGACGGAAATTTTCGTCGGAAATGCAGCGATTTTCGTCGGAAATTGACGTTTCCGACGAACTTTCCGACGGACAAAAAGTCGTCGCAAAATCGCTCGTCACAAATCGTTTCCGACGGATTTTTTCGTCGCAAATGTCTCCGTCGCAAAGTCGTCGGAAACCCGTCGCAAATATCCGTGGCAAAGTCATCGCAAACGCTTACACATTTTCGTCGGAAATCCGTCGGAAATTTTTAAAAAAAATTAAAAAAAAATTAAATCCAACTGTCGTCCTTATACCCTCAATTGCTAAATAAGCATTTCATTGGATTAAATGAATTTTATACTAGCAGGCATCAAACTAAAGCAATTAAAGGAAGTCAACAGTAAAGAGAAAATTACAAAGACAATTATAGAATCGCTACTGATGATCAATTTTACAAATGAGTTTAACAACTAATAAAACCAGACTAATTTCAAGGCCTAATGGTGTGATATTTTGCATCAACAGCTCAATTCAAACAACTATAACATCATTCAAATATAATAAACATGTGCTAATAAACATATCCTATCTGTTACATCTTTTCTGCTCATAGCTTCATCTTTTGCCTTCACTATTTGTGATTCAATGTTAGCTAGTAATGTTTGCCTTCACTATTTGTGATTCAATCTTTTCTGCTCATAGATTCAATGTTTGCCTTCACTATTTACCTTCATCTTTTCCATTTTCAGTTTGGCTGTGGCCTCATCAACCAAATCAATAGCTGCAATTTGAAAGGAGATAGAATTCAGTGTCTTATGAACATCATTGATTGCAGTCCAGAAAAAAACTAACCAAATAAACTTGCAAATGGAAATTAAAAAGAGATAAAGTCATAACCATATTTTGATCATTTAAAACCAATCATTCCAAAACGAGTAGACTCTAGTCACCTGTAACTTCCTAACAGAATGATTTAAAATGATTTAAAATAATGCTTTATATCATTTACCCCTTGAAGCTGCCGAACTATTCTCTAAGCATTGACATTTCAATGGTTTAAATCAAAATATAATGAATTTGTAAGGTGTCATGTGTCATATTAATAACTTATTGATAGAATCAAAGTGAATGCTCCTGAAATTTCTCGGTCCTTTGGCAAATTTAAAAATGTAATTTTTACCTTTGTCAGGCAAAAATCTCCCGCTGATATATCGATCTGAGAGAATTGCAGCTTCCACAAGTGCACTGTCAGAAATCCGGACTCCATGGTGTAGCTCATACCTTTCCCGTAGTCCCCTTAGTATTGAAATGGTATCTTGAACTGTAGGTTGGTCAACATAACTTGCTGGAAACGATGCTCTAGTGCTGGGTCCTTCTCGATATACTTTCGGTACTCATCTGTAACAAATTTAAAATGAGGCTTGATCAATTCTAAATGTTGACAATCATATACAACGCAATGGGACAACATGAATCCACTGGTTCAGAATTCTCCCAAAGATATGTAAATCTTCAATAGGACAGAGTTATTTCTCAAACTACCTCTTGCAAAACACAAGACACAACAAGAAGATAATAGAAGACAGCACACAGCTATCTATCATATATTGAACTTGAAAGAAGAAAAAGGAGACAAATGGAAAATGCAACTACCTTGGTTAATTACTGACTGCCGTCCCCTAATGGACTCTATTGTAGATTTCAGAGCCTGCAGAGATATTTGAAAATCTCTAAAGAGTTGCTTCCCGAATCGTTGATCCTGGATAAAACCAAGAACCAAGTGCTCAACTGAAACAAATGAATCCCCATATTCTTTCTTGCAGTCCCTTGCTCTCTGAATCAATGCCTCCAAACCACGCCCCAACATTGAACCAGCTGATTCCCCTAGAACCTAAAATCATAAATTAGAAATTGAGTTTTGGGGTACATATATCATATAGAAGCCGAGTGTTATCTACTCCAACCTTGGAAAAGATCCTGCGAGCAAGCCCATTCTTCTGCTCCAACAAAGCCTTCATCAAGTGCTCTGTCTCCACAATCTGATGTTGTGTAATCTGCCATCGCATCAAAACCGCAGCATCAGCCAATGTACCTCACAAGATACAACTGAAAACTTGCAAATACTCCAGATTGCAAATAAGCTGAGAAAAGTACCATTGGTTAAGTAGATAGAATAAAATACTATTGATTTTTTCTTTTCTACTAATAGTAATTTACAAATCCCTTTGTGGTTCCACTGTAATCACTTTGCTCTATTCAACCAATTTCACTTCTCTCTCAAATTTTTCTCCTCTCTACCATGTTTTCTAGAAGAGGAAATCTCTATCAATGGGTCTAACTAAGTTATAGATAATGAGTTTAACACCATATTTAGACCCAAAAACTGAAGGCAGTGAGTATCAAAACAAACAAAACAATCACTTGAAAAATTCATCTACTATAATAATAGAATATGAAAATAATAATAATAAAGTATTAGAAGCATACAAATCACTTAATTTTGTCAAGGATGAAATGCTAGAAGGTATTGGCCCCTCAAGAGAACAACCTTGAATGTGCCTGTAACCCCAAAAACAAAATTAGGAATACAGTATATACAACAAATACTTAGATGGATTAGGAAGCAAATACTTACTAATCAGTCAAGTTAATCAACATGGAAAGTGTGGATGGCAATGCTCAATCCATTGGATGACAGAACGCTAAACAAACATGATTCATTGTTAAACACTAGAGAATAATATTTTAGGAGGAAACAGAAGCAGAGATTACAGTTTTTCTAAATTGATTAAGTTTCCAATCTCTGTTGGAATGAATTCTGAAAATAGATTTCCTTCTATACTCCTGTAACAGTCATACAAATATAGGTTATATGAACAAATCAGTAGGTATAAATTGGATATACCAGGCTGGCTATCCTGGAACTAGGGTTTTAAAAATTGGTTTGTAATCGCAAATACATTTATATAATACACAACCTTAGTATAATTTTTTTTGACACAATCTTAGTATAATAAATTTTGAAAATATATAAACTGGTTCATGCGGTTCAACCCAACAGTCCAAACACAGGTGATAAGGTCGATGTTAACCCCAACCAGGTCATGACATGTTGCTCCGAGTTAGCTATGTGATTGGTCCACTTAGTGACTTAACCCAAATATGTGTGGGCAACAATGACCGGTCTGACTGTCTGGAATCTGGATCAGCCCAAGTTTGATAACTATGATTGGGAGAGGTCCTATCCCTCACGAACTCCATGGCACTTTCAACAACGATTTTTCTATTACCCCAAGGTGTGGCCATTACACGGAGGATTCAAGTGGCCATTACACGGAGGATTCAAGTGGCCTCTAGATTGATAATCCTTCGCAAAATTATTTTAAGGCCTTAGTAAAATTATATGACGCGTCCCTCTATTGTTGAACCCCTTCTAGTGCTGTTACCACCCTTCTTTTACTGGTCTCTTTCAACCCATTAGTATAGTGGAAACAGAAACGAGCACATATTTGACCCTGAGCCTACACTATATTGCTGAGTGGGCCGTAAGTGTAAAACTGTTGAAGGGATAGCCCATCTATTTCAAATACTAGTTTTGGTTTATCAAAAGCTTCCTTTATAATGCCAGCCATACTAATGAGGTATTAAGATCTTCCAATGCCATGTGCTGACCTTTCTTGTTCAGATCGCGACCCTTTCTGCTATGAGATGAACCTAGATGACTCAGATATGTTCTATTCGGTTTCACAATAATAATGCAACCAAATGTAGCATTTTTTGACATTGTCATATAATAGACCAAGCATAAACCAGAACAGACATCATTGCTCTTTCCAGAACCCAGAGTTAAAAAAACATAATAAATTGCACATTTTATCAAATGGGTAATTGGCACGCAAAACTTTAATGGTCTTTCTAAAATAATGTCAAAATAAAATTCAAACTCACAAGAAATCCGGTCTACGTTTTGATACTGAAATTAAACTTAGATAAATATCAAAAAACAGCAATGCTTGGCATGGAATGTAAAGGATGCCACTCCAGCCATATACCATAATGAGTTTAAAGCCTTCTACCTCTTCTACCACTCTTTCTACGGGTGCTATCCGAAGGAATGGGAGTAACATCCTCTGGAAAATCAATATACAAACGAAACCTATCAGGAAAAGAAAAAACTCAAACGCAATGAAAATGTAGCGAGAATGAAAATAGCACTTAAATAACGGTGATATAATTGCTTTTTATCAAATCAAATGGATACACATATAAGAGGTCAGCTACATGAGTTAATCAGAACCACAAATCCCTACATTGTGTATACACCAATGATAAGGCTATTCATCCTAAATCTCTTTGAATGGATTGTACTATAATTTTCCTTGATCTTCCTCCATCTCTAATTAATGGTTCTTCCCCATACAATTTAAATGATAAGATTTTGACATCTTTCTACAATAAAGGCGACACTGATTTTGTCTCTAATTAGTTTTACTACTTTATTTTCAATCATACATCATCTAGTGTGACCACTCATCGAATGTAAAATAACATTCTCAGTTAGGTTTTTTTGTTATAGCGATCAGAGAACCATGAAAAACAAAGAACCAAAACTGTTTACAAATTTCATACTAAAAAGAATCTCGAAAAATTCGACATACCTATGCGGCCAATTTTCATTCCTGAACGAGCAAGGGCACGAAGAGCAGACTGAGCACCTGGACCAGGTGTTTTGGTCTTGTTTCCACCAGTGGCACGAAGCTTGATATGAAGGGCAGTTATACCTAGCTCCTGCTCCAATACAGTTTACATTAGTACAATAATCACGACAAATCCATAGAAACAAATAGAAACGAACATACTGCTTACTAAAATGGTTTCTTATGCCATGACCAAAACAGAACAACTCAAACCCCTAACTTATGAATCCCTATTGATAGGCTAAGAAACAGGGAAGATTAGGTCTGAATTCTACCAGATTCATAAAAAACAAAGAAACATTTTGGTGGGTATAGCTCACACAGCTAATAGAAAGAATTATGTTAACAAGAAATTTTCTGACCTTGCATCTGGTAGCAACATCCTGTGCTGCAAGCATGGCAGCATATGGAGATGATTCATCTCTGTCAGCCTTAACCTTCATTCCACCTGAAATCCAAAAGTAAAGACACAGGGTCAATCCAAATACCAAATATTTCGAACAGCAAAGAATGCTATCATGGTATATACAAATGAATTCCATGAAAAGACTTCAATTGAGACACTAAACATTAAGACAATGCAAAATAAAATTGTATACTTCAACCATAAGCTGACAGAGTAAAACCCATGTAGTGCATGGAAGATACATCAGGAAAAACCATCTCCCACGAGGATAAAACTTGTTATAAAATCTTTCTGGGGGGAAATACAGAAACTCACATGAATATTTATCTAAATGAAATCCAATGAAATTAAAAAGGGTTATTTTATTTCAATCACAATAACAATACCATTAAAACATGTAAAAAATTAAGAAAAACTAACAAAATAAAACAGTAAATAAAAATATAAAAAATAACAAATAAAATCAGCAGCGGCTGAAATGTGAAGAAAAACACTCTTAGTCTCTTACCAGTGATGCGGACAAGGGTTTCCCTTCCAGATATCTCATGTTGTTCTTCAGTTCAGCTTCAACCTAAAAAATTTGAAAAAGCCACAAGCAAAAATGAAAAAACTCATTCACGATACAACAACTAAACTACGAAAGGCAGAAACAAAAAGCACAAAATCGATGAACGAAGGCAAAAACGAAAAACACAAAATCGATGAACGAAACACAAAAACATCTGTAAATGAAAGCAAAAAAGAAAATGCAAAAACGAAAACAATAAAAATAAAGAATCGTTCCAGCTTCAACCTAAAAATGATGAAAGCCAAAACATTGATTCCAGATTCAACGATATACCATTTCATTCTTGCTATGTGAATATCTTCTAGCTTCAAAAAACATGAGAAATTAGAAAAATAAGAGAAAATTTAGGGGTTTGGGGTTTTCTAAGAAAATAAAAATCCGACCTTGAGAGTTTGAGAGCTTGAGAGGGAGAGTGGAAGGTATGGGAAGAGGGAGAACGAGAGGCTGTCTTCTAGCCATGGAGCAAGCTTAGGGACGGAGGAGGACGCATGAGGGTGGTGGAGGGTGGTGGAGGGCGGAGGGAGAGAACGAGGGTTCGAGGGCGGTGGACGCAGGAGCAAGCTTAGCATTCAGAGGAGGAGGAGAGTGAGTGAGTGAGTTTTGGGAAAATGAGAGGGTTCGAGGGAAGAGGCTATATTTTAATTGGGTTTTTACGTTTGCGACGGACTTTTAGCGTTTTCTGACGAAAATAGCCGTCGGAAATTAGCGACGAAAAACGATTTGGTCGGAAACGTAAGCGGGAATTTTAGCGCCCCTTCTTCGTAACCGTTGCGACGACATTTTGGTCGGAAATCCGTCGGAAATTTGCGACGAGAATGGGTCCGTCGGAAATTCTGGTGGGAAAACAAGGGTTTTCTTGTAGTGTCGGGTTAATCATCGTTTTAAGATAAGTGAACTGTGGTCCCTCAGAGCCCCAGCGCTCCTTCAGCCCTCAGTGGCCCTTCAGAGCCCCAGTGCTCCTTCAGACCCCCAGTGGTCCTCCAACACAGATCACACAGTCCTAAAACCCCTACATTAAAAAACACCAACCCACAAACATTTTCTACACAGAAGAACTACGTAGCTTTGAGTTCTCCATCGCACCTGGAGATACATAGGAGCGGGCCATGTCCCGTCAAGCACTTTTTTTCTAAAAAACCATTTTTCCCCCTTTTCATAATAAATAAAGATTTTCATTAAGATTTTTTCAATAAGAAGTAGAGAGGCAAAATTAAGTATTTTCAAGTCAACACACTAAAACCACACATTTAATTAAAGGTTCCCTCTCAGTAGAGAGGACGTGTGGGGTGCTAACACCTTCCCTGCGCGTAACCGACCCCCGAACCCTATTCTCTAGTTTCGCAAGACCAATCGCTTTCCAAAAAAGGTTTTCCTAATATTTTCCTTAATAAATATTGGTGGCGGCTTCATTGTCTTAGGAAAAGTTGTGAACGAGGAAGGTTTTCCCTCGGGGACTTTTTCGGGCGCAACAGGAACTTGACCTGGTCTTCAGCCTTAGTGAAACCCCTTAAAAGGCCCATGGCCGTTTCGACCTTCAGCTCCTCTATCTCAGCATGTTTTTTGCCCACTGCCACTACAAGAATAAGTGCTTTTTCCTGCCATTTTTTCCGACGAACTCTTATTCGTCGCAATTTCCGACGGATTTCCGACGACAAAGTCGTCGCAAATGTTCAGGGAAAAAAGGCGCTTAATTTCCCGCTTACGTTTCCGACGAAAACGTGTTTCGTCGCAAATTTGCGACGACTATGTCCGTCGGAAAACGCTAAAATGTCGTCGGAAACTAAATAACCCAATTAAAACTCAATCTCTTCCCTAGAACCCTCTCATTTTACCAAAGCTCAATCAGACACTCTCCTCTGTCGTTCTCTCCCCACTCACTCACTCTGGGTCTCTCACTCGCAGTTCCCTCCTCTCCTCGTGTTGAACCACCACAACCGGCCTCCGCCCTCACCAACACCGATCCTCCCTCACTTCTTCTTCTTCCCCATCTGACTACACAAAAATTGAGTTTTAGCCCTAGAATATCTTTCTTCCAATCAATCGCTGGTCAGTCGTTCACGGCAGTCACGAGCCCTAGAATCTTTTTCTTCAAATCAATCGCTGGTCATTCGTTCACGGCAGTCAGGAACCCTAGAATCTCTTTCTTTAAATCAATCGCTGGTCATTCGTTCACGGCAGTCACGAACCCTAGAATCTCTTTCTTCAAATCAGTCGCTCTTTTCTGGTGAGAGTTTTCAAATCTTCGATTTCTTAATTCATTGTTTCTGGTGAAATCTGTTACTCAATGTTGTCCAGCATCACTTCATCGTTCTGGTGAATCTGCCACAGGTTTCATCATTTTTTCATCGTTGGTTCTTCAATCATTTTGTTAGTTTGTGTAAAAATCGTTGCTCACTTCAGGTGCTTCAATCACTGTTAGTTTATTTTATGATTTCATCATTTCTCTTAATAATGAAGTGATTTATATAGTATTGTTTGACTATCTGTGATTTTAATTTTAGGCTGAAGTGATTCTATATAATGAGTAAATTGTGATTTTCCGAATTTAAGTTTGTCATTTCAGAAGATGTTGGGAGTTGTTTGCGACTCCATTGGTTTCATGTGCCCGACATTGAATTCCCCCTGCATTGGTGGGTATGTCTTTCCTTTTTTTACTTGATGATATAAAATGAGGATCAGCTCCATTAAAAAAGAAATTACTCCTTTTTAACATATTAAGCAAAAATTATCTATGACTTTGCAGGTGCTTCTGGGGGACATGGGAACAGGAAAGACAAGTTTGGCTCCTTCTGGTTGAATGTTTTTCCCTTTAGTATTTTGATTTTCTTTAAGCCTCTTCACATTAACATCGATTCTCAGTGGATTACCGTTCATCTATTTGTGCAGGAATCAACAATTGGGACAACATTCATCACTCAAGTTTGGCTCCTATGTACTATCTTGGCTCTGCTGCTGCCATAGTTGTATATGACATTACAAGCATGGTAACTAAATATCCACTTTTTAAAGTGATGTTTATGGCAGCATTTTAGAGGCAATCATTTTTATTTAACTTGCAAATGATTAGTAGTTTAAAAATATGAACTACTATAAAGCAAAGAATTTTCATTGTTATCCTTATTTTCTTGCTTTTAAATTTTAACTAAGTTCCCTGTGAAAGATTAATTTCATAATTGATATGTATTTGACTTAGAGTAGGAGATATGTATTTTAACTAAGTTCCCATGCATGTTAATTTAAGCTATTTCATATAAGTCAGAATAGGAGATATGTATTTGACTTAGAAGATTAATCTCAAGCAAAATCAAAAGTTGATGTATTGGATGTTGATCCCTCAATTTGGCAGCTGAAAGTTTCTAGTATATGATTATTAGACATGTACAAATTCTACTGGTTAAAAAGTCTCAATTTGGTTAAAAAGTCTCAATTTGGTTAAAAATGAGTGATTGAAATTTCAATTTGGTTAAAAATGAGTTGAGCGATCAAGTGATTACAGTGGAACCAGAAAGGGATTTGTAAATTACTATTAGTAGAAAAGAAAAAATCAATAGTATTTTATTCTATCTACTAAACCAATGGTACTTTGTTGGCTTGTAGTCTTGTATTTTGTTGGCTGGTTGAGTTTAACTTTAACTACTACTCATTAGTGGATAAGATATATGTTCCAAGGTGTTGCGTTAAAAACACACTTAGAGCAAGTGTACTCTACCGCAGAAGTAGTATAAAAGATTATCGTGTCCACAGGGATTAATTAGCAAGTACCAAACTAATCGAGATTATTTATTATTTAGACGAACAAATATTTGAATTGTAATGGAACAAATAAAAAAGAAATAAATAACAATGATAAAAATACTAAATTTAATAAATTGAGAGAGGTCTAGGGTCACGGTTTCACTTGCAAGCTTCGATTCCCATATGTCTAATTCCTACTTGAATTCCCTTATTTTACTTAATTACCAATCCCTTTACTAAAACTATTAATCCGTTTGGTCATTCGCGATTAATGTTCTTTTTCCTAAATTAACCCTCGTTTGGTCATGCAAGAATTTAAATTCAGGAAAAGCATAAAGAGCAAAAAGGTTGAATGATTGGAAGACTAAATTATGGTTTGGTCATGCCCTAATTATAGCCCCAATTATCCTATAGGTCCACCAACTAATTGCAGTACGGTCGTTGATCAACTAATTGATTATAAACATGCAAAGGGTAGCTAATCCTAATCTTGTGATAAAAACAATAGGACAATATTAATTAAAATAAAAATAGGAATTCAAACCAGAAATTAGAACATAAAAAGGTCTCTAATCAAGCAAGATCCACCTAGACCCTAGAAGAGGATTTAGCTATCCAAAATCATAAAGAACAATAAAATAGAAATTAGAGTCATGAATTACAGAGATAAAAATAACCCGGAAATTAGAGAAATTATTATTGAGTCTCCAGTCTCCTTTTTCTGCTCCAAAGCTCTCTCACAGTGTCAAGAACGGGTACCCAAAACCTACTCCTCTCCTTGCCGGCGTCACTGTTGGTGCGCGGCTACTGTTGCTGCGTTACTTTTTCTTCTGTGCCGCCACTGTTCCTCTATATTATGTACGCGGCTCCCTTTTGTGATTCATGTTCAGCATTATTTATATCATCCAAGCTTTTTTTTTTGGTCAATTATATCATCCAAGCATATGTGCTGAATTATGGTCCACATGGGCTTTCCTTTCTTTCAAGCCCAAAAGTGGTGATGCATAAAAAATCAACAAGAGTTCTTTTCCTAATGACATCCCCATTTCGCTTCACACAACTCACAACTGCATTTTGTTTATTTCTTTTCTTTCCTACAAAATAATGAGTAAGGTAAGTCACTTATTTATTTAAATGATAATAATCGCTCTCAAAATTACTTTAAAAGTATCTCTAAATATGCACTAATTTGGAGTTTATCAACTCCCCTACACTTAACTTTTGCTTGCCCTCAAGCAAATTTCCTGGCTCAATAAAATTTTCAAACAAGTAATAGAGACAGCCACATAAGGAATCCAAAATTAAAAGTACAATGACAGACAATAGACAGTATAGCACAAATGAGGTGTCAAAAGGTTGCCCAATTAGAGGCTCATGTCCCTGAAGAACACATTTTTGTGAATAAAGGCACTCGCTCACAATCTCTCTAAGTGTTTAGGGACTAGGGAAATATACACTCAAGTTTCCACAAAATGCACATTACCATAAGCTTGTAATTTGACCAAATCTCCACTAAATAGTTCATATGCATGCAAAAGATTGGGTGTTAAGGGTTGTAATGGGGCCAGGGTGAATTCATGTAGGGTAGGAAATAAGAAAGAAGGGATAGTCAAAAGGGCTAAAAACAAGAAATGAACAGTAATATTTGAAATCAAATATGGAGCTCTCAAAATAATGAGTAAGGTAAGTCACTTATTTATTTAAATGATAATAATCGCTCTCAAAATTACTTTAAAAGTATCTCTAAATATGCACTAATTTGGAGTTTATCAACTCCCCTACACTTAACTTTTGCTTGCCCTCAAGCAAATTTCCTGGCTCAATAAAATTTTCAAACAAGTAATAGAGACAGCCACATAAGGAATCCAAAATTAAAAGTACAATGACAGACAATAGACAGTATAGCACAAATGAGGTGTCAAAAGGTTGCCCAATTAGAGGCTCATGTCCCTGAAGAACACATTTTTGTGAATAAAGGCACTCGCTCACAATCTCTCTAAGTGTTTAGGGACTAGGGAAATATACACTCAGGTTTCCACAAAATGCACATTACCATAAGCTTGTAATTTGACCAAATCTCCACTAAATAGTTCACATGCATGCAAAAGATTGGGTGTTAAGGGTTGTAATGGGGCCAGGGTGAATTCATGTAGGGTAGGAAATAAGAAAGAAGGGATAGTCAAAAGGGCTAAAAACAAGAAATGAACAGTAATATTTGAAATCAAATATGGAGCTCTCAAAATAATGAGTAAGGTAAGTCACTTATTTATTTAAATGATAATAATCGCTCTCAAAATTACTTTAAAAGTATCTCTAAATATGCACTAATTTGGAGTTTATCAACTCCCCTACACTTAACTTTTGCTTGCCCTCAAGCAAATTTCCTGGCTCAATAAAATTTTCAAACAAGTAATAGAGACAGCCACATAAGGAATCCAAAATTAAAAGTACAATGACAGACAATAGAAAGTATAGCACAAATGAGGTGTCAAAAGGTTGCCCAATTAGAGGCTCATGTCCCTGAAGAACACATTTTTGTGAATAAATGCACTCGCTCACAATCTCTCTAAGTGTTTAGGGACTAGGGAAATATACACTCAAGTTTCCACAAAATGCACATTACCATAAGCTTGTAATTTGACCAAATCTCCACTAAATAGTTCACATGCATGCAAAAGATTGGGTGTTAAGGGTTATAATGGGGCCAGGGTGAATTCATGTAGGGTAGGAAATAAGAAAGAAGGGATAGTCAAAAGGGCTAAAAACAAGAAATGAATAGTAATATTTGAAATCAAATATGGAGCTCCTATCTATTTTACAATTTTTTCCCAAACTCCAAATTAATTCCATTTCCTTCTTCACTCGTTTTCTATTGAGTAGACTCTTTTTGATTTGCCTTTTTTTCTTGAGTAGGCCCTTTCATTTTTTTTTGATTTGCCCTTTGGCTCTTTCATTCTTTTGATGTGCCTTTTCCTCCTTGTTGCTTTCCTTTTTTTTTTCAAATTTTCTTCCTATTTTTTTTTTCATTTTTTTTTTGGAGGAAAAGTTAAGTACATGATTCACTCTTTTTTTTTATCCTGACAAGATAGATAACTAAAGAATAGGACAAAGTTTCAGCCCTAACAATATAGACAACTAAAAATATAGGACGAAATTGTAATTTTCAATAGTTGCTCCACATTTAATTCCAAATGGTTACCACAAACAAAAAAGAGAAAAATTACATCAGGGTAGCAAAGAAAAAATATAACAATTAAGCTCAAAGGGGGCAACTAAGGGATAAATTCAACAACCAACTTTGTGGCCAGAAAAATACCTAAATTACCCAAATCTTTTTACATGATGCAAATCAATTTTCGCCTTGAAATGGTCAAACGACAAATTCTAGAATGTAGCAAATTGGGAAACACACTCATAGAAAGAAAAGGGGTAAAAGTTTATGATTTAATATCAATCCCCTTATGAAGGCTCAAATCTCACCTTTAGAAGCTAGTTCACAAAAAGTACTCAACAGGCACAATGCTAATTATCAGCTTACTAAGGACATCCTCACAGTTACAATTAAGCACAAGTCTGTCAAGTAAATTAATTATGGGGTCCCCTAAAGGCAAAATCTCTATTTTTTTTCAACTTGAAGCATAAGTCGCTAAAATAAGCCAAAAAAAATGCTATCAACATATACGGTGGGTATGTGCATTAATAAAGATCAAGTGACAAAATAACTCTCCTCCCCCACACTAGCATGAAGCATGGTCCTTAATGCAAAATGATCAAATAAAAACTAAGAGAAATAAATGAGAGAGTAAGAGTGACTTCCCTGAGAGAGCTTGCAGTCTGAGCTTATTCCTAAAAAAAATGAAACAAATTAAAAGTAAAAATAACTGAAAATAAAACACAGGTTGCCTCCTGCGAAGCGCTTGTTTAACGTCGTGAGCCTGACTATAGTTGGTGCTTAATCAGGGGGCTCTCCGAGAGCAAATTTAATATCTAATGCTGTGCACCTTCTTAGCTTTCTATCCATGTGGTTCACATTGTTCTTTCTTTTTCCACGTGGTGGATGAACTTCAAAGGATGGTGAAATTTTTATTTTATCTCCATCCACCGTTATGCTAGGATCCTGCAAAATAAGACTTTTTTCCAAAAGGTCCTGCATCTTTAATTCACTAAAAATGTTAGTTTCAACCACATCATCAAAATAAGGAGAAGTTAAAGAAGAGAAATTTTCATTGGAATTTAAAGCTTTAATAACATCATCTTCTTTACCACTCCTTAAAGTTACCTTTCCCCGGTGAACCTCAATCACAGCATCACCAATGGTTAAAACAATTTGCCCAAAAATAGGCGCTTTCTCCTCTTTCTCCAAATCTAGAACCATGGGATCTTTCTCACTGTCCTCACAAATTCTCCATTTAGTAGGATCTTTTGTTTCAATATGACTCCCCTCAGTAGGAGTCTCCTCATCTTTTTTGAGAGCTTCTTCCTCCAGATTATATTCCATAGAGACACCTTCATCTCTCGAAGGAATACTTTCTTTGTATTGCTCAGCTTCTTCATTTTGGGTAGACTTAGTTTGTGAAGGAGTTTCTTGGTCCTCTTGAGATAACAAAGCAATGGGAGTTGAGATTTGACCCTCCAAGCTTTCAAATTTGTTGTTCATGGCTCCCTCCAAGCTTTCAAATTTTTCATTTGTCTGCTGCATAAATTTGGCCAAGACCTCATTGACATCCGACTTTTCCTCCTCTTGCCTTTGCACTTGTAGTGACTCATAATTATCCTAGTGGGAGGAATAAGGAGGTGGCTCATAGTCATCCCAATAGTTTGAATAAGGCTCATAAGGAGGGGGAAATGGGATCTGAAATTGAGGCATATACCAAGTCGACTTCTCCAAATTCCTTTGTGCCTCTGCCTCTCTAATATAATCTCCAATTGTCTTAACCATGATTTAAACTTTTATCTGCAAAAAAGGTGAACTGCAGCGGTCTCTTGGGAAAGTATTAGCAGCTTTTTTTTGTATTTTTTTCAATAAGATAAATAAAAAAATAAAACAAGTGCATAAAAAAATGTCTAAAGCAATAAAAATCTTTTTCGTTTAATATTGCAAAATTAATCCCCGGCAACGGCGCCAAAAAACTTGTTGCGTTAAAAACACACTTAGAGCAAGTGTACTCTACCGCAGAAGTAGTATAAAAGATTATCGTGTCCACAGGGATTAATTAGCAAGTACCAAACTAATCGAGATTATTTATTATTTAGACGAACAAATATTTGAATTGTAATGGAACAAATAAAAAAGAAATAAATAACAATGATAAAAATACTAAATTTAATAAATTGAGAGAGGTCTAGGGTCACAGTTTCACTTGCAAGCTTCGATTCCCATATGTCTAATTCCTACTTGAATTCCCTTATTTTACTTAATTACCAATCCCTTTACTAAAACTATTAATCCGTTTGGTCATTCGCGATTAATATTCTTTTTCCTAAATTAACCCTCGTTTGGTCATGCAAGAATTTAAATTCAGGAAAAGCATAAAGAGCAAAAAGGTTGAATGATTGGAAGACTAAATTATGGTTTGGTCATGCCCTAATTATAGCCCCAATTATCCTATAGGTCCACCAACTAATTGCAGTACGGTCGCTGATCAACTAATTGATTATAAACATGCAAAGGGTAGCTAATCCTAATCATGTGATAAAAACAATAGGACAATATTAATTAAAATAAAAATAGGAATTCAAACCAGAAATTAGAACATAAAAAGGTCTCTAATCAAGAAAGATCCACCTTGACCCTAGAAGAGGATTTAGCTATCCAAAATCATAAAGAACAATAAAATAGAAATTAGAGTCATGAATTACAGAGATAAAAATAACCCGGAAATTAGAGAAATTATTATTGAGTCTCCAGTCTCCTTTTTCTGCTCCAAAGCTCTCTCACAGTGTCAAGAACGGGTACCCAAAACCTACTCCTCTCCTTGCCGGCGTCACTGTTGGTGCGCGGCTACTGTTGCTGCGTTACTTTTTCTTCTGTGCCGCCACTGTTCCTCTATATTATGTACGCGGCTCCCTTTTGTGATTCATGTTCAGCATTATTTATATCATCCAAGCATTTTTTTTGGTCAATTATATCATCCAAGCATATATGCTGAATTATGGTCCACATGGGCTTTCCTTTCTTTCAAGCCCAAAAGTGGTGATGCATAAAAAATCAACAAGAGTTCTTTTCCTAATGACATCCCCATTTCGCTTCACACAACTCACAGCTGCATTTTGTTTATTTCTTTTCTTTCCTACAAAATAATGAGTAAGGTAAGTCACTTATTTATTTAAATGATAATAATCGCTCTCAAAATTACTTTAAAAGTATCTCTAAATATGCACTAATTTGGAGTTTATCACAAGGTTCCTTATTGTGTACCCCAAAACTCAATTTCCAATTTATGTTAGGTTCTAGGGGAATCAACTGGTTCAATGTTGGGGCGTGGTTTGGAGGCATTGATTCAGAGAGCAAGGGACTACAAGAAAGAATATGGGGATTCATTTGTTTCAGTTGAGCACTTGGTTCTTGGTTTTATCCAGGATCAACGATTCGGGAAGCAACTCTTTAGAGATTTTCAAATATCTCTGCAGGCACTGAAATCTGCAATAGAGTCCATTAGGGGACGGCAGTCAGTAATTGACCAAGGTAGTTGCATTTTCCATTTGTCTCCTTTTTCTTCTTCTTTCAAGTTCAATATATGATAGATAGCTGTGTGCTGTCTTCTATTATCTTCTTGTTGTGTCTTGTGTTTTGCAAGAGGTAGTTTGAGAAATAACTCTGTCCTATTGAAGATTTACATATCTTTGGGAGAATTCTGAACCAGAGGATTCATGTTATCCCATTGCGTTGTATATGATTGTCAACATTTAGAATTGATCAAGCCTCATTTTAAATTTGATACAAATCCTGAAGGGAAGTATGAAGCCTTAGAAAAATATGGAAAAGATTTGACAGCAATGGCTAAAGCAGGAAAACTTGACCCAGTCATAGGAAGAGACGATGAAATACGTAGGTGCATCCAAATTCTCTCGAGGAGAACAAAGAACAATCCCGTGCTGATTAGTGAGCCTGGTGTCGTGAAGACTGCAATTTCTGAAGGGTATGTGCTAGTTCTTTCTCCTACTTGTTGCCTGGGATTGGAAATAAAGCAGGTTAAATAATTTGTGTTCTTTCTTGCACCATAATATGGATGCTTTTGTTGGTATTCCTTGCTGTGTTATGCATATTGACCTATTTTTTCCGTTGAAACAGACTCGCTTAGAGAATTGTGCAAGGAGATGTTCCTCAAGCTTTGATGAACCGTAGGGTATGTGCTTTATACAATTGTTTAGGTTATTCTTGATAGAATTGACATGAATGGAGAAGGGAGCAGAAGTGGACCATAGAATAGAAGTAATTGGTTTTTAATTTTCAGTATCCATTTTCAAACTTCGCTGTAATGATCCTGTTTTATTCTTATCAAGTTTTAATTCCATTCTTAAGTGAAAATAATAATATTTATTATTTTATCCTCGGAAGTCTGTATTTTGGTTTGGGCTTGTAAAACTGATCTTATGCACTGGTCTCTTTTCAGCTTATATCCCTTGATATGGGTGCACTTATTGCTGGAGATTTCTGATCAATGGGTGCACTGGTCTCTACCGAAAATTTACGAATACCCCCTTGCGGTGTCGGTGCTGCCGTCAATTGCATGGATTGGCTTTGAGGTAGTTTTTAGAAAAAATATTATATGTATAGAAATAAAAAGTTGTAGAGTGAAATTAGATGTGCTTTCTCTGTTGGAGTATCAAAATATTTCCTTTTTTTTTGCTTTTTTGATATTACTTTAATGTCAGTCAATATTGCTAACTGGTATTTGTTGATGTATTCAACCAGCTGTACTTCAATGCTACTGATCCTTTGAGCGAGCTGTGGCAAATTGCTTGGATTATTCCAGCTTTCTGGTCCCTGCTTTCATATGCTCTCCTGGTGGTGATATGTGTCCTTTGGGCTCCTTCTCATAACCCTACTAGGTATGTCCATTCCATGGCTTTGGTGAATGCTGATATAAAAGCAACTGCTACTTGATAATATTGTTCTAATAATATTATGATAAACTTTTCTCTTGGAATGCCGACCCTGTGCTAGTTTTTGTTAGTTGTTACATGTAAGTTGTAATAACAAAAGTTGTTTTGGGGCTACATTTCTATGTTTGCTAATGTTTTCTTATCTATTTTCTCCACTTCAGTGCAAACTTGCATTTATTTTATACTGCACAGGTTGGTGGTGGATTGGCCTTGTTTGTTTTGTAAACTTTTAGATGTATGTTATGGAACAGTGGAAAGAAAAAAATATTTCACTCAGGTGATGATGTATAATAAAACTATAACCCTCAGTGTGTGCATGGCCATTTCTAAGTATATGGCAAGTAGTAGACTGGTGGCCTTATGTATTATTGTATGGGAAGGATGTTACACGGTGCGGGAATATTTAGGTATCACTTGATTTAGATATCAATTTAGTACTTTCAGTATGTGTTTTAGACTGCTGCTTGAAGTCGTGTTTTTAACTATGTAAAGGTATATTTGGGTCTGGATAATCCTAGTCCTGTAACAGTTCAAGTTAACATCATAGCTTTTGTTCATATATAAAAGCTTCTTTTGTCATCTCCTAATTAACTTAAATAACACGAGCTCTTTAGTTGTTTGCTTATTTAAATTTGTTTTTGTAGCAAGAATGATTGAGGAGGAGATGTTTGGGATGGACAACTTGTGTTGGATCTCTGCAAAGGCAACATTGGAAGCTTCAAGGCTTGCAGAATTTTTACTTTTGCAGACAGGAATGACTGCATTTGGGAAAGCATATTATAGAAAGGAAAGTGATCTAGAATCAACCCTCTCGATTGTTTTTGTCTTTTTTATTTATATTTATAAGTGATAAGTGATTACCACATATATTTAGCTTTTATTAGTTGGTAAACTCGTTTGTAAAATTGATCAACTGTAGCGATTCTATAATTGTCTTTGTAATTCTCTCTTTACTGTTGACTTCCTTTAATTGCTTCAGTTTGATGCCTGCTAGTATATAATTCCTTTAATCCAATGAAATGCTTATTTAGCAATTGAGCTTTTAGTTAATAGTTCATTGTGGTTGAAAAAAGTTTGCATAAAGGATTTTGATTTTATGATAATTACTAGTGTATAAGAGAAGGAATTGCAATAGAAGTTTGGTTTAGTGAGGGAATAAGGATGACTGTTGGATTTCATTTTTTTTTTAATTTTTTTTAAAAATTTCCGACGGATTTGCAACGAAAATGTGTCAGCGTTTGCGACGACTTTGCCACGGATATTTGTGACGGGTTTCCGACGACTTTACGACGGAGACATTTGCGACGAAAGAATCCGTCGGAAACGATTTTCGACGAGCGATTTTGCGACGACTTTTTGTTCGCCGGAAAGTTCGTCGAAAACGTCAATTTCCGACGAAAATCGCTGCATTTGCGACGAAAATTGCCGTCGAAAATCGTCGATTTTCTCGTAGTGTGCAGCCTTCAACTCGGCAATAGTATTGGATTGAGTGTTCACCTCATCCCGAACCTTGCCGATCTTCACCTTCCAATCGGCCTCCAGGTCCTCAAGCTGTTTCTTGAAAAACTCATCTTTCTCCTTGGCCCCTTGTTCTTGGGACGCCATCTTCTCTTTCACTTCCTTGACCTCGTCTTCCAAGGCCTTCCAGGTACCCCTTGAGACGCAACTTGCCAAACTAATCCCCAATGACATGCTCCAAAGAAGTCGCCGTCAAGGTGAGGGACTGCAAGGCAATGCACGCCTGGTCTAAACCAAGGTTGTCGATCCGATTAAAGTCGTCATGAGTCAGCAATTTCTCTCGCACCGGGCCCTTCACCAGAAACCTCTTATCCCACAAGGATGTAACGTCCTCTTCACCGTCGAAATCTGCCAAGATATCTGACCAAAACACCTTGCCCTCGTGCATGACTTTCCTCTTCGAACCCGGGGAACTCGAAGTTCCCTTGGCTTGGTAGTCACCATATCACCAAGCGGACCACAGCTAGGCACCATCTGCAAGGGAATGGCGGCGATGAGGACAGACCCATCCAGCTTCACCTTTCCCTTGCCCCTCTTCTTCTAGAGCCTGACTTCATGGGTCCCTGCATAAGAAACGGCCTCGCCACCATTTTCTCTTGGGTTCTCTTTAGGTAGGACATGAGAAGAGAAGGATGTAACACCCTTTTCTAAACCTCATTTATTTTAAATAAAATCAGAGTTCTTCGCAATTTAACTTCGCCATATTGAAAAAGGCGTTACACTTTACTCTCAAAAACGATCTCAATTAATAACATCAGATAATTTCGAAATCTCATAGCAGCGGAAAAATAATCATCAAAACACGTCTTCACATTAAAGGGTCTTAAACCACAACTCGAAGTCTCAAATACATATTGATATCTAAATGAATAGTGTTTACGCCCCCCCCCCCGGTGTTACATTTCAGAGCGACGACACGACCCGACAGAAGATAGGAAAGCTGGAGACCTTCACTCGCAGTTACCTGCAGCGTTGCCACGTAAGAGCAACATTCCAAGCAGAAGGGGTGAGCATTAACAGAAATAATAAGCAATGACAGCAGTAAATAAGTAGCAGGTTACTCACAGCAAGCACATAGAATTCAATGCATCATATCACGGCACAAAGCACAAACTCCATTAGTAAATAGATACCAACACTCGTTATAAATGGACTCATGAACGAATGCCACCCCTCTGGGCATATGCATGCGGTACCGATCTCGTAAAAGGCCACGACGGGCATACCACCAAAATAATCACGTGTTGTAGCATCACAGCTACCTCGAAGATGCATATGACAATGCGACTCATGATTCATGCATAGATACACATACTCAGAGCATTTAATTAAGAAATACCATACCACCAAAATTATTATCACACAGAAATACCACGTGTCGTAGCATCACAGCTACCTCGTAACTCTCACCTGTTTACAGCATCACAGCTGCCACATATCACCATCCTCAAAATAATTAATCGAATTATTTGGATGTTAACCCAATTGAATTTATTTAGTACTTGACTGGTAAATTTATTGAGTGCTAAAATTATTTATTGGTTGTCAACGGATCGTTAACCGGATAATACGGGTCAATGAAGTTTTGGAATCGAAATAAGGGATTTAGATCAATATGGTAATTTGACCACGTTACCACTTATATATTAAATAAATAAATATATGTGTGTGTGTGTTAAAAGAAAGAATTAAGAAAGAAAAAGAAGAAAAGGAAGCGTACGAGAGAGAGGGAGAAACAGAGAGAATGAGAGAAAAGAAAAGAGAAGAGAAAGAAAGGGTGAGGAGGAAGAAGAGGAAAAAGGGGAAAGTTAGGCTCATCAAAACGACTTCCTTCCAACACGAAAAATGCTCAGTGTTACTTCCTCTTCGATTTGGTACCAAGATCTTCATCATCAACTCACTCTCTCTCACTTTGCCATTTTCGAATTTTGAGACAAAATAGAGGGATTTTGTGGTGTTCATTTTCTCTTTGGGTCATGAAGCATGGAATCTTGAAATGGAAGCTTGGGTATTAAGGCTAGGGCGATTTTGAAGGAGCAAAGGTTAGGGATTGAGAAATCAAAATAATTGGGGTTTATGTGTGAATAGTGTCATGGAGGTTAGGGGAGGAAGATGATGAATAGTGTTCATGAAGGATTTCGGGGAATTCGGTTTTACAGTCAAAAGGTTTCTCGAGGTCGAGTGGGAAGCTTTGGGAGCGGATACGGATGTCGCCGAAGCGTGGAATTGATTCGGGGAGCGTTCGTGCGGTTATGTCAGAAAAGCGTTTTCACGGAAAGTCTCGGTGTTTCGTGATTTTCATCACGATAGGTGAGTTCTCCTCACGTTTAGGATTTTACATTTCGAATTAATTGATTTAATGTTTTATCGCTTTCGCTGGACTGGAATATTTCTTGATACTGTCTGATTCGGGTTAGGAATTGATCGGAGCGAGTCTCGGGTTGAGCCGTGTTGAAATGGAATTTTTAGTGATTTGATTTCGGAAGATTTTGAGTCAAAAACCATTATTTTTAAATATGTCGAATTTTGATGAAAATAGAATGTGTTGAGTCTTTGATTGGATTGGTTGATCGAGTGAGGACGTTGGATATGTTTTTGTACTATTTTGGTGTTAGGATTGGACTGGAACAGGTACCGGAAGTGATCGAAACGACGAAAAACGCAAAGCAGAATGAAAATAGAATGCTGTCAAATGCGCACGATCCGTGCGCCCCAGGCGCACGAACCGTGCGTCTGGTTCTGTTTCTATTTCGCAAATTTTTATAATAGGGCGCACGACCCGTGCGTATGGGAGCACGGTCCGTGCGCAGCGTTCTGTCCAAGTTTTCCAAATCTGCCCGAAACGATCCCGATCGATTCCAATCCTCTCCCAATCCTTTCCTAACCCTTCTTTAATGATATTAGGCTTATAATGCCATGATTTTGGGTATGTTTCAAAAGAGTTTTATAAAATACTTTTGATGTTCAAATCGTTTCGAAAAACCGAAATATAGTATACGTGTGAGGACATGTTTTTATCGAAAATAAAGCGGACTATGAGTCCTACGTGGTACGGTATGACAGACGCGAGATGATTATTATTTATTGTCTAAACCGGTCTACGATTCACGATATATATATTATATCGACTATGGGAAACGATCCGATACGGGTGTTATGTTCAATTATTGGTCTGAATGTAAATGAACTAAATGTTCATATGATTGTAGATATATATATATTATATCGAGTTTGGGTGACGACCCATGTTGACATACTAGGAGGGGCAGTCATGATCCCCTACCCTAGGCTCCGAGGCCAATAGTGAAACTATTATTGGTAAGGGGTTCGCCGGGATTAGTCTTGGGGCAGTCGGTGGTGTGTCAATGAGTATTGAGTAACGTCCGCCGGGATTAGTCTTGGGGCAGTCGGTGGTACTCTACTGTTGTTTTGTAGTGTGTTCGGCGGGATTAGTCTTGGGGCAGTCGGTGACGCACTGAGTTATAGCAGATTCGCCGGGATTAGTCTTGGGGCAGTCGGTGGGATGCTATGTGTAAAATAATGCGGTTCATCGGGAGTTAGCGTTCGCGCAGTCGATGCCGTGTTGAGTTAACAATGTTTTAAAACTGGACCGAGAGCGCTAGTAGGGGTCTCGGTAGAACTCACTGAGATTGTATCTCATTGTTTATATGTTGTGGTTTTACAGATAAACAGGGAAAGTGGAGATCCAAGAGGCACGAGTAGGTGGTACTCGGATGGCTGCTGAAGACTTAGCTTTTATGCTTAAGTTATGTTTTCCCTTGTTAGTTATGTATCACAACATTATGACTTTAACTGTTGTAAAAGTTATGTATTTATTTCCGCTTTCTTGTGCGATATTGAACACTGTATTTCACTGATGATTTATGGTCTTATTTATGTTTAAGACTGTCCTGTAGTTGTTCAGTGAAAATTTTATAGTGGTGTTCAGTATTTAAACAGGAAATGTATCTCTGATGTTTTAGGGATGGTGCACTTGGGTATTTTTACTCGATAAAATATACCGGGGTGATACAGTTGGTATCAGAGCAGTTCGACCTAGTCGGACTTAGTTTAGGGTTGATTCGATTCCTTGTTAGTCCTTTTTCTAATTACACTTGTGATGCTAAGAGACATTGAGCCTGATCAACTTAATACTTAGTGCATCATAAGCGGAATTATGACAGGATGATCAAGACGCAGTCCTCGACCAAGACCGGAGTCTCCAACCGGTGCATCCTCAGGAAAGGTGGCATGACGGTGGAAGAATACACCGCTAAGTTTGAGAAGTTGTCTCAGTTTTACCAAGTGGTAAGGTTAGCTCCGAATGACGAATGGAGAATGCAGATGTATAAGAGGGGCATAAGTGCTTTTATGACTTAGGGTCTCCGTTCTTATTCTGTTACCAATTATGCTGCCTTAGTGCAATCAGCCTATGTCGCCGAGGATGATCTCATAGGGAGTATGGGAAAAGAAGAAGGTAGTCGATTTACCAACTCCGAATGCAAAGTCCTAAGATAATTTCATCAAAGGAAAAACAGGTGCAATTTTCTGATTCTTCAAAGGTCAGAAGATGCTCTAACTATGGAAGACATCACCAGGGTGATCGTCAGCACAGATCAATCGGTGCTATTATTGTGATGAAGAAGATCACTATACAAATAAGTGCCCTGCAAGGAAGAGTTCCAAGGAGTTACAAGCAGCTCCAAGGCAAGGATGCGTCAACCCTTTGGATGCTCAGACAGTTGCAACTGCTGACAAGTTGCTGAGGGGTATGGGATTAGTTTTCAATAACTCTGTCAGTATATTATACGATTCGGGTGCAACCCATTGTTTATAGCACAAGCATGTGTGGATTGGTTGGGATTAGCATTGTCTCCGCTATCCGAGCCGATAACTATCTTAACGGCGGCTAAGGGTGGTGTCCAAACCCAATCTTTGTGTCAGAATTGTCTACATGTCATAGGAGACAGAAATTTCGTCGAAGGATTATTTGTTTGCCTATGAGAAGTATGGACATCGTTCTGGGTATGAATTGGGTGACTGTAAATCATGTTACAATCGGCTATGTAAATCAAACTTTCAGCTTCGCTTTTGAATCAGTTGAATTGCCAAAGACCAATTTCTGACGCAGTTATCTTTTTCACCTCAGCAAACCAGTCATTATCCCAAATTGCGGAAGCTTTCATTATTATGTTGTCTGCATCCATTGAAAATGGTTTAGATTTGTCATCTGTTCTAGTTGTGAAAGAATTTCTAGATGTTTTTCCGGATGAAGTTTCTCCTGTACCTCCTGACCGAGAGGTAGAGTTTTCTATAGAATTGGCTCTTGGCACAGGATCAATATCTATTGCTCCTTATCGAATGTCTCCTTTAGAATTAAAGGAATTGAAATCCCAACTTGAAGAGTTGACATCAAAGAAGTTTATTCGACCGAGTGCTTCTCCATGGGGTACTCCGGTGTTTTAAGTCAAAAAGAAAGATGGTAGCATGAGATTGTGCATTGAGTATCGACAACTCAACAAAGTGACGATCAAGAATAGGTATCCATTGCTATGGATAGACGATTTGCCTGATCAACTTCGAGGTGCGGTGGTGTTTTCAAAAAATTGATTTAATGTTGGGTTATCATCAGATAAAGGTTAGAGCCTTAGATATTCCGAAGACAGCTTTCCGTACTAAGTATGGACATTACGAGTTAGTAGTGATGCCTTTCAGTCTACCTAATGCTCCGGTGGTATTCATGGATTACATGAACCAAGTCTTCCACACGTACCTAAATCAGTTAGTAGTCGTTTTCATTGAGGATATCTTGGTGTTCCCGAACACCATTGAGGAGAATGTTGAACCTCTCCGCATTGTTCTTAATGTACTCCGAGAAAATAAATTGTATGCCAAGCCGTCTAAGTGTGACTTCTGGATGCCGGAAGTGAAGTTTTTGGGACGCGTGACTTCCCAATCGGGAGTTGCGGTGGATCCCAGTAAGGTGGGGGCTGTGTTGAACTGGGAACGACCAACGTCAGTCATTGAAATCAGAAGTTTTCTAAGTCTAAGGGTCAACCGTTTACGCGGGGTGCTGATTGTGAAAAATGTTTTCAAGAATTGAAGGTTTGGTTGACTTCTGCTCCAATCCTGATTCTTCCCGATCCGTCTTTGGGATTCCAAATTTACAGCGATGCTTCTGGGAAGGGTTTAGGATGTGTTCTCATGCAGAATCAGTAGGTGGTAGCTTATGCGTCCAGGCAATTGGAGACTCATGAGGAGAATTATCCGACTCATGATTTGGAATTGGCAGCTATTGTGTATGCACTGAAGATTTGGAGACGTTACTTGTATGGGTCTCGTTTTGATGTCTTTAGTGGTCACAAGAGTTTAAAGTATCTGTTTGATCAGAAAGAATTGAATATCATGCGAAGGAGATGAGTAGGGAATCCATTCATATGGCAGAGTTAATTATGCAAGAAATGGAATTGTTAGAGTCTTTTAGATCTATGTTGGGGTACATCCATAAGTTTCCACTTTAGTGGCAAGGTTTTGGTGTTAACCTTTCGCTTGCGAATGTTAACGATCAGATAGTATTATGTGATTCCGTTCGACAAGTCAAACGTGAATACGAATATAAAAGTGAGGTAACTGCTGACTGTTTTCACGTTGCAAATAACCATCAAAGGATAAATTGATGGATCTGTTTGCAAGTGACTGAAATTTCCGAAGTGAAGCTCGGCGTGCGGTATGGTAGTTTCGAAAAATCATTTTTGTGGAAAACCCGCATGCTAAAGTTAATTTTGGGAACGAATCAAGAGGTTAATAAAATCTGATTGAGGGAGAAAATCCTGGGAGGATTACTTAGGTTGAGGAGAAGTTCTCAATGCTGTGGACTAATTTGGAAAGGAATCGGGTGCGTTGTTGGTAAAAACCTCGTGATGAAGTTGCAATAGAGGAAAAAGAGCTCTGAGTTCTGTTTGAAAGTTGTTTTGAGAACAACAGAGGTGATTTTCATTGTTTTCAAGTTTATTTGATGTCCCCGCGGTTTATTTCTACGTTTAAGATAAACGTTTCTGGTAAATCCTCATTTCGACTTCTTTCGAAAAGTGTTATCTCGAAATCATGGGGGCGAGTCAAGAAGTTTCACAAGCGACTTTTCCGCCACATTGTCAGTGTGTAAGAGAACTGTTATGTAATTCTTAGAAAAATTGTTGAGAACGTGTTTACACCCTTCGAGAAAATCATGTTTGTACTTATCTCTAACGAGGAGTACCAATTTGTGGATCTCATATTCAACATATATTCTATCAAGTGTCTTGTATTAGACCATTTGATTTAGATTAATCAAAGTTGGGGAGCAAGCGAGGATAATTAGAATGAAGCTTCAAAAGTGTTTTCAAATGCGGTGCCGAGCCGATGTAGGCGAATGATGAGTTTCTCGTGAAGATTCGTAACCACAGAGTTCGTATCAAGGTAGTAGTAGATCATACTTGGAGATTGATGTGCCAACTTTGGGAAGATTTTCTACACTTATCTCGTTAATTCAAGATTGTGATCCAGCAACTTAAGATCTTTCTAAGAATGTCGATTCTCGGTTAGTCAGATGAAAGACTCGACGAAATTTTGAGGACAAAATTCTTTCAAGTTGGGGAGAATGTAACATCCTCAAAATAATTAATCGAATTATTTGGATGTTAACCCAATTGAATTAATTTAGTACTTGACTGGTAAATTTATTGAGTGCTAAAATTATTTATTGGTTGTCAACGGATCGTTAACCGGATAATACGGGTCAAGGAAGTTTTGGAATCGAAATAAGGGATTTAGATCAATATGGTAATTTGACCACGTTACCACTTATATATTAAATAAATAAATATATGTGTGTGTGTGTGTTAAAAGAAAGAATTAAGAAAGAAAAAGAAGAAAAGGAAGCGTACGAGACAGAGGGAGAAACAGAGAGAATGAGAGAAAAGAAAAGAGAAGAGAAAGAAAGGGTGAGGAGGAAGAAGAGGAAAAAGGGGAAAGTTAGGCTCATCAAAACGACTTCCTTCCAACACGAAAAATGCTCAGTGTTACTTCCTCTTCGATTTGGTACCAAGATCTTCATCATCAACTCACTCTCTCTCACTTTGCCATTTTCGAATTTTGAGACAAAATAGAGGGATTTTGTGGTGTTCATTTTCTCTTTGGGTCATGAAGCATGGAAACTTGAAATGGAAGCTTGGGTATTAAGGCTAGGGCGATTTTGAAGGAGCAAAGGTTAGGGATTGAGAAATCAAAATAATTGGGGTTTATGTGTGAATAGTGTCATGGAGGTTAGGGGAGGAAGATGATGAATAGTGTTCATGAAGGATTTCGGGGAATTCGGTTTTACAGTCAAAAGGTTTCTCGAGGTCGAGTGGGAAGCTTTGGGAGCGGATACAGATGTCGCCGAAGCGTGGAATTGATTCGGGGAGCGTTCGTGCGGTTATGTCAGAAAAGCGTTTTCACGGAAAGTCTCGGTGTTTCGTGATTTTCATCACGATAGGTGAGTTCTCCTCACGTTTAGGATTTTACATTTCGAATTAATTGATTTAATGTTTTATCGCTTTCGCTGGACTGGAATATTTCTTGATACTGTCTGATTCGGGTTAGGAATTGATCGGAGCGAGTCTCGGGTTGAGTCGTGTTGAAATGGAATTTTTAGTGATTTGATTTCGGAAGATTTTGAGTCAAAAACCATTATTTTTAAATATGTCGAATTTTGATGAAAATAGAATGTGTTGAGTCTTTGATTGGATTGGTTGATCGAGTGAGGACGTTGGATATGTTTTTGTACTATTTTGGTGTTAGGATTGGACTGGAACAGGTACCGGAAGTGATCGGAATTGATCGGAACGACGAAAAACGCAAAGCGGAATGAAAATAGAATGCTATCAAATGCGCACGATCCGTGCGCCCCAGGCGCACGAACCGTGCGTCTGGTTCTGTTTCTATTTCGCAAATTTTTATAATAGGGCGCACGACCCGTGCGTATGGGAACTCGGTCCGTGCGCAGCGTTCTGTCCAAGTTTTCCAAATCTGCTCGGAACGATCCCGATCGATTCCAATCATCTCCCAATCCTTTCCTAACCCTTCTTTAATGATATTAGGCTTATAATGCCATGATTTTGGGTATGTTTCAAAAGAGTTTTATAAAATACTTTTGATGTTCAAATCGTTTCGAAAAACCGAAATATAGTATACGTGTGAGGACATGTTTTTATCGAAAATAAAGCGGACTATGAGTCCTACGTGGTACGGTATGACTGACGCGAGATGATTATTATTTATTGTCTAAACCGGTCTACGATTCATGATATATATATATATATATATATATATATATATATATATATATATATATATATATCGACTATGGGAAACGGCCCGATATAGGTGTTATGTTCAATTATTGGTCTGAATGTAAATGAACTAAATGTTCATATGATTGTAGATATAGTCTTGGGGCAGTCGGTGGTACGTTACTGTTGTTTTGTAGTGTGTTCGCCGGGATTAGTCTTGGGGCAGTCGGTGACGCACTGAGTTATAGCAGATTCGCCGGGATTAGTCTTGGGGCAGTCGGTGGGATGCTATGTGTAAAATAATGCGGTTCATCGGGAGTTAGCGTTCGCGCAGTCGATGCCGTGTTGAGTTAACAATGTTTTAAAACTGGACCGAGAGCGCTAGTAGGGGTCTCGATAGAACTCACTGAGATTGTATCTCATTGTTTATATGTTGTGGTTTTACAGATAAACAGGGAAAGTGGAGATCCAAGAGGCACGAGTAGGTGGTACTTGGATGGCTGCTGAAGATTTAGCTTTTATGCTTAAGTTATGTTTTCCCTTGTTAGTTATGTATCACAACATTATGACTTTAACTGTTGTAAAAGTTATGTATTTATTTCCGCTTTCTTGTGCGATATTGAACACTGTATTTCACTGATGATTTATGGTCTTATTTATGTTTAAGACTGTCCTGTAGTTGTTCAGTGAAAATTTTATAGTGGTGTTCAGTATTTAAACAGGAAATGTATCTCTGATGTTTTAGGGATGGTGCACTTGGGTATTTTTACTCGATAAAATATACCGGGGTGTTACACATATGACAATGCGACTCATGATTCATGCATAGATACACATACTCAGAGCATTTAATTAATAAATACCATACCACCAAAATTATTATCACACAGAAATACCACATGTCGTAGCATCACAGCTACCTCGTAACTCTCACCTGTTTACAGCATCACAGCTGCCACATATCACCTGTACACATCACGCCAAACATCGCGCACAACCAAAACACACACACACACAGCACAGAAATTGGCGCACAGCACCACCAGACAACACCAGCACGACAGACACACGCAACACCACAAATTGGTGCACAGCACCACTAGACAATGCCTGAACTTACGCACTAGGGGCTCCCACACACAGGACACAAGGGCAGCGACAATAACCAGCACAACGTCCTATTCGTTCGACCATTTTACTAAACAGCTAAGGAGCAGTATTTCTCAGCAACTGTGCACGAACTCCGACAATTAATTTAGCATATCAAACGATGTCGGAATTTTGCAAACGAATATCCTCTGGAAATCTGGAGATGTCTAGTTTCTAGAAATAATTTTTATTTATTTGTTTAGGTACCCAAATAGTACATTTTTGCAAAATACTTCTCAGGGTATAGAAGTTCGACAGCTTCTGTTAGCTAAATTGTAACCAAGTTTTCTCTTTGAATTCTAAACCAAATGAAACGAAATCCGTGTCTAAATTGAAGCCCCGTGGGTCTGGTTTACAATGAGATAAAAATCATCCGAAACCGAGTTCGGTGGAAGGAGTTATGAACAAAACATTGAACCTATACCCATACGGTTTCATGCAGTTTTTCATATTCTTTTACCCATTTTGTAAAAATGTTTTCTCCAGTTATACTGACTCAAATTTAGCGAAACCAGTGCCTAAAGTGAAGGAAATCGTGTCTACTTCCCAATTGAACAAACCCGACGCAATTCAGGCCAATAATGAAGTCACAATCACAGAAATACTGGACAATTATCAAAACGGCTTCAAAACGAAATTTCAGCACATCATTCCCTCTTTGCACAACAACCACTAGAAACCAGGTTTTTAACGAATCCACATCACGATATGATCGACAACCACAACCCACCCGCCACTATCAAGAATCATCATCAACATCATATATCATCAAAATCAATCATCACATAAAGACAAACACCATTGAAGACTCAATAACAACACATCATGCGAAATAACAACAATAGCAACATCGCACCATCATCAATTTCAATCCAACATCGAAAATAATCCAACCAAACCCTAACTACCCATATACCCTCATCATAACCCATTATTAGTGTTAAAACCCACCCTTACCTCTATTGACGTAAGCTCCAGATTATGAAGAACGAGACACGAACACGAACTCACGAACACACGAACGGAACACGGCTTCCTCCTTAAAAGAAATCGCGCCTCTCCTTCTTCTCTCTTCTCTCCTAGCCGCGCACCACTCCCTCTCTTCTCCCTCTCTCAATTTCGCACAATTGTGAAGAATGAGGAGAGTCGCAGTTACTTTAGGGTTTAAGCTGTGGGCCCTCCCGCGCTGGGCTCACAGTTACACCCTCTCATTTTCCCAAATCAACCCCTCCCTCGTCATATTATTTATTATTCTCTTAATTAATTCCTATTTCACCTCCAATTTATTTTTAATAATTTAATTAATCAGTTAATTATTTTTGGGGCGTTACAACCCTCCCCCACTTAAATAATTTCGTCCTCGAAATTCTACGCTACCCACCAAACACAGATAACTAACACCAAATACAAACACAACACGCATCGAAAACATAAAAGGAAAAACTCACGACTCACCTGCCAAAACGAACACTTTTCCGGTAGACCTTTCTTTCTTTGGTTTCGGACACTGCGCACTAATGTGTCCTCCCTCTCCACAGTTGAAACAGAGTGCGTCCTTACGATCGCAGTCAGTTACCATATGACCCTCCTTGCCACACTTAAAGCATCTCTTCACATCACCTGGACAGTCTGGACGCTTATGACCAGCCTTCCCACACCTATAACATACCACACTAGCAGCAGCATCTCCCCCACTTGTTCTCGTGTCGTCAGCGGCCTTCCACTTCCCCTTTTCATTCGGGACATCGTACGGCTTACTACGATCCCAGGAAATCCTCTGCTTATCTCTCATGACCCTAGAATGGGCATTACTGTCTTCCTCAAATATCCTGCAGCTGTCAACTAGTTCAGAAAACACCCGGATCTTCTGGTACCCTATCGCTTTCTTAATGTCAGCCCGCAGTCCATTCTCAAACTTAATACATTTCGAAAATTCAGCAGCAGCTCCAACATAGTGCGGATAAAACTTGGATAACTCAGTGAACTTGGCAGCATACTCAGTCACTGACATACCACCCTGCTTCAGCTCCAAGAACTCAATTTCTTTCTTTCCGCGGACATCCTCAGGATAGTACTTTCTCAGAAATTCCCTGTTGAACACTTCCCAAGTGATCTCCTCATTTGCAGCCACCAACCTCTGCCTAGTCTCCAACCACCAGTCGTCAGCCTCCTCAGCTAACATGTGAGTACCATAGCGGACTTTCTGAGCTTCGGTGCAGTCCATCACCCTGAAAATCCTCTCCATTTCCTTCAGCCATGCTAACGCGCCATCAGGATCATACTTGCCCTTGAAAGTAGGAGGATTCTCCCTCTGAAAAGTGGCCAGACTGCGCGAACCAGCATCACCCTATTGATTCTGAACAACCTGAGCCATAGCCTGCATAGCAGCAGCAAGTGCAGCATCGTTCCGTCCTGCCATTTCAACATTGCAACAGAAACAGAAATAAAAAACGAGTAACAAAACTCAAATGCTACTCAACTTGACGACTCGACCACCGGCCGGACAGACCGAACTGCTCTGATACCACTAATGTAACACCCTTTTCTAAACCTCATTTATTTTAAATAAAATCAGAGTTCTTCGCAATTTAACTTCGCCATATTGAAAAAGGCGTTACACTTTACTCTCAAAAACGATCTCAATTAATAACGTCAGATAATTTCGAAATCTCATAGCAGCGGAAAAATAATCATCAAAACACGTCTTCACATTAAAGGGTCTTAAACCACAACTCGAAGTCTCAAATACATATTGATATCTAAATGAATAGTGTTTACGCCCCCCCGGTGTTACATTTCAGAGCGACGACACGACCCGACAGAAGATAGGAAAGCCGGAGACCTTCACTCGCAGTTACCCGCAGCGTTGCCAAGTAAGAGCAACATTCCAAGCAGAAGGGGTGAGCATTAACAGAAATAATAAGCAATGACAGCAGTAAATAAGTAGCAGGTAACTCACAGCAAGCACATAGAATTCAATGCATCATATCACGGCACAAGGCACAAACTCCATTAGTAAATAGATACCAACACTTGTTATAAATGGACTCATGAACGAATGCCACTCCTCTGGGCATATGCATGCGGTACCAATCTCGTAAAAGGCCACGACGGGCATACCACCAAAATAATCACGTGTTGTAGCATCACAGCTACCTCGAAGATGCATATGACAATGCGACTCATGATTCATGCATAGATACACATACTCAGAGCATTTAATTAATAAATACCATACCACCAAAATTATTATCACACAGAAATACCACGTGTCGTAGCATCACAGCTACCTCGTAACTCTCACCTGTTTACAGCATCACAGCTGCCACATATCACCTGTACACATCACGCCAAACAGCGCGCACAACCAAAACACACACACAGCACGGAAATTGGCGCACAGCACCACCAGACAACACCAGCACGACAGACACACGCAACACCACAAATTGGTGCACAGCACCACTAGACAATGCCTGAACTTACGCACTAGACGCGCCCACACACAGGACACAAGGGCAGCGACAATAACCAGCACAACGTCCTATTCGTTCGACCATTTTACTAAACAGCTAAGGAGCAGTATTTCTCAGCAACTGTGCACGAACTCCGACAATTAATTTAGCATATCAAACGATGTCGGAATTTTGCAAACGAATATCCTCTGGAAAGCTGGAGATGTCTAGTTTCTAGAAATAATTTTTAGTTATTTGTTTAGGTAACCAAATAGTACAGTTTTGCAAAATACTTCTCAGGGTACAGAAGTTCGACAGCTTCTGTTAGCTAAATTGTAACCCAGTTTTCTCTTTGAATTCTCAACCAAATGAAACGAGATCCGTGTCTAAATTGAAGCCCCGTGGGTCTGGTTTACAATGAGATAAAAATCATCAGAAACCGAATTCGGTGGAAGGAGTTATGAACAAAACATTGAACCTATAGCCATACGGTTTCATGCAGTTTTTCATATTCTTTTACCCATTTTGTAAAAATGTTTTCTCCAGTTATACTGACTCAAATTTAGCGAAACCAGTGCCTAAAGTGAAGGAAATCGTGTCTACTTCCCAATAAAACAAACCCCACGCAATTCGGGCCAATAATGAAGTCACAATCACAGAAATACTGGACACCTATCAAAACGGCTTCAAAACGAAATTTCAGCACATCAATTCCCTCTTTGCACAACAACCACTAGAAACCAGGTTTTTAACGAATCCACATCACGACATGATCGACAACCACAACCCACCCGCCACTATCAAGAATCATCATCAACATCATATATCATCAAAATCAATCATCACATAAAGACAAACACCATTGAAGACTCAATAACAACACATCATGCGAAATAACAACAATAGCAACATCGCACCATCATCAATTTCAATCCAACATCGCAAATAATCCAACCAAACCCTAACTACCCATATACCCTCATCATAACCCATTATTAGTGTTAAAACCCACCCTTACCTCTATTGACGTAAGCTCCAAATTATGAAGAACGAGACACGAACACGAACTCACAAACACACGAACGGAACACGGCTTCCTCCTTGAAAGAAATCGCGCCTCTCCTTCTTCTCTCTTCTCTCCTAGCCGCGCACCACTCCCTCTCTTCTCCCTCTCTCAATTTCGCACAATTGTGAAGAATGAGGAGAGTCGCAGTTACTTTAGGGTTTAAGCTGTGGGCCCTCCCGCGCTGGGCTCACAGTTACACCCTCTCATTTTCCCAAATCAACCCCTCCCTCGTCATATTATTTATTATTCTCTTAATTAATTCCTATTTCACCTCCAATTTATTTTTAATAATTTAATTAATCAGTTAATTATTTTTGGGGCGTTACAAAGGACATGAGGAGCTAAGAAAAATACAAGTCAGAATGGCCTTAGCAAGAAACAGATCAAACAAAGCAAAAAAAAAAAAGAAATAATGCCTCGTTGTCAATTTTCATATTAATTAATTCCTTACAACTCATGGGAGTGAACTTCTCCGGGAATTTAATATCCTACTTATAATCCTTTGGAAGGTATTTCTCAACGACTCCTGTTATTGGGTCACTTTGCCAATATAAGGGAAATTGTGGTGCACCGTTGAGTCTATGAGCATATCCGGGCAGAAGGCACTACCTCGAGCCCATAAAAACTTCTACTTGAAATCCTTGTATGACGAGACGTAGAGCGTCAAAAGGCTCCTACATAGACGACTGGTAAATGATATCCATGAACATTTGCCCTCACCCAAAGTCCGGAAAAAGGCAAAAAAATCCATACCTTTGGGTTCATTTTCAAAGCCTGACATAGAGCCTCAAAACCTATCATGAAGCCCCAACTATTCGAGTGGAGTTGTGTTGGAGCAGCTTTCTGATCCTGCAAGACCATGCACTCGAAGCGAGTAAAGGGCCTCTAGACCTTTAAATCCTCAAACAGACAGGAATACACTTAGGTGGCCTCATTCACCAATCCCTTTGGCCGCATCACACACCAGTTCTCTGGCTTTATAGTGGTCGAGCACCAAATCATCCTCGTTCCTAGTTGAGGATAACCTTTCGCCCTTTTAGAACACCCTCACCGAATCCTCACTTTGGAAAGTGGAGGTGATTTCCCGGGCCTCCAAACACGCCCACTCCACAACCTCTAGTTCAGAGTCCATTATAACCTTAACCTTTTGAGGGAAGTCCAAGAGGCGTAGTCCTTTGCTCTCCTGAAATCCTAAGAAACAAGACGTAACACGCTCTCTCTCCTCTGTTTGAAATGACATAATGGCTGCAAGCGTGTTCCCAAGGCGCAGAAAGACATGCCCCTTCACCTGAACCACAAGTCAACCATCATCCTTTCAAAAATCATATATAGTTGTTGGAGTTTCCTCTAATTGAAAAAAGGAAAAAAGGCACAGTTTTGTAGGGACTCAGTAGGGCAAAAGAAGGATGAGGTTTTTAAACTTGAAGGCTTGACAACAAGTTTTAAAGTGCTTCGCCCCCTTTATAGGATTTGAATGGACTTTGTACACTTCTGAAATTTGACAAGACTTCAAGGACTTTTAGCATTCATTCAAATTTAAAAGAGTTCAAAGCAAAATAACAAAAAAAACAATAATATTGGGATAAAAAAGTAAAATCAATATCATTAATAGTTAATTCACTATATTTTCATGTCATCCTAAGTAACATTTCTCCACATATTCATAAGTTTTCTTGTGGCGATCATTCTGAAATTTTAAAACATTTCATTATAATTGTATAATTCCTCATCGAATAAATCAAAAATAAGAGCCTGCATACATGTTGCACTACCTCTTGAAAAATAAAAATAATTGCATTAGGATCAAACATTTATTTCTTCATGCATGCATGTATTTGCATTTTCCATACATATCTGTTATCATGGGCATTATATTTTGCTAGAAAATAAAAAACCACCATAGAACGAATCACTTGTTTTCATATACATCTCGTTCTCATGGTACTAACAGGCATATCATCATCATCCAAAAAAAAAACAAAGACACTACATATTTGCCCAACTTGCATCATCTTGCATACTCATATAGAAACAATATACTATATTCATTACTCCTCTTCGTGCAAAAAAAAATATAAAAATAAAAACAAAAGCTCTTCGTTCTTAATCGCCTCGAATGCATTAGTCATCTTGCATACATCATTTCCAAATAAAAGAAAATAAAAGTAATGCCACTTTCTTGAATTATTCATCATCATATTGCATTGCCTCCGAAAAATCATTTTGGATAGTCAATCTTTTCAAGTGATCATTCACATTCCATGCATTTGCGTCATGCAACATTATTCATTCATTCATACATTGCATTTTGTTTTTTAATGAAAAAGGAAAGAATAAAAAAAGCATGACCACAATTAGAAAAATTGTGATAAATAATTGAATATCTCATTTAGCATGCATTTCCATTCATTCATAATCATTCACAAAAATCATCATCAAATAATGTAGACATTTCATCATTTGCAACATCATGAGATGCATGTAAAAACATAGCATTCATACATCATCTCACTCATCCTAATAAATAAATAAAAACCGCTGTTTCATCGATCATTCATGCGTCATTTCATCCATTATTTCAGCATGCATCATTTCACAAAAATTATGAGGCCCTGCATCAGCCACATGCTGCATTGCCCCCAAAAAAAAACTCATTTAGAATAATTGGTCTTTCCAAGTGATCATTCATGCGCGCATTTCATGCATTTGCATCTGCATTTTCATCATGCATATCTATCACCATGTGTTTATTCATGCATTAGGACACAACGGGCATGTAATTTATTTATCCTCGTTGCATGAGTATAGTTAATCTTTTAACTAGAAAAAATCATCATGCATTCATAATAGGAATAAAATCGTTGGTCTTTTCAAGTGATCAGTTCCTCCATGCACTTCATACATTTGCATTTTCATCGTACATATCCATCATCGTGTTCTAAAACAAAACAAAAATCAAAATATATCATCACTCTTTTTCATGCATCATTGAGCATCCAATAAAAATGGGAATTTGTGACTTTGCATCCTTCACAGGTTGCATTGCCTTCAAAGATCATTTAGAATCATTGGGTTATTTCCAAATGATCGTGCATTCACGTGTTTCATGCATTTGCATTTTCATCACGCATATACATGATCATGTGTTCATCCATACATAAAAAAAACATGAGCATTGCTTCTTCAAAAAAAATGGATGAGAGATGAGACGAAATTGATTATTTTTCTTTGGAAAAGTTTTAGCTGTACAAAACACTGTCAAACTCAGTTGCAAACTCAGGGTGTTTTCGAGACACTCAATTTTCAAAGATTTTGCAGCTCGTTCACAAATTTTTACCAGCAAAACGATGCATCTTATCAGTCCCATGATAAACGATCAAAATGGTCCATTTTGTTAACCAATGTGTTATCAAAAATTTCTTCTATCATGTCGCTAACTATGTTAATTCTCTGTGAAGCATTCGTATAGTGAACTTGTATGCAACACGCATTTACTCTTGTTTGAGTCAGTTAGTGTCCGTATCTTTCCCATCATCATTCCTTGTTCATGTCCAGTCCCACCCCGACCATCCCATAAGGTGCATATTCTCCACACAAGTACCTAGTTAACCATTTGGTTTGTTCTCAATGATGAAATTTCATGAGCTAACACTTTAGGCCCCAAGCTGGGGTAAATTTATGATCACTAGATATCTTGTCAACATTGTATTCCCTTGATGTAAGTCCTTTGCAAAAAATCAAATAAGCCTGTTAGGTTGAAAACTCGCAAGAGCAGCCTAAGCAAAAATTAGGGCCAATAAAAGAAATAAAGAGAAAAAAGCGGATATATAAAATTAAATAATTTTCGTCCTTGAATTAATTTTTGAGAAAAACAAGCAATCATGATTTGAAATAAAGTTTGGTCGTCTTCCCGTATCCTCAAAAAAAATATTTTTTTACTACCCCTTTGAGCCAAAAAAAATCAAAAAATCTTTCAGTCACCCTAGACAAGGCTCAATTCCACATCAAAAATGGTGTGTCACTCTTATCAGCTCACTCTATTCAGAAAAAAAAGAAAAAAAAAGATCACAAAAAGAGTGAATCTCAAAAAAAGGATTGAAAAAGAAATCCTCAAAAAGAAAAAAGCAAAAGCAGTAGAAATTGTGAGCTGATACATAATATCACCAAACACAGAAGATATCCTTGTCCGAATGAACCCTCAAACACTTTTTGGACCTACTCATCCTTTCTTTCATAAGAGGTCATTGTCTCATTAAGCCCTCAAACACTCTTTTGGACCCAATTGCCATTTCTTTCATAAACCCTAACCATTGGCCATGTTACAACCCTAAAAAAGGTCCATTCAAGTCGATGATTGATTGCTTTCATTTTCTCAAAGTTTTAATTTTAGGGCAAATAAGTTTATTTATTTACAATATATTTGCTCAAAAAAAAAATCAAAAAAAGAAAAAAAAAGAAATAAAACAACCCAAAGAGCTTGCACTCCAATGTTCGTTCAAATCGCACGGATATCAAGACAAGGTTCAATGATCACCAATTGAAATTCTCATCATATCAAAAGAAAAAAACTCAAGACTGTCACAGTCTTTGGGATTCACCTAAAAGAGAACCAAAAGTTTATACTAGGACCATCACCTAGATCCCAAAGTGGGGCAGGCACACCTTCCACCTTTCATGCTTCTTGAACTTGGAAAATGTCTGGCATCCATCCAATTCATATACCCCATCTAACCATACGACCAATTCCAAAGACCCATGACCCTAACTCAGTTACCTTTCATAACCCCACTAAAAGCAATCACTTAAATATCATTCCAAAGTGGGGCAGTCCCATCACTCTTCACTTCACCTAAAGTCGGAGAAATTCGCTCTACACCCATCTCACCCCCTTGTCATATCCCCATCCACACACAACCATGCCGAGGCATCTTCTCAACCCATTATCATAAATACAGCCCTTCACAATGTTACTCCAGCCGGGGCAGCCTTGCTCTCGTCAAGATTGGGGCAGCACCAAACGTCATTGGTTGAGACAGAATCTCTTGCTTGCCAACCTTCATCCCAAAGTCATGGAATTCCCAATTCATTATCTCCCCCACACCCCTTGTTTTGTCATCACTAGACAGGGGCAGACTATTCGATCACCTTCACTGGTAGTCTAAATCGGGGCAGTTCCACATTTCTTGAGTTGGAAAAAACCTACATTTCGTGACTTTGGGGAAAACCTACCGTTCATCCCATCGCGTGTCATATCTTTCTTACCAAGTCAACTGATTCATTCATCTGTATTCGTACTGCTCTACACGTCTACTAAACAATGCTTCAAAGAGAGAGAACACAAGTTAACAATGTGACGCTGAACACTCACTCTGTTAACTTTGTGGACCTAAAATTCAATCAATCATGGGACACCGTAAGGGAAGAACAAGCGTGAACGAGTCTGTAAATACAGTCAAGTGCGGTTGCACATCAGTGACTGTAAATAACAACATTGAGATTGTCAGAGCTTGAATTCAAATCAAATCCAATTTTTTTTCTTTCCAAGGAACGATTATTGCAAAATATTCACTTCTGTGCCTCTTGCATCAAAAGCCTCATCTCTCATCATTACAAAAATCGTTTTGCATCATCAATAAAATCATAGCATAAATCATCCCGCCATACAACCATGCATCCAATGTGATGACTACCCAAATAAATGGTTGTCCGTGTATGTGATTTCGGGTTGAATAACACATGCAATATATCCGTAAACTGAATTGGAAGAATAAAAGATAAGAACAATAAAGAAGAAATAAGGAAAATATGGAGAAGATAAGAAATGGAATGGCGCCACACTCTTAATTCATTGAGAGAAAGAAGAAGTGATAAGCCTAGGGAATGATCGCCACAAGAAAACTTAGTTTCTTGATAAGACCTAGAGGAGGTTCAACAAAGAACCAAAGAGAGACATACTCTCAAACACAATACACAACGTATTAGTTTTTAAAATTCTGAAATCTTAGTTTTTATTCTCATAGATATTTGGGCTGAGCAGGTAAGGATAAGATATTTGGAAGCCTTGAAGGAATGAAGGTAAAGCACCGAGGTACTGCAAGACTCAGATTGATGGCCACCTTGTGTGAAATTTGGCCAATTATTAGCTTTCCAATTTGGGATTCTGGTTGTAACTTGTATTTTTTTGTATTTTTTTTTGTAAAAGATGAATTATGGGAAAGGAAATGAAAGGGAATTTCGTGGGTTTAGGGAAATGGAAAAATATGCTCAACAATAGATAGTATTCTTTGTGATTTTTGTGAAGAAAATGGAATGAAGATAAGGGGCGCCGCCTTGTCTAATCCAAGACTAGGATAAGCCTATGAATGTGAGGATCACCATAAGAAAAGGATTTCTTGATAAAGATCAAATAAAATGGCTCAATCCAGAACCTAGAGAGTATGAACTCAAAATATGGATAAAATCTTTGTTAACTTTTTATTGACTCTTACACCTCCTATTTGTAATAAGAAAGGTGTTTGTTGTTACAAATATGGAAGACATAAAGCTAATTTCGAAAATTACAAGTATCCCAGGCTTAGTCATTCAGATTTTGCAAGGAATCCTAAGCTAGTGTAATAAAAATCAATTACAAACAATTCAAGACTAGGAAAGGTTACACAAACACAACTTAATGGGAATTACACTCCATAATGCTCCAATAATGAGGTGTTGTAGCATTTATTCCTTTGTCTTGTAACTCTTTGGCTTTGATTGTCATGAATGTCTTCATTTGATTGTATTTATCCCTTTGTCTTGTAACTCCTTAGCTGTGATTGTCATGAATGTCTTCCATTGATTGCAACAATTATTGACTCCATCATCACATATGGAATATGTGACTCACTACACCACTTAAAGTGGATTAAACACACCAAAATTTAACTAAGTGCATTGTTTCCAAATATCAATTGGTCACATGCAATTTTATTCAATTAAAATAAAATGACTTAGATGCCTTTTTTTGATCATGCAACTTGCGCCTCCTCCATAGCTTGTATGACAAGCATGGTTTTTGGTGCAATTACATTTTTTCCCTCAATTGACATTGCATTGGTTATGAATTGGACTAAGCTTTCTTGGATTCTCCTTGCCCTTGCCATAGTCATTGGACCTCCTAAGCTTTGAAGGGCATCTTGGTGTTCCATGTCCTCATCATTTCCTCCCTCTTGAGAAGAATTCGATCTCGAATTGAAATCCTCATCACCTACATCAAAAGGAGACAAGTCAGCAACATTAAAAGTGGCACTAACACCATACTCACCGGGAAGGTCCACTTTATAAGCATTATCATTGACTTTTGCGACTACTTGAAAAGGACCATCACCCCTAGGCATTAATTTGGATTTCCTTTGTATGGAAAACCTTTCTTTCCTCATATGAACCCAAACCCAATCCCCGGGTTCAAAAATGACTTGTTTGCGCCCTTTATTGGCCCTTTTGGCATAGCCTTCATTTTTCTTTTCAATTTGCATTTTGATTTTCTCGTGCAAACTTTTGACAAATTCAGCTTTGGCTTTGCCATCTTTATGCTTCAAGAGAGATATGTTAGGTAATGGTAAAAGATCAAGAGGAGTTAAAGGATTATAACCATACACAATCTCAATTGGGGAGTGATTTGTGGTACTATGGACAACCCTATTATAAGCAAACTCAATATGTGGCAGTCATGTTTCCCACATTTTCAAATTCTTTGAAAGCACAGCCCTTAAAAGAGTAGAGAGAGTTCGGTTTACTACCTCAGTTTGCCCATCCGTTTGGGGATGACAAGCTGTAGAGAATAGTAACTTAGTTTCCACCTTACCCCACAAAGTTTTCCAGAAGTGGCTTAGAAATTTAGTGTCTCGGTCGGACACTATGCTTTTTGGTAAGCCATGTAGGCGCACCACTTCTTTGAAAAACAAATCAGCATCGTGGCAAGCATCATCCACCTTTTTGCATGGAATGAAATGTGCCATCTTTGAAAACCTGTCCACAACAACAAAAATAGAATCTCTCCTGTTCTTTGTTCTAGGTAACCCTAAGACAAAGTCCATGGAAAGGTCAATCCAAGGATATTCGGGAACGGGCAATGGAGTATATAAACCATGGGGCATAACTTTGGATTTGGCCTTCTTGCAAACAATGCATCTGTCACAATATTTTTGCACATCAACTTTCATGTGAGGCCAATAAAAATGTTCTTTCAAAATTTCCAAAGTTTTAGGAACAGCAAAATGTCCCATTAAACCCCCTTCATGCGCCTCTTTGACTAAGAGTTCTCTAATGGATCCTTTTGGCACACACAACCTTTTTTCTTTAAACAAATAATCATTGTGCCTAAAAAATCCATTATGGGCAGCATGAACACATTCAGCGTATTTAACAGAAAAATCAAGATCATGCTCATACAATTCCTTAATGTGTTCAAGACCAAAAATTTTAGTTTCAAGGGTAGAGAGTAAGGCGTACCTTCTTGACAATGCATCAGCCACAACATTGGCTTTACCCTTCTTATGCTTAATTACATAAGGAAATTGCTCCAAAAATTCAACCCATTTAGCATGCCTCTTGTTCAACTTACTTTGTCCTTTTAGATACTTCAAGGACTCATGATCACTATGAAAGACAAATTTTTTGGGCAGTAAATAATGTTGCCATGTTTGCAATGCCCTTACTAAGGCATACAATTCCTTATCATAAGTTGAGTAATTTAGGGCAATCCCTTTTAATTTCTCACTAAAATAAGCAATTGAATGACCTTCTTGCATCATAACAGCCCCAATTCCAACATTGGAAGCATCACACTCAATTTCAAAAGATTTTGAAATATTGGGCAATGCTAGAATTGGTGCTTGGGTGAGCTATTCTTTAAGGATAGAAAAAGCTTGTTCTTGTTTCTCACCCCCATTTAAAACCAATTTCTTTTTTAACAATTTCATTAAGAGGTGCATCAATAGTACTAAAATCCTTGACAAACCTCCTATAGAAACTTGCTAAACCATGAAAACTTCTTACCTCAGTCATACTTTTGGGAGTTGGCCATTCTTGGATTGCCTTCACCTTTGCTTCATCCCCATGTACTCCTTGAGAGCTTATGACAAAACCTAGAAAAATAACTTGATCCGTGCAAAAAACACATTTTTCCAAGTTTTCATATAAACTTTCTTTTCTTAGCACATTTAAAACAACCCTTAGAAGAATGCAATGGTCCTCTAAATTTTTCCTATATATCAAGATATAATCAAAATATACAACAACAAATTTTCCCAAAATTTCCCTCAAAACATGGTTCATTAATCTCATGAAAGTGTTGGGTGCATTAGATAATCCAAAAGGCATAACTAACCACTCATATAAACTATATTTAGTTTTGAAAGCAGTTTTCCACTCATCCCCTTCCCTTATCCTAATTTGATGATATCCACTTTTCAAATCAATTTTGGAAACTAAACATGCACCAAACAATTCATCAAGCAAGTCATCTAACTTAGGTATTGGATGCCTATACTTGACAGTGATATTATTAACAGCCCTACAATCAGTGCACATTCTCCAACTATCATCTTTCTTAGGAACTAAAATAACAGGAATAGCACATGGACTTAAACTTTCTCTTACCCAACCTTTACTTACCAACTCAGCCACTTGTTTTTGTATCTCTTGTGTTTGTTGTGGATTGCTCCGATAGGCTGACCTATTAGGCAAAGCGGCCCCTGGGACGAGATCAATATGGTGCTCAATCCCTCGTAAAGGTGGCAGCCCGCTTGGTACTTCCTTAGGAAACAATTCCTCAAATTCCTGCAAAAGAAAATTTATGCAACTAGGCATTTCTTGAGTGTTAGGTAAATTGTCCAGCAAAGCCACCTCTTTGCTAAAAAGCAAATATAGGGGCTGACTTGTAAAAATGGCATTTTTAACCTCCCCTTTTGTCGCCATCAAACTTTCTTTCTTTTTTTCATCCATCTTTTTTTTTGTCACTCTTTTTCTTTGGCGATCTCTTCTTCTTTTTCTTTTTCTTTTTCACATTTTTCTCTCAATATTTTTTGATCATCTCTCACCTCACTTGGACTTAAAAGAGCCAATACAATACATTTTCCATGATGAACAAAAGAATACTTGTTGGTACGCCCTTCATGATTGGCATTTTTATCAAATTGCCAAGGCCTTCCCAACAAGAGATGGCTAGCCTCCATAGGAACTACATCACAAACAGCCACATCCTCATACATACTAACTGAAAAAGAAATTTCTACTAACTTATCAACAATCATTTCAATATCATTGACAAGCCATTGAAGTTTATATGGTTTGGGATGTGGTTTAGTTTCTAGTTGAAGTTTAGAAACTAACCTTGTGCTAGCAACATTAGTACAACTCCCACTATCAATAATAAGGGAACATACCTTGCCTTGTACAAGACACCTTGAGTGAAATATGTTCTCCCTTTGTGTTGTATCTTCCTCCTTTACCACGGCCTCCAACAACCTTTTCATCATTAGTAACTCTCCACTAGGTATTTGGGTCTCCTCCTCATCAATATCCCCTTCTTCAACCTCTTGGTCCTCCTCCTCAACCTCCTCTACAAGCATAACTCTTTTGGTAGGACATTGAGATGCTATGTGTCCTAAACCTTGGCACTTGTAACACCTTGGCACTTGTAACACTTAACAACCCGGTTAGTTGAAACAACTTGAGAAGGACTAGTTGTAGTGTTTTTACCTTTTGGGTCAGCCGCGGTTTCTTTGGATGATGAACTTCCTTCGCTCTTAACATTGCTCTTCCAGTTTTGAGGATTGGAAGTGGTAGTGCTTCTTCTTAGTTGGCCCTTCCTCTTGAGTTGTTGTTCTATCTTTGTGGCTTGGTGAACCAAATCGTCTATTTGAACATAGTGTTATAGTTCCACTATGTTACTTATATCACGATTTAGGCCATGCAAGAATCTGGCCATGGTTGCTTCTTCATCCTCCTCCACATTTGCTCTAACTTTTGCCACCTCCATCTCCTTGTAGTACTCATCAACACTTCTGTTGCCTTGGGTGAGTCGCTGTAATTTGTTGTGCAACTCTCTGTTGTAGTATGATGGAATGAACCTCTTCCTCATGAGCCTCTTCATTTCCTCCCATGTGGCAATGGCTGGCTCATTGTGCCTTCTCCTCTCCTTTGTCAATTGATCCCACCACACCAAAGCATAATCTGTAAATTCAATGGAAGCAACCTGCACTTTTTGAAGATCAGTGTAATTGTTACAGGAGAAAATTTGTTCAATTTTAGTTTCCCATTTCAAATACTCATCCGCATCATTTTTTCCAACAAATTGTGGTACTTTAATTTTTATACCACCCAACCTATCTTCTCTAGGTTCATCACGTCTTCTTCTCCGACCCTCCTCATCACTACTATTCTGTCTATTTTCTAACTGATCAATTCTTTCATGTATACCTTCCACTTCCTCTTTCAAAAGTTCTTTCATTTTTGCCGTGAGGGCTTCTAAAAGTAATCTATTTTGAGGATCCATGACTCTCACCGTTCTTTAAAGAAACCAGACTATGATCAATAACAAAGAAAACAATTTCAAATAATAATCCACACACACAAAAAGCTTGGAAAGGAAAAAGTCTTGAAAACAAAGTTTGAGGGATTAGAACAAAAAAGAATAAAATTTAGGGTAAGGAAGAAAAAAACAACAAGAATATTTTTTTTTGATATATTTTTTTTTTCGATTTTTTTGAACTCAAACAACAATGAAAACAAAAGCTGAAATTGTTGAACAAACTAGAACCTTGCTTTGATACCAAATGATGGCCACCTTGTGTGAAAGTTGGCCAATTCTTAGCTTTTCAATTTGGGATTCTGGTTGTAACTTGTATTTTTTTGTAAAAAATGAATTATTGGAAAGGAAATGAAAGGGAATTTCGTGGGTTTAGGGAAATGGAAAAATATGCTCAACAATAAATAGTATTCTTTGTGATTTTTGTGAAGAAAAGGGAATGAAGATAAGGGGCGCCACCTTGTCTAATCCAAGACTAGGATAAGCCTATGAATGTGAGGATCACCGCAAGAAAAGGATTTCTTGATAAAGATCAAATAAAATGGTTCAATCTAGAACCTAGAGAGTATGAACTCAAAATATGGATAAAATCTTTGTTAACTTTTTTTTACATCTCCTATTTGTAATAAGAAAGGTGTTTGTTGTTACAAATATGGAAGACATAAAGCTAATTTCAAAAATTACAAGTATCCTAGGCTTAGTCATTCAGATTTTGCAAGGAATCCTAAGCTAGTGTAATAGAAATCAATTACAAACAATTCAAGACTAGGAAAGGTTACACAAACACAACTTAATGGGAATTACACTCCATAATGCTCCAATAATGAGGTGTTGTAGCATTTATTCCTTTGTCTTGTAACTCTTTGGCTTTGATTGTCATGAATGTCTTCATTTGATTGTATTTATCCCTTTGTCTTGTAACTCCTTAGCTTTGATTGTCATGAATGTCTTCCATTGATTGCAACAATTATTGACTCAATCATCACATATGGAATATGTGACTCACTACACCACTTAAAGTGGATTAAACATACCAAAAATTAACTAAGTGCATTGTTTCCAAATATCAATTGGTCACATGCAATTTTATTCAATTAAAATAAAATGACTTAGATGCCTTTTTTTGGTCATGCAACTTGCGCCTCCTCCATAGCTTGTCTGACAAGCATGGTTTTGGGTGCAATTACATTTTTGCCCTCAATTGACATTGCCTTGGTTATGAATTGGACTAAACTTTCTTGGATTCTCCTTGCCCTTGCCCTAGTCATTGGACCTCCTAAGCTTTGAAGGGCATCTTGACGTTCCATGTCCTCATCACGGATGGAGGGAGCCTCGACCACAAAATGACTCGGCTGAGGAACCAACGGCCGAATTTCTAGGATTAGGCTTAATTACAACCGTTGATCACGATTAATCCAACAACGGGCAGATGTAGGCTCGAATAGTGGCCAATGAAGGCTCATGTATATATATAGTAGTACTTGTTTATTTTTAAACACACATCAATCAATACACAAGTCTTTTACTTACTTTATCTTTTCTTTATCGCTTTTCTTTATGTTTTCTTAGTCTCGTAGATAATCCAATACACACTCCCTCTCACACCTAACCTAACGACTCTTTGGAGGAGTTAGGGAACCCATAGTCGATGAACAAAGTTCCTTCCTCAGTGCAATCACTTGAAGAAAAAGGAATCACTAATTGTCCAAACCTCTGGCCGATTCCACGGCTAGGATCAAAGTGTTTGACGACAACACAGTCAACAAGAGGCGTTTCCCGAGGAAGAAAAGTCATCGGTCAAAAAGCTGACCGGTCGCATTATCGACAGGCGGAGAAGTCGAGGCCTGAGTAAATAGAGCTCAGACCCACCTTTGATGTTGAAAAGATGTGGCATTACACCACAACAGTATTGAGCCCATTCTCACAAAATACGTGCTCAGACAATCTTGAAACTACGAGCATAAGAAATTCAACGTACCGATCCTAAGACGCGTGCTCGGAACCGAGCCTCTGTAAAGGATTCAGAAGGTACACTGTTGGGAAACCAAATCATGTACGAAATGAGAAGAACAAGAAAAGCAAAGGGAGAAATAGAAATACGAAAAACCCTCATTTCATTGATAAAGCCCAAAGGATGTTTTCATTACAAGCGCCTCAGATAGAGAGGACTTTTCAAAATACAAAGAACAGAAAAATTACATGTTGACGGGGGCATTCCTCTCGACCTCTTTAACTTAGGAGTCTTCAACGACCTCAGGTTCAACAAAAGGAGTCGCCTCGTTTCCTTACCTCATTTGCAATGGTATTGGGGGAATCCTTGTTTCCTACCTCCTCAGCAACTGGCTTAGCAACACCCCCAGCAATCTCCTCAACAGTCTGGGCATCTTGGACCACCTTGAAAAGATCCATGGGAGACAAATCAAGCTTAGGGCCTAAGACCTCCTTTGCAGACTCAAAGCCTTCCTCATGGGCTAGTGCTGCCTGGGTTTCCAGCTAAATGATCAGACCTTAGAGCTCGACTTCCTGGGCAACCAGAGCCTCCTTCTTCGAGATCCATTGGTTCTAAAGCTCCTACAAAGCATCCTGACTAGCCACTGTGAGCATCAGACTCCCCTAAGACTTAGTTAGCTTCCGCCTAGACGAAGCCAAATCATGAGACAAGTCTTTTTGGGTCAGTTCGGTGTTCTCAGCCCTCTTCCTACAAGAGACCTCTGACTTCTTCTGCTTTCAGAGTCCCTCCAGACCTCCAACCTCAACAAGGTCTTTCCCGATCTCTGTCTTCTCCCGATCGCGGTTGGTAATTTGGGTCTCTAGAAAAGAACCCATGGAAGCCACACAAAGAGCGTAAGAGATAGTCGCTCAGCACACCCCAACCTCACTTGAGTGTTGTGTTGTGTCCAGGAAATTGCCATTGAGTGTTGTGTCCGACAATGAATCGCTTGGCTCGGGCCTATCATCAGAAAACTCCTTCAGATGCTCAGAATAACAGGACCCGTTGGGAATGCTCAATTTGATACCCCCCTGAGGCCCCCTGGCTACTTTGGAAGGGCGGACCTCGAAAGACGATGGAAGATCACTTGCGGTAGGGGTCGTCCTCCTGCCCGGTTTAGGCTAAGGAGTCCTCTCCCGAGTGGCAGACACATTTTCGGGGAAGGCAGAATAGAGCTCGGACCTCTAGTGCTACCCCTTCTTGGGACCGCAGAACCACTTGCAACAGACTTTCCCCTTTTGGATGCTTCCAGGCGGGCTCAAACAGTGGCTCGGTCCATGTTTCTAAGTAAGTTATCTGAAAATGGACAAAGTAAAGGTCAACATTTGCACAAAGAAAATACAGCACACGAGCAATCAAAAACAAATAGGGCTCACCCATAAAAGACAGCCAACCATGTAGTTGATGTCGAGCTATCAAAGTTTTGGTATCAATCTCGGGCAACTTCTCGCGGCACCTACGAAAGCTTAGTCTTGAGGAGAAATCCTATCAAACTTGACCTCTTTAATGGGACAAGGAAACCGAGTCCTGTAAAATGTACAATGTCTTTCACCCTCCCGAGTCCAGAAGAGCTTTGTTTTAGCTCGAACCCGGAAGAATTTTGTTTTCTAATGTCTGACAGAAGAATCAAAAAGCTTAAGGAAGCCTCAGCCTGACATCTGGTTGAGCGAGCACCACTATAAAAGGTAACTCACCTTCAATTCAAAAAGTAGAAGAAGATGAGGGCCCGGGCGTCAACGCCGTAGTAGAAGTAGATGAGCTCGAAGGCTCAGATGAACGGCCAACTGTTGGGATGAACCTGCGAAGGAGCAAGATTGACCCACCCGAGCACCTCTCACTCGAAGACGGTAAATAGGAGTTAAATTTTGATCCGACGTAGCATCGCGTCCTACAAATATACGTGGTCGGGAAGATCTTTAGAAGAACAAAAATGGAACACTCTCTCATCAGGCTAGAAAAATCAAGATGCACTCTCTTCTCGTAGTGCTCGTCCTTGGAAATGCTGGGTACTGATCTGCGAAGTACCTCAATATACTATTCGCTTCAGTACGCCGATTCTATGTCCACGGTGGGATCGACCCAAGAGTAATCGGGGAGATGACAAACGTCACTCCAATTTTTCTTTGGCTTTTGGATGGACAACATAATCTCTCCCGGGTATGCCATCGGTACGCCGCCACACTCAACGTTAGAAATTCTCAAACCCTCAGAGAGACCTTAGTTTGCCAAACGTGTATTGTCGGTCGGTACATAAGAGGCCTCTTCGATAACCTCCTTAACCCCTACAGGTTGATGGAGGGGAGAGTACATGAGCGAAGAAAAGAGGAAGAAGAAGAAGAGGACAAGACTATAGTGGGTTCCGCAGGCAATATAACACAAAGGGGAGTGGGTTTAGGATCCATAAACAAAAAAAAAGGGAACTGAATAAATAACGGGGAAGAAGAGACTAACCTGGAATACTCATAAAGCTTGAAACCTGGCTTATGGAGAGCGAAATTTCGAGGAAGTTGTGGGAGCTTTGCATTGGAGACTTAAGAAATTCATAAAGAAGAAGAAGAAGAAGGAGAGTTTCTCTCCCTTTTATAGGCCACTCCATCAATCTCGGGACAATCGAGTCGTTGAAGACCAATAGACGCCTATTTTCACCGCGAGATCTAATGGTCCGGATTAGATAAAGGAACCGACGCGCCTGATCGGTTGGATCAAAATGGGGCACTTCGTATCAAATTCTGGGATTAGCGCCTGGTGTGACACGAGTCGTCACACGCCGCCAGATACGTTGTATCAAGACACCCAAGCATTCTTGAGGCATGTCATGAATCTTCCCTGAGAAGCACAAACGATTCCACTACCCCGGTAGCTTAGCTCGAAGAGGAACATCTCAGGATATTCTTTAGACTTTCATTTCTTATAGAATCAAAAGTCTAGGGGGCTTGTGTTTGATGTGTGAAAACAATATCTGCAAGTATACACTGTCGCAACAAGTAATAAAGAGTAAGTAGAGATCGTTCCCACATGGATTGTTGAGTTCTTTTCTATATTTAATTAGCAAGTAAGCCATTGAGTAAAAACAAAGTAAAATAACAAGCTGTAGAACCCAATTTTATCAACAAACAATAACTAAAATAAATGATTAGTAGAAATCCAGAATAAGAGTAAGTTGGGAATGCCTTCACTATGAAAATTCATAATAATGGTTTAATGTTGTATCTGATGCTGCAGCACTAGGTGCTGTCGCAACAGTTGCTATTTTTTCAAATATTTTCACTAGGGTTTTGCTTCAAATATTCTATACTTTTCCTCCTCTGAACCAGCCTCTCAAATGAAGAAGATGAGCTGCCTTTTATAGTGTTAGGGTTGAGAAAGGCGTGGAAAACTTTTTAATACCCATATTTTGTCTTCTAGTGTGCCCAAAAATACTATGTGCTCAACTAAAAGGAGAATATTCTGGATAAAGGTGCTGGTCTCCATTCAGGACATGTCCGTCGTTTTTTGACAGCTGTCAGGCGCTGAATTTAGCGCTAAAATTGCCTCCAGTGTTTTCTCTCTCATCTGTCGCAGGAACTGATGTTGTCGCATCACATGCTGCAACATTAATGCTAAACAAACTTGTTAAAACACAAATGGGGCACCAAAGTGCCAAATGATCACAAAACAAGAATTAATTCGTCGAATTGTAAAACATCATATTTAAACTAATTAAACACAATATTACTTTAAAACTCACAACAATTTAAGCTATGAAAGCATAAATAACTCTTATAAATAAGAGTTATCACACCCCCAAACTTAAACCATTGCTTGTCCTCAAGCAATGCCGCTTGACAAAGAACATAACACACAAAAACAAAGGCATAGATCAACTGCACAAATGATTCAAACAGATTTTCAAAAATGCTCTCATTGGGCTCAATTTTCAGATTCTCATTCAACACACACACACACATCATTGCTTTTCACAACAACTAGAATTATTAATGCTCAATTGTGAGTGTGTGACTACTAGGCTTAGTTCAGTTCCTAGCTAGTTTCAAAAATTCTCCTAGCCTTAGAAAGAGTGGTCTTCTTTTGACTTTGTCAAAGAATTTTTCAAAAAGAAGAGTAGACTATCAACTTCAGCATAAGCAAGGGGGCTTCAAAGCATGACAGAGGGCTTGGTTAAGCATTTCAGCTCTCAGGCCAGTGCATTCTTTATTACATAGATACTTTCTCAGCGTTGTAGCAACTGATGCTGCAACATTGGTGATTTAGTAACCAACTTTCTACATTACTACTTTGCTACTGTTCTATACCAAGCAGCTTTTTGGTCGACTGCTGTTGGTAGGTCTCTTGCTGTCCTGGCAGGAGGTCAGTGAGCGCCCGAGGGGTACCTGCAAGCCACTCCGACGCTCAAGTCAGTATATCGAATATATGAGTGAAGGTACTAAGGATTAGAGATTGAACCTTTTTGAGGGCAAAGTATGCCTGTATTTATAGGAAATCGTGCCCTCTCGTGGATCGTTGGATGGGTAGAGTCGATCTTGACCGTCCAAGCATGTTGGGCTCGAATGACGTGGATATGGGCTGAATCGGTTGGGATGATCCATATGACTTGCTAAGCGCACCTCCTGGTTTTGCTAATGGGACCCTCTGGTTGACTCCAGAACAGTTGCCCTCCAAGCCGAGATTATTCCGAACGATGGTCTTGGCTTGAAGGATTTTTGTCGGTTTGCCGGATCTGTGAGGTTACGCTGAACACTGCCTTTGTAACAACCGTGTTCTGTCATAGGAGAAATTTTTTCTAAGTGTTGCTTTGTCTGTCTTGTCGGGTCGTATGAGATCATTTTGTCGCGACCGTAACTCACACCTCCTTCGGTGTAATCCTTGTGTCCGGCACCAAGCTAGGGTGATGTATCCTGATGTTGGCGTCGCCTTGTGTCAAGTGCTCTGAGGTTGGCGCCCTCTTGGGCGCCTTGTTCCAGGATGCTCTGAGATTGGGGCCCTCATGGGCGCCCTGTGCCATGCCCCCTGATGTTGGTGCCCTCTTGGGCGCCTTGGGCCAAGGTGCTAAGATATCCTGATGCTGGTGCCCTCGTGGGCGCCTTCCCGGGTGCTTGTTTGTTTTTGAGAGTTGGCGCCCTCCTGGGTGCCTTGGGTGTTGTTCCCTGCTTGCGTGTGCTGGATGGCTTATCGTGGAGAAGATTTGGCTGACCACCCTATTGCGAAGGATTTGCTTTCAGACTGCCCCCTACCAGGTGCCCCTCTGCTGGGCGCTGCTTGCTCCTGCCAGGCGCCCTGCCAGGCGCCCTCATGGGCGCTGGCTGCCTTGACTGGCGCCCTGCCAGGCGCCCTCATGGGCGCTGGCTGCCTCATTGGCGCCCTGCCAGGCGCCCCTATGGGCGCTGGCTGTCTTCTTTGGCGCCCTGCCAGGCGCCCTCATGGGCGCTGGTTGCTTCTGCCAGGCGCCCCCATGGGCGCCCTCCTGGTTCTGCCAGGCGCCCTCATGGGCGCTGGTTTGTGTAGACGTGTGCTTGGCACTTTACTTTATTTTTTGCTGCTCATCTTGTCTTTTAGCCTGCTTTTCTATCTTTTTTGTGTTTGAACACGTCTTAAGGTGACTGGCGTATTGGGCTTGTACGTAGTGGATATGGGCCAAGCTGATCTGCCAGACCCGTGGTGTGTCGCGAAGCGCTAACTCCTATAAATAGGCGGGTATTTGTCTTGTGGTCCACATTTTCTTATTTTAAAATTTCGTGGAGGAGTAGGGACTAATCCATCATTGGAGCGCTTTCTTGGAAGGTGGAAATGAGTAGGGGCCAAGTAATTGTTAACCCTAGCGCCTACTTCAAGGAGGAGGAAGGAGTAGGGACCAAGTCACCAACCTAGTGCCTCCTTAAAAAGAAGAGAAGGGAGTAGAGTCCACTTGTTTCAACGTCTTTTCTTCCTGGTAAGTATTTGTTTTTCGTTACCATTTATTTACGTTGTTGACTGCCCCCTGCCAGGCACCCTCATGGGCACTGGTTGCTTCATGTTAGCGCCCTGCCAGGCGCCCTCCTGGGAGCTGGCTGCTCCTGACTGGCCCCCTGCCAGGCGCCCTCAGGGGCGCTAGCTGCCTTGACTGGCGCTCTGCCAGGCGCCCTCATGGGCGCTAGCTGCCTTGACTGGCGCCCTGTCAGGTGCCCTCATGGGCGTTGGCTGCCTCATTGGCGCCCTGCCAGGCGCCCCTATGGGCGCTGGCTGTCTTCTTTGGCGCCCTGCCAGGCGCCCTCATGGGCGCTGGTTTTGTGTGGACGTGTGCTTGGCACTCCATTTTATTTTTGCCGTTCCTCCTGACTCTTAACCTGCCTTCTTAACTATAAATTTTCAGGGCTTGCTTGGTGCCGAGGGGAGTTGCTCTTACCATCATCCATTGACATTCCCGCGAGTCTTTGCGGCTTCTAATTTACTGAGGTAACTTCCGGGCGGACTTTCCGTTTATCTTTCTTGCTTCTTTGTTCTTTTGAGCATGTCTTGTCTTGCAAAGTCTCCAACCTCGGGGGAGGGGGTTGTCTCTAAGTTTTCCTGTCTGTCTCGTGACTGCTTGTTCTGCCCCCTGTCCCGTAGGTTGAGAGATGACAAGGACGAAGAAGACGGCTCGGATGCACCCTACCGCTCACCTTGCTAAGAGTCAAGCTGACGACTTTGAAGAGGGGACTGGTGATACCCTGCCTTCGGAGGGGACTGGCGCCCTTAGCTTTGTTGATACTTCTTCTGATGATGATCTGCCGCTTGAGCATGAAGTGGTGGAGATTGGTGGTTTTAGTTATGACTGGGTTGCTCGTGTTGTTTGTTCCACCAGAAGCGTCTACCTTCCAGGAAAAGAGCCTCCCCGCTGTCTGCAAGATGCGTTGGGAGGCGACTGGGGGGTTGAGGTGGTTGACCCCCAAGATAGGGTGGGCAGAGTCCCCGACGGTAGAAAATTCATGATGTTTCACAGTGTGGTTTACAAGGTGCGGGTTTCCCCATTCTTTACACCCTTTCAACTGGAGGTTATGAATCACCTTAAGATAGCTCCCTCTCAGCTCCACCCAAATTCATGGTGTTTTGTGAAGTGTTTCGAGCTGGTGATGAGAGTTCTTCAAAGAAGATGCAGCTTGAGGGTTTTTATGGTTATCTTCGTGGTGCAACGTCGTCGAGATACTTCGGATGGCGTCATTCGTTATGAGTTTGTGCACTTGAAATGTCGGACAAACTATGCTTTCTTTCAAGTGTACTCAGATAATCAGCATGATTGGAGGTTCAAGTATTTTTACCTCGTTCCCTCTAGTGAGAAGGCCGTCGACAGCATGGGCTTCTTTGATGAACAAGGGCGTCTGGTTAGGGATAAGTTTCGCCTTGGGTGGTGTAATGTCGATGTTGACCGCACCTCTCGGTCTTATCGCATCCTCCCATCTGCGCTATCTGATCCTGAGTAGAGGACTTTGAGCATGCTGAGGAAGATCGTCGGTGGCTTGTCCACTGTGCCACAAAAGTTTTTGTGCAGTGAGCTGTCCAAGGCTTCCACGGTTCCTGAAGCTGCCAAGCTCTTAGGTTGCTTGTTAGGTCTTGATGTATCTTTGTTTTCTATTTTGATAAATTACTTATGTTGCTGATTCGCTACTTTGTTGTTTTGCAGATAAGATGTCCGCTCCACTCTCTTTTAATGAATTGGCCTCTTTGGCCGGACGGATGAGACCTTTGGATGCCGAACCTATTGAGGTCAAGAGCCCGGTTCCTGCTATAACTGCCCCTGCGCGTCCCTCTATGGGACCTCGCCTCAGCTTAGGAGCGCCAAACCGTGCTGGAAGGGACATCTCCGGGGTGCCGAAGGTTCTAGTCGACTCCAGCACCCAGGGGACTCAGAGTAAGTCCAAGCGCCAGAGAAGTTGTGCTCACGGACCTCGTCCTGCTGATTGTCCCTCCCCGGCTGGGCTTCCTCCTCCTGCTGACGAAGAGGGTGAAATCATCTTCTCTCTCGAAGAGCGTGATCACTTCTGTGAGCATCCTTTCGCATTTGCCGCGCACATGGTTAAAATTGGGGAAGGCCTGCATGAGAAGTGGGAAGCTGAAAAGAAGTGTGGATCTCGTTCAGGTAATCCTCTTGAGTCATTTCTTACGGTATCCATCAAACCTGCACGGGCCACCTGTTTTGACCTTGGTGCCCTGTCTAGCGCCGCCTGTTTTGACCTTGGTGCCCTGTCTGGCGCCCTCATGGGCATTGGCTGCTTTCTAAGAGGTGCTTTGCCAGGTGCCCTCATGGGCGCTGGTGATGTTGGTTTTAAGCTTTGTCGTGTTTGTTTCTCTCTTTGCGCAGGAGTGATCGAGGAAAGAGATCCGCTTCTCTTGGATATAAGCCAGCTTCAGGTGGATTTACACGAAGCACTGGAATCTGCTCGTTGGGCAAGAGACGCTGTTGGCCACTATCAGAAGCAAATGGAGGAGCTCCAATCTGAGTTTGACAGTATGAAGAAACAGAAAGATGTGGCCGAGGAAAGGGTGCAGGAGATGGCCGGGAAAGCCATGGACTTCTCCTATGCTGCCTACGATAAAGCGATAAGTCATGTTCAGTGCATGTACCCGGATGCAGTTCTTGAGTCGAGCATCTCCCGGTTTGACCATGAGGCTGTAGATGGGAGGATTGTTAGATATCGTTCCAACATGGTTGAATTTGACATCATTGCCCCCTGATTATTTCTTCTAGGAGTTCAGTTGTTCTTGACTTGTAATTTCTTTTTGTCCTATTGGATTTCGTTGTACGTTTGCTTTATTGAGCCTGACTGATGATTTTATGTTATATCCACGTTTCCTTTGTCTTGCTTATATTTCACGCTTCTGAACGTATCACCTCCTATCGTCTCGTGGCAATGTTATCTCTGTTAGGAGTTTATCAGAATCTATCCGATTTAAATTCCCCACTAGAGGTTGCGACATTTGCGATGCCGTTTCGCCCATCTAGGGACTCTGACAGGAGTTTATCAGAATCGATCCAAACTTAACTCACCCATCAGAGGTTGCGACCTTTTCGATATGCGGCTTCGCGCCTTAGGTCTCTAACAGGAGTTTATCAGATAATCCTCTCGAAGATGATATCTAGTGCACTTCCCATCGAGCAGATCATTGTCGTCGAAGGATAGGGGCGGTCTGGTTGACCCCTTCCTGGTGACTGAGGTTGACGCAATGCTGAAGATCTCCTTCCACTTCCTCTTCATTGATTTGTTTGACCCCCAGTCATCATGGCCACTGGCCTTCCTTTGGGCCTCCGGGTGTCCTCTTTATCGGTTGATTCATCATCGCCATTTTCGCCCCCCCTCGCCGACTGGGGCCTTCCCCTTCCTAGGGGACCTGTATCTACCTTCGGGGGATCAGGCTCTTTTGCGCGAGCCACTCGGTTCCCCCTCTTTCTTCACGTACTGTGACAACTTTCCTTTTTGGATCAGCTCCTCAATATCTTCCTTCAGTGCTCGGCAGCCATTGGTGTCGTGGCCTCCGCTTTGATGGTAGCAGCACCATTTCTTCGAGGGTTTCTGGCCCTCTCTCAACACCAAAGGCTCTGGCCTCTTGAGGTGACGAGGGGAGTAAGACCTGAGAGTCTTGGGGGCGTCCCTCACGATGTACGCCTCCTGTTACCTTTTGCCGGCGTACCTCCTGGGTGACCTCCTTGTCACCCCTGCCTTGGCCGCCTCGCGGTAAGCCATATCATCCTCCTTATAGTTCATGTATTTCTGGGATCTTCGAAGGAACTCGCCCAAGTTTCTAGGCTTGTTGATGCCTACATCTACTTGGAACAAACTTCCCTTTCTCAACCCGTCTTTCATCCAGAACATCCTTTGCCTGTCCTCCAAACTTCGAACGCCCGAAGCTTCCTTATTGAAGTGCTCAATATACTCCCTCTGTGTCTCGTGGTTACGCTGCCCGACGGCTCTCAGTACTTCTTCAGATTTGGGCTTTAGCCGGGAGGCAGTGAAACGAGCCGTGAACATTCTCGCCTGCTGCCCCCATGAGGATATGGAGTTCGGCCTCAGCTCTTGGACCCACTCTAATGCGGAACCCTCGAGAGTGAGGGGGAAGATTTTGCAATGGACGGGTTCCCTGGCGCCCCTGTAGTGAATCATTAGGGAGAAGTGTGCCAGATGACCGTCCGGATCTCCAGTCCCGTCGTACATCTTGAGATTTGGCAGTTTTTTCAAGGCCCTTGGGATTTTGCATTCGTCTACCCTTCTTGTAAACGGCCCCTCCTCCGAAAACTCTCTTGAGTTTCGGGGGGAGGCGTCTTCATAGCCCAGCTCTTGATACCTGTGTCGCTCGGGGGACCTCCTTGATGGAGAATCCTGGTGGTGCCTTCTGCGGGCGGCGACCCGGCTCCTTGACCTCTCATGAGTGTTAGGGGACGCGTGTGAGGAGGTGCTGGAGTGGGTGTCACGAGGCCGATAGGTCCCTGGGCGTGAGCCTGATTCCCCATGCCTACGTCGCCTGGGGGGAGAGCGATGGACATGATGTCTCCGAGCTGGGGACCGGTGGTGTCTTGAGGTCACCGTCGTTGGAGGAACTATCACCCTGCTGAGTGGAGGTTGTTCTGGCAGGGCGGTCACACGCCTTTCAATCTCCTTCAGTCGTGCTTCCTGTTCCAACATAGCTTGAGTGCGACTGGTCAGTAGGTCCAAAAGCTGATTCACATTAGAGGGCTGGGCAGGTTGACTGGTGCCCTCGTCCTGTATAGTCAAGACGTTCCCCTCGGGGGTACCCTCCGGTCGGGGTGCGGGTATGGCAATGCTCTGATCCCGGGGTCTGCCCCTGGGAGCCATGGAGCAGCAAGAGAAAAGTTTGAGTAGTGATGATGTGAAAGATAGAAACCTCCCACTGTGGTCGCCAATGTTCTGTACCGAGTAACTTTTTGGTCGACTGCTGTTGGTAGGTCTCTTGTCCTAGAAGGAGGTCAGTGAGCGCCCGGGGGTGGGGGGTGGTACCTGCAAGCCACTCCGACGCTCAAGTCAGTATATCGATTATATGAGTGAAGGTACTAATGATTAGAGATTGAAACTTTTTTAGGGCAAAGTATGCCTGTATTTATAGGAAATCGTGCCCTCTCGTTGATCGTTGGATGGGTAGAGTCGATCTTGACCGTCCAAGCATGTTGGGCTCGCATGAGGTGGATATGGGCTGAATCGGTTGGGCTGATCCATATGACTTGCTAAGCGCACCTCCTGGTTTTGCTAATGGGACCCTCTGGTTGACTCCAAAACAGCTACTATGCTACTATGTTGCAATGCCCTTATTGCTGAATGTATATATTTCTTTTTTCCTTTTTTTTTCTTTTCTTTTTTTTTTCTTTATATATTTGATGGGCAATTGCAGCATTTTTCACTTATTACAGATTTTGGCACCTTACATTTGGTACCTTACATACTAAACATCTAACACTATATGCACTGACTTTCTATGTTCTTCATACCTAGCCTCAATATAACCGATGCACCCCCAAACTTAGTTTCATATGCTACTCTAAATTTTTAGTAGAAACTTGGCAAAGTCTTGGTCCACCTAGACCAGCTTTAGCATCAGATCATTTCTAGCTAATTAGGTTCCTAGCTACGCCTAGAGTTTAAGTGTAGAAGCAGCAATAAAACCAGTCATTAATCAAGCAAGGCTACACTACTTATAAACACTCAATCAGCATTAAATTCAGCCCAAAAAGAAGCACAATCTATTACTGAATGGACATTTAAAACAACTAATCATGCCTTTTAAAAACAAACAACACATAAAAGGTCCTCCCCCCAACTTAAGACTTAGCAATGTCCCCACTACACATGCAAAATACTATAAGGAGAGGCCTTAGACACAATCAAAACACTTAACAAAGAAACATGAAAACAATTCTAAACAACTGCTGGATGCTATTATATATGCTACAGCATCCAATAGGATTATTGAAAGTAAAAACAAACAGCACATTAAACAAAAAAAACAAAGGCTAGTTAGGAGGTTTTCCTGGTTTGGTCCTCTGGCTTGTTCTTGTAGCTCCTCATATTAGGCCCTTTTTCAACTGAGTTCACAGTAGATGCTGCAGTACTAAGACATCATCTGCAACAACAGTCTGAGTATTCGACACCTCAGCAACAGGTGCTGCAGCACCAAACTTAGCACCAAAATTCTGCATAATTGACAGCACATACCACAAGACCATTTATTCATACCTGAAAAGGTAAAAACAAAAAACACACAAAACACAATTAGTCCTAAAAATCTGGGTTGCCTCCCAGTAGCGCTTAATTTATAGTCTTTAGTTAGACTTTGCCTTCAAAACCCAAAGTTAGGGTGGATAATAGGACAAGAAGAAAATGTCATCCATCCGCTTTCTCCTTTTTGTCAGAAATCCCGTGTATTTGGCATAGGGAAGCAAGTGGTTCGATGCCAATCAGTAAGCATTTGGGATAACAACTCCCCCTCTCTTGAAAAAATTGAAGCTCATTTTGCGAAGGACTCTTTTCTTCAATTGCCAAGGGTTGAGTCTCACTTGTCACATGAATCTTTTCATACCTCAACTTTGGCTTTTCTTCTTTGTCACTATTTTTGGATTTTTCTTGTTCTACAACTACACAATTTTTTTGTTTTTCTTCCACTACTTCCAAATGACTACATTCATTTTCACACTCCACACTCTTTTCTTCCTTTTGCTCAACCACCTCTTCACTACAACTCTCTTCTTTTAGATGCTCCATTATAGTCTTAATGTGAGCCTCTATACTCAAAACCTAGAGTTGTCATGATCCATCTTAATAGATTCAATGGAACGAGCTAAGAGATCTTTAAACTTAGAGTTGCCCTCATGAAATCCTCCGGTATGAGCTTGAGAACATGGCTCTTGCTCACACACAAAGTTTGACATGGGCATGGAATTTAACTCAAAACAACCCCTTTCATCTTCATCTCCATTGAAACAATGTTGTTGAGCATTCTTTGCTTGCATAGAGTAAAAATCCCAATGGTCCATGGCTTAAAGTAAATTTTTTTTCTTCACAAAAACACCAAGCACAAATAACGATAGTAAAAACAACAAATAAAACACACTATAAACACAAAGCACGATACAAAAATAGAATAACAAATTGCTAAAAAAAACAGAACAAACTAATAAAAGAATCTAAACAAACTAAACTTACTAACTAAATAATAGAAAAGAACTATCACAATCCCCGGCAACGGCACCCGAAACTTGTTGTGTGAAAAAAATATGTGCAAGTATACACAGTCGCAACAAGTAATAAAGAGTAAGAAGAGATCGTTCCCACGAGGATTGTTTAGTTCTTTTCTATATTTAATTAGCAAGCAAGCTAGTGAGTAAAAACAAAGTAAAATAACAAGCTGTAGAACCTAATTTCATCAACAAACAGCAACTAAAATAAATGATTAGTAGAAATCCAAAATAAGAGTAAATTGGGAATGCCTTCACTATACAAATTCATAATAATGTTCTAATGTTGTATCTGATGCTGCAGCACTAAGTGCTGTCGCAACAGTTGCTATTTTTTCAAATACTTTCACTAGGGTTTTGCTACAAGAGCCTATGTCTAGGCCCTAAATAGGTTCACCCTAGGCTACTTACGCACCCACAGTGTTCACCTTATGGAATTTTCCCTCCTATGTCTAGGTTTTAAGCAAGAATTATTAAAGTGTCCTTTAATAACCACTATCCATATTATCCTTTGAGATCAATTTATAAACCATGTCTGAATCTATAAATGGTATTTATATTTAAGTGATCAGTTCTAAAATAAGTTTGGAAATAGTATCATGCAAAGGATAAAAATGCTAAACATGAAATACATGCATTAAACACACTAAGACTTCATTACATAGATCAAAGCATCCCAACTAAGAGTATTTAGCTCATGATGAGCGAACAACACAAGAAATACAACATAAACATAATTTTTAAAGCCATAAATGCAAAAATACAAAGAAGAAATATAGTAAGACTATACTGAAGATTGACTCCAAGAACAGTAGCATGGAGGTTCAGATACGCTCCAAAAACCACGAAAATCTTCAAGTAATTAAGCTTTTGTATTGTTGCAGCATCACTCCCAACATCAGAATTTCTACTTTGGTATTTTAAAGGTAGCTTGGTACAAATATGGAGGAAAAGCCATTTCTATACTTTTCCTCCTTTGAACCAGCCTCTTAAATGAAGAAGATGAGCTGCCTTTTATAGTGTTAGGGTTGAGAAAGGCATGGAAAACTCTTTAATACACATATTTTGTCTTCTAGTGTGCCCAAAAGTACTATGTGCTCAACCAAAAGGATAATATTTTGGATAAAGGTGCTGGTCCCCATTCAGGACGTGTCCATCATTTTCTGACAACTGTCAGGCGCTGAAATTAGCGCAAAATTGCCTCCAGCGTTTTCTCTCTCATCTATCGCAGGAACTGATGCTGTATCATCACATGTTGCAGCATTAATACTGAACAAACATGTTAAAACACAAATGGGGCGGCAAAGTGCCAAATGATCACAAAACAAGAATTAATTCGTCTACTCTCTAAAACATCATATTTAAACTAATTAAACACAATATTACTTTAGAACTCACAACAATTTAAGCTAAGAAAGCATAAATAACTCTTATTAAAAAGAGTTATCAGTGTTACGGCCACGAATAGCTCCGACCTAATCTATTGTCGATCTCCCTTAGAAACTCGTTGTTGAGCCTATACCGACCTCTGTCGACGGTACGACAGGAATCGAGCTCTCAAGAGGAGATCGGCCTCAAAGAGACAGAACAAACATCGACCACAAAGAGAGTCCCTAGGACGATCCTCGAGGCCTACCCCGAGTAGTCCCTCCTCTGAATCAGACTCACACCCAGATAGGAGGTCGGAATTAAACCCTAATTCCTCCCAACGTGCTGAACAAGCAACAACTTCATTATGGTCGAAGATCTCGCCACGATCTCATTAACTGCTCTCACTGTGGTTTCCCCCTAAAGAAGCAGAGACCTTCTACGACTAGGGTTCCCCTCATGGGGCCCCAACGACCGTGGGCGGTACATCTATAAATAGCGGTCCTCACCCCACATGTTTGACAAGCTTTTCAACTGACTAAAACTATGATTATTGCTCTCCTCTTATCTTAAGCCCTAATACTGACTTAGGCATCAAAGTGTTTTTGCAGGGACACCTCCTAACGTGGAGATGTGAATCCCTCAAACACCGTGCATGGAGGAGAGTCGCTGTTGTACAGATTCCAGCATCAATATCACCTGAATAATGTCATCCCTATTACCTCTCGTATGGGCGTTTTTTATTTGAAATCTACAATTACTTCTTTTACACAGTGCTAATAGCCGATAGAAAAATTGGATCGTGTTTAGGAATATTATAACTTTAAGGCTTAAATATCATTTTAGGGCTTGCAAATACAATAAATATCCATTTTGGACCCTGCAAAAAGTTTTTTTTAAATAGCCCTTGGCAAAATTTAAATTTATTCATTTTGATCCTTGTAAAAAGTTTTTTTTTAAATAGTGCTTGTAAAATTTAAAATTATTAATTTTGGTCCCTGCAAAAAGTTTTTTTTTAAAAATAGTCCTTAAAAAATTTAAAATTATTCATTTTGATCCCTATGACATGTCAACTTTAAAATGACCTGGACCAAAATGAATAATTTTAAATTTTGTAAGAGCTATTTTAAAACAAAAAACTTTTTGGAGGGACCAAAATGAATATTTTAAATTTTACAAGGGCTATTTTTTTAAAAACATTTACAGGAACCAAAATGGATATTCACTGTATTTGGATGGGCAAAAATGATATTTATGCCTAACTTTAACATGTAACTTATTTTGAGGTATCCTTAAGTGACAACACCAATAACACTGTTTCGAGAAAGTTTGTTTTTTTTTTACAAGAATCACTTAGTGCATTTCATTCATAATCAAATCAGAAATACATGAGGGGATATCAGAGTAACGGACCCAATTCATTGCCAATAGAATCCTCATCAAGTCACCAATAACCACATCTGTAATAGGTGAATACCAAAATGTCTTGGCCTGGATAAAATTGCCACCATCATCTCGAAGACACATACCAATACCCGCTTTGTTTGCTACCAAGGAAAAAGACGCGTCAACATTGCACTTAATCAAACCAATAGGCGGCTTCATCCAAGAGTTCATTGCCGCAATAACCCCAGAATTCATAGTAGTAATTCATGACCCTTGATCACGAACAGCAGACCAATCCAAATAGAGAGTATGAACTGACCAAACATGTAACACCTTATATTTCACCTCATTGTGATCAATGAGACATTAAACATAATCATAAACATCAGAGTATAACCTGCTCATATTAATGGACCAAATAAAAACTAAAGCGGATTACAACCACTTACATTACTTTGAGATAAGATTTCTCAATTACACTTCCGAAATAAGTACACAAAAGGTACCCATTTGATAAATTATACATCACTATGGTCCATTTACAAGACACGGTTATAAACGCTACATGACCTTGATAACAGTTCAAGGATTTAAACCTAACAATATATGATTAGGGAAATAAGCAAAGTACATAATGAAGATCTCCAAGGAATCTTCCCTCTAACTAAGCAGCTACAGCATACGCCACTTCACCTCAATCTGCTTTCCTTTCCCTGCACATCTGAAAAAACCACAACATATACAGTGAGATTATAAATCTCAGTGAGTTCTTTCGCACCCCTCACATATCCCCTCACGGTGTTTTCCTATTTCTTATGAGCCATTCTCGCTCATACTTGTCCTGTCTGTGAATTAACCTCATCTTATGAACCATTATTGTTCATACCTGTCTTTTAATCTTTTCTTTGGCTTAGCACAATCTGAGATATAATGTTAGATACTCTAGAATACCCAATATCAACGGAAACCCCAATGCGTATAGCTATACGAATAATGCCAGGGCCCTAGCTTTTGGATTCATGACTCCCCTCGGCTAGGTATGCTACATGAACTCGGGATCGTCATCCCCCTCAATATCTTTTATTAACCTCTTGGACATTAAGTCCGTTTCTCGACACGAAGTCGCATTATTACCCTCAGCTCGGACACTAGGTCCGTTACTCGAGACGAAGTCGTAATCTTTTATCCTTAACTCGGACAGGAAGTCCATTCTTTAATACTTTGTTTGTTTTCACACTCGATACAACCCTTACTCGTTTTGCATTCAACACCTAACATGAACTTACTCGTTGTTTACAGTGAAACATAAATAGTTCGATACGTCAAACTTCGGTTTTGTATTTAAACCCTAACGTAACAAACTTCATAATACCACTTGAAACAACTTTAAAAACAACATATCTTCTTTGTTCAATGATCATTGGGAAGGGTTAAGGAAGGGATTAGGGAAGGTTTGGAACCAAAAAGAATAGCCTGGAACCTGTTTTAAAAAGTGGGACAGAACTCTGCGCACGGGTCGTGCGCCTCTGCGCATGGGTCGTGTGCCCTTAAAACAATTTTCATGGCTAGCTACCAGAATAAGGCGCACGGGTCGTGCGCCTGGGGCGCACGGGTCGTGCACTTCTGACAGCTTGTAAAAATGTCCCGTTTTGTGTAATTCGCCATTTCGATCGTTTCCGTTACACGTTCCATTCAATTCCTAACTTAACTACAGTCCAAAACACTTCAAAAACATGTTCAATCAACCACAATCCATATCAAATCCTCAATCAACCAATCAAAAACAAGTTTGACATCAAATGTGATTTTAATGGTTTTCGTACAAAAACATTTCTCGATAATGTACAACAAACCGAAACAACACTTCAAACATATCCATGGCTTCCCAATAAATTATTTAACAATCAAACATATACTTGGCCATAAAACCACATAACCTCACCACATTCAATCACACTTCAAACATCAATTTCATCAAAATCCGTCAATTATTCGGTTTAACGGTTTTTCACCAAAACGCTATAAATTTACACATCAAACCGAACAACGATCGAATCAATCAAACCTCAATACATAACCTAATCAATTCAACTCATTTTCACATCATTCATTGTAACACCCCTAATTTTTAAAATAACATTTTAAGTGGATTTTATATAATTGCTAGTCGAAGGAATTAATAATTCGCAATTCAGAATCGGTCGAGTCGAGTAATTTTACGCCAAGTAATAAACCATAGAATTAGTGAGGGGGGTCTTGGCCTAAAAACCTTGAGTTAAAGAACTAAGGGCATTATGGTCTTTTCCCAACCATAACACACCTCAGCCCCAAAAAGGGAAAACTCCCTCTCCACCTCACTTAAACTCATTCCAATTCAGCAAACTGAATAGAAGAAAACAAAAGCAAAGAAGGGAGAAAGAAGGAAGAGGGGCGAGAAAGAGGAAAAGGAAGGAAAGGCTTGAGCCAAGTTCACCCATCCTTGCATGTAAGTATTCAGACCTTCTTTCCATTCCATTTTCGATTCTCCTTCTATTGGTATAACTTTCAAAGTCTGATTCACTCTCCTTCCCTCATCTCCATGTTTCGACCATGAAGCCCCTGGGCTTGCATGTTCAGTAGAGACTGCTCTAGAGGAAGTTCTGAAGTGACATTTCGAATTGGAAGGGAGTCGGGGACAAATTGAATTGCTGGTTCAGTTTGGTAAGAAGAAGTTAATGTTTTGGAGATCGGTTCGGTTCTAGCGGGGATTGTTCGAGGGTATTTCGTTCGGCGACTTCGTCACTCGACTCAACTCTCGAGATTTCTACGTATTGGTGAGTTCTACTCACGGATTAGGGAAAATATATTCTTCTGAAATTATAACACATTTTGTTCCTCGGTGGAAAACTGATTTCGAAAGATTTTCGGGTCGAAAACCGCTTTTGAGAAAATTAGTGTTTTACGGTTTTTATTGAAATATTGAGCAATTTATGAATTGTGTATTTAAACGATTTCGCTGGAATATAGTCTGGAATGTGTTGCAAAACATCTGCTTTTAAGCTTCGGAAGTCACGGAATGTCTCGGTGACAATTTGGTTGCGAATTAGGGAAAAACTGGGTTTTTGAAAAGCTGTTTTCAACCTATCTGACAAGGGTCGAGTCGCGACCCGTGGTCCATCACGTCACGACCATAGTGCATTTTGTGACGCAAAAGTTTCTGTCACTTTTCTCGTCGCGACGGTACCTGTTCGTATCGCGACGCTTTGCAGTTTTTCAGTAAAACACACTGATTTTGTTTTCGCAATAACTTTTTATCCGGGAACCCGATTTAGGTGTTCTCAGGTGCGTTGGAAAGCTTATTCAAATACCTATCTATAATTATATTTTGGTTTGGAAAATACACTGTTTTTGAAGGTCAAAACTGTTTTCAAAACCGAAACTTAGACCGAGTGTGAGATAATGTTTTTGGCATAACAAACCGGATCGTGGATCCTTCTCGACGCTATGATTATAACGCCGGATGTCTAACTTTGAATTCATCAAAACAGGTTATAGATCGGTAATAGATATCGATATCTAAAACTTGAAAGACGGTCCAATGCAGACACGATATGTATTTTATTATATATCACGTTGGGTGACGACCCGACATGTAGCATACTAGGGAGGGAAGTCTTGATCCCTTACCTAGGCCCTGTATACGTTTTGGCGTGGTCAATTCGTGGGTTATCGAGATTCGTAGTCGTTGTACATCCGATTTATGCTAAGCTAAGTTAAGAACACGATTTACCGGGATTCGTAGTCGTTGTACAGTCGGCATTTCAATTTGTAGCTTGTGATGGCTGTAACGGTTTAATAATTGAACCGAGTGTTAGTGAGGGGGCACGGTAGAGCTCACTGAGATATGTTATCTCACCCTATCATTGTTATTGTTTTTCAGAGAAGCAGGGAAAGAAGAAGACTGTCAGGCACGAGTAGGTGACATGCTCTTGGAGATGTCAAGAACCTAGTCTTGATCCTCTTATGTTTTCTTTTGCTGTCCTTGTCATGGTTGTATGACTTGTATCGTTTATGAGTTGTACGAACCGTATTTGTGTTTCCTGTTTTAGTTATTGAACTCGGATGTTGTAATCCTTTCGGCTGTGGACCGAGTAACTTCTATTATATGAAGTCGGGATGTTCCGAATGTTATGCTTAATTTCGGAAGAAGTTTATATGTTCAATAATTATCCAGGAACTGTGTCCTCTGATCATCTCTTAGCTGTGCATTTCAGTGTATCTACATGTTAGAAATACTGGGGTGTTACATTCATAAACATTAAACAACTAGCGAAACCTCAACTAAATCGAAGAACTCACTTGTTTGTTGGCTCGAACACAATGCGCGAGAAATTCTAGCTTTGAATGTCAATCCGCACCTAGGCACCAACAAATTGCTCCTAATCTCCAAAGTGAACCTAAAGCTTTAAGACTCAACTTCAAAAGCCCAACTTCATTCCAAAGCTTCCCACTCAATCATAATGCTCCCAAAATCACTATTCATCATCTCCTAGCTCCAATTGAGCTTCTTCACATAACCCCAAATTTTTGATTCACAACCCTAACTCACCCAAACTTTTATTTCTTCACTCCTAGTTAACAATCAAACTCTCAATGAAACTTTCCTAACCTCCAAGACAAAGAAATGAAGGAGAGAACTCAACATCCCTCACTTTCTCCATGATTTGCAAAAATGGTGGATTGAGAGAGAGTGTGGTTTGTTGGTGATGATTTTAGTGTCGAAAGGAAGAGGATGAGATGGTGATTCTTTTTGTACCTTAAAAATGAAGCTTTCCATGAAAATCTTCTTCCCCCACTTCTATTCTTCCTCTTCGCCATTCTCTTCTCACTCTCTTCTCATTTCTTTTCTTTTCTCTTCTTTTCTTTCTTTCTCTCTTTTCCTTCTTCTCTCGAATCTCTCTTTCTCTTTCTCCCTTTTCTTTTCTTTTTATTTTAAGGAACTTAAGTGAGGGTGTGGGGGACCTCTATGCCCTCACTTAACTCCAACATCCCATAAATACCCTTTATATCTACTATTCACATAAAAACCCTACACCAATTAATAATTAATCTAGCACTCAATTAACAAGTACTAAAATAATTAAATTGGGTTAAACACCAAAATAATTAACTTAATTATTTTGGGATGTTACAAAACAATTGTAGTCGCATCAACATTCTTATTATTCCACACGCGATTAGTCTGACACTTTCATAGACTCCACATCGGCATACACCAGGCGACACAATCGGTTGCGTTAAGAATAGAAATAGTTGCAAAGAAAACTGCATAAAATTGGTCATGTTGGAGTGCCAAATTGTGAATAACACCATAAACACCAAGATTATCCCAACACGCCACAGTTTTGGTACAAAAAATAAATAAGTGAGTTGGAGATTCAGAAAAGCTACCACACGACAGGCAAGTATCCTCCACGTCAACATGTCTATTGGCCAAGTTAGACCGAGTAGGTAGAGCATCACGACAAAGTGTCCAAAGAGTGTGTTTCACCTTAGGAGGGATTTTCAGCTTTCCAAAGACCACACCAATTTCCTTCAAGCTTCAACTTGAAGATGATCAGTTTCTAACACCCAATCATTGAGAAGCTTATAGACTCATGAAAATTTTAGTCGGGATATATAACAATATCCTTAAAAATATGGTGTTAAGTAATGAAAAGAAAAAAAAACCTCTCTAATTTTACTGAATTTTACTTATATTTCTCAAAATTTGACATATACAATTCACTAATTTAATATCAATATGATCTAACCATATAAATACACAAATCAATCAAGTGGTTCGGTGAAATTTACTTTTTAGGTGACCCCTAGATTGCTTTTGAAAAATATGGGTAACTTACCCAATCTCAATTTTACATCACTCAAAATTTGACACATGTATCCAAATAATTTAATATAAATGTGACGTAAAAGCACAAATATATTTTAATTGACACAGGTACGTAGATTCCAACAATTTTTTATTATAAAAAAGAGATTAATTTTATTGATTTGACATCATATAAGGTAAATTACCCACATTTTTTGAAAGGTAACCTAGAATCTATATTTATATCTATATCTATATCTATATCTATCAGTATAAAATACAATTGGGCATTTCCCAACCGAATTAATCCGCCAAATGTCACCATTTAATCACCCCCTAACAGCCAAACAATGCTGACATGGAATCATATTTTATGATGTGGCATTCAGAATTAAAAAAAAAATCAATTAATTTGTAACTATAATAATAATCATAAGAATTAAATGTACAATTACTCTAGTTTATCGCATTAATTACAATAAAAGTAAGACCACAATAACTTGCATTTATTGCAATATAAGAATTAAAAAAACAATCACTTAATTTTCACTTAGGCTCTGTTTGGTAAAAAGTAGAGGATAGCGGAAATGCTAGCGGATGAGCAGATAGCGGATGAGCTAGTGGATAGCGGATGAGCTAGCTGATAGCAATTGATGTGTTTGGTAAAACTAGCGGTTTGTAACATCCCCAAAGTGATTGTTCTAGTTATTTTGATTAGCGACTAGCTTTAATTAATTGTTGCTAATTGAGTTGGTTGAGTCCATAAGTGATGATTTAGTTTGCTTGAATACATGGTTAAATGAGATAATTATATGCTTGTATGCTTTGAGTGAATGTGTAACTAGTTGAATTAAATTTGGGGTAGTGTATGAGTAAAGAGGAGAGGTGCGATTAGAGTAAGGGCAAAACAGTAAATTCCTTTTTTAAACACACCCTTCCGGTAGCGACCGAAAAATCCGGGTGAGGATTCTTCGAAGGTTCCAAAATGAAGCCGCCACCAAAGTTTAGTTTAAGGGCAAACATTGGAAAATCCCTTTAAGGTGGATAAGGGTCCTTGAGACCAGATTTAGGTTCGGGAGTCGGTTATGCGTGGGGAAGGTACTAGCACCCCGCGGCATCCTTCTTAAGGAAGGTTACCTGCTAATTAGTTGTATAAAAGAATGTTAATTTGGAAAATATCTATTTTAGCCTTTTTATTGTGAATTGAAAGAAATTAAAAAAAGGAGAACACCTGACGTTTTTTGAACTAAGAAATTATTTAGAGAAAAAAAAAAGGTTTTTTATTAGTGCACTTGACAGAGGTGGGCCCGCCCTCTACTCCTACGTATCTCCTGGTAGAGAATCAAAGGCTACGTAGTTCTTGGGTAGAAAAAGTTTGGCTTGTTTGTGTTTTTTAATTTAGGGATTTTATGACTTGTGATCCGTATGGTTCATTTATCCTAAAAAGATGACTAACTCGGCCGTACGGCCGACTTAATCCCCTATTTTTGAAGGTAGGATTTTTGATTTTTGGAAGAAAGCGATTTGTGTAGGGAGTGATTTTATTTGAATAGGTATTTTAGGACTCTTGAGTCGTATGGCCCATTTGTCCTAAAACGATGACTAACCCGACCGTACGGCTGACTTAATTCCCTATTTTGAAAATAAAATTTTTATTTTCTGTTTTGAATATGGACGAAAAGTTAACAAAGAAGAAAATATGAAAAGTGCAACTAGTGAAAAATAATTATTATTAATATTTAAAAAATAAACTAATTAAAAGAAAAAAAAATAAAAAGGGGAGGGGGAGAGAGTGAGAGCTTCGCTAGGAGAGGGAGAGAATGTGTTTAGTGTTCTTGTTGAATAACTGTGGTGTCCTTTTCACTATGGACATGACCTCCTTTTATAGGTGAATGGTAAGGTAAAAAGTGGACAAGTTGACTTGGTGGGCAAGCAGCTTGTTGGGCTGAAGGTTGATGCTATTGACACCCCCTTTTATTATTTTCGTTTTTTCTATTAATTTTGATTTTTTGCAACTTTATTTTGTATTTTGGTGATTATAAATGAAAGCAAAAACGATTTTTTTAAAATAGTTAAAAACTTATTATTTTTTAAATATAAAAGGTTATTTTTGACTAAAAGACAAATCTAAAAAAGAACAAGTTGGGCCAAAGCCCGATCGGAAAAATCTAACATAGGACCAATAAAGTGAATTACTACGCACATGCCCAATAAAACGAGATAGCATCCGAACAAGCTCAAAAGCTAACTCACGGTAATAGGACCTGCAAACTGGTAAAAATAACGACGATTGTAGTAAAAAGAGCAGACAAAATTGGGGTATAACACTCCCACTTAAAAACACTTCAGCTGAACCTTTCCCTCACAACCCCTTTCACTTTAGAAAAAGAAAGAAAAGAAGAAGAGTTGAGAAAGAGAGAGAGAGAGAGAGAGAGGTTTCGAGTTTGAGAAGGAAAAAGGGAAGAAGGGGAAAACATTCAACCCTCACATGAGTTGCCCAGCTGAAGATCCTCCATCACCACTCCCTTTCTTTTTCACTTTCACATCTAAAGAATCCCCAACCTAAGAACTCAGCTGGTCCACTTCCTTTCCCTTCCTCTTTCCACCATTTTTGAGCTTGCATGTGTGCTCTAGAGCTTCTTTGGAGTAGCTGGCTTGTTGCATGTTAGATTGGAGATTTAATTAGGACAATCCAGTAGCTACATTGTGGGTTAAAGCTATCATGATGAGGGTTAGGCGCTGGGGTCGAAGTTGCTACAATTAGGAGCATTTGGGTGAACTAGGACTTCTATACTTGCTTGCTTTTGAGTTGAATTCGACATATAAGGTGAGTTCTTCGCGTATGTAGTTTTTATTTTACGATTGTTCTAAAATTATTGCAATGCATGTTGTTTGTTCTGGATTGGTTGTGATGCATGTGCCTATGGATGGTTAAATGTTGATGGAATGTGACTTAGAACAGCTCTAGGTGCTGAAAGTGATGAAAAAGAACCATAATTCATGAACTAGTCCTAAAATCCCTCATGCTATGAGTATTTTGAAGAGTGAGTGATGTGTTTTATGTTACCCATGAATGCTAATTGATTGCATATAGGTGTGTTTTGGTTGCAATTTGTTAGTTAGTGTTGGTGGGATTGAGTTTGGATTGAAGGGATATGGTTTTGGAATGAATAAAACTGGTTTTGAAGTGATTTTTATGCAGAACAACAGGTCTTAATCGATTAACATGACCCCTTAACTGATTAGAGTGCTTCTGGAGGCGTTTTCTAAAAACTGTCACCTTCTTAATCCATTAGGGTAATTGATTATCATAATGGATTAACTTAATAGATTAAACTGTGCAGAATTTTGCTATTTGCTGGTTTTCTTCCCTCAATTCTATAACTTTTCCATCTCCAAAACTAACCATACCTTGTGAAAGTTTAAGTTCCGTCCCAATGTTAATTGAACACAATTGAGATAAAAATCATATAAATTTGTGATGCAAATTGGGTATTCTAGCGTATGGTTTAAAAACCGAACCGTATAGTATAGTATCGAGTGAGAAGTAAGACTAAGTGTCAAGTAAAAGCATAAAACACCAAGGGGATGACGATCCTAAGCTAATAGCATATTAGGGGAGGGAAGCCATGAGCCCAGAACCTAGGCCTATAATAAGATGACTCTGTAATAGCTATTATCGGGTGGGTTCACCGGGGGAACTATGCAGTGGTTGTCCGGTGCTGTGCTAGAGAAAAGAGAAAAGATAAATAAAAACACCGAGAGATTAAGAGTGAGGGGTCGTGAAAGAACTCACTGAGATTGTAAATCTCACTGTATATGTTATGGTGTTTTTACAGATGAGCAGGGCACGACCAATCAAATAGAGAAGTAGTGTAACACCCCAATTTCTTTGCGTATGATACTTCTTTTAATAAAGTGGTTACTTTATGTATTTTGCGATTTAAAAGTTTAATGATTTTTAAGGTCTTAGTGTATTTGAAATTAACAAGATGTAATAAGTTTATATTTGTTTGCATTTCTAGAATTTTTGGAAATATGTTATTATTTTTATTTATTTATTTATTTTAGGTTTTTTTAAAATATTAGTATTTGAAATGTTATCCAGTTAGAAAATTTTTTTGGGTTATGAAAGTTTCAGAATAGTATGTATATATAAAATATGTAACATCCCTAATTTCGGTTAATTTCATTTTATGAAATTAACTAGCGAATTGTTATTCGATAAAATAATAATTCGAGTCATGGGCATGTTAAAAGCGTGAATGCAACATGTAATTGCTAATAGTATGAATTACGTGATCGTTTTGAGGTAGAAATTGAATTATGCGAGGATTAGGTGACCAAGGGTATTTTGGTCATTTCCATATCTTTCGAACCCTAACCCAAATAACTCGACATCAAAACATACTCCTTAACTCCGTAAGACCGCAATCATAATTTTTAGAAGTTAGTTATGAGTTAGCGGTTATTTAAGGGTAGATTAAGGTGGAGGGTTAAGTGAAGGGCGATTTAGTCATTTCACCCATTTAAATGAGACCCCCAGCTGAACCAAAACAAAAACACCTTCTTTCACTTCCAGAAAACCTGAAAACCCAAAGAAGAAAAAAGAGAAGAAAATGGGGAGCTTGAGAGAGAGGAGGGCGTGAGGTAGAGTGAGAGGAGAGGAACCCATTTCTTGATGCATGTGTTGGATCTTTGGATCATTAGAACCAGCTCAACATCCTCTCCAACCTGATACCCATTTCAGTACCCCAACCTTATCCTAACTCATTTCACCATTGTTGTATCCTTAAGCTCCATTTGACCAAACTTGAGTAGCATGGCTTGCATGTTGTAGTGGAGACTTATGGAGGGTAGTAGAACCAGAATATTGAAACTCCATTGTTGATTAAGAATAAGTTTGGGATGATTCAGTTACTGGTCTCAACTTGGAAGAGCTTGGGTCCAGCTTAGAGCTCAAATTCATGGCCACACATGGTTGAAGATGAAGCAACAAGTGCAACAGAAATTTCTGCTGGAAAACCCGTAGGAACCCTCTTCAGTGTTTAACCGATATCTCTCTGTACACTACTCCGATGATCGTGATTCTTGTCCCTCTGGAAACTAGACACAAAGATCTTCATTTTGGGCACAAGAACCGTATGATTTCATGGAGAAATGAAGGAGATATCATGTCCCCAAGTTTCGGATTCAGAATCAAGCACTGGCCTGGACCAGTCACCTTGTTTCGAGTGTATCTCCCAAGTTACTGGATGCATGCGTGTGAACCTTTGACCATCAGAAAGTAGATAAAATTATCTACACAATGGGCACTGGTTTGAAGGGTTTTGGCCACGATTTGACCAAGATACACGTGTTACAAAACTGCTCACTGATTCTGGAAAACGGATGCGAAATTGGAAGTGTTGGTTCCTCAAATTTCGGATCAAATCGCCAAAGTTCGAGAGACGCCAATTCCGTAGTCAAGGAGGAAGTTCAGTAGCTGGATTTGTGATTGGTTGCTGTTCCGAAGTTCAGTTTCGAGTTCGGTGCGAGTACGTGATTACGGGGATTGTTCGAGAGGTTACGGTTCGTGAGGACGTGATTTCTCGCGAGGTCGTCAAATCGGTGAGTTCTATACTCGCTTAGGGACGTTTTGTTGTCGAGTCATGTTATTTTCTGAAATGATACTATGGAAAATCCGCTTTGTGAAAACTTAACGAAAACGTTTTTATCGAAAAACCGTAAATCGCATAATTGCTCGGATTGATTGGATTGTCGATTTATGATATATATTGTTTGACTGTTTAATCGTTTTCGCTGGTCTGGAATAATAACTGTTATGTTGGGATATCGATCGGAACGAAATTGGAATCGGAACGGAATGGAATTTACTCATGAAAAGTCTGTTTTCTGGAAAACAGATGGAGACGCACGGATCGTGTGCCTCTGTGCACGGGTCATGCGCCCCCATCTGATGCTGCACGAAATGAATTTTTAAACACGCACGGATCGTGCGTCTAGTCGCACGGGTCGTGCGTATCTTTCTGAAACTTTCTACAATTTTGTTCAATAGCGCACGGATCGTGCACCTACACGCACGGGTCGTGTGAGACTTTCTGATCCCCAAATTCAAAGTACCTTTTTATCCATTCCAAAAGATTCTAATCCTCTTCTAATCCATTCCCCATGTGTCCTCAACAATGTAAAGATTGATATCATGGAGTTAATCATGTTTGATAGAAAACTTGTGTGTTATGAACGTAACGGAAAACTGTACTTAGAGAACGCGAGAGAACATAAGTCAAGAAATGTTAACGGACCTTGAGTCCAATCATGTTAAGATAACGAACTGCAAGTTCATCATGTCATGTAAGCTAATTGATTGTAAGTCTATAAAGACATAAATTAAAGACTCTCAATTCATGTAAACACAAATCAAGTTACTTTCCCTCGGGGAAAGGTAGATGGTATACCTTGAGTATATCGAGGATGACGATCCTCCAGTTATTAGCATACCTAGTTGAGGGGAGTCATGAATCCAAAGCTAGGACCCTAGCATTATTCGGATAGAATTTCGGATTGGGGTTTCCGTAGATATTGGGCAATCAAGATTGTCTAGCATTATATCTCGGGTTGTGCTAAGTTCATGTTAAAATATGATCCGTAGTCGCTTATTAGGGCTACATCAGGAAAAATCAGAAATGTAACGAGTAGTCGCTTATTAGGGCTACAAGTTACGAGAAAACATCATGTATTCACGTGGCCGCTTATTAGGGCCACGAGTTCAGATTCAAGTATAATAAACTGTTAGAGTTGGTCAGGGGTCTCGATAGGACTCACTGAGATAATGTTTATCTCACCCTTTATGTATTGTGGTTTTTCAGAGAAGCAAAGGAAAGCAAAGGCGAAGGTTCACGGTTAGCCGGTGACTCAAGGAGTCTGGGAGTCTATGTTTCATGTTTTAGGCCCTTGCCCTTTTGTAGTACTTTTGTTATCGGTTGTATAACTATGATGTATAAGTTATAAATCGTTTCCGCTAATTTCATGTTTTGAGTATTGAACACCAGGATAATGTATGTTTAAGTCTTAAGACTTCAGATCTTTCCGATTATGCATGGAGGTTCATTGAACCATCGATATTTATATCAAAAGTTTTAGTTGTGTTCAATATTTCAATAACAGGAAGTTACTCTGATGTATGCCATTTAGTACATTTCGGTGATTCTATATGTTAGAATTTATCGGGGTGTTACAAAATAGGCTTTAAAAATGATTTAGAAAGGATTTTTGGCTTTTACTTACGCATACACCTCATTTTTCTGCTAGTCGCAGCCCCTTTCACTAAACCAATTCACGCAACCCATCAAAAAGGCACGGTTCGCGCGCTCCCCAGGTCTAAACGCATAACCCGACCCATGCTCCTAGCTTCTACTTCCTTTAGCTAAAAATGCAAAACCCGTAAAAAGAAGCAAACACCTCCAACCTTCTTCTCTCTTCGATTTCTCACTCGTTTGACCACAAAAAAATGTGAAACCTCGTGGTCCTACACAAAATCCACCTCTGAATGTGTTCGTGATGTCTATTTCGTCAATCAGAGCTTCGTTTGCCGCGTTTTCTCTCTCTAGGCGAACTGTAATTGGCACTTTCCGGCCACCACGGGCTTGCGTCGGAAAAACAGACGTCGTTTTCGGATTCTACGCATCGAAATCTTCGAGAAGCACTAGTCCTTTGTTGTGAAGTTGACGTCGGACTCCTGTTATCCTGGTGAGACGATTTCGGGTCACTCTTTTGTTTCACTTTGATTTCGTTTCAGCTATAAAGTCTTTCCAAAATTTACTAAAACTAATTTTATACTGTTGAGAGCCAGTTTTTGCTTCCTGAGTGACCAATAAATTTTTTCGTGTGCTCGATGCTAAATTAATTGCTGTAAGAAATGGTTTTTAGGTAAGAATTTGTAGTATTAGAATTTAGGTGATATATTTTGTTGGAAACAAATTATCATATATATGTATATGTAAGTTTTATAAAAGCATAATATATTAAGTGTATTACACTTGTATATTTATATCTATTATTATGTTAGAGATAAAATATAAAGCTTTCTGTATCTAAGCTTTATGAAAATTTTATATATCAATTATAAATATCTGGATATAATCTATATAAGTTTAGACTAATTTCATATTTTAACCTTTCAAACTATATTCTAGTATATTACTTTTAAATTATTTTAGCAATACAAAAGGGTAATCATGCATTGATTAAGTACTTATTACATTTTATGAGGTAAATACTTATTATTTTGTTGTCGGTTACGATGCGGGTCTTTAAGAGTACTTGTCGTGACATTTGATAGAAGAAACGAACAAGAATATGAAGTGGACACAAAGATTGATACTATGTGGAACATCATTACGCCTGGAGAAGGATGCGACAAGAATAGTAGAGGAATCGATAAAAAGGTGAGTGTTTTCTCTTTTGGGGTACCCTGTGACCCCGACATGTGCTTATGTGTTAATTGTTATGTGACATCATTGTATGAGCAATGATATATGAGTGTTGATGTGATTTGAGTTATGATAAGGATTTATTGTAGGAGCAATGAAGTAAATCGTTAATATGGGTGTATGTGGTTTGATCATGTGTTGTTGTTGTTGTTGTTGTTGTTGTTGTTGTTGTTGTTGTTGTTGTTGTTGTTGTTGTTGTTGTTGTTGTTGTTGTTGTTGTTGTTGTTGTTGTTGTTGTTGTTGTTGTTGTTGTTGTTGTTGTTGTTGTTGTTGTTGTTGTTGTTGTTGTTGTTGTTGTTGTTGTTGTTGTTGTTGTTGTTGTTGTTGTTGTTGTTGTTGTTGTTGTTGTTGTTGTTGTTGTTGTTGTTGTTGTTGTTGTTGTTGTTGTTGTTGTTGTTGTTGTTGTTGTTGTTGTTGTTGTTGTTGTTGTTGTTGTTGTTGTTGTTGTTGTTGTTGTTGTTGTTGTTGTTGTTGTTGTTGTTGTTGTTGTTGTTGTTGTTGTTGTTGTTGTTGTTGTTGTTGTTGTTGTTGTTGTTGTTGTTGTTGTTGTTGTTGTTGTTGTTGTTGTTGTTGTTGTTGTTGTTGTTGTTGTTGTTGTTGTTGTTGTTGTTGTTGTTGTTGTTGTTGTTGTTGTTGTTGTTGTTGTTGTTGTTGTTGTTGTTGTTTTGTTGTGGTTGTTGGTGTTCATTGTTGTTGCTGCTATCGTTACTGCTGATGTTGTTGTTGTTAGTCGTTATTGTTCATTGTTGTTGTTGTTGCTGTTGTTACTGCTGATGTTGCAGTTGTTGTTGCTATAGTTGTTGTTCGTTTTTGTTGTTGTTGTTGTTGTTGTTGTTGTTGTTGTTGTTGCTGCTATTGTTGTTGTTGTTGGTGTATTAGTTTTTGTTGTTGTTTCTATTGCGGTTGTTATCGTTGTTCTTGCATTGTCATTTTCATCTCATTCTTTCATTTCAATTTTTTCCAGTTAACCATCCAGGAGCATTGAAGATAGAACTAAATTGTATTGTAGTGTTTATATATAAGTAGGAAATAACACACTATTAGTTAAGTACCGTCAGATGTTTTAAGGTCGATGTTAATTTTTTAAAAAAGACGACGTTATTTTAGAAAAGTTATTTGTACGTGTTTAGAAGGACCAAATGAGATTTCTTTTAGAAGCAAAAATAATTAATTATGAGCATTATCTTTTAAAATAAATAGTTTTAGTTTTCAATCTAAAAATGAGTTTATCAAAGAGAAAGTATGATTTTATCTCTCTCAAAATTTTAGCAACTACGTTTTTGCTGTAAAATAAGCTACGGTCAACGGTTAAATAGGGTGTTATAATAGTGGTATCGGAGCAGTTCGATCCCAACCGGTCAAATAGGGTGTTATAATAGTGGTTTAACCAAGCCTTAGCTTTATCCTTCAAGGAATAAGGAAATAGCTTCAATCTAAAAGCATCTTCACTAACACCAGGAATGACAAAGTTACTACATACTTCTAAAAACTGTTTTAAATGCAAGTGGGGATCCTCATGAGGAGATCCACCAAATTGACCTATTTGTTTGAAGCATTTGGAACATCATGGGTTTAAATTTAAAGTGCACAGCTGTTTACCGTGATTTTTGGTAAACACCGCTAGTTACACACACGTGTTGCTTGCGAGATCAACTAGAAACATCTCAGAAAATTTGTGGTAAAGTCTTTTACTAAAAATTATTAATGTTTGCGGTTTGTTTAAAAATGATGATGATAACCGTATACAGTGAAAGGAAAACAAGCAAAAACAAAGAACGGAGTGGAGAAGGATTTAAGTTAAGTGCGAAGAAGAAGATGAAAGTAAGTGCAGAAACTTAAATGCAGAGTAAAGTGTAGGAATCTTAAATGAATGTAAAAGACATTGCATTGAATTGAAAGGTTTGGTTCGCAGATTCATACATTCGTTCTTGATGACTCGTTTTCTCTGTTGCGAAAGTATGAGTTTTTTCAGAACTTGTGTAGAAATGAAATTGCGACCCTAAACTCTACGAGAGAACAACTATTTATAATAAAAGAGTAAAACAATAACCGCCTAGCAGTTTTCCAAATAAAGTAACTGCTATTTCGACTAGACAACTGCTTCATCTTTCGACCATTTATTGCTATTTCTCCTTTCGACAGCGCTCTTTGACTTGGCCTGCTATCCGGCTAACATTCTTCTTTCTGTCGAAATATTGGCCTCAGCTTTCAAATTTTCGCTAAGTTAGGAACTAAGTTGATTCTTCTTGGCTACCACTTCCTGGTGTCGAAATATTGATCTATCTTCTTGAATTTGTTAAGTCAAACCTTGTTGACTGCATTTAATTCTAGCCTGTCGAAAATGCAGGCTAACAAATTGCCCCCCCCCCCCCCCAAAAAGACGTTTTCGACTGAATTCTTTAATGAAGATAGAAAATCACTTTTTGAAATATATTTCGACTATCCCATAAAATCTCATGATATCATTTAATATCTTTTCTCAGAATATGAGGGGACGTCTCTGCGCAAAAGTACAGCTTTGTTGGCGCTTTCCTTCAATGAAAGCGTGCCACGTGTAGAAAAGCAACTGTTTAGATCTTCACGATCCCACGTTTCCCCACTAACGCCATGAGTATTCAGAATTTCTTTTCTTTTTTAATTAAATAATCGTGGCCAAAACTGATATAAAAATATCTGCGCCATTTCATTTCTCTCTTTTTCAGAAACCTTCATCTTCTACTTCTCTGCGAATCTCCATTTCTTCTTCCCCAGCGTGTGATACTCTTTACGAAAAAAACTCCATTTCTCCGTGAGCTCTATTTCTGCGATAATGGCGTCATCTTCCAACATCGCTCTTGGCACTGTAACTTCTGAAAAGCAAATGCTTGTATCTAAACCGGTTCTAAGCAAGGATCAAACCATAATTTACCAGTCTCAGGTATTAAGAAAGTTTTTCCTAGCTATCACAAATATAGCCCTAGGGTCTTCAGCAACGGTCCATACTTAATGGATTTCATGAGTAACCCGAATAGGGTTTTTAGGTCTTCACCCCCATCTGATAAAAACCACGCTCTTTATCTCACCTGGTTAGAAAAAGTAGAATTGAAGAAGAAGGAAACCTGGAAAGAGCAAGGTATTTTCGACTTGATACAACTGTCGAAGTATGGGCCTAGATACCAAAGCCCCATGCTTATTGCAGCATTGCATTTCTGGGAAATAACCACCAACAGTCTGCATTTGAAATGTGGTATGCTCACTCCCACCTTACTAGATGTGGCAGCTATCACTGGATTAACACTGTAACACCCCTTTTCTACCCGTTAATTTAATTGTAAAATCAGAGTTTCAAAATTTCTTTTCATCGCAAGGAATGTTACACACACTTCAAACAAAACACCGTACTTCAATAAAACAGTTCAACGTCAATAAATGTGCAATACGTAACACGCCCCCAATGGGGAAAAACTCAAGCATCAGTCATCGTCACCACAACCGTGACATCAATAAAACCAACTACGCAGCGGAAAGTATAAATAAGAGAAAACCATCAAATAACATATAACAACCAAAATAGTCTTAAAACATCGAGTTCGTTTCCCCCCTGAGTGCTACGTATCAGAGCATGACGACCCGACTCATAATTAGTGAAGATACCTAGGTCTTCACTCGTGATCACCTGCACGTTACCGCATAGAGGTAACATTCAAACAGAAGGGTGAGTCCAATTCAATCCATATAATAAATCATATGATAAGCAATAAGTCAAGTCACAGCACTAGAGTATCCACGTCACAGTCATCAATCACGTCATTACAACAACTCATCACGATGTCATGCAACTATATGAAATGCAACCCACTCGCGGGCATATGCATGAGGTACCTTTCATCATCGTCGCTTAGCCTTTATGGCCTCATCGTCGCTTAGCCTTTATGGCCTCATCGTCGCTGGGTTCATGCACATGGAATACATGAGACACTATGACATGCACCACACACAAACACACAATCACTGTCCACTATGTGACCCGTCACTTACCAATTCGCCAAATAAGAGGCACAGCACCTGTCAATTCATAATTACATACAACAACGTCGCTATATTTCATCGTCGCTTATTATCATCGTCGCTTAGCCTTTTGGGCCTCATCATCACTTATCCATAAACGTCACCAAACAAACAATAGCCACTAAGGGCAAAACAGTCATTTACACATCATCGTCAATAATATTGGCCACTAAGGGCAAAAACGTCCTTTAACTAGCCACTAAGGGCATCATTGTCATAATCACCCATTTTGACACTAAAGCGTTAAAACTGTTGGTTATACGCAAAAAGGATTTTTAAAGGACTCAATATGGCCTTACAACGTCACTGTAACGACCACCGGGGACAGCCACTTGGGCGCCCAGAAACCACCAGAAAATAATAAGTTTTTATTTTAAAAATAAGACACACAGGTAGACAACTGAAAAAGCTTCCCAACACTTTTTGAAACGTTCAAAACGGATGCCCGAGTCAAAAGATATAGCGAAAACAGTTTTTATGAAAAATTTGGGAACATCCTGAAAATGGCGCCCTTGGCGCCCAGCAACACAACACACACGCAACACTAGCGCCCTTGGCGCCCAGCGCCTGGCGCCCAGCGCCTGGCGCCCAGCGCCTGGCGCCCAGCAACACAACACACACGCAACACTAGCACCCTTGGCGCCCAGCGCCCGCAACACACAACACACACGCACACACGGCGCCCTTGGCGCCCAGCGCCCAGCACACGACACACGCGCAGCACAGAACACACGCACACTGGCGCCCTTGGCGCCCAGCGCCCGCAACACACAACACACACGCACACACGGCGCCCTTGGCGCCCAGCGCCCAGCGCACGACACACGCGCAGCACAGAACACACGCACATTGGCGCCCTTGGCGCCCAGCGCCCTGCAACACTTCCAGCAACAAAAAAAAATTCAGCAACACAAATCAAGCACATGGCGCCCTAGGTGCCCATAACACCAACCAAAGGGATTTTTTCAGCCATCAATCATGAACATCACGCATAAATCATCAACAAAACATGAAATCACATACACATTCATGATCATGGATAGATCTAGGCTAACCCTACCCTAAAACCTATCATAAACATCTATTATATAGAAAGATAGGACTCCCCTTACCTTGGATTTGAAGAATCACGTCCCTTAGCTCCTTGAACTTCGCGACCTCTTCTCCTCCTCTCTTCTCCACGGCGCTCTCACTCTCTCTATTCTCCTCTCTCAATTCGCAATGACAACACAAAACCCTAGCCCCAAATGACTTAGCCACTTCGCATATGACATGGATCATGGGCTTGGGCTTTTCACTTAAGCCCAAGTTCATCTAATTGGCGCCTCCACCTTCTAATACCACCTAAACCATTTTAACATAATTTCACTTAATTAAATTATATCCAATTAATTAAAATAAATTCCTAAATACTTAATTAAATAAATTAATTAAATATTTAGGGTGTTACAAACACCATTGGGGGAGGTCTTCGACCTTGCTACTACTGGTAATAAGCATGAGTTTGTTTTCAAGCGTGCCACTTGTAAAGGGTACGTCGAAGATAATCATGTCACCGATAGTGAAGAGGTTTCTGAGGAAGAGCACATTGCTTTTCTCACTTTTTGGCTCTCCTTTTATGTCTTTTGCTCTTCGTCACTCCAAGTGGCGAAAATGTATATCCCATTAGCCATCCAGATACATGAGCGTCGAGATATAGGCCTGGGCAGTCTCATTTTAGGGTCTCTCTATGATAGTCTTCGACAAGGGGTTCTTGCTCTGAAAGGGCGTCAATCAGAAGATAAATTTTTAGTTTCTGGACCAATTTGGCTGTTTCAGTTGTGGCTCTTGGCCACTTTTGAGTCGAAGTTACAACTATACGTCCCTGACGATCATCTTGCTATGGTCAAACAAAGAAGTGTCGAAGGTGAACGACTTGCTGTTTTGAAACCTATAGAAATAGCAGTGTCCATCCCAGACCTATTTTCTTCATCATTTAACATGTTCGTGAACTGCACAAATTTCCTTCCTTCAATGGCACCTTTTGCCAAGAGAACCCGTGGGCCAGCTTGGTTCACGAGAAAGTTTCCTGCTACTACTCTTGTCGAAGAGGAGGAGACTAATCAAATTTGGGAGGCCTTTTTAACTCCCAAGTTTTTATCAGCTAGTATTTCTCCTGGGAAATCTGCATCTTCCTTTGGCACATGCCCCTATCACCCTAGTCTAGTAGCAAGAGAATTCGGGTTATGCCAACTTCGACCTAGCCCTTTTTTCAGGTCTAAGGGAGAGATAGTGCTTCCAGAGAATGAGGAAGAATGGAGAGAGTGCCTTAACTGGTTTCCCCAAGACTCTTTTACTTTCGTTCCCATCCCTTTCGAACCATTTTTCTCCTGTACAAAGGAGTTTTCTAAATGGTGGAAAGATTATTTCACCAGCAAATTTACTGATGTCGAAGAGGCCACTTTGTTGTCACAACTAATTTCTGCTTTTCCTTCTGCGTAGAAAAAACGACAAAGTCGAAAGGTACACACATTCAAGAAATTCGAGCATTTCAAAGATACTTTGAAACTGTATATGATCCAACTAACCTTCGTTGAACTGTTTGTCAAGTTGCAAAAGTTTTTAAACAAAAACTTCTTGATAAAATTTCAACCATGGTTTTTCCACCTTATGTGCCTGATAAATACTTTTTTGCTTTAACACAAAACAAACTTAAGTTTCCACCTTTACCAACCAGTAAACTGGCTCTGGCATTTTGGTCACCAATTCCAGAATGGTTTATATGTGGTTCGACTAAGGCATTATTCAATTTTTTGACTAAAACAGCTGAGAAAGTAGTTCCGGTTAAGCAAGACATATACACGTTTGAGGGTAATCTTCATTTAGATATTCAACATATTCGAATCTTGTCTTCCAGTAGAGAAGGTGATGCACAAGACTTTTTAGAAAAAATTGATTTTTTCTTTTGGTATGATTTATACTTACATGTTTTGTCCAATATTTGTAGCTGTTCTTATCACATCTTCCTCGACAGATGATGCCACAACAAAGACGAAGAAAAAGAACATTGAGGCTTCATCGAAGAAAGAACAACCTCTTCAAGAAGAAAAACAAAAAGTCAGTGTCTTTTCACTTTCTCTTTGTATCACCTTATTATACTCTTTGACTGATTTGCTCTCCGTTTTGTAGAGTCTAAAAAGAACAAGCAACTCTTTAACTTCAAATTCAAAGAAGGCAAAAAAGGCCAAACCATCAGTTGTGAGCGACTCAGAGGTCGAAACTCTTAACTTCTTGCCTATTTATGTTTACTTTCTTCTTCCTGCTTATGCTTATATGAGCGTTGCATTTTCAGTCTGATGAGGTGCCACTATTGTAACATCCGCAAAATAATTAGTAGAATTATTTGGATGTTAATCCAATTAAATTAATTTAGTACTTAACTGGTAAATTTATCGAGTGCTAAAATTATTTATTGGTTGTCATCGGATCGTTAACCGGATAATACGGACCAAGGAATTTTTGGAATCGAAATAGGAGATTTCGATCGATATGGTAATTTGACCGCGTTACAACAAATATATTAATAAATATATATATGTATGCGTATGTGAGTGAAGAGAAGAGAAACAATTAATTAAAAAGAAAGAAGAGAAAGAAGAAGGCAGCGAGAGACAGAGAGAAAAGAGAGGAAAAAGAAAAGAAGAGAAAAGAAAGGGGAAGGAGGAAGAAGAGGAAAAAGGGAAGAGTTAGGCTCAACAAAACGACTTCCGTCCAACACGAAAAATGTTCATCGCTACTTCCTCTTCGTTTTGGTACCAATTTCGTGACGATCAGCTCACTCTCTCTCACTTGGCCATTTTCGTTTTTTTTTTGGAGCTTTTGTGGGAAATCCGATTTTGGGTTGGTTTTGAAGGTTTAGGTTCGGTTAGGAGCGAACCCAAGGATGATGGATCGTTGATTGAGGTTCGATTGAAAGATTGGAAGCGAGTTGGGTGATTTGGGGTTTTGGTGAATAGTGTCATGGAGGTTAGAGGAGGAAGATGATGAATAGTGTCCGTGGAGAATTTCGGGAAATCGGTATTTCGGTCAAAATGAGGTTTCGCGATCGAGTGGAAAGCTTTGGAAGCGGATTGGATGTCGCCGGAACGGGGAATGTTCGTGTGGTTACTCGGTGGATTCGGCCGTACGTGGTTCACGCTTCAAGGGTGAGTTCTACTCACGTTTAGGATTTTTGTTTTTCGAATTAATTGATAAACTGTTTTATCGCTTTCGCTGGACTGGAATATTATTTGATAATCGAGTTTGAGAGATTTTGGGTTGAAAACCGTTATTTGAAAATATGTCGCGTTTTGATACAATTCGATTACAATGAGTTTTTGATTGATTTGTTTGATTGTGTGACTTTGATTGAGACTGTTGTTATGGTCGTCAAATCTGTTTTCGGTCGGAACGAGAATCGTTCGAGAAATTTTGGGTCAAAAACCGTTATTTCGGAATATGTCGTATTTTGGTAAAATCCGTTTTGATTGAGTTTTTGGATTGGATTGATTGATTGTGTGGTTTGTATTGGATTCATTTTACTGGTTGAAAAATCTGTTTTCGATCGGAACAAAAATCGGAATTGAGCGGAATAGCGGATTTCGCGAAAATCGCAAAATTCTGCACTTGACAGGCCCCCTGTTCTGCCAGTCCACGCGCCGTTTGCGCGCCGTTTGCGCGCCGTTCGCGCGCCGTTTGCGCGCCACGCGCCACTCGCGCGCCAGTTGGCAGAATTTCAGCAACTAAACACTGTTTTTCGTTTCGCGATAACTTTTGATCCGAGAACCCGATTGAGGTGTTCTAAGATGCGTTGGAAAGCTTATTCAGAGGCCTAACTGAATATTCTATTTTTAAGGCAAAATGAACTGTTTTTGATATTGAAAATGGTGTCGAAAAGCGGTCAACTAGAGTGCGAGTGTGAACTTGGATTTTATAAAATGTGGATTAAAGTGTTTCATTGATTGTCTGATTTGATGGACCGTGGGTTCATAGTACTGTAGATATATGTTTATATATATATCGAGTTGGGTGACGACCCATGTGTAACATACTAGGCGGGGCAGTCATGATCCCCTTCCCTAGGCTCCATGCCAATAGGAGAATGTACTATTGGTAGGGGGGTTCACCGGGATTAGCGATGTTCCGCAGTCGGTGTTATGTTAAAGATTATTGTGCGATACACCGGGATTAGCATGGTTTTGCAGTCGGTGCCGTACTTGTTGTGTTGTGCGATACACCGGGATTAGCATGGTTTTGCAGTCGGTGCCGTACTTGTTGTGTTGCGCGATACACCGGGATTAGCATGGTCTTGCAGTCGGTGCCGCACTTTGTTTATTTTACGACATGCCGGGAGTAGCAGCGTTTTGCAGTCGGTGTCGTGTTAAGCTATAAAAGACCTAATAAATGAACCGAGAGTGTTAGTAGGGGTCTCGGTAGAACTCACTGAGATTGTATCTCACTGTTTAAATGTTGTTGTTTTACAGAGACACAGGGACAGCGGAAATCCAAGAGGCACGAGTAGGTTGAGCTCGGACTGGTTGCTGATAGCCTAGCTTTATGTTTAAGCTTATTTCCCTTTTGTTGTCTGTATACTAAGACATTATGTATTTAAGGTATATCTTTCTTCCGCTTTCTTGTATGATACTGAATACTATAATTGCTGATAGTATATGGTCTGAGAACCATATTGTCTTGTTGTAAATAAGACTGTTTGGGTTATATTCAGCGAAAAATTTATAGTGATATTCAGTGTCTAAGCAGGAAATATATCTCTGATGTGTTACTAATGTGCACCTGGGTATTTTTAGTCAATAAAAATATCGGGGTGTTACAGTTGGTATCAGAGCAGTTCGACCTAGTCGGACTTAGTTTAGGGTTGAGTCGATTCCTTGTTAGTCCTTTTTGTAATTACACTTGTGATGCTAAGAGACATTGGGCCTGATCAACTTAATACTTAGTGCATCATAAGCGGAATTATGACTGGATGATCAAGATGCAATCCTCGACCACAATCGGAATCTTCAACCGGTGCAGCCTCGGGAAAGGTGACATGACGGTGGAACAATACACCGCTAGGTTTGAGGAGTTGTCTCAGTTTTACCAAGTGGTAAAGTAAGCTTCGGCTGACGAACGGAGAATGCAGAAGTATAAGACGGGCATAAGTGCTTTTATGATTTATGGTCTCAGTTCTTATACTGCTACAAATTATGTTGCCTTAGTGCAACCAGCATATGTCGCCGAGGATTATCTCATAGGGAGTATGGGAAAATAAGGAAGGTAGTTGAATTATCAACTCCGAATGCAAAGTCCTAAGATAAGTTCATTAAAGGAAAAGCAGATGCAATTCTTTGATTCTTCAAAGGTCAGAAGATGTTCCAACTGTGGAAAGCCTCACAGCGGTGATTGCAAGCGAAGATCTAATCGGTGCTATTATAGTAATGTAGAGGGTCACTATGGTAAAGCGTACCCCGTAAGGAAAAGTTCCAAGGAGTCACAAGCAGCTCTAAGGCAAGGACGAGTCAACACTCTGGATGTTTAGGCAGTTACAACTGCAGACAATCTACCGAGGGGTATGAGATCAGTTTTCAATAACCTCGTCTGTATATTAAATGATACGGGTGCAACCTATTGTTGTATATCCCGATCGCATGAGAATCGGTTGGGATTAGCCTTATCATCGCTATCCGAGCCGATGACTATCTTAACTGCGGCTAAGGGTCGTGTCCAGACCCAATCCTTGTGTCGGAATTGTCTACTTGTCATAGGAGGCAGAAATTTAGTTGTAGAATTTATTGTTTGCCTATGAGAAGTGTGGACACCATTTTTGGTATGAACTGGATGACTGCAAATCATGTTGCAAACGTCGGTATTAATCAACTATCAGCTTCGCTTCAGAATCAATTGAATTGTCTAGGACAAATTCTGAAGCGGTTACCTAGTTCACCTTAGACGGTCAACCTTCATTCCAAGGTGCGGGAGCACATGTTAGTATGTTATCTGCATCCGCTGAAACCAGTTTAGATTTGGCGAACGTTCAAGTCGTGAATGACTTTCTGGATGTTTTCACGATGAAGTTTCTTCCGGACCTCCAGAGCGAGAGGTAGAGCTTACTGTAGAATTGGTTCCTGGCACGGGATCAATATCTATTGTTGCTCATTGAATGTTTCTTCAGAATTAAAGGAAATGGAGTCTCAACTTGAAGAGTCGATGCTAAAGAAATTCATTCGACCGAGTACTTCGCTAAGGAGTGCTCTGGTGTGGTTAGTCAAAAGGAAAAATGGTAGCATGAGATTGTACATCGATTATCGACAACTTAAGAAAGTGACGGTCAAGAATAAATATCCCTTGCCAAGGATAGACGATTTTCTTGAGCAATTTGAGACGCTGCTGTGTTTTCTAAAATTGATCTGAGGTCAGAACATCATCAAATAAAAGTTAGAGCCTTAGATATTCCGAAGACAGCCTTCCGTACTTGGTATGGACATTACGAGTTTGCAGTGATGCCCTTCGGTTTGACTAATGCTCCAGCGGTATTCATGGATTACATGAACAGGGTTTCCCACCCTTACTTGGATCGGTTTGTGGTAGTTTTCATTTATGATATCTTGGTGTACTCTAAGACTATTGGGGAGCATGCCCAACATCTCCGCGTTATTCTGAACGTACTCCAAGAGAAGAAATTGTATTCAAAGCCGTCGAAGAGTGACTTCTGGATGTCGGAAGTGAAGTTTTTGGAATGCGTGATTTCCCAATTGGGAGTTGCGGTGGATCCCAGTAAGGAGGGAGCTGTGTTGAACTGGGAACGACCAACGTCAGTAACTGAAATCAGAAGTTTTCTAAGTCTAGCCGGTTACAATAAGAGATTTGTTCAAGGGTTCTCACAGTTAGTTTTCCACTTACACGGTTAACTCGTAAGGGTCAACCGTTTACGCAGGGTGCTGATTGTGAAGAATGTTTTCAAGAATTGAAGATTTGGTTGATTTCTGCTCCAATCCTGATTCTTCCAGATCCGTCTTTGAGATTCCAAATTTACAGCGATGCTTCTGGGGAGGGTTTAGGATGTGTTCTTGTGCAGAATCAACAAGAGGTAGCTTATGCGCCCAGATAATTGAAGACTCATGAAGAGAGTTATCCGACTCATGATTTGTAATTGGCATCGATTGTGTATGCACTGAAGATTTGGAGACGTTACCTGTATGGGTCTCGTTTCGAAGTCTTTAGTGATCACAAAAGTTTAAAGTATCTGTTTGATCAGAGGAACTGAATAGCAGGCAGAGAAGTGTGTAGAATTCTGAAGGATTATGACTTCGGGTTGAAGTATTATCCAGGAAATCCCAATGTTGTAGCTGATGCGAGTAATAGGAAATCCATTCACATAGCAGAGTTGATGCTGCAAGAAATGGGATTGTTAGAGTCTTTTAGATCTAAATTGGAGTACATCCATAAGTTTCCACTTTGGTGGCGAGGTATTAGTTTATTAACCTCTCCTTGGTGAAGGTTGACAATGAGATTGTCTTACGAAATTCCGTTTGACAAGTCGAACGTGAATACGGTTATGTAAATGAGGTAACTGTTGACTGTTTTTCACAATGCGAATAAGCACCAAGGGATTAATTGATGGATTTGCTGCGAGGGACCGAACTTTCCAAAGTGAGTTTGGCGTGCGGTATGGTAGTTTTGAAAATCGTTTTTATGAAAACCCGCATGCTAAAGTTAATTTTGGGAACGAGTTAAGAGGCTAATAGAATATGATTGAGGAGGAAAATCCTAGGAGGATTACTTAGGTTGAGGGGAAGCTCTCAACGCTATTGAATAATTCGGAAAGGAGCTCTGAGTTCTGTTTGAAAGTTGTTTGGAGAACAACTGAGGTGATTTTCATTACGTTCAATTGATTTGATGTCCCCGTGGTTTATTTCTACGTTTAAGATAAACGTTTCTAGTAAATCCTCACTTCATCTTCCTTCGAGAAGTATTATCTCGAAATCTTGGGGGCGAGTCAAGAAGTTTCACAAGTGACTTTTTCGTCACATTTGTCAATGTGTACGAGAACGGTTATGGATTTCATAAGATTTGTTGAAAACGCGTTTACACCCTCCGAGGAGTACAAGTTTGTGGATCTCGCTTTCAATGTATATTTCTATCAAGCGTCTCGTATTAGACTCTTTGATTTAGATTAATCAAAGTTGGGGAGTAAACGAGGATGATTGGAATGAAGCTTCGGAAGCGTTTTCAAACGCGGTGCCGAGCCGATGTAGGCGAATGATGAGTTCCTCGTGTAGAGGCGCGACCAGAGAGTTCGTATCAAGGTAGTAGTGGATCATACTTGGGGATTGATGTGCCAACTTGGGAAGAGTTCCTACGCTTATTTCGTTAATTCAAGATTGTGTTCCAGCAACTTAAGACCTTTCTGAGGGTGTCGATACTCGGTTAATCAGATGAAAAACTTGACGAAATTTTGAGGACAAAATTCTTTCAAGTTGGGGAGAATGTAACATCCGCAAAATAATTAGTAGAATTATTTGGATGTTAATCCAATTAAATTAATTTAGTACTTAACTGGTAAATTTATCGAGTGCTAAAATTATTTATTGGTTGTCATCGGATCGTTAACCGGATAATACGGACCAAGGAATTTTTGGAATCGAAATAGGAGATTTCGATCGATATGGTAATTTGACCGCGTTACAACAAATATATTAATAAATATATATATGTATGCGTATGTGAGTGAAGAGAAGAGAAACAATTAATTAAAAAGAAAGAAGAGAAAGAAGAAGGCAGCGAGAGACAGAGAGAAAAGAGAGGAAAAAGAAAAGAAGAGAAAAGAAAGGGGAAGGAGGAAGAAGAGGAAAAAGGGAAGAGTTAGGCTCAACAAAACGACTTCCGTCCAACACGAAAAATGTTCATCGCTACTTCCTCTTCGTTTTGGTACCAATTTCGTGACGATCAGCTCACTCTCTCTCACTTGGCCATTTTCGTTTTTTTTTGGAGCTTTTGTGGGAAATCCGATTTTGGGTTGGTTTTGAAGGTTTAGGTTCGGTTAGGAGCGAACCCAAGGATGATGGATCGTTGATTGAGGTTCGATTGAAAGATTGGAAGCGAGTTGGGTGATTTGGGGTTTTGGTGAATAGTGTCATGGAGGTTAGAGGAGGAAGATGATGAATAGTGTCCGTGGAGAATTTCGGGAAATCGGTATTTCGGTCAAAATGAGGTTTCGCGATCGAGTGGAAAGCTTTGGAAGCGGATTGGATGTCGCCGGAACGGGGAATGTTCGTGTGGTTACTCGGTGGATTCGGCCGTACGTGGTTCACGCTTCAAGGGTGAGTTCTACTCACGTTTAGGATTTTTGTTTTTCGAATTAATTGATAAACTGTTTTATCGCTTTCGCTGGACTGGAATATTATTTGATAATCGAGTTTGAGAGATTTTGGGTTGAAAACCGTTATTTGAAAATATGTCGCGTTTTGATACAATTCGATTACAATGAGTTTTTGATTGATTTGTTTGATTGTGTGACTTTGATTGAGACTGTTGTTATGGTCGTCAAATCTGTTTTCGGTCGGAACGAGAATCGTTCGAGAAATTTTGGGTCAAAAACCGTTATTTCGGAATATGTCGTATTTTGGTAAAATCCGTTTTGATTGAGTTTTTGGATTGGATTGATTGATTGTGTGGTTTGTATTGGATTCATTTTACTGGTTGAAAAATCTGTTTTCGATCGGAACAAAAATCGGAATTGAGCGGAATAGCGGATTTCGCGAAAATCGCAAAATTCTGCACTTGACAGGCCCCCTGTTCTGCCAGTCCACGCGCCGTTTGCGCGCCGTTTGCGCGCCGTTCGCGCGCCGTTTGCGCGCCACGCGCCACTCGCGCGCCAGTTGGCAGAATTTCAGCAACTAAACACTGTTTTTCGTTTCGCGATAACTTTTGATCCGGGAACCCGATTGAGGTGTTCTAAGATGCGTTGGAAAGCTTATTCAGAGGCCTAACTGAATATTCTATTTTTAAGGCAAAATGAACTGTTTTTGATATTGAAAATGGTGTCGAAAAGCGGTCAACTAGAGTGCGAGTGTGAACTTGGATTTTATAAAATGTGGATTAAAGTGTTTCATTGATTGTCTGATTTGATGGACCGTGGGTTCATAGTACTGTAGATATATGTTTATATATATATCGAGTTGGGTGACGACCCATGTGTAACATACTAGGCGGGGCAGTCATGATCCCCTTCCCTAGGCTCCATGCCAATAGGAGAATGTACTATTGGTAGGGGGGTTCACCGGGATTAGCGATGTTCCGCAGTCGGTGTTATGTTAAAGATTATTGTGCGATACACCGGGATTAGCATGGTTTTGCAGTCGGTGCCGTACTTGTTGTGTTGTGCGATACACCGGGATTAGCATGGTTTTGCAGTCGGTGCCGTACTTGTTGTGTTGCGCGATACACCGGGATTAGCATGGTCTTGCAGTCGGTGCCGCACTTTGTTTATTTTACGACATGCCGGGAGTAGCAGCGTTTTGCAGTCGGTGTCGTGTTAAGCTATAAAAGACCTAATAAATGAACCGAGAGTGTTAGTAGGGGTCTCGGTAGAACTCACTGAGATTGTATCTCACTGTTTAAATGTTGTTGTTTTACAGAGACACAGGGACAGCGGAAATCCAAGAGGCACGAGTAGGTTGAGCTCGGACTGGTTGCTGATAGCCTAGCTTTATGTTTAAGCTTATTTCCCTTTTGTTGTCTGTATACTAAGACATTATGTATTTAAGGTATATCTTTCTTCCGCTTTCTTGTATGATACTGAATACTATAATTGCTGATAGTATATGGTCTGAGAACCATATTGTCTTGTTGTAAATAAGACTGTTTGGGTTATATTCAGCGAAAAATTTATAGTGATATTCAGTGTCTAAGCAAGAAATATATCTCTGATGTGTTACTAATGTGCACCTGGGTATTTTTAGTCAATAAAAATATCGGGGTGTTACAACTATTCAAGGACCAAGCCTGTTCAGATTCAAATTTCTGAAGTGGAGAGAGAGAGAGAGAGAGAGAAAAACGAAAAACTCTCAGGATGTCTCCAAAGTTATTCCTCAACAGACTTCTGTCGAAAGGCAGCAGAAAAAGAAGGAGAGAAAACCCAAAGAAGATGCTCCCATCATTTCAGAGAAAACACCTGTAACACCCATTTCTACCCGGTAAAATATAGTAAAATCAGAGTTTTCACAAACAAACGGATGCTACATTTTTCGACTTAAAACCATGAACAAACATAATAAGGTCATTTCTGAAAAGCGGATACATAACACCCTAACTTGGATGAACCGACACACAATATTTTCAATTTTCAAAACAAGTCAAATTTCATTTACTACGCACCGGAAATTCAAAAGGTTCAACTTAATTAACCGTGGCATCTAAGCAAGATTCATAACAGCAATAAACTCGAAATCCAACAAATAAAACGACATAAGTAATAGAAAAATAAGCGGTCATCCCCCCCGAGTGTTACGTATCAAAGCGACGACACCGACTCGATCAAACGAAGGTAAGCATCCTTCATTCGTGATTACCTGCACGTTACCAACAGGAGGGTAACATTCAAACAGAAGGGGTGAGATATTAAACCATATAATAGGACATATGAAAAACATTATGTTAGAATCAGAAGACATAAGTTCACCACTTCACCGTCATCAACAACTTCAATCAATCACAAGTCATCAACATAGCCACTCAAGTATGCACTATGAATGCGACTCAATACTATGCACATGCATGTCGAACCATTGGAGCAGAACTCCCGTCGTCGTCGTAAAAATCTGCCAGTAAATAGTGGCATCAACAAGGCATAAGCCTTCAACATAATTTGCCAGTCCAGGCCAACGTGTTTTGAGCATAGCTCCAACATAAAAATGATATGTATGCGACGCGATGTGAATGCACAAACAATCATCAATGATTTCATAGCAACACACACCAACAACGGAATTCAACATTGGCCATAGGCCTACAACATAGTATCTTGCCAATAAACAGAGGCAATCCAACGAGATACACGTCGCCAACTTCACACAATGGTAATCACAACTAGGCGCAACATCATCAACAAATCAACAACTGAGCCAACAATTTAGCAACTTAACACGTTCACAGTTTCGCAACTCAACCAACAGTTAATAACTCAACAAATTAACGATTAACAATTTAACGACTTAACCAACAATTAGCCAACCGTGGGCCTAATGCGCCTAAAGTACCCAACAACCCACAAGACGGTGCCCAAATGCGCCCAGCAACCGAACGAGGCAGCCACACATGGCGCCCATGGCGACCAGTGCGCCCAGCAACCAGTAGACAACAAGCAACAGGCAGCCACACATGGCGCCCATGGTGCCCAGTGCGCCAGCAACAACAACAGGGCAGCCGGACATGGCGCCCATGGCGCCCAGTGCGCCAGCAACAACAACGGGGCAGCCAGACATGGCGCCCATGGCGCCCAGTGCGCCAGCAACAACAACAGGGCAGCCAGACATGGCGCCCACGGCGCCCAGTGCGCCAGCAACAACAACAGACAAATTTCCATCAAACATACCTCTACTTCGGTGAATTAATTAACCTATCAAACGGTATCGAAACTTAGCAAAGAACCCCTCTATGGAAAGCTAGGAATGTCTAGTTCCTGACTATAATTGTTATTTTTCAAAATAGTGGTCCAATTCGTACAGTTTCAGTAAATAAGCAACAAGGTTCAGAAAACAGGACAGCCACCATGACCTAGCTTGTGACACCTCTAAAAGTGTCAAAACTCAGTCAAATGACATGGGACTTGAGCCTAACCCTGAAAAACATTGAGTGTAGTTTTCAATGAGTCAAGAATCATTCAAAAATGAGTTCAAACGAAAACGTTATACACGAAATAGCGAACCTATATCCAGATTGTTTCCAGAATTTTAACCTAACTTGTGACACCTATAACTCGAGCTATACAACTCCAAATGCAACCGAACTAGTGCCAAATTAACAAGCATTAAGTCTAGTTTCTGAAAAGGTAAACCACATAATTTTTGGACCACTATATTGTTCCCAATTACTATTTAACCGAACCTATACCCAGATCACCCCAAACAATGAGTTTAGCAACAAAATTGGCATCAAACATTCATCAATTTCAATAATCAAACACATCGTCAACCCAATTCAGAGATACACATGTTTTTAAACTGAAAACAGAAGCAAATTCGTAGAACCCACATAAAGCCCTTCATGTACCCTATTATAGAGTTAGAACCCCACCCTTACCTGGTGATAGAAACTTGCGCAGCAACCCCCTTTCCCTAGATGAAGTCGCGCCTCCACCCTCCAAGGTTGTATGAGTTTCGTAGCCCCCTTCCTTGGTTCTCTCTCAAATCCTTATTTTCTTTCTCAGCTTATGACAACTTAACCTAATTCTAATCCTTTTATACTTCTCTTCTAATTAGCCTAATGGGCCACTCTTCACACCCCTTTATATTACTTATTCTAACATAAAAATAAGCCCATACAACATAATAATATTATTACTACTCTAACATTATTTTCCACACTTAATTAACCTATTTATTAAATAAAAGTCAACGTAGTAACTATACTAATAATTCTCAACTTTAACAATTCTCACACTTAAGTATTGAATAAATTAATTAAATAATTAATTAAATATTTGGGGCGTTACAACTCTCCCCCACTTAGAATATTTTCGTCCTCGAAAATTTACCTGATTCGAACAACCCGGGATAAGATTCCCGCATCTTGATACAACATCATATCACTACAACACAAACAATAGTTAGAACTAAATGATAATACTCGATCGTCAAATGACACAACAACTAGACATCTTAGTCGGACAGACCGAAACAGCTCTGATACCACTAATGTAACACCCATTTCTACCCTGTAAAATATAGTAAAATCAGAGTTTTCACAAACAAGCGGATGCTACATTTTTCGACTTAAAACCATGAACAAACATAATAAGGTCATTTTTGAAAAGCGGATACATAACACCCTAACTTGGATGAACCGACACACAACATTTTCAATTTTCAGAACAAGTCAAATTTCATTTACTACGCAGCGGAAATTCAAAAGGATCAACTTAATTAACCGTGGCATCTAAGCAAGATTCATAACAGCAATAAACTCGAATTCCAACAAATAAAACGACATAAGTAATAGAAAAATAAGCGGTCATCCCCCCGAGTGTTACGTATCAAAGCGACGACACCGACTCGATCAAATGAAGGTAAGCAGCCTTCATTCGTGATTACCTGCACGTTACCAACAGGAGGGTAACATTCAAACAGAAAGGGTGAGATATCAAACCATATAATAGGACATATGAAAAACATTATGTTAGAATTAGAAGACATAAATTCACCACTTCACCGTCATCAACAACTTCAATCAATCACAAGTCATCAACATAGACACTCAAGTATGCACTATGAATGCGACTCAATACTATGCACATGCATGTGGTACCATTGGAGCAGAACTCCCGTCGTCGTCGTAAAAATCTGCCAGTAAATAGTGGCATCAACAAGGCATAAGTCTTCAGCATAATTTGCCAGTCCAGGCCAACGTGTTTTGAGCATAGCTCCAACATAAAAATGCTATGTATGCGACGCGATGTGAATGCACAAACAGTCATCAATGATTTCATAGCAACACACATCAACAACGGAATTCAACATTGGCCATAGGCCTACAACATAGTATCTTGCCAATAAATAGAAGCAATACAACCAGATACACGTCGCCAACTTCACACAATGGTAATCACAACTAGGTGCAACATCATCAACAAATCAACAACTGAGCCAACAATTTAGCAACTTAACACGTTAACAGTTTCGCAACTCAACCAACAGTTAACAACTCAACAAATTAACGATTAACAATTTAACGACTTAACCAACAATTAGCCAACCGTGGGCCTAATGCACCTAAAGTACCCAACAACCCACAAGACGGCGCCCAAATGCGCCCAGCAACCGAACGAGGCAGCCACACATGGCGCCCATGGTGACTAGTGCGCCCAGCAACCAGCAGACAACAAGCAACAGGCAGCCAGACATGGCGCCCATGGCGCCCAGTGCGCCAGCAACAACAACAGGGCAGCCAGACATGGCGCCCATGGCGCCCAGTGCGCCAGCAACAACAACGGCGCAGCCAGACATGGCGCCCATGGCGCCCAGTGCGCCAGCAACAACAACAGGGCAGCCAGACATGGCCCCCATGGCGCCCAGTGCGCCACCAACAACAACAGACAAATTTCCATCAAACATACCTCTACTTCGGTGAATTAATTAACCTATCAAACGGTATCGAAACTTAGCAAAGAACCCCTCTATGGAAAGCTAATAATGTCTAGTTCCAATTCGTACAGTTTCAGTAAATAAGCAACAAGGTTCAGAAAACAGGACAGCCACCATGACCTAGCTTGTGACACCTCTAAAAGTGTCAAAACTCAGTCAAATGACATGGGACTTGAGCCTAACCCGAAACAAATTGAGTGTAGTTTTCAATGAATTAAGAATCATTCAAAAATGAGTTCAAACGAAAACGTTATACACGAAATACCGAACCTATATCCAGATTGTTTCCAAAATTTTAACCTAACTTGTGACACCTATAACTCGAGCTATACAACTCCAAATGCAACCAAACTAGTGCCAAATTAACAAGCATTAAGTCTAGTTTTTGAAAAGGTAAACCACATAGTTTTTGGACCAATAGATTGTTCCCAATTACTGTATAACAGAACCTATACCCAGATCACCCCAAACAATGAGTTTAGCAACAAAATTGGCATCAAACATTCATCAATTTCAATAATCAAACACATTGTCAACCCAATTCAGAGATACACATGTTTTTAAACTGAAAACAGAAGCAAATTCGTAGAACCCATATAAAGCCCTTCATGTACCCTATTATAGAGTTAGAACCCCACCCTTACCTGGTGATAGAAACTTGCGCAGCCACCCCCTTTCCCTAGATGAAGTCGCGCCTCCACCCTCCTAGGTTGTATGAGTTTCGTAGCCCCCTTCCTTGGTTCTCTCTCAAATCCTTATTTTCTTTCTCAGTTTATGACAACTTAACCTAATTCTAATCCTTTTATACTTCTCTTCTAATTAGCCTTATAGGCCACTCTTCACACCCCCTTATATTACTTATTCTAACATAAAAATAAGCCCATACAACATAATAATATTATTACTACTCTAACATTATTTTCCGCACTTAATTAACCTATTAATTAAATAAAAGTCAACGTAGTAACTATACTAATAATTCTCAACTTTAAAAATTCTCACACTTAAGTATTGAATAAATTAATTAAATAATTAATTAAATATTTGGGGCGTTACAACTCTCCCCCACTCAAAATATTTTTGTCCTTGAAAATTTACCTGATTCGAACAACCCGGGATAAGATTCCCGCATCTTGATACAACATCATATCACTACAACACAAACAATAGTTAAAACTAAATGATAATACTCGATCGTCAAATGACACAACAACTAGACAACTTGGTCGGACAGACCGAAACAGCTCTGATACCACTAATGTAACACCCATTTCTACCCGGTAAAATATAGTAAAATCAGAGTTTTCACAAATAAGCGGATGCTACATTTTTCGACTTAAAACCATGAACAAACATCATAAGGTCATTTCTGAAAAGCGGATACATAACACCCTAACTTGGATGAACCGACACACAACATTTTCGAATTTCAAAACAAGTCAAATTTCATTTACTACGCAGCGGAAATTCAAAAGGATCAACTTAATTAACCGTGGCATCTAAGCAAGATTCATAACAGCAATAAACTCGAATTCCAACAAATAAAACGACATAAGTAATAGAAAAATAAGCGGTCATCCCCCCCGAGTGTTACGTATCAAAGCGACGACACCGACTCGATCAAACAAAGGTAAGCCGCCATCATTCGTGATTACCTGCACGTTACCAACAGGAGGGTAACATTCAAACAGAAAGGGTGAGATATCAAACCATATAATAGGACATATGAAAAACATTATGTTAGAATCAGAAGACATAAGTTCACCACTTCACCGTCATCAACAACTTCAATCAATCACAAGTCATCAACATAGCCACTCAAGTATGCACTATGAATGCGACTCAATACTATGCACATGCATGTGGTACCATTGAAGCAGAACTCCCGTCGTCGTCGTCGTAAAAATCTGCCAGTAAATAGTGGCATCAACAAGGCATAAGCCTTCAGCATAATTTGCCAGTCCAGGCCAACGTGTTTTGAGCATAGCTCCAACATAAAAATGCTATCTATGCGACGCGATGTGAATGCACAAACATTCATCAATGATTTCATAGCAACACACACCAACAACGGAATTCAACATTGGCCATAGGCCTACAACATAGTATCTTGCCAATAAATACAGGAAATCCAACCAGATACACGTCACCAACTTCACACAATGGTAATCACAACTAGGCGCAACATCATCAACAAATCAACAACTAAGCCAACAATTTAGCCACTTAACGCGTTAACAGTTTTGCAACTCAACCAACAGTTAACAACTCAACAAATTAACGATTAACAATTTAACGACTTAACCAACAATTAGCCAACCGTGGGCCTAATGCGCCTAAAGTACCCAACAACCCACAAGACGGCGCCCAAATGCGCCCAGCAACCGAACGAGGCAGCCACACATGGCGCCCATGGCGCCCAGTGCGCCCAGCAACCAGCAGACAACAAGCAACAGGCAGCCAGACATGGCGCCCATGGCGCCCAGTGCGCCAGCAACAACAACAGGGCAGCCAGACATGGCGCCCATGGTGCCCAGTGCGCCAGCAACAACAACGGGGCAGCCAGACATGGCGCCCATGGCGCCCAGTGCGCCAGCAACAACAACAGGGCAGCCAGACATGGCGCCCATGGCGCCCAGTGCGCCAGCAACAACAACGGACAAATTTCCATCAAACATACCTCTACTTCGGTGAATTAATTAACCTATCAAACAGTATCGAAACTTAGCAAAGAACCCCTCTATGGAAAGCTAAGAATGTCTAGTTCCTGACTATAATTGTTAGTTTGCAAAATAATGGTCCAATTCGTACAGTTTCAGTAAATAAGCAACAAGGTTCAGAAAACAGGACAGCCACCATGACCTAGCTTGTGACACCTCTAAAAGTGTCAAAACTCAGTCAAATGACATGGGACTTGAGCCTAAACCGAAACAAGTTGAGTGTAGTTTTCAATGAATCAAGAATCATTCAAAAATGAGTTCAAACGAAAACGTTATACACGAAATACCGAACTTATATCCAGATTGTTTCCAGAATTTTAACCTAACTTGTGACACCTATAACTCGAGCTATACAACTCCAAATGCGACCAAACTAGTGCCAAATTAACAAGCATTAAGTCTAGTTTCTGAAAAGGTAAACCACATAATTTTTGGACCACTAGATTGTTCCCAATTACTGTATAACAGAACCTATACCCAGATCACCCCAAACAATGAGTTTAGCAACAAAATTGGCATCAAACATTCATCAATTTCAATAATCAAACACATCGTCAACCCAATTCAGAGATGCACATGTTTTTAAACTAAAAACAGAAGCAAATTCGTAGAACCCACATAAAGCCCTTCATGTACCCTATTATAGAGTTAGAACCCCACCCTTACCTGGTGATAGAAACTTGCGCAGCCACCCCCTTTCCCTAGATGAAGTCGCGCCTCCACCCTCCTAGGTTGTATGAGTTTCGTAGCCCACTTCCTTGGTTCTCTCTCAAATCCTTATTTTCTTTCTCAGCTTATGACAACTTAACCTAATTCTAATCCTTTTATACTTCTCTTCTAATTAGCCTTATGGGCCACTCTTCACACCCCCTTATATTACTTATTCTAACATAAAAATAAGCCCATACAACATAATAATATTATTACTACTCTAATATTATTTTCCACACTTAATTAACCTATTAATTAAATAAAAGTCAACGTAGTAACTATACTAATAATTCTCAACTTTAACAATTCTCATACTTAAGTATTGAATAAATTAATTAAATAATTAATTAAATATTTGGGGCGTTACAACTCTCCCCCACTTAGAATATTTTCGTCCTCGAAAATTTACCTAATTCGAACAACCCGGGATAAGATTCCCGCATCTTGATACAACATCATATCACTACAACACAAACAATAGTTAGAACTAAATGATAATACTCGATCGTCAAATGACACAACAACTAGACTACTTGGTCGGACAGACCGAAACAACTCTGATACCACTAATGTAACACCCATTTCTACCCGATAAAATATAGTAAAATCAGAGTTTTCACAAACAAGCGGATGCTACATTTTTCGACTTAAAACCATGAACAAACATAATAAGGTCATTTCTGAAAAGCGGATACATGATAGGCCGCAAGTGCACGGTCTTGTGATTACCAATTTAGTTTTCCACAGGGAGCGCCTAGGTGATTACCAATTTAATTTTCCAAAGTTGATTAACTGAAGAGAAAGTGTTTTTAGAAAGAAGGAATGTTTTAGTAAAGTCTACTCACTCATGATCATTGTAGACAAAAGAGGAGAAAAGAAAATAAATGACTTGGAAAATAAAGGGCAAGAAAATAAATGACTTGGAAAATAAAGGGCAAGAAAATAAATGACTTGGAAAATAAAGGGCTAGAAAATAAATGACTTGGAAAATAAAGCGCAAGAAAATAAATGACTTGGAAAATAAAGGGGCAAGAAAATAAATGACTTGGAAAATAAAGGGCAAGAAAATAAATGACTTGGAAAACAAAGGGCAAGAAAATAAATGACTTGGAAAATAAAGGGGCAAGAAAATAAATGACTTGGAAAATAAAGGGCAAGAAAATAAATGACTTGGAAAAGTAAAGGGGCAAGAAAATAAATGACTTGGAAAGTAAAGGGCAAGAAAGTAAATGACTTGGAAAATAAAGGGCAAGAAAGTAAATGTGCAAGAATTATAAAGACTTAGAAAATAAATTGCAAGAATTTAAATAGCAAGAAAGTAAATGAACATGAAGAGTAAATTTGAAGTCATGAATCTTTAGAGAGTTTTTGAGATGAACTTTGTCACAAAATTCAAGTCTTGAGAAATGATTCTCTCACCAAAACCAAGTCTAATTACAAGTGAGGATCAAGGTCCTATTTATAGGAAAATATGAGGGGAGATAGCCATCAACAAGTGGGCAAAAATATCCATCAACAAGTGGGCATAGCACTTGAGTGGAGGGGCAAAATAGTCAAAAAGAAGTGAAAAAATCAAGTTGGCAAAGACACCCTAACTTGGATGAACCGACACACAACATTTTCAATTTTCAAAACAAGTCAAATTTCATTTACTACGCAGCGGAAATTCAAAAGGTTCAACTTAATTAACCGTGGCATCTAAGCAAGATTCATAACAGCAATAAACTCGAATTCCAACAAATAAAACGACATAAGTAATAGAAAAATAAGCGGTCATCCCCCCCGAGTGTTACGTATCAAAGCGACGACACCGACTCGATCAAACGAAGGCAAGCAACCTTCATTCGTGATTACCTGCACGTTACCAACAGGAGGGTAACATTCAAACACAAAGGGTGAGATATCAAACCTTATAATAGGACATATGAAAAACATTATGTTAGAATCAGAAGACATAAGTTCACCACTTCACCGTCATCAACAACTTCAATCAATCACAAGTCATCAACATAGCCACTCAAGTATGCACTATGAATGCGACTCAATACTATGCACATGCATGTGGTACCATTGGAGTAGAACTTCTGTCGTCGTCGTAAAAATCTGCCAGTAAATAGTGGCATCAACAAGGCATAAGCCTTCAACATAATTTGCCAGTCCAGGCCAACGTGTTTTGAGCAAGGCTCCAACATAAAAATGCTATGTATGCGACGCGATGTGAATGCACAAACAATCATCAATGATTTCATAGCAACACACACCAACAACGGAATTCAACATTGGCCATAGGCCTACAACATAGTATCTTGCCAATAAATGCAGGCAATCCAACCAGATACACGTCGCCAACTTCACACAATGGTAATCACAACTGGGAATGGCCAAGAGCAAGCTGATATGAACGTTGATGAAGGCTATGATGCTGGCCAAGGTGGGGCTGAAATCAGCATATCTTCTTCTCCAAACATGGAGGAGCAAGAGTGCAATGAAGAAGGGAATGAGGCTGATGAAGAGGAGGAAAAAGAAGAGAAAGGTGAATCCCCTGAGGTAGCCAATCTTCCCTGCTCTGGAGCTTCGACACACCACACCAACATTAGCCCAGAGGAATTGTCAGCTTTAAAGAATAAGAATCCTCTTGAAGGATTTAGACTAATGGTGAGTGGTTTCTCTTCGACGGAGAGCCGGCCAAGTGTTTCGACTGCTTCTGTTGGTGGTAACTCTGAGGATTCTAAGAAGGATCTAATTCAAGAGCTTCGAGCAATCCTCTTTGAGGTAGACTTGTTCACAGCTATCGAAGAAGATCAATCACTCACCTTTAAAATTAAGGCTTTTCTCAATGGGTTAAACACTTCAGGCTCAAGTGAATCTCTTTTAGGCTTCATTATTGAGTTTGAGCCTTTTTTTAGAACAAATCTCAAGAGATATTCTGCGGAGAAAGAACCTTATTGTGAACAGGGAGGGTGACGTCAAACTTTTACAAGAAGAAAGTGCAGCAGTCGAAGTATCCGAAGCCAAAATTTCGACTCTGGAAATTAATGAATCAGTTGATGCCCAAGAAATAGCTGAACATGATGCCATCATTTTACAGTACCAGGAGCAAATTAAAGCTTTGCAGTCGAAAATTGTGGCAGAGAAGAAGAAGAAAGTTATTGTCCGACAGAGATCTTCAAAAGCTGCATTTCAAACTGAAGCAACTCTAGCAATTAAGCATCTGGAAAGGGTTCAGAAATATGAAGCAGCAATTAAGAAGTCGATTGAAGATGAAGCCCTCCTTGACACCAGATTAAAGATTGCTAGAGGTGTCTTTGAAAGAATTAAAAACACTTTTGTAATTTAATTTCTACTTCTCTAGTTTCAGAAATTAACTCTATACTCTAACAATATTTGTTTGGCATTCGCATTTCGACGTGCCATGTTTAAATTTTCTCATTATTACTCAATTTCGCGTTATTTTAATTTCTTAAAATATTGGCTTATATCTTTTTAAATACTTGCCATTTATACGCAAAATTCGACTATTAGCGCCTAACTCTTCGACTTCGTAAGCACCGTTTGAAAAAACTTGTATAATTTTGAATGGTCCTTCCCAATTCGGTGACCATTTACCTAAAGCTCTATCTTTTCTGTCCATAGGTAGGATAACTTTCCACACTAAGTCTCCTAGGACAAAAGTTTTTGATTTAACCTTTATGTTATAGGCCTTGGCTACTCTTTCTTTTTGCCTTGTAAGGATATCTAATGCAAATAACCTTTCTTCATCTAAATCAACCAATTCATCTAGAATCATATCCCAATAATGATCGGATGGAATTTCAAATTGCCTTTGAATTCTGGTTGATTGTAGATAAATTTCGACAGGCAATACTGCATCATGCCCAAAGGTAAGCCTGAATGGAGTAGTATTAATTGATTCTCTAGGGGAGTTTCGACAAGCCCATAATGCCTGATCAAGAGTTTTGTGCCAATTCCTAGGCTTTTGCCCAATATTTTTTTTAATCAAATTAATGATAATTTTATTGGCTGTTTCGCCTTGACCATTTGCTTGCGCATAATATGGTGTCGAACTTAATAATTTAAATCCATTTTTAGAGGCAAATTCTACCATTTTTCGACCAGTAAATACTGAGCCTTGATCTGTAGTAATGGTCTCTGGAATCCCAAACCTATATAAAATATGGTTTTGAATAAATTTTATTACTGCCTCTTGGTGTACATTAGCTAAGGGGATAGCTTCGACCCACTTAGTGAAGTAGTCGATACCTACTAATATATAACGGTGGCCTTTCGACGAAGTTGGTTTAATTTCACCAATTATATCTAAAGCCCAACTTCTAAACGGCCAAGGTTTTACTATTGAATGTAACTCACTTGCATGTACATGTTGCACCCCTGCGAGTTTTTGACATTCTTGGCATCCTTTAGCAAAATCTATTCAATCTTTTAGCATAGTTGGCCAGTACACTCCTTGTCGAAATAAGAGCCACTTCATCTTGTGGCCTGCTTGGTGAGATCCACAAGCTCCACTATGAGTATTGGATATTGCTAAGTATGCCTCATTTTCACTAAGGCATTTAAGCAAAACTCCTTCAGGAGTTTTCTTGAACAATTCATTTCCAATAATCACATAGCTTAATGCTCAATATTTGGTTTTTCGATTTGTTGTTCCCGTTGGATTTTCCAAGTATACGACAATTGGTTTTTGCCAATCATCATTCGACATATTGTCAATGGCAAAAATTTCGCCAGTTTCATTTGGAGGTAGTAACAATTCTGACTTGTCTGCCCCCCCCCCAAGTTTTGGCATTGACAATTCATCTTCAGAATAGTCTGTCGAAATTAATTTCTCCTTGATCTCTATTAATTCACTGAGTTTTGTTTGAGAAACTTTATTGCCTGAAGCAATTTGTGCCAAATCGTTTGCCTCGTGATTTTCAATTCGAGGTATATGCTCAATGTCAACATAGTCGAAGCGTTTCAACAGAGCATTGGCAGTGATGAAGTATATGATTAAATTCTCTTTAATACATTTATACTCCTTAGTTAATTGCTTCACCACTAATTCAGAGTCGCCTCTAATTTCGACAGCTTTTGCCCCCAGTTCTAGCAAAACTTCTAGTCCTGCTATCAAGGCTTCGTACTCGGCCTCATTATTAGAGCAAGGTTCTTTGATTTTAAATTTATACTTCGTTGGTATTTTTGTTGGCGAAATAATTAATATCCCAATTCCAGAACCATTTTTATGGCTCGATCCATCGAAGTACAATGTCCATGGTTGAATACTCATATGATTAACTGTCATTTAGACTAATGAGTGGTCGACAATAAAATCAGCAACAATTTGCCCTTTGATAGCTTTCAAAGGTTGATATGTTAATGAATATTCAGAAAGGGCTAAAGCCCATTTACCAATTCGACTATGCAATATAGGTTTCGACAGTATATGTTTAATAATATCAAAATGAGAGTAAACATACACATCAATAGGCTTTATATATTGCTGTAATTTGGTACAAGAGAAATACAAGCAAAGGCACAATTTCTCCGTTGGATGATATCTAGTTTCAGCAACATTTAAAACCCTACTAAGGTAATATATGGCTCTTTCGACACCATTATCATCTTCTTGTGCTAACATACTATCTATTGACAGCTCTTAACAAGATAGGTGGTTTAACGAGATAAGCTTTAATCTCGTCGAAGGCTTTCTGGTGTTCTGGATCCCATTTGAACACGTCTTCCTTATTCAGTCGAAGCAATGCCGAGAAAACTTGAGTCTTGCCACTTAGGTTTGAGATGAACTTTCTAAGGAAATTGATCTTCCCCAACAATGACTGGAGCTCCTTTTTAGTCGAAGGCGCCTTTGTTTCCATGATTGCTTTCGTCTTGTTTTGATTTATTTCAATGCCTTTTTGTGGACAACAAATCCCAAGAAATCACCTGCACGTACACAGAAGGCACATTTTATTGGATTCATTTTCAATCCATATTTTCTCATTCTTTCGAATGACTGTCGAAGATGGTCTATATGACCATTTTTTGTCGAAGATTTAACAACAATATCATCTATGTACACTTGCATAAAATTTTCAATAAAATCATGAAACATAGAATTCATTGCCCTCTGGTATGTTGCACCAGCATTTTTTAGGCCAAAAGGCATTACTACCCATTCATAAACGCCTAAGGCCCCTGGGCAACGAAATGCTGTTTTCGACACATCTTCTTCGGCAATAAAAATTTGATTATACCCTGAATATCCATCTAACATACTTAGGTATTCAAATCCTGCTGCCGAATCAACTAGCATTTCTGCTACAGGCATAGGGTATTGATCTTTGGGTGTAGCATTATTTAAATCTCTAAAGTCTATGCAGACCCTTAGTGTTCCATTTTTCTTAATGACAGGAACAATATTAGCTAACCAATCAACATATATGACAGTTCTGATGAAGTTGCTTTTGAGTAGTCTTTCGATTTCTTCTTTTATCTTCGACAGAATCTGCGATGCAAATCTTCTTGGTGTTTGCTTCACTGGTTTCTTATCTGGTCGAATGGGTAATTTCAATTCAACTACTTCTCGACGCAGTCCAAGCATTTCGTTGTAATCCCAGGCGAAGCAATCTTTGTATTCTCCCAATAGCCCTATGGTTCGATCTCACAAACCTTTGTCGATTTTAGCACTGATAAACATTGGCCCTTTTATGGGGCCATCTCCTAAATCGACTTCCTCTAAGGGATCCTGAGCGTGAATCTTCTTGGTCGAGCCCATTGGGTCTTTTTCAAAGCCTAAAGGCTCATCATCGTAGATGCAGTCGAGCCTTTGGCCTTCGACCATATTATCTTCAAGGTTAACTTCATTGTTAACTTCAGTGGTTTGATTAACCATCATTTGTTGTATCTCGGCTTCCAAAGCCGCATTTTGTTTATTCTCGGCCACGTAGGCCGTAATTCGATCCCATATGTTGGGTTTAGACATCATCAACGTCTAGGGACCATCCCACCCTGTAGGCTTACAGAAGCCTCTTGGGCGGCTTGACTCACCAATCACCCCCCTCTCCCAAATAAAACCATGAGTAGGGTGTAGATCTAGTGAAGCATATACATTGTCTTGAGGGAATTATGTTGTGTCAGAAGGTGTACATGGCGCAATATTCGCAACTGCTTGTCGAAGGTTTGCTTGGTGATATGATCAACTTCAGCCAAAAAATAGCTTTGGTTGCCCTCCACATTTTCGACCAAGCCGTCTTCTCTCCAAATGAAATTCTCTGATGGAGTGTTGAAGGAACTGCCCCCACACCATGGATCCATTCTCTACCCAGCAATAAGTTAAAGTTTGCTTTGGTAGGGATAACCATGAACATGGTTAATCTCTTGACACTTCCTACCACCAAATCAACTTCTATGGCTCCAAGTGAGTAGCCAGATTTGCCTTCATAGTTGGTGAGAACTATATTATGTGGCCTTAGATCGGTGTCTGACTTACCAATCTTCGCCAGCATATGTTGAGGCATTAGATTAACTGCAGCGCCTCCAACAACCACCAGCACTTTGTTGACACCCACATTGTTGACTTTGGCTTGAATGAACAGTGGCTTGAGGTGGTATTTCATACCCCCATCTAGTCTTTCAAAGACAGCACTCTGCTCTTCCATGCAGCCATTGTTTAACACATAGTAACAAATTGGCTTGTGTTTAGCCATATCTTCATCGAAGTCCTTCTCGACCTCATTTATTTCTGATACCACGTCGAACTCAATAGGAAGAATTGAGACGACACATATGATGTTGAAATCGGGTTCCGAATCTGAGAAGTCAGACCCCATTTCTTCGTCATCCAAGTTAAGGCCTTCTTCAGGATTGAGGCCTTGTTTGACAACTGCAAGAGGAGGGAATATCCTCTCTGTGGCAGGCTTTCTTGGAACTTTGACATAAGAGGCTATTTGCTTTCCCTTATTTGTGTCTGGGTTTCCACTTCGCTCTACAGCAACAAACTTCATCTGGCGTTGATGTCTCCGCCATTGTGTTTTTGTCATTGGGTTTTTACCCTTGTAATTTTTGTTGTAGACATACTTGTTAGAATCAGATGTCTTGTTCTGATTTATGGCACTGGAGCTTCCTTGTGCCATTTTTTGGGTAGTATTCCGCATCTTTTCCTCCGGAATACACCCATCTTTCGACAGGGGATTTTGCAGAAGGCACAAATGTCTTTGCTTGCCCCCTCTGAGGTTGCCTCGTCGAAGGTGTGACTTTGTATGGGATACCTCTTTGATTAAAGCTGAACTTGGGCCTATTATCGACCCATTTATTCTTTCTCTTTGATTGAGGAGTAGAATTTTCAAGGCTTTTTGCAGCCTCCTTATCGAACACTGAACTGCACCGGGGGCACAGCATTACCTCAGTATTATTGATCTTGCACCTGTTGAGGAAATCAATCAGTTCCTCCTCAGCTTGTGGGTATACCACTTGCATTTGATCCTCATATTGGTCCTTAGTAACCATCTTGATATTTGCCTCAGACATTTCAGCACTGTTCGACACACTGTTGTTTTCAGCATCACCTTGACTAGTTTCGACAACAAGAATGTCGACTTCAGTATAATTCGCCTCTGCTATTGACAAAGGGTTGCTGTCAATCTGCATCGAAGGCTTCGACTTATCATCAAACTTCAGTCTTCCTTCGTTTAGTGCTTTCTAAACCAAATCCCTGAAAAGAACATATCGAGAAGTGTTATGGCCTAAAAAATTGTGATATTTGCAATAACCTCTTTTCTTGTGTTGTTCTAATGGTGGTATTCTTAGGCCTTTAGGCACTAAAATCTGGCCATCAGTAACTAACAAATCAAATATTTGGTCACATTTTGTGACGTCGAAGGTATATGTTTTTGCAATATATTTATCATTTTTTGGTTCGACAGGATTTTTCCCATCGGAAGGCCTCAATAATTTACAAGTATATGGAGGTCCAGGCTTTAATTCTGCCACATTAACCTCCTCTTCGACATCTTCATATGATATGTCGAAGTCTTGGTCACTGTCATTAGTATTGACGTAAGCGACCTTTTCCTTTTTATTAAATCGACTAGTTCTGGCTTTTTCATCTTTAAGCCTTTCGACTTGTCGAACTCTGTCGGCCAATTGGGCCATATCTCTTAGGTGTAAAGTATCTAACTTTTTCCTAATAGAGTAATCTAGGCCACCAGCAGCCATTTCGACTAACTCATGTTCAGGTACCTGAGTAAAACATCTTGCTTTGAGAAGTCTAAATCTATTGAGATAATCGTCAATAGATTCTGGCATTTTGCGTCGAACACTGGCCAATTCTTTAAGGCTAATCTTGCATTGGCCCATGTAGAATTGCTCATGAAACACTTTTTCTAACTGACTCCAATTAAACATGGAATGTGGGGGTAACGTAGTGAACCATGTGAAGGCATTTTTTGTTAAAGAATTTGGAAAATACTTCATTCTCAAATTCTCATTTTGCGCTATGTCACTAGCCTCAGTCAAATACCGTGCAATGTGTTTGACAGTAGATTCGCTGGTTTCTCCAGCAAATTTTGTGAATTTAGGGATTTTCCATTCCCTAGGCAAATCTGTTTGTATCACATATTCTGTAACATTCCCTAATTAGCTAATCTGATTTAATTAAATTAGCAAGAGGATGAGTTGATTGAATAAGCACGAATTTCTTAATTATGAGATGTAGAATTAAAATAAATAATAGTATGTAAGTATGATTAATGTAGCATACTAAGTATAGAAGTTTAGATGTAATTGTTGGGTTAGAAGTGAATTAAGGGAAGTGTTAGTGAAGGAGGATAGAAGGGTCTTTTCCCAACATTAAGTGGCTCACCCCTCAGCTGACTAAGTCAACTCCCTCACTCCCACACATTTCATTTCCCTCATTTCTGAAAAAACAGAAAAGAAGTAAGAGGAGAGAGAGGAGAGAAAGTCGAGAAAGGGAGAGGGAGAAGGAGAGAAGAGAAGTTTCTGAATTCAGCTTGCATGTAAGTCATATTCACACCATTCTTTTTCATTTTTCGTTCTCTTCACAATGGTACCACTTTTGACTACTCATTCACCTCCTTCCCCATTTCACCATTTTTGAAACATCAAAGCTCCAAGTGAGAAAAAGGGGTTTTGAGAAGATTGGAAGCTTGCATGTCGAAGTCAAGGCTAGCTTGAAGTAAAACCGAACCTACCTTGTGTATTTGAGTAGATTAGGAGGGGTTTCAGAGGCTGTTTCGTTGAGGGTGAGTTCGAGTTCGAAGTTGGGAGCCTATCGGGGATAGTTCGTGTGATTCGGTATTTCGGGAGCCTTGCTTTCAAGTTGAGTTGAGATTTTCATCACGATAAGGTGAGTTCTATAACTCGCTTAGGGGATATGTGTGTGTGTTTGAGTCTTCACTTTTCGAAACCCTTGTCACGCGTTTCTGGTACCGAAAGGAAGTTTATCGAAAACCGTTTTCTCAAAAAGATTGTGATTTAAATTATGAATTTGCTTGATTGATTGTTTGGGTGCACAAGATTGGATTGATGGGGATTGCTATAATATACTGTTTCAATGTGTGTTTAAGTCTGGGTCTCGATCGGAAGAGATTTTGGAATCGGAACGGAATGGAATTGTTCATGAAAAGTCTGTTTTCTGGAAAACTGATGGAGACGTGCGGATCGTGTGCCTCCGTGCACGGGTCGTGCGCCCCCATCTGATGCTACACGAACTGATTTTTAAAACACACACGGATCGTGCGACTAGTCGCACGGGTCGTGTGTATCCTTCTGAAACTTTCTTCAACAACGCCCGAATCGTGCGCTTAGTCGCACGGGTCGTGCGTATTTTTCTGGAAATCTTCTACAACTTTGTTCGACAGTGCACGGGTCGTGCGCCTACACGCACGGGTCGTGTGAGACCTTCTGATCTTCAAATTCAAAGTACCCTTTTATCCATTCCAAATGATTCCAATCCCCTTCTAATCCATTCCCCAAGGTCCCCCAACAATGTAAAGATACCGATGTCATGAGATTGAACATGTTTGATAGAAAACTTGTGTATTATGAACGAAATGGAAAACCGTACTTAGAGAACGCGAGAGAACATATGTCAATAAATTATACACGGTACTTGACTGATATTATACACAGTACTTGACTGATATTATACACGGTACTTGACTGAAATGACTAACAGCCTATTGCGGGTACAAGGATATATAATGTATAATAAATACAAGAGGAAAAAGGGTGACGACCCTTAGAGGATTAGCATACTAGGGGAGGGGAAGTCATGAGCCCCAAAACCTAGACTCAAGAATGTTTCGCCCCCTAGAAATAGCGGGATGGGTTCACCAAAGCCAAAGAAGTGCCTATAAAATAGGTAGGCTGAGGTGTTATGCAAAAAACATAGAACAAAAGATTGTATGCTTCATGTGTCGCTTAGGAGGGCCATGAACATAAAGGTTACAGGAACTTAATATATTTCCACGTGGTTGCTTTTTAGGGCCACGAGTTCAAAGCAAAGCATAATGAACCGCTAGAGTTAGTAAGGGGTCTCGATAGGACTCACTGAGATAATGTTTATCTCACCCTTCATAATTTGTGGTTTTTACAGAGAAACAGGGGAAAGCAAAAGCGACGAAACACGGTTAGCCGGTGCGACTCTTGGAGTCATTGAAGACCGAGTTTCATGTTTTAGACCTTTGTTCCATTTATTGCTTCTATGTTACCGATTGTATAACTTTCATTGTTTAAGTTGTAAAATCGTTTCCGCTACTTTCTGTTTTGAGTATTGAACACCAGGATTTTGTACAAGTCTTATGTTTTGAAACTTAAGCATTTTCAGAAAGTTATGAGGTTCAGAGAACCATTGATATGTATTATCGAAAAGTTTTAGTTGTGTTCAATATTTCAATAACAGGAAGTTACTCTGATGTATGCCATTTAGTGCATTTCGGTGATTCTATATGTTAGAATTTATCGGGGTGTTACATATTCCGACAGGGGAGATACAAAATTAGGTCTATGCAAGCCTAAGTTAAGACCATTTTGGGCTAAAATTGTTTCGACAAAATTTGCCAAATTATTTTGATTTCCAAAGTTGTTTTGCTGAACTTGTCTTATTACTTCGTCAGCGTTTTGGTTCCTATTAACTAATACCATTTCAGGCACAGGTTCTTCGACAGCCATCATTTGTCTTTGATCAATAGGAACTGCGTAGTTGGGCCTTTCGACAGGGAATTCAACAGGCCTAACATTCTGAACTTGGGGAATTCGATGGTTGTGCACTGGTGGAGTGCCAAAGAAATCAGAAATTCGACCCATTTGTGTTGCTAACATCTGGTAACTGTCATTTGTGTTTTGAATTAATGGGTTAAACACTGAACCAATTTTGTTGTGTTAGCATATTAACCATATCGTGGTTGCTATCATCCATTTGTTGCCTTAATGCCAACAGAGATGATGTAGTTATCGACGGCTGTGCATTTCGACTATAAATATTTTTCAGAGAATTATGTATAGGCGAAAAGCTTGAGGCTAAGTTTTCTGCATACGTAGATGCATTTGTTTGAAGCCCTACCATCATGGCTGTTGGCATGCCATATGGATAATTTCTGCCATTCATGGGGAAATTAAACGGCATATTTCCGATCATGGAATTGGCCATTAAGGGCCAGTCGAATTTAAATTTGGTGGTACGGGGACCATCAAATTCGACACTGGGTTAATGGTAGGAGCGGTTATAGCAGTTACACCCTTAACTGTCGAAGAAGGCAGTGGAGTGGCTATTCCAGCTATGGTTGGAGAAGGAATAGGAGCAGTTACTCCTGGGGAAGATACAGGAGCGATTACTCCTGAAGTATTTGCAGCATTTGTATCATTAACTGACGCTTGGGAATGTGCATTTGATGTAGAAGCAGTATTCATATTTGTTGCGCCCGAAAAAGTCCCCGAGGGAGAACCTTCCTCGTTCACAACTTTTCTAAAATCAATGAAGCCGCCACCAATATTTATTAAGGAAAATATTAGGAAAACCTTTTTTGGAAAGCGATTGGTCTTGCGAAACTAGAGAATAGGGTTCGGGGGTCGGTTACGCGCAGGGAAGGTGTTAGCACCCCACACGTCCTCTCTACTGAGAGGGAACCTTTAATTAAATGCGTGGTTTTAGTGTGTTGACTTGAAAATACTTAATTTTGCCTCTCTACTTCTTACTGAAAAAAATCTTAATGAAAATCTTTATTTATTATGAAAAAGGGGGAAAATGGTTTTTTAGAAAAAACGCTTGACGGGACATGGCCCGCTCCTATGTAACAGCCCAAAATAATTAGTTAATTTATTTAATTAATTATCTAGGGTTTGTGTTTGAGAAAAATAAAATAAAATGATAGGAATAATTATTTAGGGATTTTATGTGATAGAATATTAGAAATAATTAGTTGTTAGTATATGTGGATAGGTGGTGGCGAATTAGAGGTGTTAGTGGAGGCCCAAGATTAAGTCATAAACTAAGAAAGCCCATGATTGGTTAAGTGAGCCTATAAATAAGGAGTTTTTAAGTTAGGGTTTCATTAGTTGAGAAAATTAGATTTTGTGAGAGAGTGAGAGCTAAGGAGTGGCGGCCAAGGCAAGGAAAAAGAGAGGAATTTCGTGGCTTCCATAGAGAAAAAGAAAGAGAGGAGTTCGTGACCAAGAAAGAAAAGAGGAGAGAGAAGAAAAGCTAAGTTTTTCAAGGTTTCTAAGCCTAAGGATTCGAGTTCTTCAATAAGGTAAGGGGGCTCTCGTTCATAGTTAATAATTTATAAACCACGAAATCATGGGTACTAGGTGTTAGGAGTAGTTGTTTAAATTGCTGTTGATGTTTATAATATCTATATGTGGCTGAAGTGTGATGGTTGTTTGTGTTGTTGAATTCACTGTTTTGAGATGTTCTGACATAGGTTTAGTATTTCAGTGACTGAGAACGTTTTACTAATTGAAAAATTATGTGGTTTGTCATTTCGAAAACTTGATTGAATGCTTGTTAATTTGACGCTGGTTTGGTTGCGTTTGGAGCTGTGAAGATCGAGTTATGAATTCCACAAGTTAGGGTAATATTCTGGAAGCATTCTGGACATAGGTTCGGTATTTTTTAAAACTGGGAACTTTCTGTTCGTCAAAAAATTATGGGACTTTTTTTGTTAGAAAACAGACTTAATTTTGGTCACTTTGGCACTGGTTTGGTTAAATTTGGAGTAGTGTAGCTCGAGTTATGAGCGTCCCAAGTCAGGTCAAATTTCTGGACTTAAACTAGGTATAGGTTCAGTGTTTCAGGTCTTGTGTCTTCAATTGAACTCTGATTTGAACGATTCTTTTTCCATTAGAAACTATACTCAAATTGCTTTTGTTAAGGCTAAGGTTTTGTTCCATTTGGTCAAGTGTAAGTCAGTTTAGAGTGATTTGAAGTGGAAGGACAGAATCTGTCCAGTCTGGGAACCATTCGGGTTGTTTCTAAAAACTGTACTAACTGGCTAATAATGTAAAGGTGATGTTTATGACGATGTCGTGATGTGATTGTGATGTTTATGATGCATATTAATGGTGAATATATCTTGGTGATTGGTGAGTATATAAATTATTGGTGAGCAATATAAATACGTTTATGACGATGTCGTGAGGTGATTGTGATGTTTATGATGCATATTAATGGTGAATATATCTTGGTGATTGGTGAGTATATAAATTATGGGTGAGCAATATAAATACAGCATTCGGTGTTTGGTGTCATGGTGCATAGTCATGGTGTCGCATAATCATATGCATTTCTGGTGAATAGGCCTCGGCCTCCTAAAATAATTTTTGTGTTTGGTGAATGCCCTCAAGGCAATTTTGGTGAATGGATCCACATGCATATGCCCAGTGGAGTTTTGGGTTGCATTTCATACATTGCATACACGTCCTGTGTTTGATTGCGTCTTCTTGAACTAATGGTGTAACTGTATTCTGGGTGTAACTGTATTTGGTGTGACGGTACTTGGTGTAACAGTATTCGGCGTAACTGGATTTGGTGTAACTGTATTATTGGTGTAGTAAATTGTTGGTATCCCTGGTGTGCCTATTATACTGTGTTTCTTGTTTTATCTATTATTATCTATGTAGTGAGACTCACCCTACTGCGTCGTGTTGCCTCGTATGTCGGCAACCTGCAGGTGACGGTGACGGAAGGTGGCTAGAGATTCTTTTTCTAGTATGGTCGAGTCGGCTCTGATACGTAGCACTCGGGAGGGTTGTCCTTGTGTCTTTCCTTATGTGTTATGTATATGCCTTTCTAAGTTGTAAACCTTTTGAAGTATGATTGCCAAGTTAAACCTTTTTATTTCCGCTGCATGTTTTTGAAAAGAAGTTAGTTATAATTAAAGTACTCTGTTTGCGAAGTGGTTTTCCGGTTCGAAAAATGTGACACTCTTTTGGCGCGAAAAACTCTGATATTTTTTTAATAAACCGTTGGGTAGAAAAAGGGGTGTTACATCCTACGTATCTCCCGGTGTGATGGAGAACTCAAAGCTACGTAGTTCTTCTTTGTCCTGAAAAAAGTTTTTGTCTTTTATATTTTTAGTGAGTTTTCGAAATAGGACGAGCATTTAGTGAATGATTAAACTAACCAAAGTTATGGGTAATCACCGCTAAGTACTCTTGAAAACGAGAGTCACTACCGCCAGTCAGACGAACAAAGGTTCTGATTGACTATTAGTAGCGACTCGTTTTTATTTGTTCTTTTGAAAGGGGTTTTCGAAAGAGATTGATTGGCCCGAATGATCAAACTAACAAAGGTTATGAGTGATCATCGCTTGTTGTTCTTTTAGGAAAAGACATTGCTACCAATGGCTAGACGAACAAAGGTTCTGATTAGCCACTAGCGGCAATGGGTTTGAAAATGATTCTTGAATTTTGTTCTGAAAGCGATCTCGGTTTGCAAAAAGTGGTTCCTTTCTTCTTGTTATGAAAATTGCTCTTTTCTTTTGCTACGCAAATGCTAAAATCTTTTATGATTGCGCTTGACGAGAATGTGACTCGCTCTTACGTATCCAAAACAGGAATCAAAGCGACGTAGTTCTGATTGAAAAAGGTTTGCGCGTTGGTATTTTTTTTATGTAGGGGTTTTAGGACTCTTGAACTGCATAGCTCATTCGCCCTAAAACGCTGACTAATCTAGTTGTACAACTGACTTAGTCTCCTACTTGTGGAAATGTTTTTTTTTTGATTAAGTTCACATTTTAAACCTCTAAAAAAGAGATTCAAGGTGTTAATTTGTTTATCCAACCAAAAAGGGGCATAGTTTCCTATAATAATGTGAATGGGGAAAAGAAAAGACTTTCATTCAAGACCTTATCTCGTAAGAATCAAAGCCTTTACTTTGATTATTTATTGAAGAAACATCTATTTGGAAAGTTGTTTTGCTAAAAATATTCTCAATCAATTCACTGAATGGCCTTAACTAAAAAAAGGTTTATACTTAAAGGTGCCCTATTAAAAATGTTTGACCGAAACAGTTGATGCCAACATTTGGGGTGAATTTAATTGTTAAAGACCATCATTATCTCTTACATGCTATATATATGTTTGAAAAACTAAATTTTTGGTAGTTTTTGAAATGCATAGTTTAATGCCATGAGAAATGAAAAAAGAATAAAAAAGCTTGCTTGACCAAAAAAAACAACGTTTGGTTTATCGCCCTTTTTTTGTAGTCATCAACTTATTAGCTTGTTCTAAACATATTTGATTCTAAGCACCTAGACTAAAAGGCGTTTGGTATAAAAGAGATCTACTAATTATTTAAAGAAACATTTTACCTTAAATCCTTTTTTGATGTTAGAAGAAAAATTTGCCAATAGGAAGTTTAAGATGCCAAATCATACTCACTCTTCATAAGGGTTCGATCAAATCATTTTTTAAAGAAAAACAATTGATTCCTACTGTTATTATTATTTTTTGAATATAAGATCAAAAACTGGAAGTGATTCCTATTGTTATTGTTTTGGTGACAATTATTATCGTTGATAAAAAAAAAGGACACTACTACATTTCACCAAAAGAGAAACATGACATTCAAAGAGAAGCAAACAAATTGAAAAAGTCTAACATTCAAACTCTCAAAATCTCAAAAACAACAAGAGCATCAGAATATAGAGCATTTTGTGCATTTTGTGCTCAGAATGAAGATCATATTGGATGACCTATGAATAAAGAAAAAGATCCTGCTAAGCTATTTTGTAACAAAAATCTGCCATTAGGTATTGCACATATTCAAAATGTCGAGATAAAACACATTGAGGTATACTGATATTTTATCAAGGAGAAATTATATATATTGAGCTGATAACATACTAAAAAGCTACAAATGATAATATACATTCACCAACATGAGAGAGTGTGTTCTGTAATTATCATTAATAGTTCTATTTAGGAAAGATTATTTATTTTGTTTATCATCTGTACAGGTTCTTCTCCATAATTCCTGTTACTAGGGCAGATTTATTCCCCATAATATATCTCTTATTCTAGGAAAGTAGTTATTGCATTAATAAATGTAATAATCTATTAATCTTAAAATCCATCAGAGAGGCCAACAAAACAATCCTATAGATATAAGAGCATGGTAGGTTGAAAAAAAATCAGAACAAAATCTTCCTGATGCCTATGAATAGGTTGTCATCGTTTATCCTTCGACACAATAATTTCTAGAACAAAGCAAAGTCCTGAATACTTAAATGCAACCACCCATGGCTACAAGCAAAATAAATTTATGACTGCCACTGAGCATTTTGTGCTCTTCTATTTAAAAAAAGTCTAACATTCAAACTCTCAAAATCTCAAAAACACCACATACTTGAAGATGAACAGAAGAGCAAGGATTTATGAGACAACATATTTACATTGATTAGAATAGGGATACAAAGATCATAAAATGAAACAAGAAACTTAAGAGAGAATACTAAACCAACCTTGAATAATGAACCTTTTGGTGAGATCTTACCAACAATAACAACCACAAAAATAAAATTATGAAAATTTTAGAAGAGGAAAAAAAAAACGAAAAAAAAATCTCTCTCTCACTGAAACTTCTCCAGATCCGCTTTTGCTTCCTCTTGCTCCTGGATTCTTCAAGATTTCGACCTCTCCCCTCTTTCCTCTCCAAAAAAAGACCTCCTCTTCTTCAAAACCGTACCCCTATTTATACTAAAACTTGATCTTGTAGTGATGCGCTTTGTCTTTCGGTTTTTCACCAAGCCTTGTGCACAGATCCGTTTGCGTGCTAGCCTTAAAGAAAACGAGATGGAAAACGCGTTCCTTTGGATGGACCTTCGAACTATGGAGAGACTATCAGCAACTTGTGTGTTGATGTCAAAAATGGCGATTTCGTGTGAGAGGAGATGAAAGGAAGCGTGAAAGGAAGAGAAGAGAGGAAGGGGACGGCTAGGGTTTGATGGGAGAGGTGGAGGTGATGTGTTTTGGAAGTTGGCGTGGGAGAGAGGAGATGAAAGGAGGCATGGAAAGAAGAGAAAGGAGGCGTGGGAGAGAGGAGGTGAAAGGGTTGTACGGCTGATGATGGGAAGTGATGGGAGTGATGTTTTGGAAGGAGAGAGGAAAGGGAGCGTATGAGAGAAGAGAGGGAAGGGAGCGGCTGCTGCTTTAGGGGAATTAGGGTTAGTGATGGAGATTAGGTTTAGATGAGAACATAGCAACCGGGTCAGGCCAACGCGTGGGCTTCCAATGGCCCAAAGTCAGTTACAATCATAAAATAAAACAAAACACTGCTCACACCTCCATTTTTGCCTATCGCTACCTATTTCCTTTTTTCTTGCTTTTTTTGTTTTCTTTCTTTTATATACCAAGACTCATGGTAACTAGATAGGAAGCAATGTATAACATGAGAGTAAATTTGTATTTTTATTTTCTAAAAGAAAAAAGAAATAATTTTTCCCTCTCTTTTTTTTTTTAAAAAAATGGTCGGACAAAATTAGGGTATAACAGCTGCCCCTCTTTATTTGGATTTTGACAAGGAATATGAATTGGCCGAAACATATTCCGAGGCAAAATTGAAATAAAGAATTTAGAAATCATACCAATTTTGTCTACTTAGAGAAACCCGAGTTTCCTTTTTCTTCTTTTCTTTTTGGAAAGATAGACACTTTCGTGTCGATGCGAAAACGGTAAATGAACACTGACGTGCTGACAGAAAAGGTAAAATAGGCACTTGCGTGCAGAAAGCGGTAAATTTCCCAGACTGCCTAAAACCTGTAATCCATAAACGAACTCTTGACGAATCCGAGTTTGCGCGTGGCTTTGAGGAGCACGCTCTTCCTGTTGGCCTTTTCGAGCGACCCGGGGGGATCGTTATCAGCTCCGGAACTGATATACCGATCAATGCACGGCGTCCACTGTATCTTAGGCTGATACAACTATTCCATTGAACCTCACATGGGGCTGCGGTCCATCGCGTTGCTCGTACACGATGTGAGACCTGGGCAGAAGGGAGCAATGATCTCTCTGGGCTCCAATCCGCAATGCGCGCCTGAGCGCTCTCTTCCCTTTTCTTTCTTTCTTTTCTTTTCTTTTCTGTTTCTTTTTTCTTCTGAACTCTCCCAACTTGGGGGAGCATTTTCTGGAATATGGAGGCGAGGGCTAACACCGAAGTGCTCATCATCTCTTTGTACCTGCAGCTGAAAATGAACAAATGCATGCAATGCAGATGTCATGATTGCTGTTTTCTTTTTCTTTTCCTTATGATGAATGTAATGCAAATGCCTGAATTTCTTTTTTCTTTACTTTATTATTATTATTTTCTATGTCTGATGAGTGCATGATTTTATGTTTGGTGAATGTAACACATGACCTTATTTATTTATTGCTCTTTTGCTTTTTCAACCTTTTCTTTTCTCTTTTTTTTTTTATAATTTTTTCTTTTTGTGCTCTTTTGCTCTTTTGGCTTTCCTTAGCTGGTCCGATCCACTCGCGGGACTTGCGTCATGAGACACCATGATTATTTATGATAATTATTCGGGAGTCGAGCTTCGTCCTCTTGCTTTAATGCAATCAACGCTTCTTAGTTGATTTTTGTGAGCTTACTTGGCTGAAAGATCATCTCTTTTTGTTGTCATTTTCAAAAATTTCGCGATGATCTTAATGCTATGACTCATGCACATTTCCATGATTTATTTATCATCTACCATAAAACGTAGTTTAAAATCGGCAACGAAAAGAAAGCAATGATAAGATAGCAAACTGGTAGAGTGAAAAATTTGGACTTTTATTCATACGGGAGTCAGACGCGCAGAATGTCACGCTGACTGAAAAGGGTACATTGGAAACTTTCCTGAAACTAAGAAAAAAATAAAAAAGGAGAATGGACACAGCAGATCTTATGAATATTCTTTGTCTCTGGAGCGTTCGATGCCAACCGCTCATACTTATAGCCTTGATCACCCTTTTATCCAAGCTTTTGGAAGCTATGCTTGCCCCTTTTCTGTTTATGCCCAACTTTTCTGACCCTAATTTTTGCCTGGATCGCCCTTTTGGGTTTTCAATCCACCGGGTCGCTCAATTTTGCCTAGGCCGCCCTTTCGGGTTTTCAACCTAGCGAGCTGATTCTTGCTTGGATCATCTTTCTCTTTTTTCTATATATTTCTTTTAGGCATAGTACTTCTTGACTGCATCTGAGTTCACTGGGAGTGGGAGGTCTTCACCATCCATTTTTGTGAGGATTAATGCCCCTCCAGAGAATGCCTTCTTCACCACATAAGGTCCTTCATAATTAGGGGTCCATTTTCCCCGGGAATCTTTTTGGATAGGCAGGATTTTCTTGAGCACTAGGTCTCCCTCCTGAAACTGTCGAGGACGAACGTTCTTCTCAAAAGCCTTCCTCATTCTTTGCTGGTACAATTGCCCATGGCACAGAGCGGCTACTCTCTTTTCTTCAATGAGATTCAACTGATCTAGACGAGCTTGAACCCATTCTGCTTCTTCTAATTTTGTTTCCATTAGCACCCGTAGGGAGGGTGTCTCGACTTCAATAGGGAGGACTGCTTCCGACCCATACACCAAAGAGAAGGGAGTTGCCCCGGTTGAGGTACGCACTGAGGTACGATACCCGTGCAAAGCAAAAGGAAGCATCTCGTGCCAATCTTTATAGGTTATTACCATCTTTTGCACAATCTTCTTAATATTCTTATTGGCTGCTTCGACTGCCCCGTTCATCTTAGGACGGTATGGAGAAGAATTATGATGTTTGATCTTGAACTCCGTGCACAATTCTTTCATCATTTTACTATTCAGATTGCTACCATTGTCCGTAATGATTTTATCCGGGAGACCATAGCGACACACCAGGTCCTTCTTTACAAACTTGGCAACCACCGAACTGGTTATGCTGGAGTATGAAGCAGCTTCAACCCATTTGATGAAGTAATCGATTGCAACTAGGATGAAGCGGTGCCCGTTCGACGCCTTGGGCTCTATGGGACCAATGACATCCATGCCCCACATTGAAAATGGCCAGGGTGCAGTCATGACATTTAGTGAAGCCGGTGGCACGTGTATGTGATCGGCATAAATCTGGCATTTGTGGCACTTTCTTACAAAACTGTAGCAGTCTGCCTCCATCTGCAGCCAATAGTAGCCAGCCCTTAATATCTTCCTTGCCATAGTATGCCCGTTGGAATGAGTTCGGAACGAGCCCTCATGCACCTCTCTCATGATCCTTTCTGCTTCCTCCCTTGCCACACACCTAAGGAGTACCTTATCATGATTCCTCTTGTAAAGCACCTTGCCACTCAGGAAGAAATTCATTGACAGTCTTCTAAGCGTTCTTTTATCATTTGCTGATGCCCCTGGAGGATCAGCCAGTGCACCCTGGCCAGTGCATCAGCCAACTGATTCTCTCTGCGAGGAAGATGTTGAAACGTGATTTCTTCGAAGGACTCAACCAGTTCTCGGATGTAGTCTCTGTACCGTATCAACTCAGGATCTCTGGCTTCCCAATCTCCGTTCACCTGATGAATAACTAAGGCTGAGTCTCCGTACACATCTAATCTTTTAACCTTCCAGTCCAGAGCTGCCTGAATACCCAGAATACATGCCTCGTACTCCGCAATATTATTTGTGACATAGAAACTCAATCTAGTAGTGAATGGTATGAAGCGATTGTCAGGGGACACCAGCACTGCCCCAGCCCCGTGCCCATAGCTGTTGGAAGCACCGTCGAACACTACTCTCCACCTTTCATTCTCTGGGGATTTTCCTTCTTCAAATAAAGCCAGAATGTCCTCATCTGGGAAATCACACTGCATCGACTGGTAATCTTCAATAGGCTGATGTGCCAGGTATTCAGCTAGCGCACTACCTTTGATGGCCTTTTGAGTGACATAAAGAAGATCATATTCTGACAACTGCATTTGCCACCTCGCAATTCTTCCCGTAAGCGCGGGCTTCTCGAAGATATACTTGATGGGATCCATCTTCGACACCAACCAGGTGGTGTGACTTAACATGTATTGCCTTAGGCGATGAGCAGCCCAAGCCAAGGCGCAACAAGTCTTTTCTAGTAACGAATACCTCGTCTCACAGTCGGTGAACTTCTTGCTCAAATAATAAATTGCATGCTCTTTCTTGCCAGTCTCGTCGTGTTGTCCTAACACACAACCCATTGAATTTTCTAGCACGGTCAGGTACAGGATCAAAGGTCTGCCATGCACCGGAGGCATCAAAATAGGCGGATCTTGCAGATATTTCTTAATCTTCTCGAAAGCTTCTTGGCAATCATCATTCCACCTAGTCTCTCGATTCTTGCACAGCAATTTGAAAATCGGCTCACATGTGGCAGTCAACTGGAAGATAAACCTGGAAATGTAGTTCAGTCTTCCGAGAAAACCCCGAATTTCTTTTTCGGTCTTAGGAGTAGGCATCTCGAGAATTGCACGCACTTTATCTGGGTCAACTTCTATCCCCTTTTGACTGACAATGAACCCCAATAGTTTTCCTGATCTCACCCCGAAGGTGCATTTGGCCGGATTTAACCTGAGCTTGAACTTTCTCAACCGTTCAAAGAGCTTCCGCAAATTAACAACGTGCTCTTCGTCTGTTCTGGACTTTGCGATCATATCGTCCACGTACACCTCAATCTCTTTGTGCATCATATCGTGAAACAACGTGACCATAGCTCTTTGGTAAGTAGCGCCGGCATTCTTCAACCCAAACGGCATGACCTGATAGCAGAATGTGCCCCAGAGAGTCGTGAAAGTAGTCTTCTCCCTATCCTCAGGAGCCATTTTAATCTGATTATACCCCGAATACCCGTCCATGAAGGAGAAAAGGGAGTGCTGTGCTGTGCTGTCTACTAGGACATCAATATGAGGCAAGGGAAAATCGTCTTTGGGACTGGCACGGTTCAGATCTCTGTAATCAACACACATTCTAACTTTTCCATCCTTTTTGGGCACTGGCACAATGTTAGCAACCCACTGTGGATACTTGGCTACGGCTAGGAAACCAGCGTCAAACTGTTTCTTCACTTCGTCTCTGATCTTTAAAGACATCTCAGGCTTCATCCTCCTTAACTTCTGTTTAACCGGAGGGCACTCAGGCTTGACTGGCAGCTTGTGCACCACTATATCAGTATCTAACCCGGGCATATCTTCATACGACCATGCAAAGACACCAATGTAGTCACGCAGGAGTCGAACCAACTTCTCATGCTCACTCTTTTTCATTGAAGTGCCAACCTTGACTTCTTTCTTTTCGCTCTCTGTGCCTAAATTGATGATCTCATTAGTTTCCCCATGTGGCTGAATAACCTTTTCTTCTTGCTCAACCATTCTCATCAATTCTGGTGGAGTTTCCCAGTCATCCTCAGCATCCTCCTCAGCTTGATTAACGGGGTAATCAAAATTAACATATGAGCCGCTGGCATCATTACTTTCAGAGGTATTCATTTTAGATCTGCATTTGCGGGAATAGAAAAGCAATGAACAAGCAAAAATAGAGACACAAAATGAAGACGCAAAAAGCTATTTTTATTCATTTGAGAATTCAAAACTACATTTCATTGATAGAAGGTAAAAAAACATGCGTGCCCTTATGAAAAGGTCCTAAGGCCTTGGGCAGAGCCAAAGGACTTGCATTACAAGGATCATTACTTTGAAATGGAAACAACAGGGAAATCAACGATCTTCCAGTTGCCAATTTCTTCTCCTGCAACACTGCGACGAACCAGGCCTCAATCTACGCCTTCTTCAGCTAACTCCTCCTCGGTGACAGCTATCTGATCAGGGTTCAGCATGCCAGCACTCCTGAAATTCCGCTTGAGGTCATCTATGTGGACCATCATCCATCGGGGTTCTCTCCCCTGAAGCCTAGCCAATCTCTTCTCACGCTTTTCCTCAGCCATTCTTCTCTTATCAGCTGGAGTGGGCCAATAACCTAACCCACGTCTGTCCTTGTATTCTCGCAGATGCACGGGTGACAGAATTCCTTGCTCAGATCTTCCCAGCCCCTTCCCAATCTGATAGCCATTCTTCAGCATAACTTTCGCTACCATAATATCAGCACTGGACCACTTGGGTACCGGTACTGGGGACTCTTCACTTACGAACATAGCGTTCGCAATTTCTAGGGATTGAAAGGCGGATTCGAGGGATTCCTCTGCGGCTTCAATATAATGAGAGGGGACAGGTTTGCTGATTGTGAACTCTTCCTCCCCACAGACAACTACAAGCTTATCGTCGACTATAAACTTGAGTTTTTGGTGAAGTGTTGAAGGGACAGCGCCTGCTGCATGGATCCAAGGTCTCCCCAAGAGACAGCTGTACGAGGACTCAATATCCATAATTTGAAAAGTCACACGGAACACCTCAGGCCCTATTTGCATTGGGAACTCCATTTCCCCTATGACTTCTTTCTTAGACCCATCAAAGGCTCTGACCAGGGTTGAGCTGGGTTTCATGTAGGAACAATCTACCTCTAACTTGTTCATCGTCGATCTGGGCATAACATTCAATGAGGATCCATTGTCAATGAGAACCCTGGAGAGCGTATATTCACCGCACTTCACTGAGATATGCAACGCCTTATTGTGCCCCTTCCCCTCCGGGGTGAGTTCATCATCAGTGAAAGTAACGTAATTAGATGCAACGATGTTCCCCACTATACCATCCAACTGATTAACAGTAATATCTTGGGCGACATGGGCCTCATTTAGTACTTTAACCAAGGCGTCACGGTGGGCTTCTGAGTTTAGTAATAGGGACATGATGGAAATTTTGGCTGGGGTGTGGTGTAGCTGATCCACCACTTTGTAGTCACTCTGTCGCATTATCTTCAAGAATTCTGCAACCTCTGGGTCTGACACCTTCCTATTTATCACAGGCTCCGGCTCTACATTCTTTCCTTTTCGGATTCTCTCTTCTGTTGCCTTAGAAGGATCCTCTTCCTGAGCTTGGGGAATATACACACGCCCACTTCTAGTTACCCCACTACTTCCTGCAATATTGGTGACGTCAAGAGCCGCTTGAGATCTCGGAGCTGGAATTGGCACACTGTAGCTCCATGGGACATCAGTGTTCTTCTGGCTAGGAGCTGGAACTGGGATCACAATAGTCTTTGGTCTTGCCACAGCCGAATTCCGACTGTATGGCACCTCGATAGGTCTCTGCACATCTCTGCCCCCTTCTGATTGGAGGGTCAGAACATCCCCCTCTCTCCCCTGTATACCCACCTGGATGATGTGGCGGTCCATCAGATCCTGTAACACCACCTTGAATGCTTCAGATGCTCCTACACAGCTGACATTAGCACAAGCTCCTTTCTGAACACAACTCATCCTAATAATCCCGCATTCGCACAATTCTGCATGAATGACTTCTAGGGGAGTCTGAATATCTTCTACTGATCTGATTAGGGACTGCTCTTTCATATCCATGATTGCATTAGCGGCATGCTTCCCATGACCAGGCAGCGGGTTAGTCGTGATATTTGGATCCTCCTGCTTGAAAGTTATGTCTTTTTTGTCTATCAAGTCCTGCACCACTATCTTGAAGGCTTTGCAATCCTCCACAACATGCCCAACTGCCCCTTCGTGGAAAGCACAGGTACTATTGGGGTTGTATCCTCTGAAGTAAGGTGGTTGAACAGGTTTCATGGGTCTTGTATTGATGAGCTTATTGGTGATGAGGTAGTTGAATAGGTCTGTATATGACATGGGAATTGGGTCAAAGGTTGTTCTGTTTTGATAGGTCCTTTGGTGATTGCTTTGGTTGTTGTTTTGGAATGGATGGGCTGTTTGTGTGGGAGTGGGGACTGGGATGTTGGGTGGCTGGTATGGTGGGCTGATAGTGATGGTATTGGTTTCCCCCTCTTTCTTTTTGGGAAATCCGGAGAATGGCTTCTTTTGGAAACTTGCGTTACTTGTGGACCCCTGTGCAATCTTTCCACTTCTCAATCCGTTCTCCAATCTCTCTCCCACAATCACCACATCTGAAAAATTGGATGATGCACTGCTGATCAGACGATCATAATACAGTGGTGGTAAGGTTTCCATGAACATAGAAACCAATTCTTTGTCTAAAAGAGGAGGTGTGACTTGTGCGGCCAAAGCCCTCCATCGCTGGGCGTACTCCTTGAATGATTCATTTTCCTTCTTGCTCATATTTTGCAGCTGTGTTCGGTCCGGCGCCATGTCCGTATTATATTGATACTGCTTGAGGAATGCATCTGCTAAATCCTTCCAGCAGCGGACTTGGGATGGCTCTAACTTCATATACCAATTAAGGGATGCTCCGGCAAGACTATCTTGGAAGCAATGGATTAGCAATTTGTCATCACGGGAGTAGGTAGACATCTTCCTACAATACATCGTTAAGTGACTCTTTGGGCAGGTCGCACCTCTGTACTTGTCAAAATCGGGGACCTTGAATTTTGGCGGCAACACCACATCAGGAATAAGGCATAAGTCTCTGGCCTCCCTTACCCTGGAGCCAAAGCCTTCAATCATTCTTAGTCTTTCTTCTAACATCTGGAACTTCTCTCTGGTCTGCTGGTGCTCAGCGGAATAGACTTGCGGGGAATGACTTACACCATAAGGAGGTGGAGGCATTGAGTGCTGAACCTGGGGGTAAATGGTGTGGTTTATTATATGCAAGTATACATAGTCACACAAGTAATAAAGTGATAAGAAAGGTCGAACCCACAGGGATTATGTATTGTAAATTTTTGTAGTTCAAAGTGTACACTTAGTGTGTCTACACTATTCAGTATTTTTGGTTTGAAGTTTTCAAAGTAATTAAAATAATAATAAGCAATAAAATGTGTGAGAAATCAGTTGGAAAAAGTAGTTGAGATGTTTTCACCAAGTACTTTACTTCTAAATGTTTTAATGGAGTATGTAGTGTGGGAACACTGGATGTAGGTGCATCAGCTTGTGCCTTTCAACACATCTCTTCAGAGTTTCATTACAAGCTCTTATGATCTTTGTTTTCTACAGTAAAGAAAGGTTTGTCAATTCCTCCCTTGCCTCCTAACAATGATCCAAGTTGCTAAATAGGTTCGCTCTTGTAATTTTATTATCCTAAGAACTATGCTATCCTATGTCTAGGTTTTAGCATATATTTAACAAAGTTTCCTTTATTAAATACTTGTCCCTATTAACTCTTGAGTTCATAAATGTAGCCCATGTCTGCTGCTACAAGTTTTACCTATTCTAAAGTGATCAATTCCAGAATAAGTTGAAAGAAGTGTTATGCAAGAGTTTAAAGTGTTTACACTACATAAACCATAATAACATATTTAGAAGTTCATTACAAGGTTAGAACATCTCAACTTAAGGGAATTTAGCTCATGTTACTCATGTTATAAAGCAAAGAATGTGCAAAGAACATAAGTAAATGAATAATAAAGCAAAAGAACTTAAAAGAGTAGAGATTACTTGAATAGAAGATCTTTTGCATTAAGTTCCCAAGTTGAAGTACAATAAAGATTTCTTACACGAATTTCTTCAAAGTAGAAGTGAAGGGAATGGTTGTCAAGCACTTCCTCACCTTCCTCTTCTTAGAAACTTGAAATGAAAATAAACTAAACCTAAACTAAACTGAAAGATAAAAGATTTAAAGATGTGAAAGATGATAGAAGATAGGATTCTTTTTTGTGAAGGATTTGGCTTCTCTTTATAGGCTTGAAAGCTTTCCTCTTGCAAGGGGTTTCCTTTGGCGCGAAAGATCAGCTGAGGGGACCGAACATGGTTAGTTTGTTGACAACCAATCAAGCAAGCTGCAAAATTTGGTCGCTTGCATGCATAACAAAAGATGAGGTCCATTGGAGAAGTGCCACATGTCTTTTAGATAAGTTTGAGTCTTGCAACTTGATTTTTATGTGTATCGCTGACTTCAGCAAGTGGCTCAGCTCCAGGTGACTAGGCATGACGTCACTAATCAAGTGTGGAAGCATTGAAATGATCTTTGGATGTTTTGGTATTAACTGCAGAATTTTAGCAGGTGTTGGCAGTGTTTCCACTCCTAGTGTTTCCACTCCTGGTGTTGGCAGTGTTCCCACTCCTGCAGTAGCTGCACTGAACAAAAACATCAAACCTAACAAGATGTGTGCATTTTGCCTAGATCATTGCCCTTTATCCATTTGAATATTTAGAATGCTGTTCCTTGATAAATAAGCTATAAATATATATAAATGTTCTTGAAAATAAGCAATAACTCAAGCTTGATTGTATGAATAACTCTATATAAAATAGAGTTATCACACCCCCAAGCTTAAATTGTTGCTTGTCCTCAAGCAACGACAAGAAACAAAACACAAGACTTATATAATTATGAAGACATCTCAACTTATGTTTTTCAAGAAGTGTTTGAAGTGTATTGTAATGAGCCTTTCTCTATTGGTGCTTTTTTCTTTCATGCCCTTGCTTTCTTTAAAACATTCAGAGTTATAAAAACTCTTTTGTGTGAGTGTGTGGCCCATTGAGTTTCTAATTGGTTCATAACTGAAAAGAGTTTTTCTTTTTGCTTTTTGAAAAAGATGGAACTCTTTTGGTCACTCTTAGAGATTTTTCAAAATATGGCCGAGACTAATAATTTCTTCAAGTATTTAGGGGACTCTTAAGCACAACAAAGGGCTTTTGGTGTTCCAACTTTTTGAGCCAATACCTTGGTGTTTGATTTTTGATGATGTAATGCAGTGAGTGCAAAAACATCATTTTTGGGTTGTAGGTTCACCTTATTTTGAGTGTAGGTGCCTTTTGATGTAGATGGTGTTGGCACACTAAGTGTTGCTACACTTGGAACTCTTTGAGTATTTTTCTGGTAGCGTACACTGCCCTCCTCACTGACCTCCACATGCATTTTCTTCTTTTTCTTGGTTTGTTTTTCTTTTTCTCTTTGAACTTTGTTCATTTTTTTCAAACCAAATTGCACTTAAGGGACAGGTTCAGTTTATATGACTTGGGTAAGTGTAGCTCTTTTTTGGGATATTTTTGGTATTTTTGAGTGGTTTTGACACTTGTGGTTTGTACTCTTCAAGCTGTCACACTTTGGCCTTTGTATTCATGGAATTTCCCCCAAACTTAAGTCTTTATGCTCTTCTAAATTTTTAATAAAATCTAATTTTGACCTTAAATTTCCAAAATTTCCTTGGCTTTAGATAGCTCTTGATCTAGCATGGTTCTTTTCAAAACTCAATTTTGTTGTGTCAAAGTTTTTATAAAACTGATCATTTCTAGAAAACAAGGCTTTTTTCATTTTTTAAAAATTGACTCATTGACACACTTCTTCAATTTTGTTGAGAAAAATATGAATTGATCATGTTTCATAATCATTTAAGTCTAAAAATAAATTGATGAACTTAATTCATCATGCTAACACAAATTATCATGCTTTGTTAAGTACATCTAAAACTTAAAACATACTAACACTACATACTCAGATGTTATAAATACTTACTCAAACATATTTCTATATTTATACATATATATTAGTACTAGGTTCAAAACATGCTGCAAATATAGTGCATACACAAAATACATACTATTCTCCACTCTCCCCCCCCCCCAACTTAAATATGAGCAGTGTCCCCACTGCTCTAAGTTTAGGAAACAGGGGAGTACTAATGTTGGGAGAAACAAACAAAAGTTTCTAACACATAGTAGTAAGCTAACACATAGTATTTAGCACATAGAGTATACTACTAAAGCATATTATAAATACTGGAAACAGCATTAAAATGTATCTTTTTACTCTTTCTTCTGGAATCTGGGGCTGGCTCTCAGAGCAGGGCTTTGCTTGGGTTTTGTCTTCTTTGATTTCTTAGTAGTGGCCACATCAGAGGTAGGCACACCAGGATCATCTACAGCAGCCTCAGGCATTTCTGCCTCTTCAGGTGTTGCTTTTGCAGGAACATCTGGTGTAGCCAGTGTTTGGACTTCAGGTGCAGTTACACCACTCTGCACTGGAGTTTTCTCAGATTGCTGCTCAATTCCCTCTTGATGTTGCACTGCTACCTTCTCAGCTTCTTTCTCTCCTTCTTTGGGTGTAGCTTCCTCAGATACTTCCTTCTCACCAGCTTGTATCCCTGTACCCTGTGTACCATAGAGTGAGCTCATTGTCCATTTCTTCTTTGTTGGAGCAGGCTTCATTGTTCTCCTTGTGTATCCCATCATCTGCTTCTTCTCTGCTAAGGCATTCAGAACTGCAGAGATTGTTGCTGCAGGACTAGTTGCCATGACTTTAGATTTTGAAGCTTCTGCAGTTGGTGTGGGAACACTAACAGACTCCTTGACAGTATCTGCCTGCATCTTCAACTCTGAACTTGCTTTGCCTTTCTCTTTCTCAGGTTCTTCAATGAGTACCTGCATTTGAACTTTCTCAGAAACAATGTTAGTTGGCTCAATAGGTTCTGTGCTTGGGGTGGGAGATTTCTGGGATGGGATTGTTGTTTCTGCTTGTGCATCTTGTTTTGGATTTTCAGATTGGGGAGTATTTTCTGGTGGAGGTGTGGGTGATTTTGGTGTTGAATTGTGACTGGGGGTATGGTGGGTGGTGGGGGATGGAATGTTGGTTTGTGATGGTGGTGAGGGGGTGTTTGATTGCTGTTGTGATGGTGGTGATGGTGGTTGGGCTTCATTTGTAGATTTCTTTCTTAATTCATACTTTCTTCTGGCACTAGCTTCCATATCATCACTGCCATCTTCATCACTGTCACTAACTTCCAGTGACTCAGATTCATCCTCCTCTACATCCTTTTCAATATCCTTCACAGCCTGCCTTGCCTCTTCATCTTCTTCAGTATCTTCATCACTCACTTCTTCAATTTCTTCCTCCACTCTTGGTTTCTTTCCCTTCTTTTCTTTCTCAGTATCTCTCTTTCTTTTTACTTTCCTCTCTTTCTTATCAGTTTCTTTTTCCACTTCTTCATTTTCATCAATCACCCAATTAGGGAAAATTGGGGATTCTATTTCAGCTTCAGGATCATCCAACTTTAATTTCAACCATTCATGCTGTTCTCTTTGAAATTTCCAGACAGCTTGGAGTTTCTGCACCAAGTGTTCAGACACTTCCTGCTCTACAGTACTTTTAATTTTCACTGATCTCACTCTATCTTTAACTTCAGCAGACAGACCACTAGGAGGGGTTTTTCTGTAGACTTTTTCTAGATCAGAAGTAACAACTCCTTGCTTTTGACACAATTCAGTGATTAAGAATGGGAAATATAAGAATCCAGATTCCTTGGCTTGACATTCTACAATTTCTTTAGCTATCAATTTCCCTATGTCTACATTATCCTCACATAGGATTGAATCAATAAGAATCAACCTATCTTTAGATAATGTAGAAGTGTGTGAAGTAGGGAGAATTGATGTATCAATGAATAAATGCCAACTACCAAGCTCAGGGATCAATTCACCAGTTTTAATTTTGAATTCAGTATTTGTGAATTTCTCCCACTGAGATCCTTCTATTGCTACTCTTTCTTTGATTTTAGTCATTTGCTTCTTTCCATAAGTCTCTAATTTTACTTCAAATGCATTACCAGTGTATGTGAGATCATAGTGCTTATTGATTCTAGCAGGGTCAAAGAAAACTTTCTTACCTCTAACCTTGGAGAAAAATACAGTACCTCCTCTGTTATTCTGAATTCCTGAATAGAATTCTCGCACCAATTGCTCCAAGTAGTAGGCTCGAGTTTGAACAAATCTTTCCCAATGCATGTTGTTGACAGTGGAGAGGAATGAATGATGAGCTTTTGCGAAGTTGAAACCACGCTCAGGCAGAAACTTCATGTTCCAAAAGTGCTCACATCCAGGGATTGCTTCCATTGATGCTAGTACTCCTGATTTCCCTTTTTCGCGTGAGTTTCCACACCGGATCCTTTCCCAGTGTTTTTAGAGGCAGCTTGTTTCTTAGCCATTGATGATTTTGAGCGTTTGAGACAAAAATAACTATTTGTGAGTGGAGAGTGGAGAGGATTTTTAATCGGTTTTGTGAGAGGGACGAAAGAAATTGAAATTTTTAGGGTATGTGAAAGGGTTAGTGGGATTTGGTAGTTGAGGGTTATAGCCGTTAAGTTGTGTGGCCTAACATGCAAGCCAACACGTGGAAACTTAGACTTAACACGCCACTTTCTAACCCTTGATCAGAGATGATTCCACTAAGTTGATGATTTGTCAAATGACAGTTTTCTTCTAAATTATTCTAACACCAGAGTAGGTAGTGTGGCTGCATTAGGTGTGGAAACACCTAGTGTGGGAACACTGGCTACTCTGTTGTCCTGTTTTTCCTGCAAAATAACAAAACATGAATTTGCACAAAATAATAATTTTAACTATATAGTGATGGGTTGCCTCCCTCAAGCGCTTGTTTTAAGAGTCTTACAGCCTGACTTGTACCTGGGTCTAAGGTTTTGTAAAGTGAGTGGTGATCTTGTCTCTCTCTACATGCTCTCCATAGTACATTTTCACTCTTTGTCCATTTACTTTGAAAGTGGTATCAGTGGTTGCATCATATAGATCAACTGCACCATGGGGGTAGATTTTAACTAATTTGAATGGTCCTGACCATCTTGATCTCAGTTTTCCAGGGAAGAGTTTCAACCTAGAATTGTACAACAGAACCATTCCTCATTCTTTAAGTTCTCTCCTTTGGATTTTCTTGTCATGCCATACTTTGGTTTTAGCTTTATAAATTTCTGCATTCTCATAGGAGAAATGCCTAAATTCTTCTAATTCATTTAGCTCAAGAAACCTTTTCTCTCCTGCCTTTTTGAGGTCAAAATTCAACTTTTTGATAGCCCAATATGACTTGTTTTGTAATTCAACAGGGAGATGACATGGCTTGCCATAAACTAACTTATAGGGGGACATTCCTAATGGAGTTTTAAATGCAGTCCTATATGCCCATAATGCTTCATCTAAGTGTAAGGGCCAATCTTTTCTGTTTGGTCCAACCATTTTCTCAAGCATTCTTTTTATTTCCCTATTTGAAAGTTCAGCTTGTCCACTTGTCTGTGGGTGATAGGCAGTAGCAATCTTATGTTTCACTCCATATTTTGCAAGAAGATTTTCAATAAGTTTGTTGCAAAAATGTGAGCCTTCATCATTGATGATTGCTCTTGGAGTACCAAATCTTGAAAAAATATTTCTTTGGAGAAATTTGCTAACAGATTTAGCATCATTATTTGGCAGTGCTACAGCCTCAATCCATTTAGACACATAGTCTACAGCCACTAAGATGTATTCATTGCCAAAAGAAGGTGGAAAAGGACCCATGAAATCCATGCCCCAAACATCAAAAAGTTCTATTTCTAAAATATTAGTCCTAGGCATTTCATGTCTATTAGATATATTACCACTTCTTTGACATTTATCACAGGTTTTGACCATATAATAAGCATCTTTAAATAGAGTAGGCCAGAAATAACCTGATTGAAGTACCTTAGCTGCTGTTCTTTGGCTTCCAAAGTGACCTCCATATGGTGCAGCATGACAATGCAGGAGCACTGCTTGCTGTTCTTCTTCAGGAATGCATTTTCTCATGATTTGATCAGGACATATCTTGAATAGGTAAGGGTCATCCCAATAGTATTGTTTTACTATGTGGAAGAACCTGCTTTTCTGTTGATAGTTCATGTCACATGGTACAATTTTGCTTACAAGGAAGTTTACTATGTCTGCATACCATGGTGTTGAAACATGAGGTGTGGCCACACTGAGTGCAGAAACACTGGCTGTATTCATGGTAATTGCTAGTAATTTCTCATCAGGGAAACTTTCCTTGATTTGTTCAATTGTACCTGTATTATTACTTTCAAGTCTAGAGAGGTGATCAGCCACTTGGTTCTCTACTCCTTTCTTATCTCTTATTTCAAGATCAAATTCTTGAAGTAATAGAACCCATCTTATTAGCCTAGGTTTTGCATCTTTTTTAGAAATTAGATACTTGATGGCAGAATGGTCAGTGTACACAATTACTTTGGTGCCTACCAAGTATGATCTGAATTTTTCAAAAGCAAAAACCACTGCTAATAGTTCCTTTTTTGTCACAGTGTAGTTCATTTGAGCCTCAATTAGTGTTTTGCTAGCATAGTATATGGTATGAAACACTTTGTTATATCTTTGCCCTAGGACTGCTCCTACTGCAAAGTCACTAGCATCACACATGAGTTCAAAAGGCTTACTCCAATCTGGAGTGACTACAACTGGTGCTGTAACTAAGGCCTTTTTTAGTTTTTGAAAAGCTTCTACACAAGATTCATCAAAATTAAAAGGTACATCATGTTGCAAAAGCATACACAATGGTTTTGAAATTTTTGAAAAGTCTTTGATAAATCTCCTATAGAATCCTGCATGACCTAAAAAACTTCTAATCCCTTTGATTGTTGATGGAGGTGGTAGTTTCTCAATTACCTCTATCTTTGCCCTATCCACTTCAAGACCTTTTCTAGATATTTTATGACCAAGCACAATGCCTTCTTTTACCATGAAATGACATTTTTCCCAATTAAGCACTAAGTTAGTGTCTTCACACCTTTGAAAAATTTCTTCTAAGTTTGAAAGACACAATGAGAATGTTTCTCCAAAAACAGAAAAGTCATCCATGAAGACTTCCATTGATTGCTCAATGAAGTCAGAAAAGATTGACATCATGCATCTTTGAAAGGTAGCAGGAGCATTACAAAGTCCAAAAGGCATCCTTCTAAAGGCAAAAGTGCCATAAGGACAAGTAAAGGTGGTTTTCTGTTGATCCTTAGGTTCAATTGCTATTTGATTGTATCCTGAATAACCATCTAAGAAACAATAGAATTCCTTTCCTGCTAACCTATCTAACATTTGATCTATAAAGGGTAAGGGGAAATGATCTTTCTTAGTGGCCTTATTGAGTTTTCTGTAATCCATACAGATTCTCCACCCTGTTACAGTTCTAGTTGGGATTAATTCATTATTTTCATTGGCTACAACTGTGACTCCACCCTTTTTAGGAACACATTGCACAGGACTAACCCATGCACTATCTGAGATAGGGTAGATAATACCAGCATCTAGCCATTTAATTATTTCCTTCTTAACAACCTCTTTCATTACTGGATTTAATCTTCTTTGCCCTTCTATGCTATTTTTAGAATTTTCTTCTAAAATTATTCTATGCATGCATGTTGAGGGGCTAATCCCTTTAATGTCAGACATTTGCCAACCTATAGCTTTTCTATGTTTTCTCAAGGTGTTAATTAAATCAAGCTCTTATTCTAAAGATAGATCAGAAGCTATGATTACAGGAAGGGTATTATCCTCACCAAGAAAAACATATTTTAAATGCTTAGGTAGTTCTTTTAATTCTAGCTTAGGAGGTTGTTCAATAGAAGGTACATTTTGTTTAAGGTTGGGATCTTCTAAATTAAGAGATTCATAAGTTCTAACCCATACCTTAGGTGTAGCTTGTTCCTGGGGCAATATGCTTTCTTCAATAAATTTCTCAGCAGGCAATGCAGAAACATCAGGTGCTAGTGCATTGGCAAGGTGATCATACTGCTTGTGGAACTGCTTCTCTACCAAATGATCAAGTGAGATTGATGAACACTCTTCACTCTCCTCTGCAGGATACTTCAAAGCATTCAAGACATTAAATTTTACTTCTTGATCATTCACTCTCATGGTTAGCTCTCCTCTTTCCACATCTATCAGTGTTTTCCCTGTTGCCAAGAATGGTCTTCCAAGTATGACTGGCACTTCTTCATCTGCAACAAAATCAAGTATAACAAAATCTGCAGGAAACACAAATTTGTCAACTTGCACCAATATATCCTCAATAATTCCTTCTGGATATGCAATTGATCTATCTGCCAAAGATAGTGTCAATGTGGTAGGTTTTGCATTTCCAATCCCTAGCTTTGTGAAGATAGATTTGGGCATCAAATTGATGCTTGCACCTAAATCACATAATGCTCTTCCTGTATAGTACTTACCTATTGAAAAAGGGATTGTAAAGCTACCTGGATCCTTTAGCTTCCTTGGAATTTTGTTTTGTAAAATCAGACTACATTCTTTTGACATGACAACAGTTTCAAATTCCCCTAATCTTCTTCTTTTAGAAAGCACATCTTTCATGAATTTAGCATAATTTGGCATTTGTTGAAGTGCCTCTATCAAGGGAACATTGATATGCAATTGTTTTAAAACATCTAAAAATTTACTGAATTGCTTCTCCTCATGTATTTTTTTCAATCTTTGAGGAAAAGGAGGAGGAGGGTATTCTGGTACTAACCTTGGAGTAGGAGATGTAGGAACACCAGGTGTTTCTGCATCTTGAGAATTTTTTTCATTTTTATTTTTTTCTCCCTTCTCTGTACCTTCAAGCTCATATGGTTCTGTTAGATCCTTGCCAGTTCTCAAAGATATGGCTTTAACCTGTTCCTTACCTTCCCTTTGTGAGGGTGAAGCTTCTGTGTTTGATGGCAAAGTACCTACTGGTCTTTGCTGCAAAGCAGTTGCTAATTGCCCTACTTGGTTCTCTAGGTTCTTAATTGATATATCATGAGCTTGCCTAGCAGTTCTAGTTTCACTAATGAATGATCTAAGCAATTCTTCTAGAGAGTTGGCACTGGCAGGTGGGTTTGATCTTTGTTGGTTTTGAGGTAGGAATCCAGGAGGAGTACTTGGTGCAGGTGCACTTTGTGCAGGTGCATTAGAATTGTTCCACCTAAAATTTGGGTGGTTCTTCCATCCTGGATTGTAGGTATTAGAGTAAGGGTTGTTATTTTTATTGTAACCTACATAATTGACAGAGACAGGGTTGCTAGGACATTCTTCATATAGATGGCCTCCTCCACAATACACACAACTTGTAGTTCCTGGAGGGGCTTGTTCTATAGTTGCTGCAGTGTTTTCTTTAGGTGTTGCTACACTAGATGTAGGTGCACTAGTGCACTGTTTGATCAGATTGGTTAAAGTGGCTACTTGAGCAGATAGGGCTGATATATCATTAATCTCATGTACTCCAGAGGTTCTCTTTTGAGCACTTACCCTCTCAGTAGGCCAACTTGAACCATTTGTAGCAATTTTGTCAATAAGATCACATGCTTCATTATAAGACATATTCAAAAGAACACCACCAGCTGATGCATCAAGCATCACTCTGGTTTGTGGTTCTAGACCATTGTAAAAAGTTTCCATTTGTATAATGACAGGTAAACCATGATGTGGACATTTTCTTAAAAGTTCTTTCCATCTTTCCCATGCTTCAAACAATGATTCAAATTCTTTTTGCTTAAAAGATGTAATATCATGTCTCATTCTAGCATTTTTAATGGGAGGAAAATATTTGCTTAAGAATTTTTCAGCTAATTCATTCCATGTATGAATAGAATTGGGCTCCATAGAATTTAGCCATGATTTTGCCCTATCTTTCAAAGAGTATGGAAATAACTTAAGCCTAAATGCATCCTCACTAATGCCAGGAATGATAAAGTTACTACAAACTTCTATGAATTGTTTTAAATGTTCATGGGGATCTTCATGTGGAGATCCACCAAATTGACCAATTGTTTGCAACATTTGAAACATCATAGGTTTAAATTCAAAATGAACAGCATCAATTTGAGGTCTAGCAATACTAGTTTGTATGTGCTGCTGGTCATATTGAGCATAGTCTCTCATAGGTCTATCTCTATCATTAATCATACCTATTGGTCCCATTTGAATGAATTATTGTCTGTGATCTGGTCCACCTTCAGTTTGTTGATGTGAATTAGGTCCTCCTCTTACTGAGGCATCTTCACTGTGGTGAGACATTGTTCTGCAGTCTTGTTGTCTTTGTCTTTGTTGTCTTAGCAATCTCCTAAATCTTCTCTCAATTTCTGGATCACAATCAAATTCTGGTGGTCTATCTCTGGGCATAAACTAGTGTTTCCACACTTAGTGTTTCTGCACAGAAAACAGAATACCAGTAGTACTAATAAAACACTAAATTAACAATCTAAACAACAAAATTTTACTATAATCCCCGGCAACGACGCCAAAAACTTGGTGTGGTTTATTATATGCAAGTATACATAGTCACACAAGTAATAAAGTGATAAGAAAGGTCGAACCCACAGGGATTATGTATTGTAAATTTTTGTAGTTCAAAGTGTACACTTAGTGTGTCTACACTATTCAGTATTTTTGGTTTGGAGTTTTCAAAGTAAGTAAAATAATAATAAGCAATAAAATGTGTGAGAAATCAGTTGGAAAAAGTAGTTGAGATGTTTTCACCAAGTACTTTACTTCTAAATGTTTTAATGGAGTATGTAGTGTGGGAACACTGGATGTAGGTGCATCAGCTTGTGCCTTTCAACACATCTCTTCAGAGTTTCATTACAAGCTCTTATGATCTTTGTTTTCTACAGTAAAGAAAGGTTTGTCAATTCCTCCCTTGCCTCCTAACAATGATCCAAGTTGCTAAATAGGTTCGCTCTTGTAATTTTATTATCCTAAGAACTATGCTATCCTATGTCTAGGTTTTAGCATATATTTAACAAAGTTTCCTTTATTAAATACTTGTCCCTATTAACTCCTGAGTTCATAAATGTAGCCCATGTCTGCTGCTACAAGTTTTACCTATTCTAAAGTGATCAATTCCAGAATAAGTTGAAAGAAGTGTTATGCAAGAGTTTAAAGTGTTTACACTACATAAACCATAATAACATATTTAGAAGTTCATTACAAGGTTAGAACATCTCAACTTAAGGGAATTTAGCTCATGTTACTCATGTTATAAAGCAAAGAATGTGCAAAGAACATAAGTAAATGAATAATAAAGCAAAAGAACTTAAAAGAGTAGAGATTACTTGAATAGAAGATCTTTTGCATTAAGTTCCCAAGTTGAAGTACAATAAAGATTTCTTACACGAATTTCTTCAAAGTAGAAGTGAAGGGAATGGTTGTCAAGCACTTCCTCACCTTCCTCTTCTTAGAAACTTGAAATGAAAATAAACTAAACCTAAACTAAACTGAAAGATAAAAGATTTAAAGATGTGAAAGATGATAGAAGATAGGATTCTTTTTTGTGAAGGATTTGGCTTCTATTTATAGGCTTGAAAGCTTTCCTCTTGCAAGGGGTTTCCTTTGGCGCGAAAGATCAGCTGAGGGGACCGAACATGGTTAGTTTGTTGACAACCAATCAAGCAAGCTGCACAGGTTTGGTCGCTTGCATGCATAACAAAAGATGAGGTCCATTGGAGAAGTGCCACATGTCTTTTAGATAAGTTTGAGTCTTGCAACTTGATTTTTATGTGTATCGCCGACTTCAGCAAGTGGCTCAGCTCCAGGTGACTAGGCATGACGTCACTAATCAAGTGTGGAAGCATTGAAATAATCTTTGGATGTTTTGGTATTAACTGCAGAATTTTAGCAGGTGTTGGCAGTGTTTCCACTCCTAGTGTTTCCACTCCTGGTGTTGGCAGTGTTCCCACTCCTGCAGTAGCTGCACTGAACAAAAACATCAAACCTAACAAGATGTGTGCATTTTGCCTAGATCATTGCCCTTTATCCATTTGAATATTTAGAATGCTGTTCCTTGATAAATAAGCTATAAATATATATAAATGTTCTTGAAAATAAGCAATAACTCAAGCTTGATTGTATGAATAACTCTATATAAAATAGAGTTATCAGTAAACGGAGTTTCCAGATACGAAACCTTGAGTCTGTGGAAAGACAGCTGGCTGTGGACTGAGGTTCTGAGGAGTAGGCTGAGGTATAACAATTGTATGTGGGATCTAAACCTGGGGTTCACCAGCCATTCATTCTGACCCGACAGACGTTGGCCGTACATTCTCGTCTATTGCCCCGGGGTCAGCTCCTGGGTTAGCCCCTTGATTTGGAGGACTATAATCCAAAGGAAGGCCATAAGGAGTGTAACACCCCGGTATTTCTAACATGTAGAGAGACCGAAAGATGCACAGATTTCGGAAATTCAGAGGACACAGTTCCTGTTTAAGTTTGGACATACAAACTTTTTCCGAAATAAAACATAATCGGAAATAACATTACTTCATAAAATAGAAGTTTATCGGTTCCATACCGAGTGGATTACAATAACCAAGTCCAAATACCAAACAGAAACATAAAACGGTTCATATAACTCATAATCAATACAAGTTTATACAACCAATAGGACAACAAAAGAACAAGGAGAAAATGACTAAGTCTTCAGCACCTCCAAGAGTATATCAACTACTCGTGCACTATAGTCTTCCTTTTTCCCTGCTTCTCTGAAAAACAACAAATATGGATAGGGTGAGATAACATTATCTCAGTGAGTCCTACCGTGCCCCCTCACTGACACTCGGTTCAATTATTAAACCGTTAACAATGTTTAATTAGCTACCAATAGCCATAATCGAAATGCCAAGCAAATCGTGTTCTCTTTTATGTTTTTAATAGCTTAGCTCAACCGACTGCACAACTGCTAATCCCGGTAGCTACAGCTTAACATCTGCCGACTGCACAACTGCTAATCCCGGCAATGTTAACTTATAATCAGTAACTTAGCACAAGCCGACTGCACCTCTGCTAATCCCGGCAACCCGTGAGTTGACCACGCCAAAACACATTCAGGGCCTAGGTAAGGGGTCATGACTACCCTCCCTAGTATGCTACTTGTCGGGTCGTCACCCAACGCGATTTATGTATGACAATACATAACGATTTCTCGAGAGTTAGATAATATATATCTTTCCGATCACCAAAGGATCAATCACAATATCTTTTTAGATAATTTATATCTTATTGATCTATAACCCGTTTTGATGAATTTATAAACATCCGGCATTATAATCATATTGTAATGTATTATTGACTTATAACCCGTTTTGATGAATCTCTAGACATCCGGCATTATAATCATATACAGTTGATATATATAAAAATATATATACATTCTATCCATTAGACAGTGTACCCACACGTATACTAGGGTTTCGGTTTTTCGATCAAATAGGCTTTCAAAGCTCTTTTTCAAAAACCATGAGTTGAACAAGTTCAAAAATAAGGTTTTCAGTGAGGCAATCCCTTTTTGAATGGTTGAGAAAGAAATTAGAAAAGGTTCGGGATCAAACGGAGCAACAAAACGAGAAAACGGAAGCCGGTAACAGAACCACACGCACGACCCGTGCCCAGGGGCGCACGACCCGTGCGTGGTGCACTACTCAGGACCCATCTACCAGAAGGAAGCGCACGATCCGTGCCCAGGGGCGCACGACCCGTGCGTCCCGTTCTGTTTCCAATACTTCCAACCCGAAGCAGGCGCACGAACCGTGCCCAGGGGCGCACGGTCCGTGCGACCTGTGTCTGTTACCAGAATTTCGCACTTTTCTCATTTTCGCTCTCCATTCTCGTCCGATTCGATTTCTAATTTCAATCACCTGAAACTCAGAAAATTCCCAGAATATATTTCCAGTAGTACACAATGCATTTCATTTCAACGATTTAAATCAAAATCTCATTTAAACCGTAAAACACCGTTTTGACTCAAAAACGCTTTTCAGTTCTAAGTGTTTTGTAAACAGAAATGTGACCAAGGGATTCCATGTCGAAAACATGTTCAAAATATCAAAATACCCTATCGTGAGTAGAACTCACCGTGATGTCGTTTTCGCTAGGAACCACGATCAAAACGTGAAACAGCCGAACACTAGAACGCACGAACAATCACCAACAACGCTGGAACAGCAGCTATCTTGACTGAACGGCTTGGAGCAGCAACCCAATCTTTCACGATCTCCCCTAAATCGAAATAAAAGTTTGAGATCCCCCCCTCTTAACAGCAACACTGGACATGCAAGAGAAGTGGCAGCTCAAAACCCCATTATCTTCAACCTTGGAGCTTCAAGCTTCAAAAATGGCGCATAGAGGAAGAGTGAGAATCAGCCCTTGTCCTTGGTACCATTGAACTCAGAATCAAAAATGGAGTAGAGAGAGGTTTAGAAGACTTACATGCAATGAAAACTTGAGAAGCTCTCCTTTCCTCCTCTTCCTCCTCCCTTCGCCCTCTCTCTCTTTTCTCAACTCTTTCTTTTTTCTTTTCTCAACTTCAGCTGAAATGTGTTCAAGTGAGAGGGTGAGTTCAGTATGAATATGGGCTGGGGGTTTATAATGATGGTGTAAAGACCATTTCGCCCTTGGCCCATAAAGTGATAGCTTAGGAGTTGAAAAATCCTTTTCGGTACAAAACCTTCTCGATTAATTCAGTTCTGACCCGAAGTTCCTCAATTCTTTTGGTTCGAAATTAATTATAATCTTTACGATTATATTTTAAATTACTAGGGGTGTGAAAAGACAGATTTGCCCTTCGGTTCCAATTCCTCATTATTCTATGAATAAGCCACCTTTCAATGGAGAATAGGTTTTCTTGACGAGTTACTCGACTATTAATCCCCGAGACGCGACCAATTATTCCCACAAATAATTAATCGGTCTCCGGCATCATAATACGAGTCTTTAAAAATTAGGGATGTTACAATCTCCCCAACTTTTAAAAATTTTGTCCTCAAAATTGACGAAACATACCTTACTGAAAGAGATATGGATATCGATTGCGCATGTCTTCTTCCAGTTCCCAGGTAGCCTCCTCGATTGAGAATCCATCCCAGACCACTTTGACAATAGGAATAGTCCTTGACCGTAGCGTCTTCTCGCCACGCTCCAAGATGTAGCTAGGATAAGGTTGGAACGACAAATCCGGTTGCAGGTCAATGGTATCAACACTCAATGGTTGATGCAGATCGGGAACATACTTTCTCAACTGAGATACGTGGAACACATCGTGGAGATTTGATAGGGCCGGAGACAATGCGAGGCGATAGGCAACTGGCCCAATCCGCTCGATGATTTGGAAGGGTCCAACATATCGAGGACTGAGCTTCTTCGCTCGCAAGGCTCTCCCAGTGCCTATGGTTGGCGAAACTTTCAAGAACACATGATCACCAACCTCAAACTCCAACGGTCTCCTTCGGTTGTCAGCGTAGCTCTTTTGCCGACTCTGAGCAACCTTCATCCTTTCTCGAATTAACTTGACCTTCTCTGTAGTCTCGCGAACCATATCGGGTCCCAAAAACTTGTCTTCCCCAATCTCCCACCAACACAATGGAGTTCTACACTTCCTACCATAAAGTGCTTCAAACGGTGCCATTCCAATGCTAGAGTGGTAACTGTTGTTGTAGGAGAATTCTACTAACGGAAGATGGTCCTCCCATTTTCTCCCACTGTCGAGCACACAAGCCCGAAGCATGTCCTCAAGAGTCTGGATAGTCCTCTCCGTCTGACCATCAGTCTGAGGATGATAAGCAGTGCTAACCAGCACCCTTGTTCCCAAAGCTTCATTTAATGCTCTCCAGAACCTGGAAGTAAACTTGGGATCTCGGTCTGACACAATGCTCGTTGGGACTCCATGTAGTCTGATAATGTTCCTCACATATTCATCTGCTAACTTGGAAACCTTATAAGTCGAGCGAACGGGAATAAAGTGAGCGGATTTAGTCAATCGGTCCACTACTACCCAAATAGAATCATTGCCTGCCTGTGACCTCGGCAAACCCATGACGAAGTCCATTGAGATATCTTCCCACTTCCAAACTGGTACATCTAGCGGTTGTAACTGACCGCCCGGTCTTCGGTGTTCCGCCTTAACCTTCTGACAAGTTAAGCACCGAGAAACAAATTCTGCAATCTCGATCTTCATCCCAGGCCACCAATACATCAACTTCAAGTCTCGGTACATCTTGGTGGATCCCGGATGTACAGAGTACTGACTCCTATGAGCTTCTTCCAATACTTGCCTTTTGATATCATCGTCATCGGGAACACAAATCCTCCCATTAAAGCAAATCACGCCATCGCTATTCTCAGTGAAATCTGGTGATCCCCTCTGAGACTGCAACTTCATATCAGCTTCTTGAGCTACACGGATTTGTTCCCTTAGCACACTGGCTATCCGTATATGCCGCAGCACTACGCGATCCCTCTTTCTTACCACCTTGAGTTTCAAGTCTCTGAACGACTCCAACAAAGCCATCTCGTGAACCATTAACCTTGCCGTGTGGATAGACTTCCTGCTCAGAGCATCTGCTACCACATTGGCTTTCCCAGGGTGATATTTCAATTCGAAGTCATAGTCCTTCAAAAATTCGGTCCACCTTCTCTGTCTGTTATTCAACTCCTTTTGGTCAAATAGATATTTCAAGCTCTTGTGATCACTAAAAACCTCGAAACGAGAACCGTAAAGGTAATGTCTCCAAATTTTCAGTGCAAACACAATAGCCGCCAACTCTAAGTCATGAGTTGGGTAATTCCGTTCATGCGTCTTCAATTGCCTCGATGCATAGGCCACAACATGTTGATTCTGCATGAGAACGCATCCTAAACCCTTCCCAGATGCATCACTGTAAATTTGAAATCCCAATGACGGATCCGGAAGAATTAGGATCGGAGCAGAAGTTAACTTTTCCTTCAATCCAAGGAAGCACTCTTCACAATCGGCATCCCACGTAAACGGTTGACCCTTGCGAGTCAATCGAGTAAGCGGAAGTACCATTTGCGAAAAACCTTCAATGAATCTTCTATAGTAACCAGCTAAACCCAGAAAGCTTCTGATCTCAGTCACTGACGTTGGCCGTTCCCAATTCAACACAGCTTCCACCTTGCTAGGATCGACCGCAACCCCTTCTTGGGAAATCACATGACCCAAGAACTTCACCTCGGACATCCAAAAATCACACTTTGACGGCTTAGCATAAAGTTTCTTCTCTCGGAGTACTCCTAGGACAAATCGGAGATGCTGAGCATGCTCCTCAACTGACTTGGAGTAAATCAGGATATCATCAATAAAGACGACCACAAACTGATCTAGGTAGGAATGAAATACTCTATTCATATAATCCATGAATACGGCTGGAGCGTTAGTTAATCCGAAAGGCATCACTACAAACTCGTAGTGTCCGTACCTCGTACGAAAGGCAGTCTTCGGAATGTCTAAGGCTCTTACCCTAATTTGATGGTACCCTGACCTCAGATCAATTTTGGAGAAAACGTTAGCACCTCGAAGTTGGTCAAGTAGATCATCTATCCTTGGCAATGGATACTTGTTCTTGATAGTGATTTTATTCAACTGACGGTAGTCTATGCATAACCTCATGCTTCCGTCCTTCTTCTTGACTAGCAACACCGGAGCACCCCATGGAGATGCACTCGGTCGAATAAACTTCTTGGAAATTAATTCCTCAAGTTGGGACTTCAATTCTTTCAGTTCAAGAGGAGACATCCTATAAGGTGCTATGGATATTGGCCCTATGCCAGGCGCCAAATCTATAGAGAATTCCACCTCTCGTTCTGGAGGTAAAGAGGAAACTTCCTCGGGAAAAACATCTAAGAATTCATTAACAACTTGAGTAGATGATAAATCCAAATCAGCTTCAGTTGATGCAGACAAAATAATAACAAAAGCTTCCGCACCTTGGAATAGAGACTGGCTGGCTGAAGTGAACGAAATAACACCATTATCTGCAGGTAATGAAGGTTCCGCTACTTCAGAAGGAAAATTAATTGCACGATTGAAACAATCAATCATAATGTGATTGGAAGTCATCCAATTCATTCCCAACACGATCTCCATTCCTCTCATAGGCAGACAGATAAAATCAACAACAAAGTCCCTGCCTCCTATGGTGAGCAGACAGTTAAGACATAATGATTGGGTTCGCACACGACCCTTTGCCGCAGTAAGGATAGATATTGGTTCGGATATAGGAGATACTATTAATCCTAGCCGTTCCGCACATGCTTCAGAGATAAAACAATGAGTAGCACCTGAGTCATACAGAATATTAACAGTTTGATGAAAGATAGAACCTGTACCCCTTATAAGATTATCAGCTGGCTTGATGGTCTTAGCATCCAGAGTGTTGACTCGAGCCTGTCTCGGAGCATCAGGAGACTCTAAGAAAGCTTTCCTTGACGGACAATTATTAGCATAATGGCCCACTTCTTTGCAAAGATAACACTGATCCGACCTTGCCTCTGATCGACACCTTCCTGGATGATTCTTCTTGCACACTTCACACCGGCGATGCCCAGAAGTGTTGTTTGTCTGAATCTGCTTTCCCTTGTCTAGATTCCCTCTATACCTCGGGTTTGCAGAAGTTGACCCACTGCCCTTCTTCTTATCCTTCCAAAAATCCTTCCTCTCAGCATACATTCTTTTCAGATCGCTTTCTGCTGAATGAGCCTGTTGAACCAAAGCAGGATAAGTGGTTAAGGAATACGAACTGAGGCCTTGATTCACATCGCCTCTAAGACCTTGTCTGAACATCACCATCTTCCACCTATCATCAGGAGCGGTGGTCCCCAATTCATAGAATTGTGACAATCTCTCAAATTTTGCAGCATATTCCCCAACTGTCATCTCTCCCTGTTTCAAACTCAGAAATTCCATCTGCTTGTCAAGTCTTTGGGAGTCGGGAAAATAATGACCCAAAAACAACTCTTTGAAGTTATCCCACTCAAGAGGAGTTCCTTGATTTTGAAGCATTCTACGAGCGTTAACCCACCAAGTGTGAGCATCCTCGTCCAGAGCGTTAGCAGCACAGATTACTTTTTCTCCTTCATTGCATTGCAAAGTATCAAAGATCCGTTCCATGGCATCTACCCAGAAATGGGCTTTCATTGCCTCGGATCCTCCTTTGAAGGTTGGGGGTTTCATCTTCAGAAACCGGAAATACATCCTGTTTGGATCCTCAGGTGTTGGCACATTAACTGGCTCAGCTGGTTGTGGTTGAGGCATTTGATGCATCTGCTGCATTTGAGCCATCTGAGCCATCTGTTGCTGTTGCATTAGCATCATGTCATTCATCATCTTTTGCTGAGTCTCGATGACATTCTGCATCCATTCTTGATGAGGATCAACAGGTGGGTTTCTCCTACCTCTCCCAGCCATGATTCTGCGAAGTATGCACAAAGTATTAAGTTGATCAGGCTCAATGTCTAATAGCATACTAAGAAAAATCAGACTTAGAAGACGCAAAAGACTCTTAACATCTAAGTCCGACTAGGTCGAACCGCTCTGATACCAAATGTAACACCCCGGTATTTCTAACATGTAGAGAGACCGAAAGATGCACAGATTTCGGAAATTCAGAGGACACAGTTCCTGTTTAAGTTTGGACATACAAACTTTTTCCGAAATAAAACATAATCGGAAATAACATTACTTCATAAAATAGAAGTTTATCGGTTCCATACCGAGTGGATTACAATAACCAAGTCCAAATACCAAACAGAAACATAAAACGGTTCATATAACTCATAATCAATACAAGTTTATACAACCAATAGGACAACAAAAGAACAAGGAGAAAATGACTAAGTCTTCAGCACCTCCAAGAGTATATCAACTACTCGTGCACTATAGTCTTCCTTTTTCCCTGCTTCTCTGAAAAACAACAAATATGGATAGGGTGAGATAACATTATCTCAGTGAGTCCTACCGTGCCCCCTCACTGACACTCGGTTCAATTATTAAACCGTTAACAATGTTTAATTAGCTACCAATAGCCATAATCGAAATGCCAAGCAAATCGTGTTCTCTTTTATGTTTTTAATAGCTTAGCTCAACCGACTGCACAACTGCTAATCCCGGTAGCTACAGCTTAACATCTGCCGACTGCACAACTGCTAATCCCGGCAATGTTAACTTATAATCAGTAACTTAGCACAAGCCGACTGCACCTCTGCTAATCCCGGCAACCCGTGAGTTGACCACGCCAAAACACATTCAGGGCCTAGGTAAGGGGTCATGACTACCCTCCCTAGTATGCTACTTGTCGGGTCGTCACCCAACGCGATTTATGTATGACAATACATAACGATTTCTCGAGAGTTAGATAATATATATCTTTCCGATCACCAAAGGATCAATCACAATATCTTTTTAGATAATTTATATCTTATTGATCTATAACCCGTTTTGATGAATTTATAAACATCCGGCATTATAATCATATTGTAATGTATTATTGACTTATAACCCGTTTTGATGAATCTCTAGACATCCGGCATTATAATCATATACAGTTGATATATATAAAAATATATATACATTCTATCCATTAGACAGTGTACCCACACGTATACTAGGGTTTCGGTTTTTCGATCAAATAGGCTTTCAAAGCTCTTTTTCAAAAACCATGAGTTGAACAAGTTCAAAAATAAGGTTTTCAGTGAGGCAATCCCTTTTTGAATGGTTGAGAAAGAAATTAGAAAAGGTTCGGGATCAAACGGAGCAACAAAACGAGAAAACGGAAGCCGGTAACAGAACCACACGCACGACCCGTGCCCAGGGGCGCACGACCCGTGCGTGGTGCACTACTCAGGACCCATCTACCAGAAGGAAGCGCACGATCCGTGCCCAGGGGCGCACGACCCGTGCGTCCCGTTCTGTTTCCAATACTTCCAACCCGAAGCAGGCGCACGACCCGTGCCCAGGGGCGCACGGTCCGTGCGACCTGTGTCTGTTACCAGAATTTCGCACTTTTCTCATTTTCGCTCTCCATTCTCGTCCGATTCGATTTCTAATTTCAATCACCTGAAACTCAGAAAATTCCCAGAATATATTTCCAGTAGTACACAATGCATTTCATTTCAACGATTTAAATCAAAATCTCATTTAAACCGTAAAACACCGTTTTGACTCAAAAACGCTTTTCAGTTCTAAGTGTTTTGTAAACAGAAATGTGACCAAGGGATTCCATGTCGAAAACATGTTCAAAATATCAAAATACCCTATCGTGAGTAGAACTCACCGTGATGTCGTTTTCGCTAGGAACCACGATCAAAACGTGAAACAGCCGAACACTAGAACGCACGAACAATCACCAACAACGCTGGAACAGCAGCTATCTTGACTGAACGGCTTGGAGCAGCAACCCAATCTTTCACGATCTCCCCTAAATCGAAATAAAAGTTTGAGATCCCCCCCTCTTAACAGCAACACTGGACATGCAAGAGAAGTGGCAGCTCAAAACCCCATTATCTTCAACCTTGGAGCTTCAAGCTTCAAAAATGGCGCATAGAGGAAGAGTGAGAATCAGCCCTTGTCCTTGGTACCATTGAACTCAGAATCAAAAATGGAGTAGAGAGAGGTTTAGAAGACTTACATGCAATGAAAACTTGAGAAGCTCTCCTTTCCTCCTCTTCCTCCTCCCTTCGCCCTCTCTCTCTTTTCTCAACTCTTTCTTTTTTCTTTTCTCAACTTCAGCTGAAATGTGTTCAAGTGAGAGGGTGAGTTCAGTATGAATATGGGCTGGGGGTTTATAATGATGGTGTAAAGACCATTTCGCCCTTGGCCCATAAAGTGATAGCTTAGGAGTTGAAAAATCCTTTTCGGTACAAAACCTTCTCGATTAATTCAGTTCTGACCCGAAGTTCCTCAATTCTTTTGGTTCGAAATTAATTATAATCTTTACGATTATATTTTAAATTACTAGGGGTGTGAAAAGACAGATTTGCCCTTCGGTTCCAATTCCTCATTATTCTATGAATAAGCCACCTTTCAATGGAGAATAGGTTTTCTTGACGAGTTACTCGACTATTAATCCCCGAGACGCGACCAATTATTCCCACAAATAATTAATCGGTCTCCGGCATCATAATACGAGTCTTTAAAAATTAGGGATGTTACAAGGAGGCCACTGAGCAGCTTGAAAGTCGTTTCCATTCTTCAAGGACAACAGGAGTCTCATCATCTCGCTCATCTGTGCCTTCATGGCATTCATTTCGTTTCTCAACTCAGGATCACCTTGACCGGAGCTACCAGGAGCTGAATGGTTCTGATTCTGTACCTCGGGGCCTTGGCCTGTTCCATTTCCATTCTCGGAGCCTGAAGCTGGAGGATTCTGATTCTCTGGTTGAGGTTGATCGGGGTCACTTAATATTGCCATTCTTCTGGCTTGTGAACGTGTCCAATACAGATGTGGTCGCACCAGCTTGCCTTATCTTCTGTTTGAGTTGAAAACATTTTTATAAGCAAAGGAGCAAATTAATGAATGCGATGTAATGCACATGGTTTTTTTTTATTTTTTATTTTTTATTTTTTTATGTTATTTGTCGTTTATTGTCGGGAATCACAGTGCAACTTGCTCTTGTCGTAGGTGTATATTCAAATATTTTCAAGAACATAACGCGGCTGGGATCAACAAGTGAGATAAACGTACTTCGTTCAAGCATCATATCATTCCAAGAACGAGATACAATATCCTTAAATGTGCAATACAACGCTTTGAAAAGAGAAACACAACATCCTTTAAGAAAAGAAAAATTACAATCTCCTAGTGAACATTCTAAAAAAAGAATTTAAATCTAAAAACCAATAGCCTTCATCTTCTCTCGGTTCTTCTCCTTTTTGCTAGCTGCAGCAGCTTCTCTTGCCCTTTCCTTGAGTTCCTCGGTCAGAGATCTGCAGTACTCCACGAATTCATATACTCGCACCGGAGTGTTGTAAGGCAGCATCTCAGCTTCTGCCTTTCTCAACCTCTTGGGAACATCCTTCACCGTCTGGTTAGCCAACCATGCCAATCTGGAGAACTTGTTCTCCCACTGCTGAATTTCTGCCCTCATCTCAACTATGACCTCTTGCTTTTCAATCCTACCCATTAGCTCGAGAAGACGGTATTCCCAGTACTGACTCTCCTCTCTTACCTGTCGGTAAGCATCACTGATGTGACTCAGATTCCTCCTTAGCTCATCTGAATTCTCTTGCTCCACCCTTAAAGCCTGCTGATACTCTCTAAGGATGTTCACAATTGCATCTCTATCTTGTCTGATGCACTCTATTTGACTTTCAAGCTCGCACGTCACAGCCTGAGACTTTTTCTTGAATTCCCCTAGTGATTCCTTTGTAGCTCTTTCACTTTGCGCAGACTTTTTGAACAACTTCCTCCATTCGTTTGCTCTAACCATGGCCTCACTCACCTTGGCATTCAATCTTTTCAACTCATCTTTGGCACCTTTCAGATATTCCTTCATTTTTTGATTACTTTCCTCTTCTTTCCTAAGCTTCTTGCTGCTTTCTTTAAGGGCTTCAGCCTTGCGTTCATTCTCGTTCTCTAACTTTCTCTTCTCAGACATTACCTTCCCCAACTCATCTCGTAAGGCTTTCTTTTCTTCTTCTACCTTGAACAAAGCAGATTTGACCTCACTTAGTTCTTTGAGACTTGGAACGTGAAGCTCTGTGACTTCTTTCTCAACTGACGATGAATTCTGACGAGGCGGGCTAACATTTTGAACTCTTTGGTGAAGCCATTGGTAGAAAGTAACATCACCCGTTTTCTTTATGATCTCCGCTTTATTCTTGTAAACTACACCTTCCCAAGCCTTTGAAATTTTCTGAAGCAAGCCTTGGTTCTTTGGATCTTCTTTATCGAGAAAGATTGGGGCCAACATGTCTTCAGTGGGTGCATTCTTCATAGGATACCCAAGCTGTCTGATGGTGAGAGAGGGATTGTAATTGATGCAGCCTTGGGTTCCCATTAAGGGTACATTCTGGAAATTGCCGCACCGGAACAGTATTGAAGGCCTATCTTTCCAACACGGATGATTGAACCAACAGACTTTGAGAGCACTGAGATTCTCTAAAGTGTGCACCCATTCTTGTGCACTCTTGGCTTCTACGTCACAACACAGGGCATATTCTACTAAGTCTGAGGCTTTCGTTTTATGAGTGACAACATGGTTGAGGAACCAGGTGTAGAGAACATGGAAAGAGCAAGCAACCTTCTTCTTTCCTAACACACGGTGATGAGTGAAGGAATAGTAGGTATCTGCGAGGATTGCTGGCACAGAGTTAATCGGATTTTCTTTACTTATGAATGCTAGAAAAAGCCCAATAGCGGTCTCATCAATGAACTTCTCGACCTGAGGGAAAAGGACGATCCCAAAAATAGTTAGGGCTAACAGCTGCTTGAAAGGACCCCACTTCTTATTCTGGGCATAAAACTTCAACAAACCTTCGAAATAGCGTAGCGGGAAACCCCTGATACGGTTCTTCTTTTCCTTATGAAGCTCTAATTCCTTCACACTGACTTGCAACAACAAAGAGAGTCTCTGGTCTGAATACCGATGTTTCTGATATTGGTCAGGTGCTAACTCTGACTTTGAGAACCCCAGAATCTGCTCATACTCCTCGAGAGTTGGTGATAACTGAAAGTCTTTGAAGAGGAAGCATCGAATGTCCGGATCATAGAATCGACTCAGGGCCATTATAGCACTCTCTTGGACATCTAGTTGTAACAATCTGAGGAGGTTACCATAAGCCTTCTGGAATAGATCCCTCTCTTCCGACTCCATCAAGGAAACAAACTCTTTCAAACCCTCTACATCTATTCTCTTGACAACTGGGAACCTTGAATTAAGTACAATCTCGCTTCTTGACCCCATGTTGCTTTATCTTTCCCACCTAAGACAAGATTCCAAATTACTTTACAATCCCGGCAAACAACTCAGATGTCTGATGAATGATTTTCAAAATTGGGTTTTATTTAATGCAGATGATGCAAATGATGTAATGGTGCAATGATGCGATGATGCCATGATGCTTCTTTTTTTTGTGTTTTTGCAGAAAGAGGATATTTGCAGATGGTAATTCGAAAATTTTCACACTACATGCCATCTCATATAGGCATTTATTGAAAAGGAAAATCATATCTTTTTTGATTTTCGAAAATTCTGAAGGAAAAATTGATTTGAACTGAATGCAACGATGCAACACACAATTTGGAAAGCCCTTGTGACCTAAAAAGGGGTAGAACCTATGATCTAAGGCACTTTAGGGGTAATCTTCTCATGTAGCTCTATTCACACCCTCACAACGGTCATCAGAGCCACAGTCTCTTTCACGAAATTCCTTGTAAATGCGGCAAACTGCTAGGTACAAGGTATCACGAAAGAGCACAACTCTGATTGAAACTTTCGCGAGTAGCCAAACGGACAAAGGTCCTGATGGGCTCCCACTACTCGAATCCACTCATCCTATGGTATCCTAACAGACCTGGGTTATGGTCTCTTTCTCTAACCATATAATCTCAAGGTACAAGTGTGTGTGTGCGAAAGGCATTTCCTTAAAAATTACCCCACCTGCAAATGAAAATCCAGAACAGTCCAGACAATAGCATGTTGTCTACTCTAGGGTTCAATATCATGAGGGAATTAAGCATATAAGCAAAAAGCAACCATCTATTACTTTAAACAAAAGCAAACATAGAAAGAGAGGAAGAAGAATGCACAGGAATGCAACATCAAAGTATGAAAAAGAAGAAAACGTAGAGGCAAAATAAGATATTCAAATCAGTCACACAAATCACACACTTAATTAATTAGGCTTGACCCACTTTTTTTTTAAAAAAAAGTTTTCTTTTTTTTAGTATCCCCAGTGAAGTCGCCAGCTGTTGCGCCCGAAAAAGTCCCCGAGGGAGAACCTTCCTCGTTCACAACTTTTCTAAAATCAATGAAGCCGCCATCAATATTTATTAAGGAAAATATTAGGAAAACCTTTTTTGGAAAGCGATTGGTCTTGCGAAACTAGAGAATAGGGTTCGGGGGTCGGTTACGCGCAGGGAAGGTGTTAGCACCCCACACGTCCTCTCTACTGAGAGGGAACCTTTAATTAAATGTGTGGTTTTAGTGTGTTGACTCTAAAATACTTAATTTTGCCTCTCTACTTCTTATTGAAAAAAATCTTAATGAAAATCTTTATTTATTATGAAAAAGGGGGAAAATGGTTTTTTAGAAAAAACGCTTGACGGGACATGGCCCGCTCCTACGTATCTCCCGGTGTGATGGAGAACTCAAAGCTACGTAGTTCTTCTTTGTCCTGAAAAAGGTTTTTGTCTTTTATCTTTTTAGTGAGTTTTCGAAATAGGACGAGCATTTAGTGAATGATTAAACTAACCAAAGTTATGGGTAATCACCGCTAAGTACTCTTGAAAACGAGAGTCACTACCGCCAGTCAGACGAACAAAGGTTCTGATTGACTATTAGTAGCGACTCGTTTTTATTTGTTCTTTTGAAAGGGGTTTTCGAAAGAGATTGATTGGCCCGAATGATCAAACTAACAAAGGTTATGAGTGATCATCGCTTGTTGTTCTTTTAGGAAATAACATTGCTACCAATGGCTAGACGAACAAAGGTTCTGATTAGCCACTAGCGGCAATGGGTTTGAAAATGATTCTTGAATTTTGTTCTGAAAGCGATCTCGGTTTGCAAAAAGTGGTTCCTTTCTTCTTGTTATGAAAATAGCTCTTTTCTTTTGCTACGCAAATGCTAAAATCTTTTATGATTGCGCTTGACGAGAATGTGACTCGCTCTTACGTATCCAAAATAGGAATCAAAGCGACGTAGTTCTGATTGAAAAAGGTTTGCGCGTTGGTATTTTTTTTATGTAGGGGTTTTAGGACTCTTGAACTGCATAGCTCATTCGCCCTAAAACGCTGACTAATCTAGTTGTACAACTGACTTAGTCTCCTACTTGTGGAAATGTTTTTTTTTTGATTAAGTTCACATTTTAAACCTCTAAAAAAGAGATTCAAGGTGTTAATTTGTTTATCCAACCAAAAAGGGGCATAGTTTCCTACAATAATGTGAATGGGGAAAAGAAAAGACTTTCATTCAAGACCTTATCTCGTAAGAATCAAAGCCTTTACTTTGATTATTTATTGAAGAAACATCTATTTGGAAAGTTGTTTTGCTAAAAATATTCTCAATCAATTCCCTGAATGGCCTTAACTAAAAAAAGGTTTATACTTAAAGGTGCCCTATTAAAAATGTTTGACCGAAACAATTGATGCCAACATTTGGGGTGAATTTAATTGTTAAAGACCATCATTATCTCTTACATGCTATATATATGTTTGAAAAACTAAATTTTTGGTAGTTTTTGAAATGCATAGTTTAATGCCATGAGAAATGAAAAAAGAATAAAAAAGCTTGCTTGACCAAAAGAAACAACGTTTGGTTTATCGCCCTTTTTTTGTAGTCATCAACTTATTAGCTTGTTCTAAACATATTTGATTCTAAGCACCTAGAGTAAAAGGCGTTTGGTATAAAAGTGATCTACTAATTATTTAAAGAAACATTTTACCTTAAATCCTTTTTTGATGTTAGAAGAAAAATTTGCCAATAGGAAGTTTAAGATGCCAAATCATACTCACTCTTCATAAGGGTTCGATCAAATCATTTTTTAAAGAAAAACAATTGATTCCTACTGTTATTATTATTTTTTGAATATAAGATCAGAAACTGGAAGTGATTCCTATTGTTATTGTTTTGGTGACAATTATTATCGTTGATAAAAAAAAAAGGACACTACTACATTTCACCAAAAGAGAAACATGACATTCAAAGAGAAGCAAACAAATTGAAAAAGTCTAACATTCAAACTCTCAAAATCTCAAAAACAACAAGAGCATCAGAATATAGAGCATTTTGTGCATTTTGTGCTCAGAATGAAGATCATATTGGATGACCTATGAATAAAGAAAAAGATCCTGCTAAGCTATTTTGTAACAAAAATCTGCCATTAGGTATTGCACATATTCAAAATGTCGAGATAAAACACATTGAGGTATACTGATATTTTATCAAGGAGAAATTATATATATTGAGCTGATAACATACTAAAAAGCTACAAATGATAATATACATTCACCAACATGAGAGAGTGTGTTCTGTAATTATCATTAATAGTTCTATTTAGGAAAGATTATTTATTTTGTTTATCATCTGTACAGGTTCTTCTCCATAATTCCTGTTACTAGGGCAGATTTATTCCCCATAATATATCTCTTATTCTAGGAAAGTAGTTATTGCATTAATAAATGTAATAATCTATTAATCTTAAAATCCATCAGAGAGGCCAACAAAACAATCCTATAGATATAAGAGCATGGTAGGTTGAAAAAAAATCAGAACAAAATCTTCCTGATGCCTATGAATAGGTTGTCATCGTTTATCCTTCGACACAATAATTTCTAGAACAAAGCAAAGTCCTGAATACTTAAATGCAACCACCCATGGCTACAAGCAAAATAAATTTATGACTGCCACTGAGCATTTTGTGCTCTTCTATTTAAAAAAAGTCTAACAAACTCTCAAAATCTCAAAAACACCACATACTTGAAGATAAACAGAAGAGCAAGGATTTATGAGACAACATATTTACATTGATTAGAATAGGGATACAAAGATCATAAAATGAAACAAGAAACTTAAGAAAGAATACTAAACCAACCTTGAATAATGAACCTTTTGGTGAGATCTTACCAACAATAACAACCACAAAAATAAAATTATGAAAATTTTAGAAGAGGAAAAAAAAACGAAAAAAAAATCTCTCTCTCACTGAAACTTCTCCAGATCCGCTTTTGCTTCCTCTTGCTCCTGGATCCTTCAAGATTTAGACCTCTCCCCTCTTTCCTCTCCAAAAAAAGACCTCCTCTTCTTCAAAACCGTACCCCTATTTATACTAAAACTTGATCTTGTAGTGATGCGCTTTGTCTTTCGGTTTTTCACCAAGCCTTGTGCACAGATCCGTTTGCGTGCTAGCCTTAAAGAAAACGAGATGGAAAACGCGTTCCTTTGGATGGACCTTCGAACTATGGAGAGACTATCAGCAACTTGTGTGTTGATGTCAAAAATGGCGATTTCGTGTGAGAGGAGATGAAAGGAAGCGTGAAACGAAGAGAAGAGAGGAAGGGGACGGCTAGGGTTTGATGGGAGAGGTGGAGGTGATGTGTTTTGGAAGTTGGCGTGGGAGAGAGGAGATGAAAGGAGGCATGGAAAGAAGAGAATGGAGGCGTGGGAGAGAGGAGGTGAAAGGGTTGTACGGCTGATGATGGGAAGTGATGGGAGTGATGTTTTGGAAGGAGAGAGGAAAGGGAGCGTATGAGAGAAGAGAGGGAAGGGAGCGGCTGCTGCTTTAGGGGAATTAGGGTTAGTGATGGAGATTAGGTTTAGATGAGAACATAGCAACCGGGTCAGGCCAACGCGTGGGCTTCCAATGGCCCAAAGTCAGTTACAATCATAAAATAAAACAAAACACTGCTCACACCTCCATTTTTGCCTATCGCTACCTATTTCCTTTTTTCTTGCTTTTTTTGTTTTCTTTCTTTTATATACCAAGACTCATGGTAACTAGACAGGAAGCAATGTATAACATGAGAGTAAATTTGTTTTTTATTTTCTAAAAGAAAAAAGAAATAATTTTTCCCTCTCTCTTTTTTTTTTTTTTAAAAAAAGGTCGGACAAAATTAGGGTATAACAATATTAGAACGTGGCATTTCTGATACGAATTAGAGTGCTTTAATTCGTAAGGGTAGCGGAAGCAAACAACCAATATCGAATGTACTAGGTACAACCCATATTAGTCGAATTCTGTGAAGTGTTAGTCGAATTGTTGTGATGTGTTTGTCGAATTGTGTGAAGTGTTTGTCGAATTGTGTGAAGTGTTTGTCGAATTGTGTGAAGTGTTTGTCGAATTGTTGTAAAGTGTTTGTCGAATTGTGTGAAGTGTTTGTCGAATTGTGTGAAGTGTTTGTCGAATTGTTGTAAAGTGTTCGTCAAATTGTGTGAAGTGGAATAACAAGGGATATGCAATGTTAAACTACACCAATAGTTTAACAAAGAGATTAGCACTCAACACCAATTGAGCTAATCGGATTATTCTCAAGACGACGCTTGCAAATAACCTTTCGAAAATGTAGACACAAATTCTATGTTCTTGACTGAATTCTATATCTCAAAAATGATCAGCATACATGGTATATATAGCCGAAACATTGGCTTATTTAAAGTGCAACATAAAAGCAATTAAACTAGTAATAATATGACATTATTCTATCAGCTATGTAACTCCTTTTCCAATGGCTTGAATTGTCTTTAATGCTCCTCCTTTGTAACTGATGAGAATAGGATTCAAATGGCTGATTTATTGGTGATTAAATGACTAAAACAACAACAGCCAAGTAACAATTAAATGACTTAAAATAGCCAAGTAATTAAACTCAGCCCTTGATGATGGCTAGCAAAGGGCCCCACGCCAATAGCTCCTTGGTGATTGTCACTTGTGTTGATTGCAAACTCTTCTTGATCAATTTTCGCATCATCCCCTCCCCCTTTGAAAGGAATTGACCTCAATTCTTGAATACCATCCTTGTATTTTGAAGAGAAATTAAAAGATTGAAGAAATTCGACCCATTTAGCATGCCTTGGACTCAACTTCTGTTGTCCGTTGATATACTTTAAAGACTCATGATCTGAATGCAACACAAAGTGGTTAGAACGCAAATAATGACTCCAATGATCAAGAGCTCTTACAATGGCATAGAATTCCTTGTCATAGGTGCAATAGTTCAATCGAGCTCCCCCAAGTTTCTCCGAGAAATAAGCTATAGGCCTTTTGTTTTGTATCAAAACAGCTCCAATGCCAACTCCACTAGCATCACATTCAACCTCAAATGGTTGAGTGAAGTCGGGCAAAGCTAAAACAGGAGCTTCACAAAGCTTTAACTTAATCAATTCAAAAGCCTTTTGTGCTTGCTCATTCCACACAAATGCACCCTTCTTCAAACACTCAGTAATAGGGCTTGTTATAGTGCTGAAATTCTGTATAAAACGTCGATAAAATGATGCAAGACCATGGAAAGATCTCACCTCCGAAACTGTTGTAGGACTTGGCCAAGTTTTGATAGCATCCACCTTTGTTTGATCAACCGATACTCCATCTTTAGACACAACATATCCAAGAAACACCACACTTTCGACCAAGAAATTACACTTCTCCTTCTTCCCATAGAGTTTTTGCGCTCTTAGGGTTTCAAAGATTTGTTTCAAATGAGTGAAATGCTCCTCACTAGACCTGCTATACACCAAGATATCGTCAAGGTAAACAACAACAAACTTACCCAAAAATGGCTTGAGTACTTCGTTCATGAGCCTCATGAAGGTGCTAGGTGCATTCGTGAGCCCAAATGGCATAACCAGCCATTCATATAGACCATGCTTGGTCTTGAATGCCGTCTTCCATTCATCACCTTCACGCATTCTGATTTGGTGATACCCACTCCTTAGATCGATTTTTGAGAATATAACCGACCCATGTAACTCATCAAGCATATCATCTAACCTTGGAATGGGAAAGCGATATTTGATGGTTATGTTGTCCACGAACAGGTGGTAAACCAATTGGTAGTTGATACGAATTAGAGTGCTTTAATTCGTAAGGGTAGCGGAAGCAAACAACCAATATCGAATGTACTAGGTACAACCCATATTAGTCGAATTCTGTGAAGTGTTAGTCGAATTGTTGTGAAGTGTTTGTCGAATTGTGTGAAGTGTTTGTCGAATTGTGTGAAGTGTTTGTCGAATTGTGTGAAGTGTTTGTCGAATTGTTGTAAAGTGTTTGTCGAATTGTGTGAAGTGTTCGTCGAATTGTGTGAAGTGGAATAACAAGGGATATGCCATGTTAAACTACACCAATAGTTTAACAAAGAGATTAGCACTCAACACCAATTGAGCTAATCGGATTATTCTCAAGACGACGCTTGCAAATAACCTTTCGAAAATGTAGACACAAATTCTATGTTCTTGAACTGAATTCTATATATCTCAAAAATGATCAGCATACATGGTATATATAGCCGAAACATTGGCTTATTTAAAGTGCAACATAAAAGCAATTAAACTAGTAATAATATGACATTATTCTATCAGCTATGTAACTCCTTTTCCAATGGCTTGAATTGTCTTTAATGCTCCTCCTTTGTAACTGATCAGAATAGGATTCAAATGGCTGATTTATTGGTGATTAAATGACTAAAACAACAACAGCCAAGTAACAATTAAATGACTTAAAATAGCCAAGTAATTAAACTCAGCCCTTGATGATGGCTAGCAAAGGACCCCACGCCAATAGCTCCTTGGTGATTGTCACTTGTGTTGATTGCAAACTCTTCTTGATCAATTTTTGCATCATCCCCTCCCCCTTTGAAAGGAATTGACCTCAATTCTTGAATACCATCATCATCCAAATATGGTGATAGATCTCCAACATTGAAAGTAGCATGTACTCCATATTCTCCGGGCAACTCAATCTTGTAGGCATTGTCATTGATCTTTGATATAACTTTGAAGGGACCATCAGCTCTAGGCATGAGCTTATTCTTTCTTTTGCTTGGGAATCTCTCCTTTCTCAAATGGACCCATACAAGATCACCTTCGTTGAATAACTTAGGCTTCTTATTCTTAGACCTTTGCTTGTAGGCTTCATTAACAGTCTTGATTCTTTCTTGCACTTGCTCATGTAGTTTCAACATTGATTTGAGTTTGGCCTCGGCATCTGGATGAACTAATTCTTCCTTCGGCATAGCAATCAGATCCAATGGTAAGTAAGGATTCACACCATAAACAACTTCAAAAGGAGAATGGTTAGTAGCATATGTAGGGGATCGATTCTAGGCAAACTCGGCATGAGCTAACTTCAAATCCCAATCCTTTTGAGTTTTGTTAACCAAGCCACGCAGCAAGGTACCAAGAGTCCTATTAGTCACCTCTGTTTGCCCATCGGTTTGAGGGTGATGGGAAGTACTAAACAGCAACTTAGTACCCAATTTCCTCCATAATGTATTCCAAAAATAACTCAAAAACTTTGAATCACGATCGGAAACAATAGTTTTAGGAACTCCATGTAAGCGTACAATCTCACGAAAGTACAAATCAGCAACGTTACTAGCATCATCTGTTTTGTGACAAGCTACAAAGTGTGCCATCTTTGAAAACCTATCAACAACAACCATAATAGCATCCTTACCTCGCTGTGTGCGGGGCAAAGCCACAATAAAATCCATGCTCACGTCCATCCAAGGACCACTAGGTGTTGGTAATGGAATATATGCTCCTGGTTTGAAAGAACTCTTTGCCATATGACAAGTAACACACTTGCTAATGACTTTTTGCACATCTCCCAACATCTTTGGCCAATGAAAGTGTTCTTTTAAAATCTCTAGAGTTTTTGTGATGCCAAAGTGACCAGCCAAACTCCCACCATGAGCTTCACGAACTAGTAACTCACGAATTGAATGCTTTGGGATGCAAAGCCGATTCTCCTTGAACAAAAATCCACCCTGCATTATGTACTTTCCAAATGCTCCATTTTCGCAGTTAGAGTATATCTCACCAAAATCTATATCCTCTTTATAACAATCTTTCAAAGTCTCAAAACCAAGTAGACGAGTTTCAAGAATTGAAATCAAAGCATACCTCCTTGAAAGTGCATCAGCCACCACGTTACTTTTACCATCTTTGTATTTTGAAGAGAAATTAAAAGATTGAAGAAATTCAACCCATTTGGCATGCCTTGGACTCAACTTCTGTTGTCCGTTGATATACTTTAAAGACTCGTGATCTGAATGCAACACAAAGTGGTTAGAACGCAAATAATGACTCCAATGATCAAGAGCTCTTACAATGGCATAGAATTCCTTGTCATAGGTGCAATAGTTCAATCGAGCTCCCCCAAGTTTCTCTGAGAAATAAGCTATAGGCCTTTTGTTTTGTATCAAAACATCTCCAATGCCAACTCCACTAGCATCACATTCAACCTCAAATGGTTGAGTGAAGTCGGGCAAAGCTAAAACAGGAGCTTCACAAAGCTTTAACTTAATCAATTCAAAAGCCTTTTGTGCTTGCTCATTCCACACAAATGCACCCTTCTTCAAACACTCAGTAATAGGGCTTGTTATAGTGCTGAAATTCTGTATAAAACGTCGATAAAATGATGCAAGACCATGGAAAGATCTCACCTCCGAAACTGTTGTAGGACTTGGCCAAGTTTTGATAGCATCCACCTTTGTTTGATCAACCGATACTCCATCTTTAGACACAACATATCCAAGAAACACCACACTTTCGACCAAGAAATTACACTTCTCCTTCTTCCCATAGAGTTTTTGCGCTCTTAGGGTTTCAAAGATTTGTTTCAAATGAGTGAAATGCTCCTCACTAGACCTGCTATACACCAAGATATCGTCAAGGTAAACAACAACAAACTTACCCAAAAATGGCTTGAGTACTTCGTTCATGAGCCTCATGAAGGTGCTAGGTGCATTCGTGAGCCCAAATGGCATAACCAGCCATTCATATAGACCATGCTTGGTCTTGAATGCCGTCTTCCATTCATCACCTTCACGCATTCTGATTTGGTGATACCCACTCCTTAGATCGATTTTTGAGAATATAACCGACCCATGTAACTCATCAAGCATATCATCTAACCTTGGAATGGGAAAGCGATATTTGATGGTTATGTTGTTCACCGCCCTACTATCAATACACATTCTCCATGAACCATCCTTCTTAGGAACCAACAACGTTGGGACAGCACAAGGACTCATTGATTCACGCACATAACCCATACTGATCAATTCTTCAATTTGCCTTTGCAACTCTTTTGTCTCCTCCGGATTACACCTATAAGCAGCCTTGTTTGGTAATGGAGCTCCCGGCATTAGATCAATTTGATGCTCAATTCCACGAACAGGTGGTAAACCAATTGGTAGTTCATTTGGAAACACATCTTCATACTCATTCAAGACAGCTTCCAATTGTTGTTTAAAAGGAGTTTCAATATCATCCTGTTTAGCATTCTTTGCAACCAACATGTAAACTAATTCACCATTATCAATAGCATTTTTCACTTCATTTTCAGTAGCAAACACAGTGAGGCGAGGACTTTTACCTCTTTTTGTAGTCATGGAACGGACTTCATTTGATGCCATAGGTTTCAGCACAATCCTCTTGCCCTTGTAGTCCAATTCATACTCATTTGATCTTCCTCTATGCGTCACATCTCTATCAGATTGCCAAGGACGTCCCAAAAGTATATGACTTGCATCCATGGGCACAACATCACACAAGATCTCATCAACATAAGACCCCATGGTTAACCCCACACGAACCTGTTTTGTAACTTTTATACTACTCCCATTGTCCAACCAATGTAATGCATAAGGTTTAGGATGTTTTGTTGTGAGCAATCCTAACTTAGACACCATTTCAGTTGAAGCTGCATTGGTACAACTACCTCCATCCACAATGACACTACACCATTTATCCTTCACTTGACACTTAGTGTAGAAGATTTGATCCCTTTGATCCCCAGCCAATGGTACAGTTTTAGTTTGTAAAGTTCTAAGCACCAAAGTATCATAGATGGGAGGTTCATATTCTTCTACCTCATCCTCGGCGTCTTCAACAATTTCAGGTCCATCCATGTCAACAGTGCCACCAGATTCCTCCTCTTCCTTAGCCAACTCATCACGCATGCTAACCGCCTCTCTGAGGGTCACAACTCGTTGATTAGGGCAAGCTCTAGCAAAGTGTCCAAAGCCTTGACACTTAAAACACCTAACCTTCGACAGGCTAGTCTCTTTGGGTGCAACACTAGACTGTTTAGGAGTAGGCTCACCTTGTGTTGGTTGAGTCACATTTGGCTTAGTGCTTGCACTACTCGACGCACCTCCCTTGGACCAACCACTTGAACTCCCAGCATTATATCTGCTCTTAACTTGATTTTCAATCTTTAAGCACAAGGTGCACAAAGTGTCGAAATCAGTATAATTACATAGCTCAACAGCAAATGCTATGTTCTTATTCAGGCCACGAAGAAAACGACTCATTCTTTGCTCTTCATTTTCCTCCAACTCACCCATTAAACAAAGGTTTTGGAATTCATCCATGTACTCGGCAACACTCATTTTGCCTTGTACTAAATCTGAAATCTTCTTATACAAGTTCAATCTGTGGTTCGATGGCACGTACCTTTTGCGCAACTTTCTTTTCAAGGACTCCCAAGAACTGATTTTCTCCTTCCTATCTCGTATTCTTTTAGCCTTCAAACCTTCATACCACAACGATGCACTTTTGCTAAGTTTCAGAATAGCATACTTACAACGCTTCTCATCGTCAAGATCCTTGAAGTCAAACATTCTATCGATCTTGCGCTCCCATTCCAAATAAACCTCCGGGTCTGCACTGCCATTGAATTCAGGTAGCTCGTTGAATTTGAACTCATCCACGTTTGGACGTGGTTCACCCCTTCTAGGCCTCCATCGTTCATCTCCCAGATCGACGCCCCTTAAGGCTTCACGCAATCTGTCCATGAACTCATCGCTGTTGAAATCCACCATTGTCACGTAACAAGGATTCAAAGCCGAAGCTTTGATACCACAAATGATACGAATTAGAGTGCTTTAATTCGTAAGGGTAGCGGAAGCAAACAACCAATATCGAATGTACTAGGTACAACCCATATTAGTCGAATTCTGTGAAGTGTTAGTCGAATTGTTGTGAAGTGTTTGTCGAATTGTGTGAAGTGTTTGTCGAATTGTGTGAAGTGTTTGTCGAATTGTGTGAAGTGTTTGTCGAATTGTTGTAAAGTGTTTGTCGAATTGTGTGAAGTGTTTGTCGAATTGTGTGAAGTGTTTGTCGAATTGTTGTAAAGTGTTCGTCAAATTGTGTGAAGTGGAATAACAAGGGATATGCAATGTTAAACTACACCAATAGTTTAACAAAGAGATTAGCACTCAACACCAATTGAGCTAATCGGATTATTCTCAAGACGACGCTTGCAAATAACCTTTCGAAAATGTAGACACAAATTCTATGTTCTTGACTGAATTCTATATCTCAAAAATGATCAGCATACATGGTATATATAGCCGAAACATTGGCTTATTTAAAGTGCAACATAAAAGCAATTAAACTAGTAATAATATGACATTATTCTATCAGCTATGTAACTCCTTTTCCAATGGCTTGAATTGTCTTTAATGCTCCTCCTTTGTAACTGATCAGAATAGGATTCAAATGGCTGATTTATTGGTGATTAAATGACTAAAACAACAACAGCCAAGTAACAATTAAATGACTTAAAATAGCCAAGTAATTAAACTCAGCCCTTGATGATGGCTAGCAAAGGGCCCCACGCCAATAGCTCCTTGGTGATTGTCACTTGTGTTGATTGCAAACTCTTCTTGATCAATTTTCGCATCAATTTCAGTAAGGCGCCTACCACTTCTTAAACGCATGCAAAGTATAAAATACTGGTTTTGTGTTTGATAACAAACCCAGAATTGTTTAGTAAAAACTTTTAGTGTTTAGCACAAATGTCCCACTGGGCATGCCAATTTGTTTACCGTGATTTTTGGTAAACACTGCTAGTTACACACACGTGTTGCTTGCGAGATCAACTAGAAACATCTCAGAATATTTGTGGTAAAGTCTTTTACTAAAAATTATTAATGTTTGCGGTTTGTTTAAAAATGATGATGATAACTGTATACAGTGAAAAGAAAACAAGCAAAAACAAAGAACGGAGTGGAGAAGGATTTAAGTTAAGTGCGAAGAAGAAGATGAAAGTAAGTCCAGAAACTTAAATGCAGAGTAAAGTGCAGGAATCTTAAATGAATGTAAAAGACATTGCATTGAATTGAAAGGTTTGGTTCGTAGATTCATACATTCGTTCTTGATGACTCGTTTTCTCTGTTGCGGAAGTATGAGTTTTTTCAGAACTTGTGTAGAAATGGAATTGCGACCCTAAACTCTATGAGAGAACTCCTATTTATAATAAAAGAGTAAAACAATAACCGCCTAGCGGTTTTCTAAATAAAGTAACTGCTATTTCGGCTAGACAACTGCTTCATCTTTTGACCATTTATTGCTATTGCTCCCTTCGACAGCGCTCTTTGACTTGGCCTGTTATCCGGCTAACATTATTCTTTCTGTCGAAATATTGGCCTCAGCTTTCCAATTTTCGCTAATTTGGGAACTAAGTTGATTCTTCTTGCCTACCACTTCCCGGTGTCGAAATATTGATTTATCTTCTTGAATTTGTTAAGTCAAACCTTGTTGACTGCATTTAATTCTAGCCTGTCAAAAATGCAGGCTAACAACAACATCTATATGAGGTCTGGCTATGCTAGTTTGCATATTTTGATGATCAAACATAGCATAGTCCCTCATTGGCCTATCTCTATCATTAATTATACCTATGGGTCCCATGTTGATGAATTGATTTCTGTGATCATCCTCATGTTCATGATGTGAGCCAGGACCACCTCTAACTGATCCTCTGTTTGAGCCTGGTATAGATCTTTCTCCTTCTCCTTGTTGAGACATTGTAATTCTGTAGCTTTGGAGTCTTTGTTTCTGGAGTCTAAGCAACTTCCTAAATCTTTTTTCTATTTCAGGATCTAATCTGAATTCTGGTGATTTGGTCCTGTGCATATGCTAGAGCACCCTGTGCTCCTGCATTCAGAAACAAAATACCAGAGTAATAAACACTAACTTACTATATATCTAAACAACAAAAATTAATGGCAATCCCCGGCAACGACGCCCAAAACTTGGTGTACTAAATGTTGTTGCATTAGAAATGTGCTTTTCAGTCACTGTCTTTAGAGTTTCATTACAAGCTCTTATGTCTAAGTTGCTAAATAAGTTCACTCCTGTATTTTAAGTATCCACAGTATCACCCTATGGACTATGCTATCCTATGTCTAGGTTTTAGCATGGTTTTAACAAAGTTTCCTTAATTAAAACACTTACCCATATTAGTTCTTATAAACCATGTCTGTATTTATAACTCTACTTGTTCTAAGTGATCAATCTCAAAATAAGTGTTGAAAGAAGTATAAAACAAGAACTAAAATGCACACATCACAAATGATCACAATAACTTATTTAAAAGATCATTATAAGGTTAAAACATCCCAACTAAAAGAGTTTAGTTCATGCTAGATATTACGAGGCATATATAAACAGAATAAATCATATTCATATATTTGATATCACAAAAGGAAAACAATAAGGTAAGAGTTTAAACGATTGGAGTTCCCTTTGTATGAAATTTCCCAGCAATGCATGTGCATCAACTCCACTGCATTCAGCTAGCACTACTTACTTGTGTGGAAGTAAAGAAAGAGTTGTCAATTCCTTTCTTACCTTCTTACAAGAGAATGAAAAACTAAATCTAAAACTATCTATATTAGTGTACGGAAATGAGAGATGAGATTATATTTTCAAGTGAGAGATGGAGGTCTTTATATAGGCTTCAAGTGGAGCTTTCCTTCACAAGAGGGTTTGCTTGATAACAAAGCTAGGGTTGCCTTTAGTCACTTCAGCTCAAAAAGTAATGCAAATCCTTCACTCAACCAAGAAGGGAGGTTCTCTAATGGATGGCCAAGTGTCCCTAGGTGAGTGACTCTTCAAATCTATCTTTTATGGTAGGCGCCGAAATTTGTGACTTGCATGTGCTTGCATGACTAAGCATAACATCATCAGCTGAGTGCTTGAGCATCTCGATGTTCTAGATTTTCTTCAAGCATTGTAGTTTGTTTTGAGTGCAGGTGCATCGAACAAACACATCAAAAATACCAAAATATATGCAAGATGCTAAGTTATATGCATAACCCTCTTTTAACTTTGAATGTTGTTATTTTATTTATAAAACTTTATTTACTATATATTTTTACTTAGAACTGAGCAATTATTTAGGTTTAGATGCGTAAATAACTCTATATAAAATAGAGTTATCAGATACTGATAGGGATTGCCTTGTTGATAGTGATTACCATACGCAACATTAAATCTACAGTAGCAATAAGAAGCCTCGTGGCCAAAACGGTAACACAGCTGACACTGTGTGTTACCACGACCACCTCCTCTACCACCGCGACGGCCAAAATGGCCGCCACGGCCATGGGCATTGAAACCGCCACGGGAATTTTGTTGAAACCTCTGATTTTGCGAATTTCTAGAATTAGGGTTCGTGTAGTTTGCCTGAGGAACAGATTGGGAATTAGGGTTTGTATTACCTGTAGAATAAGAATTGGCCACAGATTGGGTAACATTGAGCGTCACAACCTCTTCAGTAATGCGCTGTTTCTCTATACGCTGCTCATGTTCCAGAAGAAGCGCTTTGATCTCATCAAGATCAAACCATTCCAATTTGCTGTTGATGATGGTGGTGAGGGAATCGAATTCCGACGACAAACCTTCCAGGATTACGTCAAGTTGATCTTGCATACTAACAGACTCACCAATTGACAACAACGAATCAGAAATGGATTTCACCTTTGCCAAGAAATCAGTAATCGTAGAATTGCCTTTCTTGAGAGTGCGCAATTCAGTATGTAACTGGCGAGCCTGAGCCTTGCTTTTTGATTGAAATGTTTGGTGGAACGAATCCCAGAGCTGGAAGGTGTAACGACATCCAATAACACTGGGAAGGATCGACGGAGACAACGAAGCTTGCAACCAAGAAAGTAACAATTGATCTTGTAGTTCCCATGTTGTGTGAGCAGGGTTTTCAATGTTGTTGAGACGATGGGCGCGCTGGACAGGCTCTATTTGTTGCAACCAGACAAGGTAATTTTTATCGTCCAACTTGACGGAAATTTTGTAGTTAAAGCTTGATAGTGGTGTGTTGTTGGTAGACGCAGCCAACAGTGTTGACGTTTGAGGGGAAGAAGACGCCATGACAAGCATAGATGCGGAAGCGAGGGAGATCAAACCATGACGGTGGGTTTCAGCCTCGTGATACCATGAAGAACTTCATATTGTGATATGTAATCTGAGTTCTTTTCATTTCTTTGTTAACTGATCTACAAAGAGATGATGATACTTATAGTATCATTTAGGATCAGATATCACAATCAGTTCACTAACAGTAACCTAACTGAACTGATTGGTTACTAACAGAATTATTGAGATAGAATAACAGACTAACAATATCCAACAAACTAATGTTGTACAACAACAGTTTAATATTATGTAACACCTTCTATCATATATGAGTCTATTCTGTTTTATTTAAACTAGACTCAGATATAATACGTTGTTCGTCCCTAACCTATTGCATTCCAATAGAAAACGTAAAGCACTCTTAGATAAAAAAAAGACACTTCCATATTCGCTCAAAAAATTAAAATTAAAATTGCATACACTGACGGAGATTTACCCCCAATTCCTATAATTCTAGGTTTTACAATAAATGACAATAAAATAAGAAATTCGGTGAAAGAAAATGCCATGATAACAAAGTATGGTACAACTCGAAACAAACTACTGGTCAATAAATAAACCTTGCTTAACCAATTCAGGACTAAATCGAAAATTTGAATTAATAAAGGGCCGAAGTCGTAACCCAAATAGGTAGAAACGAAAAACCAAAATAAGAAAAAAATTCCAATCAAGAAACAAGTGTTTAACCCTTGAAAACTCTCTCGATTCACATCAGCAGTTGATTTTAATAATCGGCTATAAGCCTATAGAAGATTTTAAACAAAATTGTACTTCATCGAATGGGCTTTGCAAAAAGAAATACCCAACAATTCAACAACACATTCATGAACTCAGTATGTTTATCTTCTATGCTTAGTTTTGCTTTGGTGAACATTTGTTTTCAGTTGATGCTTTAATAATTAGGGGCCTTTAGAATAGGATTATTGGTGGCCTTTTCTAAATTTTATGTTTTGATTGGCAGTGCCTTGATTTTTTCCTTTGTTTTGTTTGCATTTTCCAATTATAAGTAGCTAGATTAAGGAAATCACTGGTATTCTCATGAACCACAGACCTATGTAAAATTGCAATTATGTTTAGATTACTTGTTCATTAGCTTTAGATTTGATCAATATATGCCTGTATTTGATTATGATTTTTGATTTAGTGCTTTTGCTACGGGGTAGCGGCTTTTTGATATTTCTGATGATGTCCTCTGGTCGTCTTATCTCACCAGAATTTCTCTTCTTCTCAGCATCTGTTCCCTTATAGCGTGTTCTCTTTCTCAGCTCACTTCCTCAGTTGCTGTCTTCAGGTGTAGAACGTTGTCGTCACACGTTTTTCTCACGCCGTTCCCTCATCTCGCTGCTACCAGGTTCGCCTCGTCTTTTATTTTTAGTACTAAGATTTTTGGCTGTATGAAATCATTGATATGTTTGGTTTTCAAGAGAAAGCATTATGTTTCTATTGAAATCTTAGTCTAGTTAAACGTGTTTTTAATTTTGGCAAAGTTGTTAGTTGGATAATTATTTTTCATTTGATGAAACTATAATTGATATATAATACATCTAAATAGATGTTGGATAATTCTGTTTCATTTGATTTTAGGACTAGATTGTGTTATCAACCTTACATAATTGAGCTGTTAGTTTTGAACTGGATTTCAATAATTAAGGGTGCATTTTGTTACTTTGATTTTAACTAAAATGGTTGGCTATATTGCACATAGAAAAGTGCATTTTGGGACTTTGATTGAAGTTGAAGGGTGCATTCTACATGCATTTCTTCTAGTAATGATAATCTTCAAAAACAAAAGGGACTATTATTGAATCAATAATGCTCCCTCATGGAGTTAACTAACATGAATTTTGTGTCAAGTTTGCTTTGTTGTTAGTTATTGTCACTAAACTCATAGTAAATTTAGAAGGAACTATTATTTCCATTTTAATGACCGAGTCTTATTATTTCCATTTTAATACCCAAGTCTAGTAACTGACCCTATATGTGTCTGACATGAAGTGCTTACTTGGATCATAGCCATGGATCGTAGCTGGATGCAAAGCAATCGTATGAGTGATGAGTATGCGAAAGGAGTTGAAGAGTTTCTAAATTTTTCTCAAGCAAAGCTTCCCAAAACTGTTGTCAATTTTTCTTGTCCTTGTGTTATTTGTGTTAATCAGATCCCACAATCACTTTCCGTAATAAAGGACCATCTCTTTGTTCATGGGATCTGCATGGGTTACACCACATGGATATGGCATGGATGAATCCATATGGTAACTTAAGTACAAATCATAGTTCGTGGCCCGTTCTCATTGTAATTTACAACCTTTCTCCTTGGTTGTGCATGAAACGCAAGTATGTTATGTTATCTATGATGATTTCTGGCCCAAGACAACCAGGTAATGACACAGATGTTTATCTTAGCCCGTTGGTTGAAGACTTGAGAAAAATGTGGGATCAAGGTGTGGATGTGTTTGACGGGTATTCTAATGAAACATTTAAGCTGCGGGCGATGCTATTTTGCACGATCAATGACTTCCTAGCATATGGGAACTTATCTGGGTATAGTGTTAAAGGACATAAAGGTTGTCCTATTTGTGCAGAAGGCACGTACCACCATCAACTAAAACATGGAAGAAAAACTATCTACCTTGGGCATCGAAAATTTCTAAGACGTAATCACCCATATCGTAGGTTAAAAAAGCTTTCAACGGGTGCCAGGAAAATGACATTGCTCCGAATGCCTTGACCGGAGAAGAAGTCTATCAAGTGGTTAAGGACATCAATGTTGTATTCGGAAAAAAGCAGAAGCAGTCAAATGAGAATACCAATTGCAAGTGGAAGAAGAGGTATGTATTCTTTGATCTTCCATATTGGTCTTGTCTTGGTGTAAGACATTGTCTTGATGTCATGCACGTCGAGAAAAATGTCTGTGATAGTGTCATCGGGACGCTTCTTAACATTAAAGGCAAGACAAAGGATTGCATAAAATCTCGTTTGGATTTGCTTGAGATGGGCATAAGAGAACAGTTACATCCAGTGGCAAGAGGTAAGGCAATTATTTGCCTCCAGCATGTCATACCTTGTCAAAAAAAGAGAAAATAAGCTTTTGCGAGTGCCTAAGGGGAATCAAAGTGCCACAAGGTTACTCTTCAAATGTAAAGAGTCTTGTCTCAATGAAAGATCTCAAATTAGTTGGCTTGAAGTCTCATGACTGCCACATGTTGATGCAACAACTACTACCTGTTGCTATACGTGGCATTGCCAAAAGATGTCCGACATACCATAACTAGGTTGTGCTTATTCTTCAATACTATATGTGGTAAAGTCATTGACCCTCAAAAATTGGACGAGTTGGAAAATGAGGCTCCTATTATCTTGTGTCAGTTGGAGATGTTTTTTCCGCCCTCATTCTTTGATATCACGATTCACTTAATTGTTCATCTAGTGAGGGAGATTAGATTATGTGGTCCCGTTTATTTAAGGTGGATGTACCCAATCGAGCGATACATGAAGATCTTGAAAGGATATGTGAAGAACCAATATCGTCCTGAAGCATCCATTGTTGAAAGATACGTCACAGAAGAAATTATTGAGTTTTGTTCAGACTACTTGTCAGAAGCAAAACCTGTAGGGCTACCAAAGTTTCGATATGCATGGAGATGTCAGGGTAAGGGTAGAGGTATAAACATTAAGAGCATGGGTCGAGAGGAAGTGCTTCAAGCACATTTTTATATTTTGAATAACACAGATGAAATACTACCTTACTTGTCTTCTCATCAAAAGCTAGTAAAGGCAAAAAACCCTCGAAGGGATGAATTATGGTTATTGAAAGAGCATAACAAGACATTCATGGAATGGTTTAAATCAGAGATTAATAAAGATGCAAGCGCCTCTAATACTTTGAGATGGCTAGCAAATTACCCTAACATTGATGTCTTTTGTTGGAACGGGTACAACATAAATAATTTTTCCTTTTCCACAAAGTCGCAAGATGACAAGAGTACTGTGCAAAATAGTGGTGTTATGGTCAAGGTTTCTTCAATGCACTTTTCTAGTTCAAAAGATAAAAACCCCGTACTCGCATCCGTTGCTTACTTTGGTGTTATCGAAGAGATTTGGGAGCTTGATTACTGTAAATTTAAAGTGCCCATTTTTAAATGTAATTGGGTAAACAACAATGGTGGTGTATGTACCAATGAAATGGGATTTACACTAGTGGACCTTGACAAGGTAGGTCATAAGAATGAGCCTTTCATCATGGCCGACCATGCAAAACAAGTTTTCTATATCAAAGATCCTTCTAACAAAAAGTGGTCGGTGGTCCTACAAGGAAAAATAGGTAGTGATGAAATTGAAGATTCAACTCTTGCAATTTCTGAGACACCTTCTTTCTTAACACAAGTGCCTGCTTTAATGGATGATAATGAAGTTGATGATGTACATGCCACTCGCAATGATCATAATGAGGGGATTTTATGCGAAGGAGTTCTAATTAACCCATGAATGAGTATGGGTACATATATTTGGTTCTTTAATTTATATTTATAGTTGGTTATCTGATTCATATTTATTCATGGTTATATGATTTATATTTATATTTGGTTATCTAAATTATATTTATACTTGCTTACCTAATTCATATTTATATTTGATTATTTATATTTGTGTTTTTTCCTTTGTTCAACAGATATCATGGGTGACTCCAACACTGACCTTCCCAAAAAGAAGATGACTAGGCGTCCGACATCATTAAAGTGGTTCCTTGCTAGGCATCCGACTGGTCAAAGGTTTAGAATGGAGTTTGATAGTGACGGCGAACCTATTGGTCCGTATGGTGACAAATTCAAGAGCTATTTAGGGGTGATTGCGCGGACAAAAGTATGCATATTGCCCATGGCTGGGGATGAAGTGGATGAGCAGACAAAGAAGATTGTTTGGGTTAGTGTTTTGGTATGTATATACACTAATGAAAGAAATCTTGGGTTTATTCATCTTTCCTTATTTCTTGTGCTAACACCACCTTATTCTTGTGTTAAGGAAACATTTGATGTTCCCGATGATGAGGAATTCAAGAAAACTTGGATGGTTTATATAGGTCTCTGTTGGAAACAGTTCAAGACAACACTCACGACCAATTATGTCTTTGGCAAGGGGGATAAGTCCGGCGAATCAACACCATTTCACAGTATCCTAGTATATCTACTGAGACATGGACCGCATTTGTTAAAAGTCGCCTTACTTCGGAATTTGTGGTATTGTTTTCACCACAGCTATTTTTATTTCTTAAATATTATTCATTTATTATATATGATGGTGTGTGTTTTGTAACAGGTGAAAAGAGAATCTGCTCAGAAAAATCAAAGTAATAATAAATACTATCACACAGTAGGGCGGGGCAGTTATAAAAAGTTGAAGCAAGATATGAAGGAAGAGCAAGTACAAAAAATTCGTGAGGAGTCTGGTGATCCTAATTTGGAGGTGGTGCCTACATCTCCAAAGCGACATGAGCTGTGGAAGGCTGCCCATAAAAAGAAATCGGGATCTTATGTAACTGAGGAGCCAGAATCAATTGCATCTAAGATTGTAAGTAAAAATTTCAATTAATCACATATTCAATTGACCCTGATTTTAATTTATTTAATCCTAACACGCGAACATTCTTTTATTGTAGGATGATATTGTGGATTTGAGCAGCCAAGGATCCTTTGTTTCGAGAGGAAAAAAAATGATATTTTAGCCACTGCCATCGGAAAACCTGACCATCCCGGTCGTATTCGAACAGCTGGAAGAGGAGTTGGGCTAAAAAAAATACTTTAGAGGTGTTGGTCGGACGAGCTCGAGCAGTTCACAATTTGATCCAACGCAGATGATGAAACAAATGGAGCAATTGTTCGAGAAGAAAATGGAAGAACGAGTTAGCAAGGAGGTGGCAAAGGTATATGTTATATTATTATTATTAGGTGCTTGAATAATGTGGTGCAAATTAGAACCAAGCAATAATGTTGGAGCATGAAGAGCATTATTGCTTTATCTCTTTCGGAGAGCTGAGCGACATGGCTTCCGGTGATAGCTGGCTTGAGATCCCACTTGGCTATATGGTGCACGTAAGTAGTATAATTTATTTTGTAATTAAATTTCTCGTGTGTCTATATATATATATATATATATATATATATATATATATATATATATATATATATATATATTAATTTGATAAAACTGTTTTTACGTGCTAATAGATATCTACATCGTAAATGTGCTGAAAGGAGTGTTGGTGACTTATATGGAAGGGCTCTTCCTCAAGCATTGTTTCTTCCTATATTCAAAACAAAATGGCCAGCAATCATAAGAAAGTATATTTGGCTCCGCTTTGCAATGAGTACGTAATTGCATATTATTTGTTAGTTTCTTTGTTACATATTATTATATTTGGCTAGCTAGTTAGGTTTGCAATGAGTACGTAATTACAACATGATAATACATTTTTCCTTTGTTACTTTCTTTTCTTACATATTATTATCTTTACCAATATTGCATAGACCATTGGCAACTGATTGTCTTGGTCCCCGAGCAAAATACTGTTGTCTGGATGTGTTCAGATGGTAAAAAACCAGCCAAAAGAATCAAAGACATGATCAACAAGTAAGTGGTTAATTGTTTACCATTGTTTACATTGTAATATTTTAACTATGATAAATTTTTTAAAATTAATTATTATTAACTTTTGATGTTATTAGAGCAATGGAGTCTACACTGGACACCATATGGTTGGTCCCTAAGGTAAATAAGCATAATTTACTGTATTCATTACTCTTTGCTGAGTGATAGGAATTATGTTCAATGGTGCGGAAGCTAAGTTTGTATATGTGTAGGTGGCACGACAACAAAATAGGTATCATTGTGGGTACTTTGTGATGAAGTATATGATGACGATTGTGAATGCCAGTATCATAAACAGATGGGAGGAGGTATGTAATAGTTTTAATGATATTATACGAAATATGGTGTCAAATTGAGTGATTTTGATGTTAAACTCACTGTTTTGGGAAATCTGGACATAGGTTCGGTCTTTTTGAAACTGATAGTGTTTTGTTAATCCAAAAATTATGAGGGTTAGTGATTTAGAAACTAGACTTAATGCTGGTCATTTTGGCACCGGTTTGGTTGAATTTGGAGTTGTGTAGCTCGAGCTCACAATTTAGGGTAAAATTCTGGGCTAAATCTGGATATAAGTTCAGTATTTCGGTTGTGGTGTTTTCAATTCAACTCCGTTTCGAACTATTCTTATTTCATTGTAAACTAGACATAATTTTATTCAGTTTTGGCTCAGGTCCCGTATTATTTGGTTAAATTTTGGTCAATTTAGGGTTGTTTGAAGCTGAAGGACAGAAACTGTCAAACCTGAGAACCAATCTGTTTGTTTCTTTAATATTGTACTAATTGGCCTATTGTTTTGTAAATCTAAAAGCATAGTAAGAAACTAGACATCATAATACTGTACGAAATTTGGTGTCAAATTGAGTTAATTTGATGTTAAACTCACTGTTTTGGGAAATCTGGACATAGGTTCGGTCTTTTTGAAACTGGTAGTGTTCTGTTAATCCAAAAATTATGAGGGTTAGTGATTTAGAAACTAGACTTAGGTTCAGTATTTCGGTTCTGGGCTAAATCTGGATATAGGTTCAGTATTTCGGTTGTGGTGTTTTCAATTCAACCCCGTTTCGAACTATTCTTATTCCATTGTAAACTAGACATAATTTTCTTCAGTTTTAGCTCAGGTCCCGTATTATTTGGTTAAGTTTTGGTCAATTTAGGGCTGTTTGAAGTTGAAGGACAAAAACTGTCAAACCTGAGAACCAATCTGTTTGTTTCTTTAATACTGTACTAATTGGCCTATTGTTTTGTAAATCTAAAAGCATAGTAAGAAACTAGACATCATAATATTGTACGAAATTTGGTGTCAAACTGAGTGATTTTGATGTTAAACTCACTGTTTTGGGAAATCTGGACATAGGTTCGGTCTTTTTGCACTGGTAGTGTTCTGTTAATCCAAAAATTATGAGGGTTAGTGATTTAGAAACTAGACTTAATGCTGGTCATTTTGGCACCGGTTTGGTTGAATTTGGAGCTGTGTAGCTCGAGTTATAGGTCTCACAAGTTAGGGTAAAACCTGAGAACCTGTCAAACCTGAGAACCAATCTGGAGAAACTGACAAAAGCATAATTTTGAGAACTAATTCAGAAACTGTCAGAAACCCGAGACATAATTTGGAGTTTTGAAGGACAGAAACTGTCAAACCTGAGAACCAATCTGTTTGTTTCTTTAATACTGTACTAATTGGCCTATTGTTTTGTAAATCTAAAAGCATAGTCAGAAGGCATACACTCATAAATCTACAATCTGTTTGTTTCTTTAATACTGTGTCTTTTAGTTCTCATTGTGCTGAGTTTTTTTATGGACCTTTTGTAGGTATTTGATAACCAAAAGGCATACACTCATAAGGAAATTTTGGAGGTCCGCAAGCTTTGGGCGGAATTTTATTCGAAGATTCGTCCAGCAGGAAATATATGTTGATTTTCTTTTTGTGGAAAGCGTTAAGTTTGATATATATGTATTTGTTATAGTACATGAATTAGTGTCTCAGGTATTTGATATATATGTATTGGTCCAGCAGGTTTCTCAGGTTTAGCATTTTTGTTATAGGTACTTGAAACACTAGTTGCTGAATTGAAAGGCATAAGTATTTAGTTCTATGTTTTAGCTGATGGTGTATATATAGTTGCTGAATTGAAAGAAATATGTAGTTGCTGAATTGAATTGAAAGAAACATATTTTTGTATCATTATGAGTTGCTGTAAAAATGTTATTAGGTGATTGAAAAAAAATGGGAAGAAAATAAACAGGAAAAAACTTCTGACAAGCTTCTGACGTTTAGAATCGGTTATATAAACAACCGATTCAAAATGTCTATTTATAAACAGACAATTAGAATCGGTTGTTTATATAACTGATTCAAAAAATAGTCATTTTGACATTTAGAATCGGTTATATAAACAACAGATTCCAAATGTCTATTTATAAACTGACAATTAGAATCGGTTGCTTATATAACCGATTCAAAACATAGTCATTTTGAATCGGTTGTTTATATAACCGATTCAAAATCTCCCTGTTTGGCTTCGTATTTTGTTGTCTGAGATAGGATTTGGAATCGGGTTTTACAACATTCGATTCGGAATTACCAATTTTGAATCGGTTATTTAACCGATTCTAAATGTTATCACCTTTAGAATCGGCGGTATTCGAATTGGCAAATAACCGACTCCAAATGTGCCAAATAACCGATTCAAAAGGCCTTTTTTTGTGGTAGTGATGGTTTGCTTTATATGGTGTAGTTTGACCTTTATTATCTTTTATGTTTAATGAAGGGTTTTCTTTTCACTTCTCTTTCCCTCAAACTCAATGTAACACCCCGGTATTCCTAAAAAGTAGAAATATCTAAATGTACTAACTATAATACATTAGATGTATACATTCCTGTTTAGACATTGAACACCACTAAAATTTTTTTGCCGAACAACGACAAAACAGTTATAATCGTAATTAAAACCACAACGGTTCCCTGTCTATCAACATCATCCTGATTTAGTGTTCAATACCACCACAAGAAAGCGCGGAAACAATTACATAACTTTTACATCAGTTAAAGTCAGAGTGTCATGATACAAAGATAACAAGGGAAAACATAAACATAAGCATAAAAGCTAAGTCTTCGACAACCTCCCGAGTACGAATCTACTCGTGCCTCTTTGATCTCCTCTTTCCCTGTTTCTCTGTAAAACATCAACATATAAACAATGAGATACAATCTCTGTGAGTTCTACTGAGACCCCTAGCTACACTCTCGGTTCACTTATGAAACTTTTTTATCTCGTAGTTTAATTTATAGACCCACGTGCGTTTTTAATTCAACACGACACCGGTTGCACCTGTGCTAATCCCGGTGAACCGTGTTATAGAAGTTTCTTTATTTCGTAGTTTAATTTATAAACTACGCCTTTTAACTTAGTACGACACCGACTGCACCTGTTGCTAATCCCGGTGAACCACTTTACCAATAGTACTTTCCCTAATGGTATAAGGGCCTAGGTTTAGGGCTCATGACTTCCCCGCCTAGTATGTTAACCTCGTGGGTCGTCGCCCACACTCTATAGAATATATATATCCACCCGCATTGGGCCGGCTCCTAAACTCGATATAGTATATATTGTAACTATCACTTGAACATTTAGTTCATTGACATTAAACCGTTACTTGAACAATTAGGTGCTTATAATAAACATTTCACGTGTTCGCTCACGTATACTATTTTACAGTTTTTCGAATTAAACATAACTTCGAAAACCATTAATAAAAACCTTTTGAAGCATTTTCAAAATCATGGTATTATAATACCAATCTCAGTGGAGAAGGGTTAGGAAAGGATTAGAAGGGGATCGGAATCGAACGAAAGTGTTTCGGGCAAGTTTTCAAAATGTAGACAGAACCATGCGCACGGTTCGTGCGCCTAGACGCACGGGTTGTGCGTGTCTATCAGATTATGGTTTTGTCCTGTTTTCTCATTTTTCATCGTTTTGATCAATTCCGATACCTGTTCCAGTTTAGTCTCAACATAAAAACAGTCCAAAGCAACCTCAAAACAACAATTCAATCATGAAATCATCAAACAACACTCAAATCTCAAAAATTAATCGTTTAGGACAAAATGCGTTAACTTTCAAAACAACGGTTTTCCAAAACTCGAATTCGACACCTCAAACTCATCATCAAAACCTAAACGTGAGTAAAACTCACCTTTGACTCGTGAATAACGATTTGGGCCGAAACACCGAATACCCTAAAACCTCAAAACGAACCCTAGAATCACCAATCCGCTCTCAAGTTCAAATCGAGCTTCAATCCGCGATCAATCCACCTTAGGTTCGCTTCTAATCACACCTAAACCATCAAAATCATCAGAAACTCGAAAACACTATTCATCATCTCCTTAAAACTCTCAAAATCGAAAGTGAAAGGGTGAAGGAAAAATGGAAACTTTAACTCACCTAGCTTGGAAGGATGGAAGGAGAAGCAAGGATGATGATGATGATGATGATGAAACTTAGGGGTGATAGGTGGTGATCTTCTTCTTCTTCTTGTGTTTTTCTTCTTCTTTCTTCCTTTCCTTCTTTTCTCTTATTTTCTCCTTTTCTCTTCTCGATTTCGTTTCCTTTCTTTCTTAATTATATTTCTTTTCTTCTCTTTCTTTCATATATACATATATATATATGTTTAAGTGGTAATATGGTCAAATACCATATTGCCCTTAATTCCTTATTCCGCATTATCCGGTTAACGATCCTATGACAACCAATAATTAATTTTAGCACTCAATAAATTTACCAATCAAGTACTAAAATAATTCAATTGGGGTAACATCCAAATAATTTGATTAATTATTTTTGGGGATGTTACATTACACCCCAACTTGAAATAATTTTGTCCTCAAAATTGAACAAAACATACCTTAAGAGAATAAATACGGATATCGAGTCCGCATATCGACCTCCAATTCCCACGTAGCTTCCTCGGTAGAAAAACCATCCCAAACCACTTTGACAATGGGAATCGTCTTCTTCCAAAGCGTTTTCTCACCACGTTCCATGATGTAACTAGGATGAGGTTGGAAAGACAAGTCCGGCCGAAGGTCAATCGTCTCAAAACACAACGGCTGACCCGGATCGGAAATGTACTTCCGCAATTGGGATACATGGAATACATCATGAATATTGGACAATGGTGGAGGTAAAGCAATACGGTATGCTACTGGCCCAATTCGCTCGATAATTTGGAAGGGTCCAATATACCGAGGACTGAGTTTCTTCGCCCGCAATGCACTACCGGTACCAATCGTTGGTGACAATCTTAAAAATACATGATCACCAGGCTCAAACTCTAACGGCCTTCTTCTTTTATCAGCATCGCTTTTTTTCCTACTCTGGGCAGCTTTCACTCTTTCTCTGATTTGCCGGATCTTTTCGGTAGTCTCATGAACCATTTCGGGTCCTAACAACCGGTTCTCGCCGACATCCCACCAACATAATGGAGTTCTACATTTTCTTCCATACAAAGCTTCAACTGGAGCCATTCCGATACTGGAATGATAACTGTTGTTGTAGGCGAACTCCACTAATGGAAGATGATTCTCCCTTTTCCTTCTATTATCGAGCACACAAGCCCGAAGCATATCCTCTAAAGTTTGGATAGTTCTCTCTGTCTGACAATCCGTCTGCGGGTGATAAGCGGTACTAACAAATACCTTAGTCCCCAAGGCTTGATTCAAAGATTTCCAAAATCGAGAAGTGAACTTTGGATCACGATCCGACACAATACTTGTAGGAACCCCGTGCAATCTTATTATGCTCTTCACATACTCCTCTGCTAGCTTGGAGACTTTATAGTTAGAACGAATGGGAATAAAGTGAGCAGATTTAGTCAATTGATCCACTACTACCCAAATGGAATCATTACTGGCTTGCAATCTTGGCAATCCCAGAACAAAATCCATCGAGATATCTTCCCATTTCCACATTGGCACATCTAATGGTTGTAGCTGACCAGCAGGATTCTGGTGCTTTGCCTTAACTCTTTGACAAGTTAGGCATCGAGACACAAATTCCGCAATTTCTAATTTCATCCCATGCCACCAATACATCTGTTTTAAATCTCTATACATCTTGGTGGATCCAGAATATACGGAATATTGACTCCGATGTGCTTCCTCTAACACTTGCCTTTTAATATCTTCATCATCAGGCACACAAATTCTACCGTTGAAGCAAATAACTCCATCACTATCTTCGGTAAAATGTGGCAACACTTTTTGTGATTGCAGCTTCACATCAATTTCCTGTGCTAAGCGAATAGAATCCCTTAAGGAACTAGAGATCCTTATTTGGCTCAACACTAATCGGTTCCTTCCTTGCTTTGCATTCAAATTCAAGTCTCTAAAAGACTCGAACAATTCCATTTCATGCATCATTAACTCTGCCGTGTAAATAGATTTCCTACTCAGCGCATCAGCTACAACATTGGCCTTTCCTGGATGATACTTCAACTCGAAGTCATAATCCTTCAGAAATTCTACCCATCTTCTTTGCCTGTTATTCAGTTCTTTCTGATCAAACAGATACTTTAAGCTTTTGTGATCACTAAAGACTTCGAAACGAGACCCATACAGGTAATGTCTCCAAACCTTCAGTGCATACACAATAGCTGCCAGATCCAAATCATGAGTCGAATAATTCTCCTCATGAGACTTCAATTTCCTGGATGCATAAGCTACCACTTGTTGATTCTGCATGAGAACACATCCTAAACCCTTCCCAGAAGCATCGCTATAAATTTGGAACCCCAAAGACGGATCCGGAAGAATCGGGATTGGAGCAGAAGTCAACCTAGTTTTCAACTCTTGAAAACATTCTTCACAATCAGCATCCCACGTAAACGGCTGACCCTTACGAGTTAACCGAGTAAGTGGAAGAACTAACTGTGAGAACCCTTGAATAAACCTCTAGTAATAACCAGCTAGACCCAAGAAACTTCTGATGTCTGTGACTGATGTTGGTCGTTCCCAGTTTAACACAGCTTCTACTTTACTGGGATCTACAACAACTCCCGATTGGGAAATCACATGTCCCAAAAACTTTACCTCAGGCATCCAGAAATCACACTTCGAAGGTTTCGCGTACAATTTCTTTTCTCAGAGTACATTCAGAACAATGCGGTGATATCATCAAGATATCATCTATGAAAACGACTACAAACTGATCCAAGTAGGTGTGAAAGACTCGGTTCCTGTAATCCATGAATACCGCTGGAGCATTAGTCAAACCGAAGGGCATCACTACAAACTCGTAATGTCCATACCTAGTACGGAAAGCTGTCTTTGGAATATCTAAGGCTCTAATTTTTATCTGATGATAACCCGACCTTAGATCAATTTTAGAAAACACTGTAGCACCTCGGAGTTGATCAAGCAAATCATCTATTCTTGGCAAGGGATATTTATTCTTGATCGTCACTTTGTTGAGTAGTCGATAATCAATGCACAATCCCATGCTACAATCTTTCTTTTTGACTAGCAACACCGGAGCACCCCATGGAGAAGCACTCGGTCGAATAAACTTCTTTGAAATCAACTCTTCAAGTTGGGATTTCAATTCCTTTAATTCTAAAGGAGACATTCGATAAGGAGCAATAGATATTGATCCTGTGCCAGGAACCAATTCTATAGAAAATTCTACCTCTCTATCTGGAGGTACAGAAGAAACTTCATCCGGAAAAACGTCCAGAAATTCATTCACAACTTGAACAGATGACAAATCTAAACCAGTTTCAGTGGATGCAGATAACATGATAACATAAGCTTCCGCACCTTGGAATAATGACTGGTTTGCTGAGGTGAAAGAGATAACTGCTTCAGAATTTGCCTTCGACAATTCGACAGATTCAGAGGCAAAACTGATAGTTCGATTGGCACAGTCGATTGTAACATGATTTGCAGTCATCCAATCCATACCCAGAACAATGTCCATACTTCACATAGGCAAACAAATAAATTCTACTACAAAATTTCTGTTATGACAAGTAGACAATTTTGACATAGGGATTGGGTCTGGACACGACCCTTGGCAGCAGTTAAAATAGTTATCGGCTTGGATAGCGGAGATAGCGCTAGTACCAACCGATCCGCACATGACTGAGCTATAAAACAATGGGTTGCACCCGAATCATATAATATACTGACGAAGTTTTTGAAAAGAGATACCACACTCCTCAGTAAATTGTCATTAGGCGTGATGGTCTGAGCATCCAGAGTGTTGACTCGTCCCTTCCTTGGAGCATTTGGTGTTTCTTTGAAACTCTTCCTTGCTGGGCACTCATTTGCATAGTGACCATCTTCATTACAATAATAGCACCGATTAGATCTTTGTTGACACTCACCACTGTGATACCTTCTGCAATTTTTACAATTTCTAAACTTTGATGAATCAGACGATTGCACCTGCTTCCCTTTATTATTGTTTCCCTTGAATTGTCTGCTTGGAGTAGAAGATTCAGCCATTTTCTTTTTACCCTTCCAATACTCTTTTCTTTCAGCATACATTTTCCTCAGATCCTCCTCAGCAACATATGCTTGTTGCACTAAGGCAGGATAATTAACCAGAGTGTAAGAACTAAGGCCTTCGCCCACATCAGCTCGGAGACCTTCTTTAAACATTTGCATTTTCCACATATCATTTGGGGCGTACCTCCCCAACTCATAGAACTGAGACAGTCTTTCAAATTTTTCCGCATATTCCCCAACTGACATATCACCTTCTTTGAGTTTCACAAACTCAGCCTGCTTGCTTAGTCTCCTCACCGGATGGAAATATTGTCCCATGAATAATTCTTTGAAGTTGTCCCAAGTGAGGGGAGTTCCTTGAATTCCCATCATTTATCGTGCATTATTCCACTAAGTGTGGGCATCTTCATCAAGGGCATTTGCCGCGCAAATTACCTTTTCTTCTTCACCACATTGCAAGGTTCTGAAGATTCTCTCCATTGCATCTATCCAATAATGAGCAGTCATTGGATCTGATCCACCCTTGAAAACCGGGGGATTCATCTTTTGGAATCGGAAATATGTCCTGTTAGGATCTTCCTGATACGGTTGAACATTAGGCTGCTGCAGAGTCATTTGTTGATGCTGCATTTGCAACATATCCTGCATCATCTTCTGATTCTCAATCACATTTTGCATCCATTCGAAATATGGATCAACAGGAGGAGGGTTTCCTCTACCTCTTCCGGCCATGATTCTGCGAAATATGCACAAAGTATTAAGTTGATCAAGCTCAATGTCTAATAGCATACTAAGAAGAATCATAACCAAAGGAAGTAAAAGACTTTAACATCTAGATTTGACTAGGTCGAATTGCTCTGATACCAAATGTAACACCCTGGTATAAATACCTAAGTGTACTAACTATAATACATCAGAGGTATAAATTCCTGTTTAGACATTGAACACCACTATAAATTTTTTGCTGAACAACGACAAAACGGTTTTAATCATAATTAAAACCACAACGGTTCCCTATCTATCAACATCATCCTGATTTAGTGTTCAGTACCATCACAAGAAAGCGCGGAAACAATTACACAAATTTTACATCAGTTAATGTCATAGCGTCGTGATACAAAGATAACAAGGGAAAACATAAACATAAGCATAAAAGCTAAGTCTTCGACAACCTCCCGAGTACGAATCTACTCGTGCCTCTTTGATCTCCTCTTTCCCTGCTTCTCTGTAAAACATCAACATATAAACAATGAGATACAATCTCTGTGAGTTCTACCGAGACCCCTAACTACACTCTCGGTTCAATTATGAAACCTTTTTATCTTGTAGTTTAATTTATAGTCCATGTGCGTTTTTAATTCAACACGACACTGGCTGCACCTGTGCTAATCCCGGTGAACCGTGTTAAAGAAATTTTTTTCTTTCGTAGTTTAATTTATAAACTACGCCTTTTAACTTAGTACAACACCGACTGCATCTGTTGCTAATCCCGGTGAACCGCACCGCATAACTTTTAACATAACACCGACTGCACCTGTTACTAATCCCGGTGAACCCCTTTACCAATAGTACTTTCCCTAATAGTATAAGGGCCTAGGTTTAGGGCTCATGACTTCCCCGCCTAGTATGTTAACCTCGTGGGTCGTCACCCACACTCGATATAATATATATCCACCCGCATTGGGCCGGCTCCTAAACTCGATATAATATATATATCTTAACTATCACTTGAACATTTAGTTCCTTGACATTAAACCGTTACTTGAACATTTAGTTCCTTATAATAAACATTTCACGTGTTCGCTCACGTATACTATTTTACAGTTTTTCGAATTAAACATAACTTCGCAAACCATTAATAAAAACCTCAAACTACAATTCCGATCAATTCCGATACCTGTTTCAGTCCAGTCTCAACATAAAAACAATCCAAAGAAACCTCAAAACAACAATTCAATCATGAAATCATCAATCAACACTCAAATCTCAAAAATTAATCGTTTAGGACAAAATACGTTAACTTTCAAAACAACGGTTTTCCAAAACTCGAATTCGACACCTCAAACTCATCATCAAAACCTAAACGTCAGTAAAACTCACCTTTGACGCGTGAATAACGGTTTGGGCCGAAACACCGAATACCCTAAAACCTCAAAACGAACCCTAGAATCACCAATCCGCTCTCAAGTTTAAATCGAGCTTCAATCCACCTTAGGTTCGCTTCTAATCACACCTAAACCATCAAAATCTCACAAACTCGAAAATACTATTCATCATCTCCCTAAAACTCTCAAAATCGAGAGTCAAAGGGTGAAGGAAAAACGGAAACTTTAACTCACCTAGCTTGGAAGGATGGAAGGAGAAGCAAAGGATGATGATGATGATGATGAAACTTAGGCGTGATGGGTGGTGATCTTCTTCTTCTTCTTCGCTTTTTCTGGGATGAAAAAAGAGAAGATTCAATCTGACATAATATCCTTACATGGAATGCCTTAATATTTTGAAAACTTTTAAGAGGAATCAACTTTAATGCATATGTATATTATTAACATTTGGAAATAATTCATCAAATTATTTACCAAACATCATTCTATGGGCAACTTATCAATTAATACACATATTTGAAATTGTTATGTTTTATTTAAAAATTATTATAAAATAATTCATTCAACTTTTTTTTAAAGAATAATGGTTATGTTACGTTTATGAGTTATTATTATTATTTATTATTTTAGTATGAAAGTATTATTAATATTTATTTTTTTATCATCAATATGATTACGTTACGTTTTGTCAAAAAAATGGTTACATTACGTTTTATATATATATATATATAATTATGCTATATATATATATATATATATATATATATATATATATATATATGGGTTAATTTCCCGTCAAAAAAACTGCATATGGGTTAATCATATGATTGATGTGATACAATTAACACATATATGTATTAGTGATTTGTGAGAGTAATGATAATAAAAATAAGGTCGACAGTTACATGATTTTTTTTTCAATGTATATCAACGAAAATATTTTTCTTATTGGTTTTATAAAAACCAATCTCTCTGAAACAAAAGAGAATGAAATAAAAACATAGAACAATCTTTACAATTGTAGTGAGCTTCCCAGCAGTAAAGTCAATAAAGTGTGAGTGGGGGTTACTTTGGTGGTTCTTCTCAATGCAGGAAGTATCATATCTTGAGAGGTTGTTTTGGTTGTTTTATCTTAGAGACGACAAAGTTGGAGACTGCTGCACAACTAAGGCTTATTTTTCTGTTCGCGTGTCATTGCAGCAACAGAAATTATTATGATGCACTAATCTACTATATGCTTATTGATGATCCTTTTCTCTCACACACACTTACCATGATGATATTAACCATACATTAAGAGTGTCATACTCACTCCACGCATATTGCTTTAATTTTGATTCAATTTCCTGTATATAACAAAACAAATATCCAATAATGCATTTTACTTTTCAATTTACGTTTCAATGAATTTTGATCCAATTGACATTCTAAGGATTTGACCCAACATTTCTCTTACCCTCTCTTCCAACTATAGCACAGAACAAGAGCTCCGCTTCTGAGTTCTTCCTTCCCACATTCTCTCTGTCGTTCCTTCTTCAAGCTCAATAGTAACCATTATCACAGTTCTCTCATATTTTCTCACTTCACTTTTTTTCCTTTACTTTCTTGAACTTATTGTTAGGTTTTTTCCTCTATTGTAGCACCGCCAAAGTAGCTCCAAAGGAAGATGTATTTAACAAGTTAAAGTATGAAGTCGCTGGATTTTGATAAAAACCCGTCGGTAATGCACAAAATTCTTGTAGTGTGCTACGTACTTGGGCCAGAGCGTTGGAAAAAAGGCAGTGGCCAGAGTTTCCCCATCAGACTTTTGTTAAAAAGAAGATACTACAAGAATAAGCTCCATTTCCTACTAAACTTTTCGACGAACTCTTATCCGTCGCAATTTCCGACGAAAAAGTCGTCGCAAATGTTCAGCAAAAGAGGCGCTAAAATTCCCGCTTACGTTTGCGATGAAATTGTTTTTCGTCGCAAATTTCCGACGGATATTTTCGTCGGAAACCTCTAAAAGTCCGTCGCAAAGTAACAGATCCCAAATTAAAGGGTGGCTCTTCCCACGACCTCTCATTTCACGCATTCCACTCTCACTTCTCTCTCAGTCGCCTCCCTCTCGTCTTTCACCCTCCATTGCTCACTCTCCTCCGCCATTGCTCGCTCTCCTCCGCCATTGCTCACTCTCAGTCGCCTCCCTCTCCTCCGCCATTGCTCACTCTCGCACTCGACCATCATTCTCTCTTCTCATCACAAAACACTCTCGTCTCTCCCTCTATCAATCAGCAGCGACACCTCTCTCTCTCAACCACCACAGCCCTCACCTCTTCCGCCGGCCATACCTCCATGACCGCCTCTACTTCACCTCCCGCCTTGCTCGAAGCACCACCACCATCAATGACCAGTGACTCTCCTCTCTCAGTCGCCTCTCATTTCTCACTCGCTCTTCTCTCTGATTCTTCTTAAATGGTAAGGGTTTTTTCTTCTTCTCTACTTCTATTTTTGGTTGAATCAAAACCCTAACCCCTTCCATTTTTGAATGAAACCCTAAATCCCCATTTTTGGTTAGAATCAGTAGCTGTTAGGGTTTGATTTAAGTTTGATTAGTTGTTGTTGTGAATCGAAACCCTAACCCCCTTTTGATTTTTCAAAAAATTCAAACTTGGCAGTAAAGATTCTCAGATTTGTATTTTACGTTTACATTTTCTCAGATTCTTCTATGCAGGTTTTTTAGAAATTATTTTTCTTACTCTCTTGAGAATGTTTGAATTAGGACATTTTCTACCAATCATCCCCATTACTATCGTTCCAGGGACATAATCTGCATCCTGAGAATGTTTGAGTAGATCTATATCAGTGAAGAAAAGTACTTCTCTATGTAAGTATGAACCAGTTGACACTCCAGAGCATTCTTCCAGACTTGCTAATAATAACAGTGAAAACGATGGAGCCACTCAAGCACTCATACCACATGAAAATGATGCTGGAGTTAATGAATCAGAACCGAAAAGAAGGTTTTATTTTATACTCTATCTTATAGTATCTTCATATTGACATTGGCAATAGTAATACAAATAGAAAGACAAAAACCTATATGTTTATGCATTAATTTTCTATTACAGGAAGAAGGAGAGCTACCCAGTTGAGATGAATGTGCCTCCTCCTAGGTCTGTTCGTGAGCCAAAAGTCGTAGTCCAAATTGAGACTGATGTCGACATACTTGATGATGGTTATCGCTGGCGTAAGTACAGACAGAAAGTTGTCAAAGGAAATCCAAACCCCAGGTAGTGATACTATCAGGATGTATACTGTATAGTATTCATGCATTTTTCACTTGATCTTATAAGCTAACATGCATATGATATGACATGACATTTTCTCATGGATGTCTTGTTGGAGCTACTACAAATGCACAAGTGCTGGATGTAATGTAAGGAAACATGTGGAAAGGGCTTCTTATGATCTAAAGTATGTTCTTACTACTTATGAGGGAAAACATAACCATGACGTTCCTGCTAGGACTCACATTAGCTCAAGTGATGTTACTCGTGGGATTGCCAATATCTCGAAGTCTGAAACTCATCTCGCAACTCATTTCACTAGTGCAAAAATGACATTAGAATTAGACATTTAAAGTCAGGCGCCCAGATGCCTGACTACATAGGTAGACACGGTGTGTAACATCCGCAAAATAATTAACCAAATTATTTGGATGTTAACCCAATTGAATTAATTTAGTACTTAACTGGTAAATTTACCGAGTGCTAAAATTATTTATTGGTTGTCATCGGATCGTTAACCGAATAATACGGACCAAGGAAGTTTTGGAATCGAAATAGGAGATTTCGATCGATATGGTAATTTGACCGCGTTGCAACTTAAATATTAAATAAATATATATTTATGTATAAGTGTGTGCGTGTGAAAGGAGAAGAGAATTAATTAAGAAATGAAAGAAAGAAGGAAACAGCGAGAGAGAGTTACAGAGGAAAGGAGAGAAAAGAAGAGAGAAAGAAAGGGGGAGGAAGAAGAAGAGGAAAAAGCGGGCAATTCCGCTCATCAAAACGACTTCCGTCCAACACGAAAAATGCTCAGCGTTACTTCCTCTTCGATTTGGTACCAAGATTTTCATCATCAACTCACTTTCTCTCACTTTGCCATTTTCGAACATTGAAGGTTTTGGGGAAGGATTTCGGTTTTTGATGATGATGTGATGGTTTACGGATGATTAGAAGGCAACCCGATGAAGGTGGAAAGCGGATTGATGTTCGATTGGAAGGTTGGGAGAGTTAGGGTTTGAGAATCCAAATTTGGGGTTTTTGGATGAATAGTGATTTTGAGCTTGAGGAAGAAGATGAATAGTGTTTGGGGAAGATTTCAAGGAATTCGGCATTTCGGTCAAAAAGAGGTTTCGTGATCGAGCGAAAAGTTTTGGAAGCGGATTGGAGCGACGTCGGAACAGAAAGTTATGCGGGGAACGTTCGTGTGGTTTTGTCAGAAAAGCGGTGTCGCGGAAAGTCTCGGTGATTTTGAAGTCTCGGTGTCGGCAGACGCTACGAGGGTAAGTTCTACTCACGTTTAGGATTTTCGTTTTTCGAATTTATTAATTAACTGTTTTATCGCTTTCGCTGGACTGGAATATTTCTGGATATTGTCTGTTTCGGATTAGGAATCGATCGGAGCGAGTCTCGAGTTGTGTCGCGTTGAAATGGAATTTTCGGTGATTTGATTTCGAAAGATTTTGACTTAAAAACCGTTAATTGGAAAATATGTCGCATTTTGATAAAATCCGTTTTGAATGAGTTTTTGATTGACTTGGATGATTGCGTGACTTTGATTGAAACTGTTTTTATGGTTGTTAAATCTGTTTTTAATCGGAACAAGAATCGGAATTGAGCGGGATAGCGAACTTCGTAAGAAAACGGAAAACCTGCACTTTTCTGCAGAGGGTCGCGTCGCGACCCGTTCTCATCGCGTCGCGACCTGGCCCAGTTTTGTCACGCAAAATGTTTCTGTCGTTTTTCGCGTCGCGACGGTCGCAGTTCGCGTCGCGACGCTTTGCAGATTTTCAACAGTTTTTCACTGATTTTGTTTTCGCAATAACTTTTGATCCGGGAACCCGATTGAGGTGTTCTCAGGGGCGTTGGAAAGCTTATTCAAAGATCTATCTATTTATATAAATTAAATGGCATAATGGACTGTTTTTGAAGTTCTAAACTATTTCGAAAAACCGAATAATAGTACTCGTGTGCGAACATATGTTTTATTAATAATAAAGCGGACTATGAGTCCTACGTGATACGGTATAACTGACGCGGGACGATTATTATTTATTGTCTAAACCGGTCTACGATTCACGATATATATATTATATCGACTACGGGAAACGGGCCCGATGCGGGTGTTACGTTCAATTGTTGGTCTGATTGTAAATGAACTAAATGTTCATATTATTATAGATATATATATATTATATCGAGTTTGGGTGACGACCCATGTTAACATACTAGGCGGGGAAGTCATGATCCCTTACCCTAGGCTCTGAGGCCAATAGCGGAACTGTTATTGGATAGGGGTTCGCCGGGAGACGCAGATGTGCTGCAGCCGGTGTTATGTTAAAAGTATTGTACTATGAATACCGGGAGACGCAGATGTGCTGCAGCCGGTGTTACGTAGAAGGGCCTCGGATGCTAGTTCATCGGGAGACGCAAATAGATTGCAGCCGGTGTCTTACTAGGTCGAAGCCTTATTGTTTGGTCCACCGAGATTGAGCAAGCGGATTGCGGTCGGTGTTGTGTCGAATCATAAAATTGTTTTAAAGGGACCGAGAGTGTAGTTAGGGGTCTCGGTAGAACTCACTGAGATTGTATCTCACTGTTTATATTTTGTGGTTTTACAGAGAAGCAAGGGAAAAAGGAAAGGTGAAGAAGCACAGTTAGGTGGTGTGCATATGAAGACGGTGAAGACTTAATTTTCATTGTTATTGTCTTTCCCTCGAGATTTTTGTATTTTCGATTGTATAACTTGTATCAGTAAAAGTTGTAAAATCGTTTCCGCTATTTCTTGGTATTTGGATATTGGACTCTAAGTTATGAGTTGTTTTTATTTATGTTCAATATCTAAAACAGGAAATATATCTCTGATTATTTTATGATGGTACACTTGGGTATTTTTACTCGATAAAAATACCGGGGTGTTACAGTTGGTATCAGAGCAGTTCGACCTAGTCGGACTTAGTTTAGGGTTGAGTCGATTCCTTGCTAGTCCTTTTTGTAATTACACTTGTGATGCTAAGAGACATTGAGCCTGATCAACTTAATACTTAGTGCATCATAAGCGGAATTATGACTGGATGATCAAGATGCAATCCTCGACCACAATCGGAATCTCCAACCGGTGCATCCTCAGGAAAGGTGACATAACGGTGGAAGTATACACCGCTAAGTTTGAGAAGTTGTCTCGGTTTTACCAAGGGGTAAAGTAAGCTTCGGATGACGAACGGAGAATGCAGAAGTATAAGACGGGCATAAGTGTTTTTACGATTTATGGTCTCAGTTCTTATACTACTACAAATTATGTTGCCTTGGTGCAATCATCCTATGTCGCCGAGGATGATCTCATAGGAAATATGGGAAAGGAAAGAAGGTAGTTGAAATATCAACTCCGAATGCAAAGTCCTAAGATAATTTCATCAAAGGAAAAGCAGATGCAATTCTTTGATTCTCCAAAGGGTCAAGATATTCTAATTGTGGAAAGCAACACAATTTAGAAATAGTAGTATATGCGGGAAAGGGTCACTATGCAAAAGAGTGCCCTGCAAGGAAAAGTTCTAAGGAGTCACAAGCAGCTCCAAGGCAAAGACGAGTCAACCCTTTGGATGCTTAGACAATTACAACGGCTGACAGGTTACTGAAGGATATGGGATCTCTTTTCAATAACTCCGTCAGTATATTATGCGATTCGAGTGCAACCCATTGTTTTACAGCACAATCAAGTGTGGATCGGTTGGGACTAGCGAATCTCCGCTATCCGAACCGATAACTATTTTAAACTGCTGCTAAGGGTCGTGTCCAGACCTAATCTTTGTATAGAATTGTCTACTTGTCATAGGAGGCAGAAATTTAGTTGTAGAATTTATTGTTTGCCTATGAGAAGTGTGGACACCATTTGGAGTATGAATTGGATGACTGCAAGTCATGTTGCAATTGGATGACTGCAATTGATCCGGGAACCCGATTGAGGTGTTCTCAGGGGCGTTGGAAAGCTTATTCAAAGATCTATCTATTTATATAAATTAAATGGCATAATGGACTGTTTTTGAAGTTCTAAACTATTTCGAAAAACCGAATAATAGTACTCGTGTGCGAACATATGTTTTATTAATAATAAAGCGGACTATGAGTCCTACGTGATACGGTATAACTGACGCGGGACGATTATTATTTATTGTCTAAACCGATCTACGATTCACGATATATATATTATATCGACTACGGGAAACGGCCCGATGCGGGTGTTACGTTCAATTGTTGGTCTGATTGTAAATGAACTAAATGTTCATATTATTATAGATATATATATTATATCGAGTTTGGGTGACGACCCATGTTAACATACTAGGCGGGGAAGTCATGATCCCTTACCCTAGGCTCTGAGGCCAATAGCGGAACTGTTATTGGATAGGGGTTCGCCGGGAGACGCAGATGTGCTGCAGCCGGTGTTATGTTAAAAGTATTGTACTATGAATACCGGGAGACGCAGATGTGCTGCAGCCGGTGTTACGTAGAAGGGCCTAGGATGCTAGTTCATCGGGAGACGCAAATAGATTGCAGCCGGTGTCTTACTAGGTCGAAGCCTTATTGTTTGGTCCACCGAGATTGAGCAAGCGGATTGCGGTCGGTGTTGTGTCGAATCATAAAACTGTTTTAAAGGGACCGAGAGTGTAGTTAGGGGTCTCGGTAGAACTCACTGAGATTGTATCTCACTGTTTATATTTTGTGGTTTTACAGAGAAGCAAGGGAAAAAGGAAAGGTGAAGAAGCACAGCTAGGTGGTGTGCATATGAAGACGGTGAAGACTTAATTTTCATTGTTATTGTCTTTCCCTCGAGATTTTTGTATTTTCGATTGTATAACTTGTATCAGTAAAAGTTGTAAAATCGTTTCCGCTATTTCTTGGTATTTGGATATTGGACTCTAAGTTATGAGTTGTTTTTATTTATGTTCAATATCTAAAACAGGAAATATATCTCTGATTATTTTATGATGGTACACTTGGGTATTTTTACTCGATAAAAATACCGGGGTGTTACACGGTGGCAAACTTGTAAATAAGTGGCAAAACTCGCGAGTATTAAGGTCAAGCGGATACACGCCTGACTTCTAAAGTGAAGAAATAGGGAAAAAATTATGACTTTAGAAGTCAGGCGTGTATTTGCCTGACTACATAAGTAGACACGGTGGCAAACTTGTAATTAAAGGTGAAATTATTTTTTTCTATTTTAGTACTTTAGAAGTTAGGCGTGATACACGCCTGATTTCTAAAGTACTAAAATAGAAAAAAAAAAATTCACCCTTTATTCGTGTTCGCGCTCGTGTGTTTTATAATCGCAATATCAGTGCAAGTATACACGTCGTACAAGTAATAAAGTGGATAAAAGTAAGAGATCGTTCCCACGAGGACTGATTAACTTTCAGAGTTCAAGTCTTTAAAACACAAGTGAAACAGGTAACAAATCGACACTAAAAGTTGATATTAAGACTAAGAACATAAATAAAGCAAGTAAATGAGAAGTGGGTGTTAATATGGAAGAGTATGAGTTGGATTGCTGCATGCAAGTAAATCTCCTCTAGTCAGACGTTATAACGTTTACACGTTAATACGTACAAATGCTATGTTATATAGACGTTATAACGTTTGAACGCTGTTGCAAAAGAGCTGTGCTTTTCAGTCACAAAACGCCAGAGCTTCAAGTACTAGAATTCCTATGTCTAGGTTCTAAGTAGGCCTACTCCTGTATTTTAAGTACCCACAGCAATGTCCTATGAACTATTATCCCTTCTATGTCTAGACTTAGATAAAAATGCCTAAATGTCTTTAGTGCACCTTTTCATTCACATAAATCTTTGAGTTCTTTTCATAGACCATGTCTGTACCTATGAATCTACTTATTTTAAGTGATCAGTTCAAAACAAGTTTGGAAATATTAACATGCAAAGATTTAAAACGCATAAACATCAATACTTCATAACATTAAACTAGAGGTTCATTACATGCAAAACAACAACCCAACTACAAATTGTTTAGCTCATGCTGAGCATCCTTACAGAAATAAGAGGAGTTAAAATCCAAATACCGTACATAGAGAAAAGGAGACTAAACGCAAAAGATACGCCTAAGTGGCCTTCCTTCATGCACGCTGTAAAGACGTTACAACGTCTGAGCTTTACAGTAATGGCTGCGAATGGATATGGCAATTGGGGCCTTGAGAGAATTAAAAATGAAGAAGTCTGTGTCCAGAACTTCTCTCAGAAAAACTATCTCTGAAAAATGGGGGAAGATGGATGATGAATGGAGTCGTATATGTTCCGCATGGAGCACCCTTGCCTTTTTATAGAGAGAGAATAGCCATGGTCAAAAGAGGTCACATGCTGCTGATGTCATTCCCCCACCTTCCAAGCTTGCTTGCGAGTTGACTCTGCCCTGAAGTGACACCGCACTGCTACAGTGCGTCAGCCGCGTCAGTGCTGAAGAAAGAGAAGATCTTCTTCATTTCCAGATCTCTGGTCATCATTACATGCGCGCCAAAATGATATATATTATTTTCTTGCTCTGCTGTCCTTCTTCAGACGTGATGAGAGACGCTGCCACGTTCAGATTACTGCACAAACACAAGAAGCATCAAAACGCTCACAAAGGCGCCAATTGGCACCAAAATGCCTAGAACTTGTAATTTAGCCCCTTTCTAACTAAAAAGCAATAAACTAACAGAAACTTAATAGAAACAACCTACTATTGCCAGAGAACTTGCATGATTTAACTTTGAATACGTATAAATAACTCATATAAATATGAGTTATCACACCCCCAAACTTAAACCATTGCTTGTCCTCAAGCAATTGAAATACAACATATGAAAAGATGCAAGAAATTAAATACACCAACAGTTTACACCCTGCTCATCTATTTTTGATCAAAAACTTTCCTCAAGGGGCTAATTCCTTCAGACCTTCACTACACACTCACGCACCAATGCACAATTAAATTTTAGATTCATTACTGCCCAAAGTGAGTGTGTGATCTCTGTATCAATTCTTTTCCTAGCTAGGTTCAGAAGCTATCCTAGCTTATGAAAGAGTGGTTTCCAATTATGGTGAGGGTATAACATCTTTCAAAACATAGAGTAGGCTAACATTTCCACATAAGACATGAGGGTTATTTTAAGCACGACAAAGGGTCTTAATTTGGGTGCTAGGACTAGATTTGTGCAAACTACTTTTCTAACTCACACAACACAAAACACACACGGCTGCAACCCCTCATTACTGAGCAACTTTCATTTGATTCACTTCACTTTTGGTTTGGAGTTTTTGTGATTTTCTCCTTTTTGATCCCTTGGATTTGACAATTTGGGATTGAGATATTTGGTGTACTCAGTATTTGTTTTGGGAAATTGCAGCCAACACAGAGGACATGTGGATTTTTCCACTTATTTGAAACAACACACACTTTTTTTGGTATTTTTGGAGTAGACGTTATAACGTTTATAGGAGAGACGCTACAACGTTTGATAACACAGAACACAACACCCAAACACACACGGCATACGTTATAACGTTACTGGTAGACGTTACAACGTTGCACTCACACTACACAAGCACTAATCATCCTACAGTCTTTGCACCCAGCCTTAGTACAACCTGATATACCCCCAAACTTAGCTTCTATTGCTACTCTGAGTTTTTAATCAAGTTCTATCATCACCATAGTCAACCAGCACTAGCTTTGCATCAATTAGTCCTTAGCTAACTAGGTTTTCCTCAAAACAGAGTTTGTGTGGAAGCAGTAATCAATTCTATTCATCTAAGCATGCATCAGCTACTCACACAAATTCACACATAGTCATTACTAGATTTAGCCCAAAGAGAAACATTTTTGATGATTAATAGAGTAGGAAAGTAAACTGATTTTGCATTTGATTTCATGCAGACAGGAAACATAAAAATGATCCTCCCCCCCGAACAAAAAGATGAGCAGTGTCCGCACTGCTCACTGATTTTGAAAAATGAGAGAGGAACGTTTACACAAAACAGAAACAAAACAACTACTAACTCTCAAGACGTTGTAACGTCTAGACAGCTTAATTATTTGTACTGAAATTGGAAACTAAAACTATTCTACTGCTAAAAGAGGGCTACTTACTTGTTCAGAGCACCGGCCCTGAGCCTTCCACTTTGTCTGGCTGGGATGCTTGCTTGCACAACCTTCTTTTTCTTTTCTTTCTTCTTCTTTTCTCCTTCACCGTCACCAACATCAACTGAGACTTCAGTTTCCTGGGGCCTCTTTACACTGCTCTCAGCAACTCTTTTCTTTGCTTCCTCCCATGCTTTCTGCTTTTCCAGCTCTGCAGGATGAATCTGCTGCTGCTCTTTGGGTTCCCCCTGGGCTTTTTCAACCTCTGGCTCAAGAGACGTTGTAACGTCTGCAGCTTCCTCATCAGCAGCAACAGCAGGAGCATTCTCTGAACCACTTGCAGCAACAAATGCTGCGCTGGTGGCTGTTGCTGGCTTGTCTTTAGCAGCTTCAGATCTCTTCTTTACCTGCAACTTTTGCCTTTTGGGTGCAGGAGGATCAACTTGTTGCTCTTCTTCATCACCATGTCTTGCTTTTTCACTTGCAGCGGCTACTTCACGCCTTTTCTTCTTCCCAAATGGACTCTGGGTGGGTACAGTCTTGAATCTTTGCCTTTTGGGTGGGGGAATGAGTTGTGGGTCTGGGTTGGTTTCAACAACAGTTGGTTCAGACGTAGCCACATCTGCACTGGTTACTTCTGGAATGGATGGTTGTGATGGCTCTTTAGTTGGTTCAGGTTGAGTGGGGGTTGGCTTTGAAATGGGCTGATCTTTAGGTTTAGATTGTGGTGTTTGGGGGATGTTTTGGTCATGGGTGGGTTGGGTTTTGTCTGAGGGTTGGGGTTGGTTGTCTTTTGGTGATGGAGGTGTGGGTTGGGCTGGTTCTTTGAGTGTTTGGGTTGGTGGGGAGTCAGCCTCAATATCAGTCTTATCACTGGAACTTCCTTTCTCTTCTGAATGTGTTTCTTCCCCATCATCGCTTAGGATTTCCCTACTCACCTTCTTTGATTCCTCTGCATCACTTTCACTGATGCTATCCATATCAGCCGATTTAAGCTCTTCTTCCTCACTACTTACCTTCTTCTGCTCCTTCTTTGCTGGGCTCTTTCTTTTTGTTGCTGGTTTTCTTGTTTTCTTGACTTTTTCCTTTTTCACTTTCTTGGGGTTCATTGCTGATAGGAGTATGTTGTCTTCATCTTCCTCTTGCATCCAATCTGGAAGTACTGGTTCTTCAATCACCATCTTGCCTTTTGTTGTATGTGCAATCACCTTCTTTTGCCACTCAAATTGCTCCTTGACAAACTTGGCTAGGCTGTTTTGCTGGTCTACCAGACGTTGTAACGTCTGTGCATCAACTGACGTGGTAGCATCTGCAGCTCTCTGCCTAGCTTTGAACTTTGTAGAGAATGCCCCCTGAGGTTCCTCTCTTAGCTCAGATGCTTCAATCTCCACTCCAGCCTCCATGCAGAGATCGGTGATTAAACAAGGGAAGTATAGGTATCCATCCTTCCTGTTCTGCCATTTGTTAATCTCTCTGTTGATGAGCTTACCCACTTCAATCTTATCTCTTGACATAATGGCATCAATAGCAATCAGCCTCTCTTTATCAACCCAGAGAGTGTGGGAAGTGGGTATCAAGCAATGTCTGATGAAATGAAACCAAGCACTGGCCTCATCACAAAGGTATCTCTTCAAAATTTTGAATTCATTCCCATGGTCGCCTCTTCGCTCCCAAACAGCTCCTTCAACACATATCCTTTCTTTGATTTCAGTCATCTCTGCCACTCCGTACGTCTTTTGCTTCACCTCAACTGCCTTGCCATAGTAACCTAGCCCAAAGTAGTCATTTATGACTCTTACACCAAATTTGACTTCCTCACCTCGTACGATGGAGGTGCTTGAAAGTTCTCCATCGGTTCTTTCCACGATTCCTTTATAAAAGTCATGCACCAGAGTTGCAATGTATTCCTTTCTGTGAACTACAAATTTCTGCCATCCCAATGCTGCTACTGTTGCGATAAAGTCAGGATTTGGGTTTTCCAAGCTAAAACCCCTTTCTGGCAGCAAGGCTTTCTTCTTTGAGGGAATGGGGATTTCTGGGTTTGGAACAGAAGAAGAACTTGGGTTGGCGTTCTTTCCCTTACCAGATGATTTTACTGCAGCTTGCTTTGTTTTAGTCATGGTGATTGTATGAGTTTTCTGGAGAGTGGGGGATTTGAGATTGAGATTTGCGATTTGGGGTTGGGAGAAGGTATAAGATTGCGGTTTCTGAAAGTGTATGAAGGTGGTTTTGATGATTGTAACTGGTGTGTGTCTATTGGGGAGGTTTTATGGGAAGTTGGGAAGTAGGTGGTGGCGTGGGTTTGGGAAAAAGGGGTAACCGTTGGAAGTGACGTCATGGTCACCTTGGCAGTCACGTCTCAAAAAAAAATTAAAAATTGTTTCATTTAAAAACTGCTTGACTCATTTTCTTTTCTTTTTCATTTAAAACTTTACCCAGGCAGCGAACGTGACAACATCCTAGACACGCAGAGACGTTATAACGTTTTTACTACTTCAGCTCCCAATCCTGCACAAAAATTTAAAGACACAAAATTGCTGGTTAGTAAAAACCATTGGGTTGCCTCCCAAGAGCGCTTGCTTTAAGAGTCTTCAGCCAGACTATCCCCTTTTTTTGAATTCAGAGGTTGTTGAGAGTCACTGTGGTCTTGTCCCTAACCACATGTTCTCCATGGTAATGCTTCACTCTTTGGCCATTGACCTTGAAAATGGAATTAGTTTTCTCATCAAACAGATCCACAGCACCATGACTGTAGACTTTTACTATCTTGAAAGGTCCTGACCATCTTGATTTTAACTTCCCAGGGAACAACTTTAATCTTGAATTAAACAACAAAACTGATTGTCCCTCTACTAGCTCCCTTCTTTGAATTCTCTGATCGTGCCACTTCTTGGTTTTCTCTTTATACATTTTTGAATTCTCATAGGCAGTGTGCCTGAATTCATCTAGCTCATTTAGTTGAAGGAGCCTTGCTTCTCCAGCCTTTGAATGATCTAGGTTCAGTTGCTTCAGTGCCCAGTGAGCTTTGTGTTGGAGCTCAATGGGCAGGTGACAAGCTTTTCCGAAGACTAACTTGTATGGTGACATGCCCAGTGGTGTCTTAAATGCTGTTCGGTACGCCCACAATGCATCATCAAGGTGCAGGGACCAATCCTTCCTGTTTGGACCAACCATCTTCTCAAGTATCCTTTTAATTTCTCTGTTGGAAATTTCTGCTTGACCACTTGTCTGTGGGTGATAAGCTGTAGCAATCTTGTGCTTCACTCCGTACTTAGCCAATAAGTTCTCAATCAGCTTGTTACAAAAGTGAGAGCCTTCATCACTGATTATAGCTCTTGGAGTACCAAATCTTGTGAAGATGTTTTGCTTCAGGAATTTGCTGACTGATTTGGCCTCATTATTGGGTAATGCAATGGCTTCCACCCATTTTGACACATAATCCACAGCTACCAAAATGTATAAATTTCCATGAGACATAGGAAATGGCCCCATGAAGTCCATTCCCCAAACATCAAACAGTTCCACTTCAAGAATATTTGTCAATGGCATTTCTTGCTTGTTGGAGATGTTTCCAGCTCTTTGGCATTTGTCACATCTTTTTACTAATTCATGAGCATCTTTGAAGAGTGTTGGCCAGTAGTATCCTGACTGTAACACCTTTGCTGCAGTTCTGGTTCCTCCAAAATGTCCTCCATAAGGTGATGCATGACATTGTTGTAATACATGGAGTTGTTCCTCTTCAGCCAGGCATCTCCTAAGCAACTGATCTTGACACATCTTATATAGATAGGGCTCATCCCAAAAATAGTGCTTCACGGTGTGGAAGAATTTTTTTCTTTGCTGATGGTTGAAATCCACAGGCACCATCTTGCTGACTAGGAAGTTAACTATATCAGCATACCAGGGAGCAGTAGTATCAGACGTTATAACGTTTGAAGAAATAGTCATAGATGTGGTAACGTCTTCAGCTACTGTGGCTACTGTCAGCAGTTTTTCATCAGGGAAATTTTCTTTTATTTCTTCTGCACCTGTACCTGCATCAACATTCTCAAGCCTAGAAAGATGATCAGCAACTTGGTTCTCCACCCCCTTTTTATCATGAATTTCCAAGTCAAATTCTTGGAGGAGGAGAACCCATCTAATGAGTCGTGGCTTTGCATCTTTTTTAGAAATCAAATACTTGATGGCTGAGTGATCAGTAAAAACAATAACTTTTGCACCCACCAAGTATGATCTAAATTTGTCAAAAGCAAATACAACAGCCAGTAACTCTTTCTCAGTCACAGTATAATTTAATTGGGCATCATCTAAGGTTTTACTAGCATAGTATATAGAGTGAAAAATTTTGCCATACCTTTGACCCAATACGGCCCCCACAGCGTAGTCACTCGCATCACACATTAATTCAAATGGTTTGGACCAGTCAGGAGTGACTATCACAGGAGCTGTTACAAGGGCATTCTTCAATTTCTGGAAGGCTTCATGACAATGCTCATCAAAGTTGAAGACGTTATCACGCTGCAGCAGCAGACACAAAGGTTTGGAAATTTTTGAGAAATCCTTGATAAACCTTCTGTAAAAACCAGCATGCCCTAAGAAACTTCTAATACCCTTGACAGTTGTAGGTGGAGGTAATTTGTCAATAACATCAATTTTCGCTTTATCCACCTCCAACCCTTTCTTTGAAATTTTATGCCCCAAAACAATTCCCTCTTGAACCATGAAGTGGCATTTCTCCCAGTTGAGTACTAAGTTGGTTTCTTCACACCTTAATAAGACTCCTTCTAAGTTATCCAAGCATGCCTTGTATGAGTCTCCATAGACTGAAAAGTCATCCATGAAAACTTCCATGGATTTTTCAATAAAATCTGAGAATAAAGCCATCATACACCTCTGAAATGTTGCAGGCGCATTACACAATCCAAATGGCATCCTTCTGAAGGCAAAGGTACCATAAGGACAAGTGAATGTGGTCTTCTCTTGGTCCTCAGGCACAATAGCTATCTGGTTATATCCTGAGTAACCATCAAGGAAGCAATAGAATTCTTTGCCTGCAAGTCTATCCAACATCTGGTCAATAAATGGCAGAGGAAAATGGTCCTTCTTGGTTGCTTTGTTCAGCTTCCTGTAGTCCATACATATCCTCCATCCAGTCACTGTTCTTGTTGGAATTAATTCATTTTTTTCATTGGTTACCACAGTAACTCCACCCTTCTTTGGCACACATTGAACTGGGCTCACCCATGAGCTATCACTAATTGGATAAATGATTCCTGCATCTAACCATTTCATGATTTCTTTCTTGACCACCTCCTTCATTATCGGGTTCAATCGCCTTTGTCCTTCAATGCTGTTCTTTGCATTCTCTTCCAAGACAATTCTGTGCATACAGATTGTGGGACTGATACCTTTGATATCTGCCATTTGCCAACCAATGGCTTTCTTGTGCCTTTTCAAGGTGCTAATGAGATCACTTTCCTGCTCTTGTGAAAGGTTAGAAGAAATGATCACTGGTAAAGAATCATTTTCCCCTAAAAAGGCATACTTCAGGTGATCAGGCAACACTTTCAATTCCAGAGTGGGTGGTTCTTCAATGGATGGTACTATCTTCTTGAGATTGGAGTCTTCTTTCCCCAAGGTTTCATACTTCTTTGTCCACGCCCTGGGTACATGGGAATCAGACGTGACAACGTCTGTGGTTGACGTTGTAACGTTTGACTGATCAGCTTCTTCTGATAACAATTCTTGAATCTCATCATCGCCCAGAATATTTTCCAAGTGGTCATTATCTTTATTGAATTGCTTTTGAACCACATGGTCAAGGGCAACCACAAAGGAACATTCCTCTGTGTTAGGTTCTGGATACTTGAGTGCGTTGAGGACGTTGAATTTGACTTCTTGGTCATTGACCCTCATGATTAATTCTCCTTTCTGCACATCAATGAGTGTCCTTCCAGTGGCTAGAAATGGTCGCCCCAAGATGATAGGAACTTCCTTATCTGCATCAAAATCCAAAATAACAAAGTCCACTGGAAAAACGAATTTGTCAACTTTAATCAAAACATCTTCTAATATGCCCTCAGGATAAACTCTACTTTTATCAGCTAATGTAAGACTTAAAGAAGTAGGTCTGGCAGTTCCTATACCAAGTTTTTCATAAATGGACTTGGGCATCAAGTTAATACTTGCCCCCAAGTCACATAAAGCTTTGCCAAGGTAAAAATCTCCAATGGAGCATGGTATAGTAAAACTGCCAGGATCTTTCAGTTTTCTAGGGAGTTTATTCTGCATGATTAAGCTACATTCTTCAGTTAAAGCAATAGTTTCAAACTCCCCTAGCCTCCTTCTTTTGGTGATGATATCCTTTAGGAACTTGGCATAGTTTGGCATCTGTTGTAGAGCTTCAACCAAGGGAAGGTTTATGTGCAGCTGTTTTAGCATCTCCATGAACCTGCTGAATTGCTTGTCTTCATGAGCTTTCTTGAGTCTTTGAGGGTAGGGTGGAGGAGGATATTCAGGTACAAGCTTAGGAACAGTCTTGATTCCTGGTTCAGAACTAGACGTTGTAACGTCTGGCTTAGACATCACAATGTCTGGAATATTCTTCTCTTTTTCTCCACCTTTGTCTTTCTCTTTTTCCTTGTCTGGCACCTCAGATTCCTTAGGCATAGATGGTTCTGGATACTCAGTGCCACTTCTTAATGAGATAGCATTTACCTGTGCATTCACCACATCTTTATCATTTGACTTGGATGAAGATGGTGTTTCAGTTGTGGATGGAAGAGATCCATTCTGTCTTTGAGTAAGAGCTGAGGCTATCTGTCCAATTTGGTTCTCCAAAGTTTTGATTGAAGACTCATGGGTCTGTAAGGTTGCCCTACAATCACTTATGAAAGTTTTCATCAAGGCTTCCAAATTGCTGTTGTTGTTATTCTGCGTATACTGCTTTTGTTGTTGAGGGGGAAATCCTGGGGGTATTGCAGGAGCAGCATTGCTAGCATTCAAAGAATTGTTGTTCTTCCAACTAAAATTTGGGTGATTTCTCCAATTTGAATTGTACAAGTTGGAGAAGGGACTGTTACCTTTGTTATGTGATACAAAGTTTACAGACTGGGGGTTATGGGGACACTCTTCGTAGACATGCCCTCCTTCACAATATACACACACTACTCCTCCAGATGGTGTTGGCTCAATAGCTGCAGCAGTCTGTGGTTCAGACGTGGCCACGTTTGGAGTGCTCAAGTTCTTAATCATGTTGGTCAGAGAAGCAACCTGAGCAGAAAGGGCAGTTACTTCACTTATCTCATGGACACCAGCCTTCTTTCCAGGAGTGAATCTATCCGAAGGCCAATGGGCATTATGAGTGGCTATGTCTTCAATAAGTCTGCATGCCTCAGAGAAAGACATGTTTAATATGACACCGCCTGATGAAGCATCAAGTATAAGCCTGGTAGGTTGATCTAGACCATTATAAAAAGTCTCCATTTGAATAACTACGGGAATGCCATGGTGTGGGCACATTCTTAGTAATTCCTTCCATCTTTCCCAAGCCTCAAATAATGATTCCCCTTCTCTTTGTTTGAAGGAAGTGATGTCATTTCTTAACTTGGCATTTTTGTTGGGAGGGAAGTATTTTCCAAGAAATTTCTCAGCTAGCTCATCCCAAGTATGAATTGAATTTGGCTCTAAGGAGTTCAACCAATTCTTGGCCTTGTCCTTAAGAGAATATGGAAATAGCTTCAGTTGGAAGGCATCTTCTGAGACTCCAGGGATGACAAAGTTGCTACACACATCCAAAAATTGCCTTAGATGTGCATAAGGATCTTCTTGAGGGAAACCCCCAAATTGCCCTGCAGTCTGCAACATTTGGAACATCATTGGCTTGAATTCAAAGTGACCAGTATGAATAGGTGGTCTTGCAATGCCTGTTTGTAAATGTGCAGGATTGAGCACGGCATAATCACGCATAGGCCTGTCCCTGTCATTGACCATGTCTTGTGGCCCTGCATTGATGAGTTGCTGTCTCTGCCAGTGTTCATCATCAACATAGGTTTCTGTATGAGTTTGTGGTCCACGACCACGTCCTCCAGCATCAGAGTGCCTTCCTCCTCTTGGAGTACGTCCACCTCTAGAGCTTCTACCACCAGTACCATGTTCAGACATGATTGGTGGCTGAACTTGCTGTTGTTGTTGCCGCCTTCTTAGCCTTTGTTGTCTCCTTAGTCGCCTGAAGGTTCTTTCAGGCTCTGGGTAGAATTCAGGTTCAGATCCACTCCCTGGTTCTGTTGAACTAGAGCTTGAACTGGAACTAAGCATACGCTGTAGCGTTTACCTGTTTACTCACAAAAACAACAAACAACACAGCAGAATTCTTTCACCTAGTGTTTTAATTCTTGTTGAACAATAAAGGTTAAATACAGTCCCCGGCAACGGCGCCAAAAACTTGTTCGCGCTCGTGTGTTTTATAATCGCAATATCAGTGCAAGTATACACGTCGTACAAGTAATAAAGTGGATAAAAGTAAGAGATCGTTCCCACGAGGACTGATTAACTTTCAGAGTTCAAGTCTTTAAAACACAAGTGAAACAGGTAACAAATCGACACTAAAAGTTGATATTAAGACTAAGAACATAAATAAAGCAAGTAAATGAGAAGTGGGTGTTAATATGGAAGAGTATGAGTTGGATTGCTGCATGCAAGTAAATCTCCTCTAGTCAGACGTTATAACGTTTACACGTTAATACGTACAAATGCTATGTTGTATAGACGTTATAACGTTTGAACGCTGTTGCAAAAGAGCTGTGCTTTTCAGTCACAAAACGCCAGAGCTTCAAGTACTAGAATTCCTATGTCTAGGTTCTAAGTAGGCCTACTCCTGTATTTTAAGTACCCACAGCAATGTCCTATGAACTATTATCCCTTCTATGTCTAGACTTAGATAAAAATGCCTAAATGTCTTTAGTGCACCTTTTCATTCACATAAATCTTTGAGTTCTTTTCATAGACCATGTCTGTACCTATGAATCTACTTATTTTAAGTGATCAGTTCAAAACAAGTTTGGAAATATTAACATGCAAAGATTTAAAACGCATAAACATCAATACTTCATAACATTAAACTAGAGGTTCATTACATGCAAAACAACAACCCAACTACAAATTGTTTAGCTCATGCTGAGCATCCTTACAGAAATAAGAGGAGTTAAAATCCAAATACCGTACATAGAGAAAAGGAGACTAAACGCAAAAGATACGCCTAAGTGGCCTTCCTTCATGCACGCTGTAAAGACGTTACAACGTCTGAGCTTTACAGTAATGGCTGCGAATGGATATGGCAATTGGGGCCTTGAGAGAATTAAAAATGAAGAAGTCTGTGTCCAGAACTTCTCTCAGAAAAACTATCTCTGAAAAATGGGGGAAGGTGGATGATGAATGGAGTCGTATATGTTCCGCATGGAGCACCCTTGCCTTTTTATAGAGAGAGAATAGCCATGGTCAAAAGAGGTCACATGCTGCTGATGTCATTCCCCCACCTTCCAAGCTTGCTTGCGAGTTGACTCTGCCCTGAAGTGACACCGCACTGCTACAGTGCGTCAGCCGCGTCAGTGCTGAAGAAAGAGAAGATCTTCTTCCTTTCCAGATCTCTGGTCATCATTACATGCGCGCCAAAATGATATATATTATTTTCTTGCTCTGCTGTCCTTCTTCAGACGTGATGAGAGACGCTGCCACGTTCAGATTACTGCACAAACACAAGAAGCATCAAAACGCTCACAAAGGCGCCAATTGGCACCAAAATGCCTAGAACTTGTAATTTAGCCCCTTTCTAACTAAAAAGCAATAAACTAACAGAAACTTAATAGAAACAACCTACTATTGCCAGAGAACTTGCATGATTTAACTTTGAATACGTATAAATAACTCATATAAATATGAGTTATCAATTCGCAAAACACGCGAACCCTAGCACTCTCCATTCTCACTCTCACAGAAGACTCTCCATTCTCGTACGCTGATCTCAGCCCCGTTTCCTCTCCCTCACGAAAAAGAGCGTCCATCTCCACGCCATTGGATTGCTGCGTGCTATGGAACACTCTCCATTCTCCACGCCATGGGAGTGCTATGGAAGCCTCCAAAGGAGCTGAGGCGACGGGAACTCGCTCTCTCACCGCTCTCTGGAGAAGAAGAAGGAACTGACTCTGTCACTCGCGAAACGACCCCTTTCCCATCTTCTCTTTCAGATCTCAACAACAACGCTCTTACCCACCCACTTCGCGACCCCTTTCCCTCATTTTCCGACCACCATAGACATCCAATCAAAAAATGAGTTTGATATTTGGTATCCCCTAAGCGTCCGCATGAAAACCCCTCAAGAAATTTTAAGTTCGGAGAACTCTCCACCGGAGCTCCGCCGTGACGGAAATCGCACCACCGCCCCGGAGATAGAGCGTCTGTACATTTTTTTCCCTATTATGTTGTTCTTTTTCTGAGGATCTCTTTTCGTTTTCTAGGGTTTGTTGCGTATTTGATTATTGATTTTGCATGATCATTCCCTGTTTCAGTTGAGTTGAAGAAGCAGATCGATAGCTATGTAGCTTTCAAGGTAACCTCTCATTTTATCTCACTTTCTGTTTTTTAAAATGATTATGATTCTTTTTCCTTTGATTTAAGAGTATGATTTCATTGTTATTTTGATTCTGCAAAACCTACATGATCTGCTTAATTGATTGGCTCTTGCGAGATTTGTTTGTTTGAATTTGTGTTATTTATTATCAGTCTTAAGTTCGTGGATGCTGCTTTATTGGCAATATATTGCTTTCTGTATTCTCAAGATGCAATGAGAGTGGCCTTGTTTAAGTTGGTCTGTATTTGGTTTTGATGCTTTCGGATTGTCATCTAAGTAGCTAGTAATTTTAAAGCATAACAATATATCTAAAGGAAGTTATGGAATTTTGAAGTGCAGCTGCTATTGCTTAATTTGTTTTAAGTTATACTGAATTAATGTTTCAACACTTGATTTTTGTTTTAAAAAACATATTTGATTGGAACCAAAAAAGCTTATCTGCAACTGGTCGTAATCTACTGTATTTACAACCTCGGGTTATCAGTGTTATTTTTGTGTTTATGTGTTTCTCATACTGACCCAATTCTTCTTTGTGGTTTATTTTGCAGAGACTTGCAATCGTATTTTGCAGATCTCAGTCTTTTCCTCGCCAATTCTTTGTGTTGAATTTCCATTTTGACATAACAGTTGTCATTGTATTTTCATTTATATTTATGTTTAATAATGGCATTCCTGTTTTGATTAGGAAGCTGTTACTAATTAGGACTGTTTTGATAGGGATCAAATTGAAATCTCTATTTTTTGACAGACGATGAGGAGGAGGTTAAGGAGTCCATAGACGAATATGAGAAAGATGAACGCCTAGATTTGGAGGATAATGATCCTGAGTATGAACCTGAGGAGTATGGTGGGGTTGATTATGATGAGAAGGAGATTGAACAGGACGAGGTTCACGAGGTGGGAGATGAAGGCGAGGAATAAGATGAAGAAAATGTTGGTGAAGAAGAGGGTGATACAGGTGAGGGAGAAGTTGAAGATGTTCATGATGAAATGGATGGCGAAGAGGATGATGAGCATGCTGGTGAGGAGCAAGAGCATGCGGAGTTGGCTGATGTGGAGGAAGAGGAACACCGTGAAGTTGTGAAGGAAAGGCGAAAGCGGAAAGAATTTGAAGTATTTGTTGGGGGGCTAGACAAAGATGCTACTGAAGATGATTTGAGGAAGGTTTTTAGTGAAGTTGGGGTTGTTACCGAGGTTAGGCTGATGATGAACCCTCAGACTAAAAAGAATAAGGGATTTGCATTCTTGCGTTTCGAAACTGTGGAACAAGCAAAAAAGCTGTATCAGAGCTAAAAAATCCAGTGGTAATATCTTTAGTTTCTCAATAATAGAGTAGACTTAAAACGCTAGTGCATCAAGTCACATTTTTTCCTCACTACAATTTCAGATTAATGGCAATCAATGTGGGGTGACTCCAAGTCAGGACAGTGATACCCTCTATTTGGGAAACATATGCAAGACATGGACCAAGGAAGCTGTAAGTCAAAACTTTTGAGCCTATTTTTTTGCAGCTTCAAACCTTTAATGGCTGAGTTGTGTTCAATGGTGATATTGATTTTATCCTGAAATCTTTTAAACTTCTGACTATTAATGGAACTTCTGCTGGCAGTTAAAGGAGAAGTTGAAACATTATGGTGTTACAACTGTTGAGGATATTACTTTGGTAGAAGATTCAAATGATAAAGGAACAAATCGTGGATTTGCATTCTTGGAATTTTCCTCTCGTTCAGATGCCATGGATGCCTTTAAGCGACTTCAAAAGAGGGATGTTGTATTTGGAGTTGATAAGCCTGCAAAGGTTTCATTTGCAGATTCTTTTATTGACCCGGGTGATGAAATCATGTCGCAGGTATTTTTTCCAAATATTAATTCCTTGTTTTTCTCAAGTTATTTTTAAATGGAACCTGCGTAGTAGTATGGTTCACTGATGTTGTTGGAGCATTTGGGTGTTTGAAATATCTCTTCTGATTCTTGATACTCCGCACGCTGTAAAATAGTAGTTAACTTTTTGGTTTTCTATATTATAAGATCATATTTTAACCTCATTGTTTTTAAAATTGCAGTCACATTGGCTGTAGTTTCCCACACTTTTCCCTAGTTTTGCAATCACAGTGCAACTGTAACCCCAATTTAAATTCATGCCAACTGTTTATAGAATTTTTTTATTACTTTTATGGTTAATACATGATAATTTAATTTAATTTATAATTCAATAATTTATGTTGAACTTACTCTTAAGGGTGATCAGAATAACACATACCAGTAGTTCTTTATATGAGATTACGTATCCTTGTAGTGTTTGATATTTGGTGGTTAGGGTTTAATGTACCTCATTTTGCTGATAAAGTATGCTTAAGGATGAAGATTGTGTCCGCAATCATCTAAAAAATTATGGCGAGATTGAAAAGATTGAGCTTGCCAGGAGCATGCCAGCTTCTCGGAGGAAGGACTACGGATTTGTTACCTTTGGCTCACATGATGCTGCTGTAAAAGGTGCTGAAAGTATTACTGGTACTGAGTTTGGTGAAGGTGAAAGAAAGGTGTGTCCTAGCTTTGAAGTTAACATATGTGCACCGCTAAATATGGCAGTTTATGATGCTTTAAGCTTCTTTCAGGCAAAAGTGAGGGCTAGGTTATAAAGGCCACTTCAGAGAGGTCGTGGAAAACATGTTGGTCGTGGGGACTGTCGTTCTGGTCGTGGATCTGGAATGATTTCCAGGCCTTCATGGAGCCGACCTACACCACGTAGTTTTTCCTCACGCGGGGTAAGAGGAATTGGAAGCCGTATTCCACCAATCAGGCCTGTTAGTATGAGAGATAGACGCCCTGTCATGTCTATTCCTGCAAGAAGCAGGCCACTGGCTCCTCCAGCTAGATCTTATGATTGGAGACCAGCTGGTATGTAGTCTACAAATTTTATCTTTTTTCAAGCAGATTGTTTATCAATTTTTATGATATTTTAATGCAAATATATTGTCTTAGCTCCCACGTATTCAAAGAGTAGCGTGAAGAGAGATTATGGTCGGAGGGAGGATCTTCCACCTCCTAGAAGTAGAGCTGCTGCAGATTATGGATCAAGGGTGGCCTCTGAAAGACGTCCATCTTATAGGGATTACCCATCACGTGGACCTGGTTACTCTGAAATTCCTAGAAGTACGTCTCGTGCTGCACCAAGGAGAGGCTATGTGGATGATGGTTACAGCCAAAGATTTGATAGGGCTCCTCCTCCACCTCCTGCTCCCCATGTAAGTTATCGCGAAGGACGCCCCCCGTAATTATGATGCTGTGTCTGGCTCAAAACGTTCTTATGCAGCTATGGTTAGTATTATTTCTCTACCTTTTATTTTAATTGTATTTTTTCGATCCTAATTTTATTCAATTTGAGCTTAATTCAGTAAATGTAATTCTTCCCTTTTTATTTCTAACTAGGATGATGTTCCCCCACGATATGCGGATTCTGGTGCACGCCAATCAAGAGATCGATTGGAATATGATTATGGTGGCAGTGCTTCACAGTATGGAGGAGATGCCTATGGCGATAGGTTAGTGTCATCTAACATCCAAGGCTTTCTATTTTCCCACCTAACTCGATTGCCATCTTGTAATTCATTCCTTACATCTTAATCAGTAGGCTTGGAAGATCTAGTCTGGGATATGGTGGTGGCAGCAGAAGTTCTATTTCTGGTCAAGATTCACATGGGATGTATAGCAGTCGACAGGGCATGAGTTATGGAGGAGGTGGGTTTTGTCACATTTAGTCTGTTTTGTTATTGTCAACTTCTGAATTTTCTTTGCTTAACATTTTTTTGTTTTTGATGTCAGGCTCTTTTGGTGGTAGTGATGTTGGTGGTGTGTACTCATCAAGTTATGGCGGTGATTGCATCTCTCATGGAAGCGATGTAATCTTCCTGTCCTTCCTCAATCTCAACATGAAATAGTGTTATATGTGTGTATGTTTTGTTATATTCTTATCTATTATTGTTCATGTGCTTTAGGTTGGTGGCAGCTCGTATTCATCAATGTATTTTGGCAGGGGTGCGGGTGGTGGTAGCAGTTACATGGGTGGTGGTGGATCAGGATCTTATTATTGAGGTAAGAAAACTGAACTTCTTGGCATTGCATTTTGTGAATTACGTGAGGATGCATTCAATAAAAGTGAATATATTTTTCTAGAGATTTCTCCATCCTCGAAATGGAATCTCTTATTTTTTCGCAAGGGCGGCGAAGGTTGCACACTGTGGTCACCCGTGAATTTGTCTATATGAACAGATCTGATATAATAAAGTGGCGGCTATATGATGACGACCTTTGAAGTTTATGGACTGTATGATGCCTACAAGTTGGAGACAAAGGAACTTTGCAATTTATAGCCATTTTATTTGGGAATTTGTCCCAAAATGTAGGCCATGTAAACAGCATGATGAGCTGATAATATTTGCATGCAATTGGTTGATCTCATCTGGCATGCCCCTCAAAGAACCACTTGGCCATGCAATATCATTGGAAAAATAAAGTCGCAGAAGAGGATTGAATATCATCTATTAGTGATAATTTCTGAATTGAAATTGGTTATTGAAGTTGGCATTTTAATATTTTATATACTTGTTTATATGCTCACCTTGCATGATTTGCTGCAGAGCAAACTCAAATTGTTTATAAGCAGTTCATAATGAGTATGTTATAATTTCATCATATTTAGATTAGTGGTAAATTGGTTCTAGGATATTCTTCAATGTAGAAGGTGGGTATTATTTATGGTTGTTTTACTGTGAGTATTATTTATGACCTGAGCACTGATATATGACTCCATGGCCTAATGGATAAGGCGCTGGTCTACGGGACCAGAGATCTGGGTTCGATCCCCAGTGGAGTCGCTTCTTTTTAACGAAAAATTTGTATAACCAGGGTGTATAGATTAAACCAAAATTTTAAAAAAAAACTTTTAAGGTCAGGCACAATAATGCTTGACCTTAAATCATACATACGAAGTCAAGCAATAATAAAAGCTTGACCTTAAATCATACTTACGAAGTCAGGCAATAATTAATGTTTGACTTTAAATCATACTTACGAAGTCAGGCAAAAATAAATGCTTGACTTTAAATCATACTTACGAAGTCAGGCAAGAATAAATGTTTGACTTTAAAACATACTTACGAAGTCAGGCGCAATAAATGCTTGACTTTAAATCAGACTTACGAAGTCAGGCTATCGCTTGACTTTAAAACTCCGGACATACAAAGTCGACTTAATAAAAGTCAAGCGCCCGCCTGACTTTAAATCCCCTTTTCGCCTGACTTTAAATCCCTTTTTTGCACTAGTGTTTTGATAGAAAACCTGACTTTAGCAATGAGTTTCTGAGCTCTAGTTTGATTGGAAATTTCAGTCATCACGATATGAAGTTTGGATCTTCTTCCATGTCCCAATTAAAGTATTCTTCCTTGAATAATACCATGCCTTTCGGCTCCTATGGACTGAATTGCGACAGTTTTGCTATCCCTCAAGCAGGACCTTTGACCTCAATGTTACCTGATTTTTCAATGCCACTACCATTGAATCTTCCCTCCTCATCTGGAAATTTTTGTCTTGGTGGAACTAGTTTTAACAATATGAATCCAATGGATCCTGTTCAGTCATATCTTTCAGGACAGCAGATGAAGGAGTTTGATCCAGGGTTCCTCTTGAGGCCTAAATAGGAGCAGAATGATGATGATATTTTATACAGCTCATGCATACCTCCTCTTGATCATGCAAGTGCTTCTTCACTCACTCCGCCGCCATCAGAACCACCGACCAATCATCAGCCTTAGATGCAAAATTTCACTCCGCCATCAGAACCACCGACCAATAATCAGCCTGCAATGGAAAATTTTCCTCAATAATATCGTTTTTACAGATGTTAGCAGCAGCAGGTTCTAATGCCATTTTTTAGCATTTTTTGTAGGTCTCTTGTCCTATCATTACATTTGTTGTAGGTTCTAATGCCATTTTTTACATTTTTTGTAGGTTCTAATGCCAAGTTTTAAGTAACTACCTTTGAAAGTTTTAAGTAACAATATATTTGAGTTTCTTTTTAACTGATCTAATAGTAACGATGCAACACTATCTAGCATTAGATGCACTTAGCTCCTCTGGTCCTGTTATTGTCATTCTACAGCTATGTAGATTGAACAAAGATCAAGGTTATTATATATCTATATTACATTAACAACAAGCACCGGTGCATGTTTTATAAATAGCTTTACTAAGTTGTGTTCAATAACTATACAAGGTGTTATGGGTGTTGCCACTGCCTTGTTTGGCACCAAAATGTTGATAAATGCTGATCTCCCGAAGGTTAATGACTACACAATCAGGTATGTGTCTCTTTCCATATACTGAAATTTATTATTTCTTATAATTTGTATAAAAATTACATTTATATGGTTCATGGTTCTTTACCAGAATGGCAGGGAACGAGCATTCACTAACTCAATCTGTTAGCCACATGTCCTAGCAGGAGCTATTGAATTTGATGATGATTAAGGATGGTCAATTATGTCATGCAATTATTGTTTGAAAAAGGTTAATCCCCACACATGTGGCATTCTGTATGCATGTAATAACTATATACATATTTCTCTTTCAAATTCAATTCGTTTCATTTCATTTCAATTTCATTCGATTTTTTCTATTCCATGTTTCTTTGAATCTGAGAATATTGCAATTGGTTTTCTTTAGATGATGCGATGGCAATATTCCTTGCCTTACGATCACCAGAAGTAGAAGTTATTGGACTTACAACTATCTACGACAATGTTTATACCACCCTTGCAACCAAAAATGCCTTGCATTTGGTATAGTTTATTGAGATTTTCTTTTGATTGATTCTGTGGGTGTCACTTTTGAAGGATTTGCTTATTTTCTATTGATGAAGTTGACTTTTGACTTGTGTATGTACGTGATGTGCAGTTGGAGGTTGCTGGAAGAACTGATATACCAGTGGCTGAAGGATCTCATGTGACATTAACTGTAAGTTACTAAGAAGAAGAATTCATATATCTACTTTTATTATATCATTAATTCAACACAGTCAAGTAAACTTGTGTCTGATTCATCTACCAATAAAATGAAATATATGCTGTTGGAAGTAGCATTGTTTCTATTTTCTGCATGCAGTTATTTAGCATTTAGTTGATAGTTGTAGGCCTAATTCTTTTTCAGGAAGACATCAGGAGGCTGAGTGTATTATCTCCCGGAGTCTTGAAGAAAACTTTGAGCTTGATACTATGGCTTACAATACCTTTATCAAATCCATGCTTGAAGCAGGTTGATATCAAGCCTCCTGCTTGCATAAGAAAGATAAAATGATGCAGCAAGCTTGCTGATGCAGTTTGTTCCATGTTGTAGGAACATTGCACTTTGCAGCTAGTATTTTTGAGTGAATGTGTTCCTCCGGTGTTGCTCCATCAATTCAAACATATAACACTATGATAAGGTTATAGTTTTTATAAGCTGTCTTGAACAGATAAAAAAATTGATATCTATCCTTTCGGTTGCTAATTTCTATACCAATTGTTCAACTGCTGGTGCAGCGTCTATGGACAAGATCAAAAGTTGGATAGAGCTGTGGAAATGTTCAACAAAGCTTGCTCATTGGTTCCTTTGGATGAAAAGACATACATGAATTTGATAGGCTATTATGGGAAAGCTGGTATTGAACTATTTTACCTTAACTAAGATGGAATTTTGATAAATCTGGATGCATTTTTGATATGTTTTTAAGAAATAATATCTGTATTGACTTGATATGTTCTTGATAACAAAACTAACTTATTTACCATAGTTTATTGACTTGATATGTTTTTAAGAAATAATATCTGTAAATTTCCATGGAAATTGAGAAAAGTAGAGACTTTGTTCCTTGATAATCTCTACTTGGAATAATTGCCATTGCCATCATGATGCACAAACTGTTTGGACTTATTTCAATACTTTGCTGAAGTTTGTTCTTGAGTTATCAGCAATTGAATTCATTCCAAGGTATAATTGTAGTTCTGATCCTTCAACAGAGTAAAATTTGGCGAATGCTAGTGCAGGTATTGGTAGTTTCAGGAGAGACAGGTTGTGGCAAAACAACGCAGCTGCCACAATTCATTTTGGAAGAAGAAATATCATGTTTGCGTGGAGCTGACTGCAACATAATTTGTACCCAGCCTCGTCGTGTATCTGCAATTTCTGTTGCAGCTCGTATATCCGCTGAAAGGGGCGAAAATCATGGCGAAACAGTTGGATACCATATTCGTCTCGAAGCAAAACGTTCTGCTGAAGCACGCCTTCTTTGTCCTGCTTCATTTTGTAGTTAGTACATAGTAGTGAAAGTAGAAAATGTTCTAGACCATATATATATATATATATATATATATATATATATATATATATATATATATATATATATATATATATATACTGGACTTGTAAGTGTTAAATATATTTGATAACAGTTCTAGGGGACAACGATTGTGGGTGAATTTAATTTTTTTTGGATGTATAATTTTGTTATTTTTTTATTTTTTTTTAAATTTCCGACGGATTTGCGACGAATTTGCGACGAAAAAGTGTCAGAGTTTGCGACGACTTTGCCACGGATACTTGCGACGGATTTCCGACGACTTTGCGATGGAGACATTTGCGACGAAAAAGTCCGTCGGAAATGATTTGCGACGAGCGATTTTGCGACGACTTTTTGTCTGTCGGAAAGTTCGTCGAAAATGTCAATTTGCGACGAAAATTGCTGTATTTCCGACGGAAATCGTCGTCGGAAATTGTCGATTTTCTTGTAGTGAGAGCCTTATGTCGCTCCTCTTTAAACCTCTTCTTCTCTTCTCCAGCCGCGGCCAGCTCCGCCTCCAGGCGTAACACCTCTGCTCCCAAACTAGGAGCCACAGCCTCGGCTGCCTCTATCTCCTCTTTCAGTTTCGAACCATTTCGGCAGGTTCAATCATCTTCCCGAGCTCCGATATTTCCTCTCTTATGGCGTCAACGTCGACCTCGGCAAGGCAGTCCAAGCAAGTCTGGAGCTCCTTCTTCTCCTTCTCAAATCTTTCAGCGTCCTCGGCAAGGCTGTTAATTTATCAGACTTGTCCTGCAATTCACCTTCAAGCCACAAATTTTCAGCTTCGAAGCAGAGTTTACCTTCCTCCATCAGGGAGAGCTCCGAACTCCACACACTGAGCGTCTGCTGACCGAGTCCCCCAACTCGGAGGCAAGCCTCGAAGTCGGCAGGAGAGACTCCACCTTCAGAATCCAAAGGATTGCAAGTTTTGGACATCTTCGCCACACAAGGCAGAGTCGGAGGGCTACGATCCTTGCGCTCTCTGGTCAAACTTTGCGAAGCCGGTTCCAAGTCCGCATGAGCCACAAGGGGCACTCCTTGGTCAACCACGACCTCGGTAGCGACGGCTATTGGAGTTGGGGCCGAAGAAGAGCTGACTCCGGTGTCCACATTCTCGCCGGCTCGGGCAGAAGCTAGAAACTCAGCCAAGCTTGCAAGCTTGGTAAACTAATTTGTAAAAAGAAAAGAGAAAAAGCAGTCAAAACATAGACTCCAGAAAGCCAAAAAAAACTCAAGGCAGAGTTCGCAAAACTTACCCAGAGTTTTAGTCAGGTCGGCGGAAGACTTCGCCTCCAAGATCTTCTTGCACTCAATCCTCCCACTCTTATTCGTAAATGCCTGAACCCAATCAGACAGCAACTTCAAGGTCAGAGCCTCTTGCCGGGTCAGATCTGTTTCTTTAAAGGAATACGACCACGTATGCAAGTCATAATGCCCACGACAGCAAGATAGTGGGAACAAAATCTTCACAACGTTACCCCTCTCATCGAGCTGGACAACCTCCTTCTTTGCGCCCTCGTTCACCGACGCCACCAGGAAAAAACCATACTTAAAGTCCCTCACCGAGTCCGTCACGGGCTCGAAGAAGGAGAACTTGCGGTTACGACGTAGGCCTATCTGACCAAACCTGTCCGACCCAGCCTCGGGCTGACGGAACACGTCAAAAAGAAGGAAGAAAACCCTCAAACGACATTGGCGGTCTAATGCCCGCATCACGACCTCGAAAGTATTTATAAAACCCCACGAGTTCTGGGTAAGCTGAGAAGGAGCTACCTACAGAAACCTCAACACCCTCCTATGAAACTCCGTAAACGGGATCCTCATCCCCATCTTCTCAAAGAAAGAAGAGTAAACAAAAAACCTCATGTCGTCTACCTTGGAGCACGCGGCATCATCTTTCGGAACTAGCTCCAAGCCCCACTCCTTCCCCTCGGCTCCTACAAATTTCTCAAACCTTCTGAGCATGCTCGGCTCACCTCGGCCAGGTCGGTTCCCTCGCCTCCAGTTCCGCCACCTTGGCGACCTGCCCTGTCGATTCCCAGCCTTGGGTGGAAAGATGGAAATCCAACACCGCGTTATCAGAAGTAGAAGCCTCCCCCGCAGGGTCGAGGGTCGGAGACTCCACAGGTGGCGGCGTTAAGACTGAGCCAGTAGCCTCCGCCCGACCTGAGGCCGCCCCAGAAGTCGACCGCCGCTCATCGATAACTATGTTACCCTCGACAGACCTCCTCAACGGCGGCTTGCCGGGGGCACCAAGGTTTGTTCTATCGGTCTCCCTTATCTTCGCCACTTTTCCAGAACAAGTCTAGCAAATTTCGGGAGATCGGATGCAACCCGGTGTGAGATATTCGAAGAACTTCGCCGAAGACCTCAACGTCGACAGAACCAAGAAGTGGAAGACAACACAAATCCCTCAACGTCGGAAACCGGGAACTCAGACTCGGATCGCTGGAGAGCAAAGTCGCACAAAGTTCGTTGAACTCGGGAGAATTCGAGATAAAGAAACGACAAAGTGTTCAGAATTAGGCCTTGTACGAGTATTTAAAAACATTCTGAACCCGGAAGGTGAAACGACGATACATCTCTCGGGGCGATCAATGTGCAGACATGAGGATCCGTGCAAGTCATTATGACAAGACACCTCGCATCACTCAAACGTCACATCTCTAACAATACTGACACAAGGCATCTCCGGGAATACCCGAGTCAACTCAAGGATTTTCGACCTCCGAGACTATTTTCGTCACTAACATTTCAGAAATCCATCACTCATGTCGGGCTCGCATCTCAACCTCGGAATCCAGCACGCATTGCGTAGATCCGAGGGCAACGCCCAAAGGGTAAAGCACAATCAAGTCAAGGGTAACATATCCCACCACGTGATCCTTCACAAAACGGTTTCTCTCCCTCCTCCGTTGCACTTGCTGACAAGTTTGTTACTAACCAACTTATTTCCATTTTGCTCACTCATTTCCTCTAGTAATTTCCCATTTCGCCCACTGCTAAATGCCACATTCATTCCATAAAACTTGCTTTAGTCATTCTCAATCCCCCTCCTGATCAATTTATGATAACACTAAATAGTTAATAGTTTTCATTGCATAAGATATTAAAAAATACAGATAAAGAAAAATTGTAACACCCCGGTATTTCTTTAACAAAGAAACGCCTAAATATACAATTTGGTATAAATCAGAGTATAAAAATTGCTGTTCAGATATACATCTTTACAAGAAACAACGGAAACTATGAAAATATAACATGATACAAGTTCGAGTCATAAGACCGAATACAGAGACTACATCAGAAGAATCCAAAACATAGATGGAAGGTTACATCTCCAATTTCTCCTCGAGCCTGACGACTAACTGTGCCGCCTGCTGTCCTTATAACCTGTTCTCTGTAAAAACAACAAATATGGATTGGGTGAGACAACTTGTCTCAGAGAGTCCTACCGTGCCCCCTCACTGACACTCAGTTCAATTATTAAACCGTTATAACAAAATCTGACATAACAATGTCTTATTTATTGATCAAAATGCCGACTGCACAACGACTGCTAATCTCGGCAATTCGTGAATTGAACTTAACATGATTTTATAGCTGACATAACAATGTCTTATTTATTAATCGAATTGCCGACTGCACAACGACTGCTAATCCCGACAATTCGTGTTCTTAATATATTAATCGAATTGCCGACTGCACAACGACTGCTAATCCCGGCAAATTCGTGTTTTTAAACTTTTAATCGAATTGCCGACTGCACAACGACTGCTAATCCCGGAAAATTCGTGTTTAACCTTAGCACAAACCGGCTGCACAACGCCTGCTAATCCCGGTAACCCGTGAGTTGAGAACGCCAAAACACATTCAGGGCCTAGGGTGAGGGCTCATGACTTCCCTTCCTAGTATGCTACTTGTCGGGTCGTCACCCAACGCGATACATATGACAATACGCATCAAATTCTCGAGAGTTAGATAATTTATATCTTTCGATCACCAAATGATCAATCACATAATAATTGGATAAACAATATCCATACCGATCCATAATCCGTTTTGAGGAATTCATAATTTAGACCTCCGACATTATAATCATTTCCATTTGACATATATAAACATATATTTTCAGTCAGTCCATTAGTCGGTGTACTCACACGCGTACTAGGGTTTCGGTTTTTCGATCAAATGGGCTTTTAAAGCTCTTTTTCAAAATCATGAGTCAAACCAGCTCCAATTAAGGTTTTCAGTAAGGAAATTCCTTTTTAAAGGATTGAGAAAGGTATTAGAAAAGGTTCGGGATCAAACGGAGCTTCGAAATGAGAAATCGGGAATCAGTGACAGAAGCTCACGCACGGTCCGTGCCCAGGGGCGCACGACCCATGCGTGATGCACCAAAATTTATACAGTCAACCCGAAGAGGGCGCACGGTCCGTGCCCAGGGGCGCACGATCCGTGCGTCCGGTTCTGTTTCTCTAATTCTCCTATTTCTCAATTCCGCTTTCCGTTTTCGCCCAATTCGATTTCTAATATCGATCACTCCTGAAACTCAACAAATCTCAAATATTTCAGATAGTACACAAATCATTTTATTTCAACAATTTAATCACAATTTCGTAAATTGTTCAACAATTCCATAAAAACCGTAAAAACACAACATTTCTCAAAAACGGTTTTCGGTTCCAAAATCTTTCGAAAACGGATAATGCCTTATGACTCAAAACCGATATATTTTCAAGACATGTAAAAATATCCCTATCTGTGAGTAGAACTCACCCGGTTGATGATCTCGCGAGAAATCACGCCGGAGCACGGACGACCGGACCGTAACCACTCGAACAATCCTCGTAGTCACGTACCCGCTCCGAATGCCTCCGCAACTGACTTCCACAACCAACACCCCTCTTGATACTGATTTCGTCTCCGGTGGATAGAATTGACGTCTCGCGCGACTTGACAACTCGAATCCCAAATCCGACGAATCACATTTCCAGCTTCTTCTTTCTGTTTTCCAGCAACATAATTCAGTTTTGCAACAGGCATAACTTGGTCAATCCGTGACCAAAACTATCCAAACCGGTGCTCATTGTGAAGGTAATTTCGTCTACTTTCAGATTGTCAAGGATTCACACGCATGCATCCAGTGGTTTGGGAGATATCACCAAGACAAGGTGACTGGTCCAGGACAGTGCTTGATTTTGAACCCGAAACTCTTGAATAGGATATCTCTCTCATTTCTCCATGAAATCATACGGTTCTTGTGCCCAAAATGAAGACCTCTGTGTCTAGTTTCCAGAGGGACAAGAATCACGATCATCGGAGTAGTGTACAGTGAGATACGATGAAATCAATGAAGGGTACTAATACTGTTTTTGCCCAGAAATTCTGATGAACTCTTTTTTTTAGATAAGAAAGCATTGTATTAAGGGGGGCACTAGGGGTGCACCCAACCCTTACAAAGATAATGGAAGGGGAGAGGCCTCGTTAAAACCTCCCTGGGCCAAACCCTTTGGGAAAAAGACCCAGGCAGGGAAAAAAGAGTACATCAAATAGGGGGAGGGGCTTACAATGAAGAAAGGCACCCCAAGGGGCAATTACACCACTCTAAATATGTTACCCCACTATGTCTCCCCTTCCTAGCTACAAACCAACTCCAAGATACATACTTAATGGAATTTACAATAGAGTTGACGTTTGCAACCACACGTTGAAATAGAGTTGACGTCTGATGAACTCTAATCATCACCAACTTCCATCACTTGTTACTTCGAATTGAGCTTCCAAACAGAAACCCCTTCGAGACTGAGACTGAATCAGTGTCCTCAAGGATTGGACCACTTCCAAATTCGAAATGTATACACCAAGGCTTCTTCTTCAATAGCTGGGAAAGGCATGCAAGGCTTCATGCAACTGAAACTCCTCTTTGGCTTCTTGGATTCGAAAATGGCAATGAAGGAAGGGGTGAGAATCAGCTTCTGGAAGTTGTACCAATGGAAAGGAAAAAGAAATTGGAGTGGGAGAGTGGTCTAAGAACTTACATGCATGAGAAAGTGATGGAGGTAGACTCTCCCTTCTCCTTCCCATTCACGCCTCCCTTCTCCCTCTCTAGCTTCCATTTATTTCTGTTTCTCTCTTTGATTTTTGGTTCAGGAACTGAAGTGGGGAAGTGGGTCAGCTGGGTGAGAGTGTGAGGGGCTGAGGGTTTAAGTGGTAGGGAAATGGCCAAAATGCCCTTGGCTCCCAATTCCCCATTTAACCCATCAAGTATTCACCAATTTATATGACTTTTGGATTTTAATACCACACTCATGATCCTACTATGACTAGGACCCAATCTACTATTTCGTCCAAGGATACATCTTCGATGTGAGGCGAAATGACGATTTTACCCTTCAGCTGAATTGTTCATTTAAATCATGACTAAGCCACAATTAAATGTAGAGTAGAATTTCTTTGGACTTTTCCTCGACTATTAATCCCCGAGACACGACCAATTATTCCCACAAATAATTACTCGGTCTTAGGCATCATAGTACGAGTCTTTAAAAATTAGGGATGTTACAATCACCCCAACTTTTAAAAATTTTGTCCTCAAAATTGACAAGACGAACCTTTAGCAAAAAGATGTTGATATCGGGTCATCATGTCCTCTTCTCTTTTCCTGAGTAGCCTCTTCGGCTGAGAAGCCTTCTCAGACTACCTTGACAATCGGAATAGTCCTTGACCTCAATGTCTTCACGCCACGCCCTAGGATATGACTAGGATAAGGTTGGAATGATAAATCCGGTCGAAGATCGATCATTTCAACGCTCAACGGCTGAAGTGGATCGGGAATTCATTTTCTCCACTAGGACACGTGAAAGACATCATGAAGATACAGACTTTCTTCAGAAATTAACTATTCCGACCTCTTGAAAGCTGACACTAATTGTTATGGACAATGGAATGCCTACAATCTGTTGAGGATACGAACTCGTAGTTATGGTATCCACACATCCTGCACTAGCGAAGTCAGTAACTCGGAAGGTTTCGGCCTAGCCGTAGCTTGAATTGGAACGAAACGATGACTTTAAGAGAATTTCTTTGGAATCAAACCATACGGAATCCAGAAGAAAAGTTTTCTTCTCTTCCCGAGTTACGCTCACATAAGCGCTTGACTCATTTTACTAAAAATCTCGACTGAAGCAAACAGAGTTGTTTTATAAAACAGGTTGAATTTCAGTCCAAGGAATCTAGAAACGACTTTCCTTGCAACCGAATCCAGGAAAAGCTCTAAAATAATAGCAAAATATTCTTTCATTAAATCGGTTCCAAAACTTGAAAGTACAATAGTTCCCTTTGAATGAAAATTCTTTTCAATGGGGTTTCTAATGACGATAGTTTGAAAATACGACTATCCCAAAGGTTAATTCACCCCAACTTATAGATGACCTTACTCAATGCACGACACCCCAACAAAGCGGAATTTCATTCTCTGATATTTAAAGGTTATGAATTTGAAAGTGAGAGTAGAAGTGTTACTTTGTTGGAACCAGCCATTTGTTCGATCAAGATCTCACAAACTTCTATTATCGTGCTTGAGTTCGGCTCCGTTAAGACAAAACAATTGGGTTCGTTCGAGGAAGGGATCGGGAAGGACATTGAGCCGAAAGGGAAAGCGGGTATTTGTTTTAAAATTTTCCCAAGCCGCTATTCTATTCGATTCAATTCATTTCCCCTCGATTCCTTTCTCGAATCAGTCCAAGATAAAACTTCGAGGTTAGAACAAAGGCTTGTATTTCGTGACAAAATAGACACGACTCAATTGTCTCAAGAGACTACACAATGGTTATAGGATGCACTATCAAGGACTCATGTGTCATACATTCACTGTCCAATCATTTAGTCTCAGACAGACATACGGTTCATCCTTCGACCTTCTCCCATCATACGGGTATAGGGGTGAAAGGGAAAAACACTATACGTACTCAACTGTCGGGTTGTCGTAGAAAGGCATCGTGTACTGGACCACGATCGGACAATTCTGAATTCAGCACATACTTGCTTCATTGACATCTTGCCGATAGATTATTAGAATGGTGAAACTAGCTTCGATCCATCCGATGGATCAAAGTCATAACAACTTACTGTCAACCATAACGGGATCCAGATTACGATTGGAGTTTTAACTCGGTAGCGGAAGCTTGAACACTATTACTGCCGAAAGATGATTGCCCTAACCTGGCTTGACACCTCTCCAACTAGCAATTATATTCACGTGTTACCTAGCCTTCCATTAATTTCGATCAAACGTTTGAGTAACCCACATCTTTGGTTTAGAAACCTTTCTAGCATTTCAGGTAGGCACCGGCACAACCGATGTTTTAACTAACCCAAAATAACGATAAGGGTGCGTCTTTCGACCATTATGACTCTGTCCTCATAATTCAACCTACAGTTCGGTGCCCTTATACAGGTTATGGCTCTTTCAGGATTGTCTAAGTCAACGACTTATCCCATCACAGTTGTCTTTCTAGATCGACTAGGCTTTGAATTTTGATACCTATCTTTCATAGATCTTGATTACTCGGATCTTAAGGAGATGCGAATTTCGATATTAGGAATCTTACTAGAATGACATAAGGTTTTCTTTAGAAGTTACGATTTAGTGCCATCCTATGCAATCTTTGGTTTCTCGATTAACGCCAATGTAGCAATTATTCTCGGATTAGTCACGAAATTGAAATTGCGGTGGCACCAGGGAATTTTTGAAAACAAAAGTTATTTCGGGAATCACACGAGCACACCATAAGTGTCCTTGTATTGATTCGTTGAATTTATCATTTAGAATTTTCCTTGGCCCAGCTTCTTTCCGGACTTCCGCGACTATCCAGACATAATTATTACATTACATTAATCAATATAGCTTCAGAATGTGTTCTAGGAGTCTAAATTGACTGATTGGAGATCCTTTTTCCAATTTCCCGTACAACAGGGAGGTCCACATTCCACAAATGCTTAGAGTTTACGGTTCAGATTTTAAAACAGTAGTACACTTCAAAACACAATTGTAGATACGGTTCACAACCCATTCATCGGTGTAGATATTTCCGTTAGCTTTCCAACGCTTCTCGGAACATAAATATCGGAGTTCCGAGGCAGGAGTTATGAACAAAATGAGTCGGAAGACTAACGAGAATTTCTCACAGACCGTGATCGGAATGTTTCCAGCAGCGGATTGAAATAAGGTCACTTCTACCGATTCCAAAACTAACCTGCTTTGAAGGACTGGATTCCCAGTTCCTGATCGGGACTTAACCTGATCGGTACCTTGTGATTCTGCTAGACAATACTGACGATGGACTATTTTTACTAGATTAGCTTTATCACCTATCATAGGGTGACTTTGAAGAAGAATAATCGGGATCTGTACCTGAATTTTTCTGGAGGGACTTCCTCAACTGATACCTAAACTGGGAATCACTTACTCCAGAAGGTGAGATTTATGATGAAAATGATATTTCAAAAACTGATATGCTGACTAAATAAAGGTCAGGATTTCGGGTGTTAACTAATCTGACAGATTTTAGTACACTGACGTTACTGCCGCACAATGGTTTCACTTGATTTGTACTTCTCAATAAGATCTACTATGTTCATGCCGCGACTCACTAGCCGCATCCGATTCATTTACTGAACAGCCGCCCACAGTTTCCTCGAACCATTGCGGATGCCCATCATTGTTTCCAAATGTCATATGTAGCCCTCTGCTCCTACTGCGTGCTCTGATGAAACGAAAAGGCTGAGAATCCTATGGTGTAGGGTCTCGGACATTTTCGGGGCTAAGGCAACTATCTGTCATAATTTTCAGTAACTTACATGAAACATTGAGTGGATCCTGACTCAATACGTCACATAATATACTAAAAAGGTCTGACATATAATTGTCTAAGTCCCTAGCTGACTCGATCCTATACTCTCGACCCGAAGGTCACTACGTCCGACAAGGTCGAACCGCTCTGATACCAAATGTAACACCCCGGTATTTCTTTAACAAAGAAACACCTAAATATACAATTTGGTATAAATCAGAGTATAAAAATTACTGTTCAGATATACATCTTTACAAGAAACAGCGGAAACTATGAAAATATAATATGATACAAGTTCGAGTCATAAGACCGAATACAGAGACTACATCAGAAGAATCCAAAACATAGATGGAAGGTTACATCTCCAATTTCTCCTCGAGCCTGACGACTAACTGTGCCGCCTGCTGTCCTTATAACCTGTTCTCTGTAAAAACAACAAATATGGATTGGGTGAGACAACTTGTCTCAGTGAGTCCTACCGTGCCCCCTCACTGACACTCGGTTCAATTATTAAACCGTTATAACAAAATCTGACATAACAATGTCTTATTTATTGATCGAAATGCCGACTGCACAACAACTGCTAATCCCGGCAATTCGTGAATTGAACTTAACATGATTTTATAGTTGACATAACAATGTCTTATTTATTAATCGAATTGCCGACTGCACAACGACTGCTAATCCAGGCAATTCGTGTTCTTAATATATTAATCGAATTGCCGACTGCACAACGACTGCTAATCCCGGCAAATTCGTGTTTTTAAACTTTTAATCGAATTGCCGACTGCACAACGACTGCTTATCCCGGCAAATTCGTGTTTTTAAACTTTTAATCGAATTGCCGACTGCACAACGACTGCTAATCCCGACAAATTCGTGTTTAACCTTAGCACAAACCGGCTGCACAACGCCTGCTAATCCCGGTAACCCGTGAGTTGACCACGCCAAGACACATTCAGGGCCTAGGGTGAGGGCTCATGACTTCCCTTCCTAGTATGCTACTTGTCGGGTCGTCACCCAACGCGATACATATGACAATACGCATCAAATTCTCGAGAGTTAGATAATTTATATCTTTTCGATCACCAAAGGATCAATCACATAATAATTGGATAAACAATATCCATACCGATCCATAATCCGTTTTGAGGAATTCATAATTTAGACCTCCGACATTATAATCATTTCCATTTGACATATATAAACATATATTTTCAGTCAGTCCATCAGTCGGTGTACTCACACGCGTACTAGGGTTTCGGTTTTTCGATCAAATGGGCTTTTAAAGCTCTTTTTCAAAATCATGAGTCAAACCAGCTCCAATTAAGGTTTTCAGTAAGGCAATTCCTTTTTAAATGATTGAGAAAGGTATTAGAAAAGGTTCGGGATCAAACGGAGCTTCGAAATGAGAAATCGGGAATCGGTGATAGAAGCTCACGCACGGTCCGTGCCCAGGGGCGCACGACCCGTGCGTGATGCACCAAAATTTATACAGTCAACCCGAAGAGGGCGCACGGTCCGTGTCCAGGGGCGCACGATTCGTGCGTCCGGTTCTGTTTCTCTAATTCTCCTATTTCTCAATTCCGCTTTCCGTTTTCGCCCAATTCGATTTCTAATATCGATCACTCCTGAAACTCAACAAATCTCAAATATTTCAGATAGTACACAAATCATTTTAATTCAACAATTTAATCACAATTTCGTAAATTGTTCAACAATTCCATAAAAACCGTAAAAACACAACATTTCTCAAAAACGGTTTTCGGTTCCAAAATCTTTCGAAAACGGATAATGCCTTATGACTCAAAACCGATATATTTTCAAGACATGTAAAAATATCCCTATCCGTGAGTAGAACTCACCCGGTTGACGATCTCGCGAGAAATCACGCCGGAGCACGGACGACCGGACCGTAACCACTCGAACAATCCTCGTAGTCACGTACCCGCTCTGAATGCCTCCGCAACTGAATTCCACAACCAACACCCCTCTTGATACAGACTTCGTCTCCGGTGGATATAATTGACGTCTCGCGCGACTTGACAACTCGAATCCCAAATCCGACGAATCACATTTCCAGCTTCTTCTTTCTGTTTTCCAGCAACATGATTCAGTTTTGCAACAGGCATAACTTGGTCAATCCGTGACCAAAACTATCCAAACCGGTGCTCATTGTGAAGGTAATTTCGTCTACTTTCAGATGGTCAAGGATTCACACGCATGCATCCAGTGGTTTGGGAGATATCACCAAGACAAGGTGACTGGTCCAGGACAGTGCTTGATTTTGAACCCGAAACTTGTGAACAGGATATCTCTCTCATTTCTCCATGAAATCATACGGTTCTTGTGCCCACAGTTTCCTCGAACCATTGCGGATGCCCATCATTGTTTCCAAATGTCATATGTAGCCCTCTGCTCCTACTGCGTGCTCTGATGAAACGAAAAGGCTGAGAATCCTATGGTGTAGGGTCTCGGACATTTTCGGGGCTAAGGCAACTATCTGTCATAATTTTCAGTAACTTACATGAAACATTGAGTGGATCCTGACTCAATACGTCACATAATATACTAAAAAGGTCTGACATATAATTGTCTAAGTCCCTAGCTCACTCGATCCTATACTCTCGACCCGAAGGTCACTACGTCCGACAAGGTCGAACCGCTCTGATACCAAATGTAACACCCCGGTATTTCTTTAACAAAGAAACACCTAAATATACAATTTGGTATAAATCAGAGTATAAAAATTACTGTTCAGATATACATCTTTACAAGAAACAGCGGAAACTATGAAAATATAACATGATACAAGTTCGAGTCATAAGACCGAATACAGAGACTACATCAGAAGAATCCAAAACATAGATGGAAGGTTACATCTCCAATTTCTCCTCGAGCCTGACGACTAACTGTGCCGCCTGCTGTCCTTATAACCTGTTCTCTGTAAAAACAACAAATATGGATTGGGTGAGACAACTTGTCTCAGTGAGTCCTACCGTGCCCCCTCACTGACACTCGGTTCAATTATTAAACCGTTATAACAAAATCTGACATAACAATGTCTTATTTATTGATCGAAATGCCGACTGCACAACGACTGCTAATCCCGGCAATTCGTGAATTGAACTTAACATGATTTTATAGTTGACATAACAATGTCTTATTTATTAATCGAATTGCCGACTGCACAACGACTGCTAATCCCGGCAATTCGTGTTATTAATATATTAATCGAATTGCCGACTGCACAACGACTGCTAATCCCGGCAAATTCGTGTTTTTAAACTTTTAATCGAATTGCCGACTGCACAACGACTGCTAATCCCGGCAAATTCGTGTTTAACCTTAGCACAAACCGGCTGCACAACGCCTGCTAATCCCGGTAACCCGTGAGTTGACCACGCCAAGACACATTCAGGGCCTAGGGTGAGGGCTCATGACTTCCCTTCCTAGTATGCTACTTGTCGGGTCGTCACCCAACGCGATACATATGACAATACGCATCAAATTCTCGAGAGTTAGATAATTTATATCTTTTCGATCACCAAAGGATCAATCACATAATAATTGGATAAACAATATCCATACCGATCCATAATCCGTTTTGAGGAATTCATAATTTAGACCTCCGACATTATAATCATTTCCATTTGACATATATAAACATATATTTTCAGTCAGTCCATCAGTCGGTGTACTCACACGCGTACTAGGGTTTCGGTTTTTCGATCAAATGGGCTTTTAAAGCTCTTTTTCAAAATCATGAGTCAAACCAGCTCCAATTAAGGTTTTCAGTAAGGCAATTCCTTTTTAAATGACTGAGAAAGGTATTAGAAAAGGTTCGGGATCAAACGGAGCTTCGAAATGAGAAATCGGGAATCGGTGATAGAAGCTCACGCACGGTCCGTGCCCAGGGGCGCACGACCCGTGCGTGATGCACCAAAATTTATACAGTCAACCCGAAGAGGGCGCACGGTCCGTGTCCAGGGGCGCACGATTCGTGCGTCCGGTTCTGTTTCTCTAATTCTCCTATTTCTCAATTCCGCTTTCCGTTTTCGCCCAATTCGATTTCTAATATCGATCACTCCTGAAACTCAACAAATCTCAAATATTTCAGATAGTACACAAATCATTTTAATTCAACAATTTAATCACAATTTCGTAAATTGTTCAACAATTCCATAAAAACCGTAAAAACACAACATTTCTCAAAAACGGTTTTCGGTTCCAAAATCTTTCGAAAACGGATAATGCCTTATGACTCAAAACCGATATATTTTCAAGACATGTAAAAATATCCCTATCCGTGAGTAGAACTCACCCGGTTGACGATCTCGCGAGAAATCACGCCGGAGCACGGACGACCGGACCGTAACCACTCGAACAATCCTCGTAGTCACATACCCGCTCTGAATGCCTCCGCAACTGAATTCCACAACCAACACCCCTCTTGATACTGACTTCGTCTCCGGTGGATATAATTGACGTCTTGCGCGACTTGACAACTCGAATCCCAAATCCGACGAATCACATTTCCAGCTTCTTCTTTCTGTTTTCCAGCAACATGATTCAGTTTTGCAACAGGCATAACTTGGTCAATCCGTGACCAAAACTATCCAAACCGGTGCTCATTGTGAAGGTAATTTCGTCTACTTTCAGATGGTCAAGGATTCACACGCATGCATCCAGTGGTTTGGGAGATATCACCAAGACAAGGTGACTGGTCCAGGACAGTGCTTGATTTTGAACCCGAAACTTGTGAACAGGATATCTCTCTCATTTCTCCATGAAATCATACGGTTCTTGTGCCCACAGTTTCCTCGAACCATTGCGGATGCCCATCATTGTTTCCAAATGTCATATGTAGCCCTCTGCTCCTACTGCGTGCTCTGATGAAACGAAAAGGCTGAGAATCCTATGGTGTAGGGTCTCGGACATTTTCGGGGCTAAGGCAACTATCTGTCATAATTTTCAGTAACTTACATGAAACATTGAGTGGATCCTGACTCAATACGTCACATAATATACTAAAAAGGTCTGACATATAATTGTCTAAGTCCCTAGCTCACTCGATCCTATACTCTCGACCCGAAGGTCACTACGTCCGACAAGGTCGAACCGCTCTGATACCAAATGTAACACCCCGGTATTTCTTTAACAAAGAAACACCTAAATATACAATTTGGTATAAATCAGAGTATAAAAATTACTGTTCAGATATACATCTTTACAAGAAACAGCGGAAACTATGAAAATATAACATGATACAAGTTCGAGTCATAAGACCGAATACAGAGACTACATCAGAAGAATCCAAAACATAGATGGAAGGTTACATCTCCAATTTCTCCTCGAGCCTGACGACTAACTGTGCCGCCTGCTGTCCTTATAACCTGTTCTCTGTAAAAACAACAAATATGGATTGGGTGAGACAACTTGTCTCAGTGAGTCCTACCGTGCCCCCTCACTGACACTCGGTTCAATTATTAAACCGTTATAACAAAATCTGACATAACAATGTCTTATTTATTGATCGAAATGCCGACTGCACAACGACTGCTAATCCCGGCAATTCGTGAATTGAACTTAACATGATTTTATAGTTGACATAACAATGTCTTATTTATTAATCGAATTGCCGACTGCACAACGACTGCTAATCCCGGCAATTCGTGTTCTTAATATATTAATCGAATTGCCGACTGCACAACGACTGCTAATCCCGGCAAATTCGTGTTTTTAAACTTTTAATCGAATTGCCGACTGCACAACGACTGCTAATCCCGGCAAATTCGTGTTTTTAAACTTTTAATCGAATTGCCGACTGCACAACGACTGCTAATCCCGGCAAATTCGTGTTTAACCTTAGCACAAACCGGCTGCACAACGCCTGCTAATCCCGGTAACCCGTGAGTTGACCACGCCAAGACACATTCAGGGCCTAGGGTGAGGGCTCATGACTTCCCTTCCTAGTATGCTACTTGTCGGGTCGTCACCCAACGCGATACATATGACAATACGCATCAAATTCTCGAGAGTTAGATAATTTATATCTTTTCGATCACCAAAGGATCAATCACATAATAATTGGATAAACAATATCCATACCGATCCATAATCCGTTTTGAGGAATTCATAATTTAGACCTCCGACATTATAATCATTTCCATTTGACATATATAAACATATATTTTCAGTCAGTCCATCAGTCGGTGTACTCACACGCGTACTAGGGTTTCGGTTTTTCGATCAAATGGGCTTTTAAAGCTCTTTTTCAAAATCATGAGTCAAACCAGCTCCAATTAAGGTTTTCAGTAAGGCAATTCCTTTTTAAATGACTGAGAAAGGTATTAGAAAAGGTTCGGGATCAAATGGAGCTTCGAAATGAGAAATCGGGAATCGGTGATAGAAGCTCACGCACGGTCCGTGCCCAGGGGCGCACGACCCGTGCGTGATGCACCAAAATTTATACAGTCAACCCGAAGAGGGCGCACGGTCCGTGTCCAGGGGCGCACGATTCGTGCGTCCGGTTCTGTTTCTCTAATTCTCCTATTTCTCAATTCCGCTTTCCGTTTTCGCCCAATTCGATTTCTAATATCGATCACTCCTGAAACTCAACAAATCTCAAATATTTCAGATAGTACACAAATCATTTTAATTCAACAATTTAATCACAATTTCGTAAATTGTTCAACAATTCCATAAAAACCGTAAAAACACAACATTTCTCAAAAACGGTTTTCGGTTCCAAAATCTTTCGAAAACGGATAATGCCTTATGACTCAAAACCGATATATTTTCAAGACATGTAAAAATATCCCTATCCATGAGTAGAACTCACCCGGTTGACGATCTCGCGAGAAATCACGCCGGAGCACGGACGACCGGACCGTAACCACTCGAACAATCCTCGTAGTCACATACCCGCTCTGAATGCCTCCGCAACTGAATTCCACAACCAACACCCCTCTTGATACTGACTTCGTCTCCGGTGGATATAATTGACGTCTCGCGCGACTTGACAACTCGAATCCCAAATCCGACGAATCACATTTCCAGCTTCTTCTTTCTGTTTTCCGGCAACATGATTCAGTTTTGCAACAGGCATAACTTGGTCAATCCGTGACCAAAACTATCCAAACCGGTGCTCATTGTGAAGGTAATTTCGTCTACTTTCAGATGGTCAAGGATTCACACGCATGCATCCAGTGGTTTGGGAGATATCACCAAGACAAGGTGACTGGTCCAGGACAGTGCTTGATTTTGAACCCGAAACTTGTGAACAGGATATCTCTCTCATTTCTCCATGAAATCATACGGTTCTTGTGCCCACAGTTTCCTCGAACCATTGCGGATGCCCATCATTGTTTCCAAATGTCATATGTAGCCCTCTGCTCCTACTGCGTGCTCTGATGAAACGAAAAGGCTGAGAATCCTATGGTGTAGGGTCTCGGACATTTTCGGGGCTAAGGCAACTATCTGTCATAATTTTCAGTAACTTACATGAAACATTGAGTGGATCCTGACTCAATACGTCACATAATATACTAAAAAGGTCTGACATATAATTGTCTAAGTCCCTAGCTCACTCGATCCTATACTCTCGACCCGAAGGTCACTACGTCCGACAAGGTCGAACCGCTCTGATACCAAATGTAACACCCCGGTATTTCTTTAACAAAGAAACACCTAAATATACAATTTGGTATAAATCAGAGTATAAAAATTACTGTTCAGATATACATCTTTACAAGAAACAGCGGAAACTATGAAAATATAACATGATACAAGTTCGAGTCATAAGACCGAATACAGAGACTACATCAGAAGAATCCAAAACATAGATGGAAGGTTACATCTCCAATTTCTCCTCGAGCCTGACGACTAACTGTGCCGCCTGCTGTCCTTATAACCTGTTCTCTGTAAAAACAACAAATATGGATTGGGTGAGACAACTTGTCTCAGTGAGTCCTACCGTGCCCCCTCACTGACACTCGGTTCAATTATTAAACCGTTATAACAAAATCTGACATAACAATGTCTTATTTATTGATCGAAATGCCGACTGCACAACGACTGCTAATCCCGGCAATTCGTGAATTGAACTTAACATGATTTTATAGTTGACATAACAATGTCTTATTTATTAATCGAATTGCCGACTGCACAACGACTGCTAATCCCGGCAATTCGTGTTCTTAATATATTAATCGAATTGCCGACTGCACAACGACTGCTAATCCCGGCAAATTCGTGTTTTTAAACTTTTAATCGAATTGCCGACTGCACAACGACTGCTAATCCCGGCAAATTCGTGTTTTTAAACTTTTAATCGAATTGCCGACTGCACAACGACTGCTAATCCCGGCAAATTCGTGTTTAACCTTAGCACAAACCGGCTGCACAACGCCTGCTAATCCCGGTAACCCGTGAGTTGACCACGCCAAGACACATTCAGGGCCTAGGGTGAGGGCTCATGACTTCCCTTCCTAGTATGCTACTTGTCGGGTCGTCACCCAACGCGATACATATGACAATACGCATCAAATTCTCGAGAGTTAGATAATTTATATCTTTTCGATCACCAAAGGATCAATCACATAATAATTGGATAAACAATATCCATACCGATCCATAATCCGTTTTGAGGAATTCATAATTTAGACCTCCGACATTATAATCATTTCCATTTGACATATATAAACATATATTTTCAGTCAGTCCATCAGTCGGTGTACTCACACGCGTACTAGGGTTTCGGTTTTTCGATCAAATGGGCTTTTAAAGCTCTTTTTCAAAATCATGAGTCAAACCAGCTCCAATTAAGGTTTTCAGTAAGGCAATTCCTTTTTAAATGATTGAGAAAGGTATTAGAAAAGGTTCGGGATCAAACGGAGCTTCGAAATGAGAAATCGGGAATCGGTGATAGAAGCTCACGCACGGTCCGTGCCCAGGGGCGCACGACCCGTGCGTGATGCACCAAAATTTATACAGTCAACCCGAAGAGGGCGCACGGTCCGTGTCCAGGGGGCGCACGATTCGTGCGTCCGGTTCTGTTTCTCTAATTCTCCTATTTCTCAATTCCGCTTTCCGTTTTCGCCCAATTCGATTTCTAATATCGATCACTCCTGAAACTCAACAAATCTCAAATATTTCAGATAGTACACAAATCATTTTAATTCAACAATTTAATCACAATTTCGTAAATTGTTCAACAATTCCATAAAAACCGTAAAAACACAACATTTCTCAAAAACGGTTTTCGGTTCCAAAATCTTTCGAAAACGGATAATGCCTTATGACTCAAAACCGATATATTTTCAAGACATGTAAAAATATCCCTATCCGTGAGTAGAACTCACCCGGTTGACGATCTCGCGAGAAATCACGCCGGAGCACGGACGACCGGACCGTAACCACTCGAACAATCCTCGTAGTCACGTACCCGCTCTGAATGCCTCCGCAACTGAATTCCACAACCAACACCCCTCTTGATACTGACTTCGTCTCCGGTGGATATAATTGACGTCTCGCGCGACTTGACAACTCGAATCCCAAATCCGACGAATCACATTTCCAGCTTCTTCTTTCTGTTTTCCAGCAACATGATTCAGTTTTGCAACAGGCATAACTTGGTCAATCCGTGACCAAAACTATCCAAACCGGTGCTCATTGTGAAGGTAATTTCGTCTACTTTCAGATGGTCAAGGATTCACACGCATGCATCCAGTGGTTTGGGAGATATCACCAAGACAAGGTGACTGGTCCAGGACAGTGCTTGATTTTGAACCCGAAACTTGTGAACAGGATATCTCTCTCATTTCTCCATGAAATCATACGGTTCTTGTGCCCACAGTTTCCTCGAACCATTGCGGATGCCCATCATTGTTTCCAAATGTCATATGTAGCCCTCTGCTCCTACTGCGTGCTCTGATGAAACGAAAAGGCTGAGAATCCTATGGTGTAGGGTCTCGGACATTTTCGGGGCTAAGGCAACTATCTGTCATAATTTTCAGTAACTTACATGAAACATTGAGTGGATCCTGACTCAATACGTCACATAATATACTAAAAAGGTCTGACATATAATTGTCTAAGTCCCTAGCTCACTCGATCCTATACTCTCGACCCGAAGGTCACTACGTCCGACAAGGTCGAACCGCTCTGATACCAAATGTAACACCCCGGTATTTCTTTAACAAAGAAACACCTAAATATACAATTTGGTATAAATCAGAGTATAAAAATTACTGTTCAGATATACATCTTTACAAGAAACAGCGGAAACTATGAAAATATAACATGATACAAGTTCGAGTCATAAGACCGAATACAGAGACTACATCAGAAGAATCCAAAACATAGATGGAAGGTTACATCTCCAATTTCTCCTCGAGCCTGACGACTAACTGTGCCGCCTGCTGTCCTTATAACCTGTTCTCTGTAAAAACAACAAATATGGATTGGGTGAGACAACTTGTCTCAGTGAGTCCTACCGTGCCCCCTCACTGACACTCGGTTCAATTATTAAACCGTTATAACAAAATCTGACATAACAATGTCTTATTTATTGATCGAAATGCCGACTGCACAACGACTGCTAATCCCGGCAATTCGTGAATTGAACTTAACATGATTTTATAGTTGACATAACAATGTCTTATTTATTAATCGAATTGCCGACTGCACAACGACTGCTAATCCCGGCAATTCGTGTTCTTAATATATTAATCGAATTGCCGACTGCACAACGACTGCTAATCCCGGCAAATTCGTGTTTTTAAACTTTTAATCGAATTGCCGACTGCACAATGACTGCTAATCCCGGCAAATTCGTGTTTTTAAACTTTTAATCGAATTGCCGACTGCACAACGACTGCTAATCCCGGCAAATTCGTGTTTAACCTTAGCACAAACCGGCTGCACAACGCCTGCTAATCCCGGTAACCCGTGAGTTGACCACGCCAAGACACATTCAGGGCCTAGGGTGAGGGCTCATGACTTCCCTTCCTAGTATGCTACTTGTCGGGTCGTCACCCAACGCGATACATATGACAATACGCATCAAATTCTCGAGAGTTAGATAATTTATATCTTTTCGATCACCAAAGGATCAATCACATAATAATTGGATAAACAATATCCATACCGATCCATAATCCGTTTTGAGGAATTCATAATTTAGACCTCCGACATTATAATCATTTCCATTTGACATATATAAACATATATTTTCAGTCAGTCCATCAGTCGGTGTACTCACACGCGTACTAGGGTTTCGGTTTTTCGATCAAATGGGCTTTTAAAGCTCTTTTTCAAAATCATGAGTCAAACCAGCTCCAATTAAGGTTTTCAGTAAGGCAATTCCTTTTTAAATGATTGAGAAAGGTATTAGAAAAGGTTCGGGATCAAACGGAGCTTCGAAATGAGAAATCGGGAATCGGTGATAGAAGCTCACGCACGGTCCGTGCCCAGGGGCGCACGACCCGTGCGTGATGCACCAAAATTTATACAGTCAACCCGAAGAGGGCGCACGGTCCGTGTCCAGGGGCGCACGATTCGTGCGTCCGGTTCTGTTTCTCTAATTCTCCTATTTCTCAATTCCGCTTTCCGTTTTCGCCCAATTCGATTTCTAATATCGATCACTCCTGAAACTCAACAAATCTCAAATATTTCAGATAGTACACAAATCATTTTAATTCAACAATTTAATCACAATTTCGTAAATTGTTCAACAATTCCATAAAAACCGTAAAAACACAACATTTCTCAAAAACGGTTTTCGGTTCCAAAATCTTTCGAAAACGGATAATGCCTTATGACTCAAAACCGATATATTTTCAAGACATGTAAAAATATCCCTATCCGTGAGTAGAACTCACCCGGTTGACGATCTCGCGAGAAATCACGCCGGAGCACGGACGACCGGACCGTAACCACTCGAACAATCCTCGTAGTCACGTACCCGCTCTGAATGCCTCCGCAACTGAATTCCACAACCAACACCCCTCTTGATACTGACTTCGTCTCCGGTGGATATAATTGACGTCTCGCGCGACTTGACAACTCGAATCCCAAATCCGACGAATCACATTTCCAGCTTCTTCTTTCTGTTTTCCAGCAACATGATTCAGTTTTGCAACAGGCATAACTTGGTCAATCCGTGACCAAAACTATCCAAACCGGTGCTCATTGTGAAGGTAATTTCGTCTACTTTCAGATGGTCAAGGATTCACACGCATGCATCCAGTGGTTTGGGAGATATCACCAAGACAAGGTGACTGGTCCAGGACAGTGCTTGATTTTGAACCCGAAACTTGTGAACAGGATATCTCTCTCATTTCTCCATGAAATCATACGGTTCTTGTGCCCACAGTTTCCTCGAACCATTGCGGATGCCCATCATTGTTTCCAAATGTCATATGTAGCCCTCTGCTCCTACTGCGTGCTCTGATGAAACGAAAAGGCTGAGAATCCTATGGTGTAGGGTCTCGGACATTTTCGGGGCTAAGGCAACTATCTGTCATAATTTTCAGTAACTTACATGAAACATTGAGTGGATCCTGACTCAATACGTCACATAATATACTAAAAAGGTCTGACATATAATTGTCTAAGTCCCTAGCTCACTCGATCCTATACTCTCGACCCGAAGGTCACTACGTCCGACAAGGTCGAACCGCTCTGATACCAAATGTAACACCCCGGTATTTCTTTAACAAAGAAACACCTAAATATACAATTTGGTATAAATCAGAGTATAAAAATTACTGTTCAGATATACATCTTTACAAGAAACAGCGGAAACTATGAAAATATAACATGATACAAGTTCGAGTCATAAGACCGAATACAGAGACTACATCAGAAGAATCCAAAACATAGATGGAAGGTTACATCTCCAATTTCTCCTCGAGCCTGACGACTAACTGTGCCGCCTGCTGTCCTTATAACCTGTTCTCTGTAAAAACAACAAATATGGATTGGGTGAGACAACTTGTCTCAGTGAGTCCTACCGTGCCCCCTCACTGACACTTGGTTCAATTATTAAACCGTTATAACAAAATCTGACATAACAATGTCTTATTTATTGATCGAAATGCCGACTGCACAACGACTGCTAATCCCGGCAATTCGTGAATTGAACTTAACATGATTTTATAGTTGACATAACAATGTCTTATTTATTAATCGAATTGCCGACTGCACAACGACTGCTAATCCCGGCAATTCGTGTTCTTAATATATTAATCGAATTGCCGACTGCACAACAACTGCTAATCCCGGCAAATTCGTGTTTTTAAACTTTTAATCGAATTGCCGACTGCACAACGACTGCTAATCCCAGCAAATTCGTGTTTTTAAACTTTTAATCGAATTGCCGACTGCACAACGACTGCTAATCCCGGCAAATTCGTGTTTAACCTTAGCACAAACCGGCTGCACAACGCCTGCTAATCCCGGTAACCCGTCAGTTGACCACGCCAAGACACATTCAGGGCCTAGGGTGAGGGCTCATGACTTCCCTTCCTAGTATGCTACTTGTCGGGTCGTCACCCAACGCGATACATATGACAATACGCATCAAATTCTCGAGAGTTAGATAATTTATATCTTTTCGATCACCAAAGGATCAATCACATAATAATTGGATAAACAATATCCATACCGATCCATAATCCGTTTTGAGGAATTCATAATTTAGACCTCCGACATTATAATCATTTCCATTTGACATATATAAACATATATTTTCAGTCAGTCCATCAGTCGGTGTACTCACACGCGTACTAGGGTTTCGGTTTTTCGATCAAATGGGCTTTTCAAGCTCTTTTTCAAAATCATGAGTCAAACCAGCTCCAATTAAGGTTTTCAGTAAGGCAATTCCTTTTTAAATGATTGAGAAAGGTATTAGAAAAGGTTCGGGATCAAACGGAGCTTCGAAATGAGAAATCGGGAATCGGTGATAGAAGCTCACGCACGGTCCGTGCCCAGGGGCGCACGACCCGTGCGTGATGCACCAAAATTTATACAGTCAACCCGAAGAGGGCGCACGGTCCGTGTCCAGGGGCGCACGATTCGGGCGTCCGGTTCTGTTTCTCTAATTCTCCTATTTCTCAATTCCGCTTTCCGTTTTCGCCCAATTCGATTTCTAATATCGATCACTCCTGAAACTCAACAAATCTCAAATATTTCAGATAGTACACAAATCATTTTATTTCAACAATTTAATCACAATTTCGTAAATTGTTCAACAATTCCATAAAAACCGTAAAAACACAACATTTCTCAAAAACGGTTTTCGGTTCCAAAATCTTTCGAAAACGGATAATGCCGTATGACTCAAAACCGATATATTTTCAAGACATGTAAAAATATCCCTATCCGTGAGTAGAACTCACCCGGTTGACGATCTCGCGAGAAATCACGCCGGAGCACGGACGACCGGACCGTAACCACTCGAACAATCCTCGTAGTCACGTACCCGCTCTGAATGCCTCCGCAACTGAATTCCACAACCAACACCCCTCTTGATACTGACTTCGTCTCCGGTGGATATAATTGACGTCTCGCGCGACTTGACAACTCGAATCCCAAATCCGACGAATCACATTTCCAGCTTCTTCTTTCTGTTTTCCAGCAACATGATTCAGTTTTGCAACAGGCATAACTTAGGTCAATCCGTGACCAAAACTATCCAAACCGGTGCTCATTGTGAAGGTAATTTCGTCTACTTTCAGATGGTCAAGGATTCACACGCATGCATCCAGTGGTTTGGGAGATATCACCAAGACAAGGTGACTGGTCCAGGACAGTGCTTGATTTTGAACCCGAAACTTGTGAACAGGATATCTCTCTCATTTCTCCATGAAATCATACGGTTCTTGTGCCCAAAATGAAGATCTTTGTGTCTAGTTTCCAGAGGGACAAGAATCACGATCATCGGAGTAGTGTACAGTGAGATACGATGAAATCAATGAAGGGTACTAATACTGTTTTTGCCCAGAAATTCTGATGAACTCTAATCATCACCAACTTCCATCACTTGTTAGTTCGAATTGAGCTTCCAAACAGAAACCCCTTCGAGACTGAGACTGAATCAGTGACCTCAAGGATTGGACCACTTCCAAATTCGAAATTTATACACCAAGGCTTCTTCTTCAATAGCTAGGAAAGGCATGCAAGGCTTCTTGCAACTGAAACTCCTCTTTGGCTTCTTGGATTCGAAAATGGCAATGAAGGAAGGGGTGAGAATCAGCTTCTGGAAGTTGTACCAATGGAAAGGAAAAAGAAATTGGAGTGGGAGAGTGGTCTAAGAACTTACATGCATGAGAAAGTGATGGAGGTAGACTCTCCCTTTTCCTTCCCATTCACGCCTCCCTTCTCCCTCTCTAGCTTCCATTTATTTCCGTTTCTCTCTTTGATTTTTGGTTCAGGAACTGAAGTGGGGAAGTGGGTCAGCTGGGTGAGAGTGTGAGGGGCTGAGGGTTTAAGTGGTAGGGAAATGGCCAAAATGCCCTTGGCTCCCAATTCCCCATTTAACCCATCAAGTATTCACCAATTTATATGACTTTGGGATTTTAATACCATACTCATGATCCTACTATGACTCGGACCCAATCTACTATTTCGTCCAAGGATACATCTTCGATGTGAGGCAAAATGACGATTTTACCCTTCAGCTGAATTGTTCATTTAAATCATGACTAAGCCACAATTAAATGTAGAGTAGAATTTCTTTGGACTTTTCCTCGACTATTAATCCCCGAGACACGACCAATTATTTCCACAAATAATTACTCGGTCTTAGGCATCATAGTACGAGTCTTTAAAAATTAGGGATGTTACAAAAATCTTGCTATTCTAAACTGTTACTCAGTGCTAACTCACTGCTTAAATATATATATATATATATATATATATATATATATATATATATATATATATATATATATATATATATATATATATATACACAACTGACTGACTTACATACAACTAACTAATATTGACTTACTATTTACTCTATTAAGTGTGGCTCACAAAGTGTTGTTGAATGTTGTAACTTACCCTTTAGCATAAGGTCGTATAATGACCTTATGATAAAGGGTAAGAATAACATCTCTCCATGGCACGAGAGGACGAACTGGCGCTTCACCCACCTCATTTTCATCCTCTTCGTCGTGGTTCTCATCTTCATCCTCTTCCTACACTTGCAAATTAGACACGGACACCTTATCTCTCCCTCAGATATACAAATGGGTAGTTTCAAGGCTCTTTTCACAAATTCTTCAACCCCACGAACAAACTCTTTTTTCAATCTGTGCCTATTAGCATTTCTCCTATTGCAATACGATGCATGTTCTATAAGGAAAACACTAAACTTGGATTTAAATGTAACATTGTTAATTAGTACATATCTAGAAGAAGAAAGTGATCCCTTTTCCTTACCTCTTTAACCTTTTTATCTGGGATGAAAACAAAGTCTACTTCTTCAAGATCTATAATAAGATTTAAAGCCCCTGCATCAAAATAAGATGCCATGAATATTGAATGTTCTTTCATTTACACCCTCAAAAGTAATTTAAAAAAGTCTATTAATCCAAAAAAAAAAAAACATATAAGAATTTGAGTTTCAGTCTAATTCAGCATGATTCCATATGTCTTGAAAATTTATAGCATATGAATCGCAACTAAAGAATGTACGTCAATTTTTTTGGACAATTACAAAATATTTAATACTTGTTTAAAGAATGTACGTCAAATTTTTCTTTACCACTAACCTAATAAATACTTTCTTATTTGAGATTTGTATATATAAATATATATATTATTCTACTAATACCTTTTTTTACAAAATGCTATTAGTTGTACACCCGAATTTCAGTAGACAGCTCATTCCCACACGAGGTAATTTAACTTTACTGTGGTCACCATATTGATTGCCCACTCCCAAGTTTTCGGTTCTCTCTGCTATATTTTCGGTCCCAATCCCAAAACCGTTTCTACTAATATCATGATTTCCGTAACTCTCTGATTAACAAACTAATTTTTCGTCAAAAAAGTAGTAACAAACTATTTTTTTTTCTTAACCCTACTTGGAGTAGTCGCCATGTGAAGATTATTTTGTTTCTCTTGTAACCCTAACCAGAGAAAAAAATCTCTATCCTTTGATAACCATTCTTGTCAGTACTGCTTTGGGGAAAATTAGGTATGGGTATATACACCTTCTTTGTTATAACAAGCTTCTCTTTTATTTGATTTTGTCAATTTCTTGTAAGTGCTATTCTTTACCCTGTTGGACTTAATGGACAACGGCTTCATAACTAAGAATTTCTTGAATTTTCTTATTTTAGACATACTACTACTATGGAAATCACAATTATCTCACCTGTATAAGAATCAATCTTCTTTTCTCATGTTTCACTATTTTTTTATCTATTAATGTTTTAGGTTATTTGAGTTCCCATTACTCACCCAACTAAAGAGTTCTTACCGCCGAGCTAGCACCTCAAGTGTTGGGGATTTCAAGTTTAACTGTCAAATTGTTGGTCAAGAATAATTTTTAAAAATAACTAGAATATTATTTTGAAAAAGCTAATCAATATATATGTTGAATTTTTAGCACTTGACTAACTTTATTCAATGCAGATATCTTACTTGAAATTGAAACCTAAAAAGGAGTAGAGACCTTCAATTCAATATATATATATGGCAAATACACGAGCGTCTCATCGAAAGGAGGAAGAGGCTAAAAAGGTCAAGGAACAGAAAGAAGGATCAGTTGCATCTCGATTGCGGTCTCCTTTAAAAATTCAAGGTTCCAATACATACAACACTGACAAAAAAAGCCAAATAGGTATAATATATAATACAAATATTTTAGCATAATGAGTAATCTCTACCAATGCATATACTCAATTTGTTTGAAAAATGAGTGAAAATGTTAAGGTCAATTTGGTCTCGTATATATTAAGATTTTTGAATTGATATGTGTAAAGCTATACTAATAATGTTTCTTTTGTTTTTGTTTTTTCAAAATAATCCCTTATTATAACAGTTATATCAATATAACCACATTGTTATAACTTTGTAAGGACCACTTTTGAAAAAAATCTTTCTTATTGACACAAACCTTTGAAAAAAAAAGTATAAAATTTATGCATATATAGAGAATCAATTTGGATCTTTAAATATATAAGGACCATATAAGGACGCGATATCAAACCTAAAATATAAGAGTAAAAATTATAATTTTTTGTGTGGTACTCTTCTAGCCAAATTAGAGCACTACCACCATATAGTAACTTTGGTGCATTTTTTTTATTTAGTTTTAGCACATAATTGGATGCTCTCTCAAACCCTAAATTCTTAGAAGGATGAGGAGTGTGTACTAATAATACTAGCTACATGTTACATTAATATAATATATCTATTATCACCAAAAAAAAAGTACCCATTTAATTAAGTTTTACTTTTACGCTTTGCTACAGTGATGGTAAGGAAAAACAATAGTGTAGAAGAGAAGAGTGAAAAGAAGAGGAAGGGTTTTGAAGGTCCTCCTCCTGGTCAGAGTAAAACTGCCTTTGCATCCAAAAAGGAAACATTAACAAGTACAAAGGAACCATCCAAGGTAACCATTTCTGATGATGTTGGCAAGAAGAAAGAGAAGGCTACAGCTACGCAACAACAAATAAACCGTAACCCCATCTACTATATTAAATTTAAAGGTACGTCACAATAATCTTCTCTTGTTCTACATACATAACAAAGATCTATCTCATCAAAGTAGCTTCTTCATTGATGCAGGGTTTGAAGAAAGACATTTACGTTGGAATTGTGCTTTGTGTGAGGAAAACTTAACAGGTGAAGAGGAAGCAAAGAAAGAAAAGGAGTTGCGGTATTCTTTATATTCGCAGTACTATGATGGAGAAGAGGAATTGATTTCTCTTTTACCAGAAGTTGCTGTTCTTCCATGTACTCATGTCTTCCACAACACATGCTTATCTACTTTGGACACCCCTAACGTCAAGGATCCTCCCTGCCCCATATGTCTTAGCATCTTATCATATTAACTTATCCTTCATGTTTTCACTGAATATCAATAAAGAGGAGAACAATTCGATGCTTCCGAAATAAATAAAAAGTACAAACTTTTTTGACAAAAAAAGTACCAATAACTTGAGTCCTTAATATCATTTTACAAATGGGTCCGTCAAATTAGTCGTTTTCAAATCATTTTTTATGTACATGTTATTCTCTATTAAGGACTAATTTGACACATTTTTATTTTTTAAAGACCAAGTTAATACTTTACATTTCTAAGAGGCTAAATTGTCAACTACTAATTTTAGTATTCACTCTCTTTTTATCCTTTATATAAATTGTTGAACATTGAAGAAAACATTTAACAAAAATAATATATAATGCTTTTTGGCTATATACTTACTGTATATTTTATCAAGGATTATATGTGTGATTGTTCTTGTCTTCTTCAAGCGTAGTAGATATTTTAATATCTAATAACTAAGTTACGATCATGCTTATCGAGCTTAGAAGGGATATGATAGACTTGCGAAGAGCATCAGAGGAAGCTGTTAATGTAATATCATCCACATACAAAATAATGTAAGCCAAGGCAGTACCTTGCCGATATAAATGAAGAGGGAATGATCAGAAGTGCTGTGAGAAAACCCAAGAGTAGAGACGTAATGAGCAAATCTCTTGTACCAAGCCCAAGCCCCAGGGGCCTATTTAAGACCATATAGAGATTTTTTCAAAAGGCATACATAATTAGGACGATTCAAATCGCTAAACCCCATGGGCTGATGCATGTACACGGTCTCTTTGAGTTTTCCATGTAAGAAAGCATTCTTCACATCAAGTTGGTGAATGGGCCATGCTTTAGAGAGAGCTAAACTAAAAACCGTGCGAATAGTTGCCGATTTGACTACCGGGCTAAAAGTCTCACCACAATCCACGCCAATTTGTTGACTTTTGCCATCACCTACAACACGGGCCTTATGCCTCTAAAAAGCACCATCAGATTTTTCTTTATGATCGAATGGCATTAACATCAAGGTGGACGAGGCACCAACTCCCACGTCTTATTTTTAATAAGAGCATGCAATATATTCATCATCCATGGCCATTTTCCAATTCGGCTAAGGAAGGGAAGACATGGGGTTTCGTGGCAGTGGGGATTAATTAGTGACATTAGTGTTAAGGTTGAATTGTCGTTTGGGTCGAAAAATCTCACGTTGACGGTGGGTCACGAGTCTGGGAGCCGAAAGAGGAGTGGAGGTGAAAGGTGCTGTCACTACAAAAAAAAACGTCATTTAGTGACCGATTTCTTGGTCACTAGACAGGAAAAATCGGTCGCTAATCGATTTTGTGACCGATTTAGCGACAAAAAAAATCAGTTGCTAAATCACTGGTCGCTAACCATTGGCGACCGATTTGGTGACTGTTTCGTTAGTGACCGATTTAGTGACTGCGATTGTGACCGATTTAGCGACCGAAAATAGAGACCGATTTTGTGACCGAAAATAGCGACCGATTTAGTGACTGTTTTAGCAACTATTTTGGGGACTGATTTAGAGACTGGTTTGGTGACCGATTTAGCAACCGATTTGGTGACTGATTTAGTGACTGTTTTGGTGACTGATTTAGCGACTGATTTGGTGACTGATTTAGCAACTAATTTGGTGACTGATTTAGTGACTGTTTTGGTGACTGATTTAGCGACTGATTTGGTGACTGATTTAGCAACTGATTTGGTGACTGATTTAGTGACTGTTTTGGTGACTGATTTAGCGACTGATTTGGTAACTGATTTAGCGACTGATTTGGTGACTAATTTGCAGCTTTTTTGGTGACTGATTTGCAGCTAGTTTAGATACTATTTTAGTGGCTGTTTTAATGACTGCTCAACCAAATTTTTGAAACTGATTTGGACTATTTGATGACTAGTTTTAGCAACCAATATAGCAACTGATAGAAAAATTTAGTTAAAAACATAATAGTCATTACATTAAAAAAACATAATGTATTTGGTAAAAAAACATAATAGTCAATTTAAATTAAAACCTACATAACATAGCAATTAGTTTCTAAGTCATAACAAAATACATAAAATGTTTAACTCTCTTCGCCACTTTGTCCCTCTGAATTAGACTCTTTATTATCTCCGTCTTCATCATCTTCGTCATACAGCTCTTCATTAGTTGGAGGTTGTTGATACTTCATCATTTTCATCAATTTTTTTATCATCTTGTTATTTTGCTCACAAGTGTTCTTGGTATTTGTCATTTCAGTTCGGAGTTCATCTCTTTCGGTTCTCACTTCTTCCAACTGATTTGAGTTCATTAAGCTCCTGCCTTTGCACCCACTCAGATGATGAAGAACTTGAACCGTAATAGTAAGGTCTCAGCACTTCGGTCGAATGTAGTCCATAGCCATACATCGTGTTTTTATTTACTCCAACTATACCACGCCATACATCCATCTGACTTGGTGGATTAGCTCCTTGCAAAGATGCAGTTTGGGTCTGTTTTTCCCATTCCCGTGTAAAGATCTGCTGTTGATATGGATATAAGACCAATTAATATTCAGGACACTCAAATAAATTAAAACCAACATAAGAAACATAATAGAAATAAAAATTTATAGGTCATTACATGTGTATGTTCTAATTTTCTATCCACCCAAGTGTTATCCTTCAGAAATGCATTAATGGTGATCACCTTGGCAAGGAAAAGTGTGTCAGCTATAAAGGCTTCCCATGTCTCTTCTCTCACCCCTGCAACAAAGAAAAATGAGATAATTGAAAACTTGCACACAAATGTCCAAGTTTGCAAGCAAGAAGTATGTGAAAACACCAGTTGATGAATTGTATTCACTAAAATCGACAAGATAGCCATATCATAGAGTAGCTCACACATGCAAGTTATTGTACATAAGACAAACCTAGTAGTTTCTGAACTCATGAATGTGGAAGGAAACTTTTTAGGCTCATTGGCAAGAAGAATTCTTTAACTTGTGTCATTTACAAGTAATATGCAAAACTCCTTTCATCAAGCAAACTGCCAAAACTGTAATGGAAATGACACACAACTTTTTGGTTTTTTCCTAGTAAAAAAGGATAATCACTATCTTCAAAGTCACGAATTGTAGATATAATATAATGCAATACTAACATGAACTTAAATTTCAAGGAAAAGGAGTTAGTTGCTTTTTTCCAGAAAATTTAAAAATTATATTTTTTATGAAGAAATTAGAAGCAAATGAACCTTTATGCTCTCAGGGAAGTATAAAAGCAGGACATTTCAAGAGAATAAATCTTCTAGTTGTTTCTATCTTTCTTTCTCAGTAGACGCTGAGAAGAATGAGAGGAGTATTAGGGTTTTGATGATATAGGCAGCGATTGAGGTGGTTATGGGTTCTTTATGAGGTTTTGCGGAACGATTGTGGGGTTCAGAGAGAGATAAGGGAGAAGGAGGGACGAGAGGCAGCGAGTGAGGCGCGATTGATAGAAAGAACGAAGGAAGAAGATGAAGGAAGAAGGATCGAGAAAGAAGAGGCATACCTGCAGTGAGACGGTGAAGCTTCCCTGAGACGCACCTTGCCACGGCGTGGAGATGATGCAGCGCGCGAGGATTCGGTGAGAGCCTGAGAGGAATTAGGGTCCACCGCGTGAGAGATTGAGGTTTCGGTGAGAGGAGGATCTCCAACGTTTTTTGTTTTGATATATCCTCCCTCTCTCAACGTTAATTCCTAAGTGGGAACATATTTTTTTTTTGAGGAAAAAGAGGGTAATGGGAAATAGAGGGAACGAATTTTGTTATGTGGGAAATAAATTTTTTGTTAAAAAAACAGAGGAAATCGAATTTTTTGGTGGAAGGTTAGCGACCGAAAAATCAGTCACAAATACCAGTGACCATAAAATCGGTCACTAAGTAAAAAGTATTTTATACATTGAATCGGTCTCTAAATCGGTCGCTACTAGTAACCGAAAAAGCAGTCTCCAAAGCTAGCAACCGAAAAATCGGTCACTAAGCAAAAAGTATTTTATTCCTATTGAATTGGTCTCTAAATCGGTCGCTAAAGTGACCAATTTTTTTGGTCGCTAAATCAGTCACTATTTAGCGAATTTCTAGTAGTGTGTGGGAATGTTGGGCCAGGTGTTGGTGGGGTGGGTGGAGATGTACGTTGGGCAGCAGGTTGTGGGTTGGAAAATGCCTATTGTGCCGGCTGATTTGAATTTTGCGGAGAGGTCAAATGGTGGACCACATAAGGGGAGAGTCTGTTGTCAATAAAACCATAAGTATGGGGTTGTGGATTGTGCAGCTTAGCAAAAGTGAATTGGGTTTCATAAAAAATGACATGGCGACTTATTATGATGTTACGAGAGGACAAATCATAACATTTGTAACCACGATGATTAGATGGGTAACTTAAAAAGACACATTGAGTCGAACGGGCTTGAAGTTTGTTTATGGTAGTAGAGGGAAAGAGAGGATAGCATAAACACCCAAAAATCTAAAGATGAGAGTCAGAAGGGTCTCTTTGGTAGAGGCGATTGATAGGCTAATTGTGTACTTTGAAGAATGTTGAGAAGATATGTTGTCATTTGCAAAGCATGATCCCAAAATGAAGGTGGTAATGATGCATGAGCTAGTAGAGTACGAATTTTGTTGTTAATGGTACAAATTTTTCTTTCGACTTTCCTATTTTGTGACGATGTATATGGACAAGAGAGGCGAAAAGCTAAACCATTAACTTTAAAAAATTCCCCAAAAGACCCTTTATCAAATTCCCTACCATTATCACATTGAATGCTCTTTACTTCTCACTCAAACTCACTACTAGAAAAAACGGGAACAGAGACGGACAAAATCCGTAGTGGGAAAATCCGTCTCTACGCACTTTAGAGACGGAATTAGAGACCAACCCAGATCCGTATCTAAACTTGCGGTCGCTAACGTCTTAGAGACGGAATTTTGTAATCCGTCTCTAAGTAGAGACGGAAAATATCCTTCTCTACCCGGTCGCTAGCATTTACAGGTAAAACTTGTGTATATTTGTAACACCCCCTTCTAATCAACTAGAATTAAATTAATTTAAAATCAGAGCTTTCAAAATTTTTCGATACAACCACAAGAGGGTGCCACATTTAAACAAACAACACCGTATGGTATTTCCAAAATTAATATATAAAATCATAAAGTGCATAATACATAGCACCATAGTCAACTTAATATCCTGTTTAGCTTACATCAACATCAGTATAAAAACATCGCAGCGGAAAACACCAAATTTCAACGTATCATGTTACATCGCCAAATAAATAGTTTAATAACATCAACTAAATAAAACAGTAAGCTAAAACGCCCCCCGGTGCTACGTATCAGAGCTGACTCGACCCACTAGAAAGAAGGTACTAGATCACCTTCACTCGCTATCACCTGCACGTTGCCGACATGAGAAGCAACATAAAAGCAGTAGGGTGAGTCTCTTTACATAAATAATAACAGATAAGATCAACATCATATTAGAAAAGGCAACTTACAGCACCAAATCACAGCAATAATAACATACACCATTACTTTACGTCAATCAGAGAACAACACCGAAAGTATGAATAATGCATGCAATGCAACCCAACTCCTAGGGCATATGCATGTGGATCCATCATCACCAATAATTTGCCTTGAGGGCACTCACCAAAATAAGGCCGAAGCCTTCTGCTCACCAACAATTTATAATAAGGCCAAAGCCTTCTGCTCACCAATAATGCACATGATTATGTGACGCCATGAACCATGCACCATACACACCAAAATCACCATAATTATGCAATAGCATGCTCACCAATAGTTAATCAGCTCACCAATAATTTTTTTTTTATTAACTTCACCAACACCAACGAAGGTCATAGACCCCACTCACCAATATTTATTCACACCATTTTATTTATATCACCATCATTACATCTCCAAATTAATTGTTCTAGGCTAGCACACCAGTTACACCAATAACCAACTAATTATACGGACTAAATTATCACAAGGGACTAAAACAACACCAACTGTAGACAGCAAATAGCAACATTTTAAAATAAACAGCAAACAGCAACATTTTTTTAAAAAAAAAACAGCAACAGCAACATTTTAAAAACAGCAACAGCAACCTTTTAAAAACAGCAACAGTAAAAACAGCAACAACACCCTTTAAAAACAGCAACAGCACCCTTTAAAAAAAAAAACAGCAACAACACCTTTTTAAAAAAAACAGCAACAGCACCCTTTTAAAAAAACAGCAACAACACCCTTTTAAAAAAAACAGCAACAACACCCTTTTAAAAAAACAGCAACAACACCCTTTAAAAAAACAGCAACAACACCCTTTTAAAAACAGCAACAGCACCCTTTAAAAACAGTGACAGCAACTTAAAAAAAACAGTGACAGCAACTTTAAGGAAAACAGTGACAGCAACATTTTAAAAAGAAAACCAGTGACAGCAACATTTTAAAAAGAAAAACAGTGACAACAACATTTTAAAAAGAAAAACAGCAACATACACGCCTATGGGCAGCCACGTTTGGGCGCCCACCTACCTAGCACACTCACACGTACAAAATCGAACATCATGTCTCACGCCTAACCGACAACACGAACACACAACACACCACACGCACCAAAGCACAAGGGCAAGCCAATTTGGCGCCCAACACACACGCACCATGGCTCACGGGCACGCCATGTTTGGCGCCCTTGCTTCACGCACAACACACAACACGCATGGGCAGCCACTTTGGCGCCCATGACTAGCACACACAACAACACCTTGTCACACACCTTAATCACCTAATTTCAGCTCCAATTTAGTCATGCAATACAACAACACCCAACAATTCATCACATCCTCATTCTCAATGTCATTGATTCATTACAACAAACGTCTAACATGCATAATTAATCTCATATTCACCTTAACACCAATTGACATAGGATTCAACAATTTAAGTTCAACATGATACTTAGCATTCACACAACATCTCAATTCAAACATCAACACCACAATTCAATCATCAACACCACAAATCAATTGATTAAACCATTCCTAAACCTAACTCATATGGTACTAATCCTATAGGTTATTAAGAATGGAAAGAGAGCCCCCTAACCTTTGTTAATTGAAGAGTTCAACAAGATTTCTAGCAAGCCACCAAAGACACCAACGATCCAAGCTTCTTCTCCCTTGAAGCTCCACGCGAACCCCCTTCCTTTCTCCCTTAAGCCGTCGCGCCTCTCTTCTCACTCTCTCTCAAGTTGCGACTCCTTTCTTTCTTTTTTGCAAAAATGAGCCAAGATCCTAAATATTGGGCTTAAGTATGCGCCTAGCTCCGTGGGCTTTGGATCACGGGCCTCTGCCAGCTTAAGCCCGATTAATTCGCAACACCACCTCCTGCTTCAACACCACACCTCAATTTATTCTATTTTTTCTAAATTTCAATTATATCTATTAAATAAAACAAATCCCCTAAATACTTAATTAAATTAATAAAAATAATTAATCAAATATTAGGGGTGTTACAACTCTCCCCCACTTAAAGAATTTCGTCCTTGAAATTACCTGGTTCAAATAACTCTGGGTATGACTCCCGCATCTTGCTCTCCAACTCCCAAGTCGTGCTCTCACCGGCAGCTCCTAACCAAACCACTTTCACCAAGTTAATCTCTTTACCTCTTAAAACTTTCACCTCACGATCTTCAATTCTAACCGGCATTGTCTCCACAGTGAGGTTCTCCCTCACCTCCACATCATCCATTTGAACCACATGGGACGGGTCAGGAACATACTTCCGCAACTGGGACACTTGAAATACATCATGCAAGTTCGAAAGATTAGGTGGCAGAGCCACCCGATAAGCAACTTTCCCAACCCTCTCCAAAATTTGATACGGACCAATAAAGCGAGGAGTTAACTTCTTAGACTTCAAGGCACGACCAACACCAGTCACAGAAGTGACTCTCAAGAACACATGATCACCGGCTTGAAACTCCAAATCCTTCCTTCTCTTATCATGATAACTCTTTTGTCTACTCTGCGAAGCCTTCATCTTCTCACGAATCATCTTCACTTTCTCCGCAGTCTCACGGACAATCTCAGGACCAAGTACCACACTTTCTCCCGATTCGTACCAACACAGAGGAGTCCCGCATCTTCTACCATACAATGCCTCAAAAGGCGCCATCCCAATACTCGAGTGAAAACTGTTGTTATAGGTAAAATCTATTAGTGGAAGATGAGAATCCCACGAACCTCCTTGTTCAAGCACACAAGCCCTCAACAAGTCCTCTAATGACTGAATAGTCCTCTCCGTCTGACCATCTGTCTGCGGATGATACGCTGAGCTCAACCTCAACTTAGAACCCAAAGCTTCTTGCAAACTCTTCCAGAACTCAGAAGTAAATCTAGGATCTCTATCAGACACAATACTCAAAGGAACACCATGCATCTTCACAATCGTCTTAACATAAATTTCTGCCAACTTCGGAACCGGATAAGTAATACTAATTGGCAAAAAGTGGGCAGACTTCGTCAATCTGTCAACAATCACCCAAATAGCATCAAATCCTCTTACGGTATTAGGCAAATTAGTCACAAAATCCATGGAAATGCGATCCCATGCACTTCCATTCCGGAATCTCTAACGGTTGCATCAACCCCGCAGGCTTCTGATGCTCCACTTTCGACTTCTGGCAAGTCAAACACGCATACACGAACTGAGCTACATCACGCTTCATACCAGGCCACCAAAATAGCTTCTTCAAATCTTGATACATTTTTGTGGCTCCCGGATGAATACTCAACTTACTCCTGTGCCCTTCTTCAAGAATTGCCTTCTTAATCTCCTCATCACTCGGAATACAAATCCTTCCACGGTATCTCAACACATCTTGCGCATCAATCTCATAGTCTTTATTTTCGGAACGATCAATCCCAACCACCAATTCAACTAGCTTGATATCTCGCTTCTGCGCCTCTCGAATGACATCTAAAAACTCATTATGAATCTTCAACATTCCTAGTCTAACACTTTGAGGTGTTACTTCACAGACCAAACTCATATCTCTGAACTGCTCAACCAATTCAAGCTCTTTAACCATCATTGCTGATACATGCAAAGACTTCCGACTCAAAGCATCTGCTACAACATTAGCCTTTCCCGGATGATAATTCAAACTGAAGTCATAATCCTTCAACAGTTCTAACCATCTCCTTTGCCTCATATTTAACTCTTTCTGATCAAACAAATACTGCAAACCTTTATGATCACTGAACACTTCAAATTTAGACCCATACAGATAATGCCTCCAAATCTTCAAAGCAAAAACAACAGCCGCAAGCTCCAAATCATGAGTAGGGTAGTTCTTCTCATGAGTCCTCAACTGTCTGGACGCATAAGCAACTACCTTACCATTTTGCATAAGAACACCTCCTAGTCCCATCTTAGAAGCATCACAATACACTACAAAAGGCTCTCCTGTCTTAGGCAACGTCAAAATAGGAGAAGTTGTCAACCTTTTCTTCAATTCATTAAAACTTTGCTCACAGCGAGAATCCCAAACAAACGCCTTCCCTTTACAAGTCAACTGAGTTAGCGGAAGTGCCAACTTAGAAAACCCTTCTATGAATCTTCGATAATAACCGGCTAGCCCCAGAAAACTTCTAATCTCCGTAACCGACTTAGGAGCCTCCCACTGCAACACGGCATCAACCTTAGATGGATCTACTGCAATACCATCGCCCGAAATGATATGACCAAGAAAGCTTACTTCCTTTAACCAGAATTCACACTTCGATAGCTTAGCATACAACTTCCTATCCCTCAAGATTTCCAACACTGACTTCAAATGTTCAACATGCTCCTCCTCAGACTTAGAATAAACCAAAATATCATCGATGAAGACCACCACGAAACGATCTAGATACTCATGAAAAACACGATTCATATATTCCATGAATACCCCCGGAGCATTTGTAACCCCGAATGGCATCACCGAATACTCGTAGTGACCATACCGAGTCCTAAACGCCGTTTTAGGAATGTCTTCATCCTTCACCTTAATTTGATGGTAGCCCGACCTCAAATCGATCTTACTAAACACGCGGGCACCCACCAATTGATCCATCAAATCATCAATTCTTGGAAGCGGATACTTATTCTTTATTGTCACTTTGTTCAACTGTCGATAGTCAATGCAAAGCCTCATACTCCCATCTTTCTTCTTTACCAGCAACACCGGAGCTCCCCACGGCGACACACTTGGTCTTATGAACATCTTTTCAAGCAAGTCCTCAAGCTTCTTCAACTCAGACAACTCAGACGCCGACATTCTATACGGTGCCATAGACACAGGTCTAGTACCAGGTACTAGATCAATAGCAAACTCTACTTCTCTCTCAGGTGGCACATCGGGAATTTCATCAGCAAACACTTCGGAAAAATCACACACTACCGGCAACTCATCAATCTTAGCTTGGCTCTCCATAGACAACGACGCCATCAAAGCAAATAGCTTAACTTCCTCTCTCATTACCTTATGCAATTGGCTAGCAGGCAGCAAAACTGATTCCTCTTCGACCGGAGAAGAGAAACTCACCGACTTATCAAAACAATTGATATGGACATGATTATTCACCAACCAGTCCATCCCCAAGATAACATCTAACCGATCTAACGGCAAGCAAATCAAATCAACCATAAAGTCCCTACTGAAAACTGATAAAGGACACTTAGCACACACGAGAGAAGTAGTCATCGAGCCCTTAGCCGGAGTATCGATGACCATTTCCCTCATCATAACAGACAACACTAGATTCAACTTATCAGCACACACAGCAGCAATAAAGGAATGTGTAGCACCAGTATCAACAATAGCAAGCAACAGAGTACCATTAATGAAACACGTACCTCTGATCTCATTAGCCGTCTCAGTCCCCGCAAGAGCAAACACCTTCCCACTCACCTTCTCCTTCTTTGGCTTGGAACACTTGGTACTAATATGCCCCACCTCCCCACAGTTGTAGCAAACAACATCCTTCTTTTCACAATTAGCAGCTATGTGACCTTCTTTGCCACATTTGTAACACTTGTTAACCGGGCAATCAAAACTCTTATGACCGGGCTTACTACACTTGTAGCACACAATGTTTGCAGGGGCATCTCCCCCACTTGGCTTCTTGCCTGAACCCGCTCTCCACTTACCCCCACCACCAGAAACATCATAGGGCTTCCCACGATACTGAGGACCTCTCTTCTCTTTCACAATCTTATAGGAAGCATTGCTATCCTCTTCAAAAATCCTACAGCTGTCAACCAAATCAGCAAACACCTGAAACTTTTGGTAACCAATTGCCTTCTTGATGTCATGCCTCAGACCATTTTCAAACTTGATACATTTCGAAATTCAGAATTAGCATCATTATTATAATGAGGGTAGAACTTAGCCAATTCCACAAATTTCGCAGCATACTCGGCCACAGACTTGTTTCCCTGCTTCAATTCCAGAAATTCAATTTCCTTCTTTCCTCTCACATCTTCTGGGTAATACTTCCTCGTAAACTCTCTCTTGAAAACATCCCATGTGATCTCTTCACCAGCAGCTTCCAACATCTGTAGAACCTCAAGCCACCAATCATCGGCTTCTTCAACTAACATGTGAGTACCATACCTCACCTTCTGAGCAGGCGTGCAATCCATAACTCGGAAAATTCTTTCAATCTCCTTTAACCATGCCAGAGCTCTATCAGGATCATACCGACCCTTGAAAGTGGGTGGATTCTCCGTTTGGAACGTGGCCAAATTACGAGCGCCAGCATCAGCAGCAACCTGCTGATTTCCCACAGCCTGAGCCATAGCTTGCAGAGCAGCAGCAAGAGCAGCATCATTTCTTCCGGCCATCTCAACTAGTCACTGAAACAAGATTCAAGTCAGAACGAGTAACAAGACTCGAGGATTATAAAACTAAAGACTCAACAACTTGGTCGGACAGACCGAACTGCTTTGATACCACTAATGTAACACCCCCTTCTAATCAACTAGAATTAAATTAATTTAAAATAAGAGCTTTCAAATTTTTTTCGATACAACCATAAGAGGGTGCCACATTTAAACAAACAACACCGTATGGTATTTCCAAAATTAATATATAAAATCATAAAGTGCATAATACATAGCACCACAGTCAACTTAATATCCTTTTTAGCTTACGTCAACATCAGTATAAAAACATCGCAGCGGAAAACACCAAATTTCAACGTATCATGTTACATCGCCAAATAAATAGTTTAATAACATCAACTAAATAAAACAGTAAGCTAAAACGCCCCCCGGTGCTACGTATCAGAGCTGACTCGACCCACTAGAAAGAAGGTACTAGATCACCTTCACTCGCTATCACCTGCACGTTGCCGACATGAGAAGCAACATAAAAGCAGTAGGGTGAGTCTCTTTACATAAATAATAACAGATAAGATCAACATCATATTAGAAAAGGCAACTTACAGCACCAAATCACAGCAATAATAACATACACCATTACTTTACGTCAATCAGAGAACAACACCGAAAGTATGAATAATGCATGCAATGCAACCCAACTCCTAGGGCATATGCATGTGGATCCATCATCACCAATAATTTTCCTTGAGGGCACTCACCAAAATAAGGCCGAAGCCTTCTGCTCACCAACAATTTATAATAAGGCCAAAGCCTTCTGCTCACCAATAATGCACATGATTATGTGACGCCATGAACCATGCACCATACACACCAAAATCACCATAATTATGCAATAGCATGCTCACCAATAGTTAATCAGCTCACCAATAATTTTTTTTTATTAACTTCACCAACACCAACGATGGTCATAGACCCCACTCACCAATATTTATTCACACCATTTTATTTATATCACCATCATTACATCTACAAATTAATTGTTCTAGGCCAGCACACCAGTTACACCAATAACCAACTAATTATACGGACTAAATTATCACAAGGGACTAAAACAACACCAACTGTATACAGCAAACAGCAACATTTTAAAATAAACAGCCAACAGCAACATTTTTTTTTTAAAAAACAGCAACAGCAACATTTTAAAAACAGCAACAGCAACCTTTTAAAAACAGCAACAGCACCCTTTAAAAACAGCAACAGCACCCTTTAAAAAAAACAGCAACAACACCCTTTTAAAAAAACAGCAACAGCACCCTTTTAAAAAAACAGCAACAGCACCCTTTTAAAAAAAAACAGCAACAGCACCCTTTTAAAAAAACAGCAACAGCACCCTTTAAAAAAAACAGCAACAACACCCTTTTAAAAACAGCAACAGCACCCTTTAAAAACAGTGACAGCAACTTAAAAAAAATAGTGACAGCAACTTTAAGAAAACAGTGACAGCAACATTTTAAAAAGAAAAACAGTGACAGCAACATTTTAAAAAGAAAAACAGCAACATACACGCCTATGGGCAGCCACGTTTGGGCGCCGACCTACCTAGCACACTCACACGTACAAAATCGAGCATCATGTCTCACGCCTAACCGACAACACGAACACACAACACACCACACGCACCAAAGCACAAGGGCAAGCCAATTTGGCGCCCAACACACACGCACCATGGCTCACAGGCACGCCATGTTTGGCGCCCTTGCTTCACGCACAACACACAACACGCATGGGCAGCCACTTTGGCGCCCGTGACTAGCACACACAACAACACCTTGTCACACACCTTAATCACCTAATTTCAGCTCCAATTTAGTCATGCAATACAACAACACCCAACAATTCATCACATCCTCATTCTCAATGTCATTGATTCATTACAACAAACGTCTAACATGCATAATTAATCTCATATTCACCTTAACACCAATTGACATAGGATTCAACAATTTAAGTTCAACATGATACTTAGCATTCACACAACATCTCAATTCAAACATCAACACCACAATTCAATCATCAACACCACAATTCAATTAAATAAATCATTCCTAAACCTAACTCATATGGTACTAATCCTATAGGTTATTAAGAATGGAAAGAGAGCCCCCTAACCTTTGTTAATTGAAGAGTTCAACAAGATTTCTAGCAAGCCACCAAAGACACCAACGATCCAAGCTTCTTCTCCCTTGAAGCTCCACGCGAACCCCCTTCCTTTCTCCCTTGAGCCGTCGCGCCTCTCTTCTCACTCTCTCTCAAGTCGCGACTCCTTTCTTTCTTTTTTGCAAAAATGAGCCAAGATCCTAAATTTTGGGCTTAAGTATGCGCCTAGCTCTGTGGGCTTTGGATCACGGGCCTCTGCCAGCTTAAGCCCGATTAATTCGCAACACCACCTCCTGCTTCAACACCACACCTCAATTTATTCTATTTTTTCTAAATTTCAATTATATCTATTAAATAAAACAAATCCCCTAAATACTTAATTAAATTAATAAAAATAATTAATCAAATATTAGGGGTGTCACAATATTAAACATCTGTCTCTGCAGAGACGGAATTTGTCTGTCTCTACTAGAGACGGCGTGACTATTCCGTCTCTAATAATTATTTAATATTTTACAACCAGATTTTTCTGCCTTTCTCCAAAATTAATTTTAATTTCCTGCCTAATTTATTAGATAGTTCAAACTTCAAGGGACAGACCAAAAAATAATTCATTAATAGTGTTTCAATAATATTGCAAAAAGTTACACTTAATCAAACTGAAATCTTTTACAAGACATAGAAACAAAACTAACATTAACTTTAGCGAAAATATATATGTAGCTAAATCTAATGAAATAAAGAGTCATTCATTTCAGCTTCACCCATCTCCTCATTGCAATAGTCAGCCTCTTCTTCAGGTGCATCCGCCTCTTCTTCAGGTGCATCAAGTAAAGCTTTTATATTTTTATCACGCATAAGCCTCTTAAACATTTGCTCATAACGGTCTAATTTTCTGGTAATGTTTTCTTGTACAATATTCTTCTGTTGAAGCTCAGCAATTAATGTCTGAACTTGACCATTCAATATAGAAATCTCTTCTGACATTGTTGCATCTCTATAACTAGAATCCTTCAAAGATTCTTTAAGAACAGCCGCATGAGATCCTAGTCCAAGAGCGCGTCCCTTTTTGTCTAAACCGCCAATAACTTCCAAGAATACATCATCCTGAAACTTTTGTGTGGATTGCTCGCCAATATCCTCACCACTATGTTGTTGTCTCTCAGCTAATTGTGATTGAAACATTTCCTGAAATTAGAGATATTAGTCTATATTTACATTTATAAAACATAACTTTAAGAATTTCAAATTACAAATAGTAGAGACATACAGCTATTTTTGCTTGTTTCTCATTCAACCACTCATTCGGTTTTCCCTTCGGTCTATGGAGTCGCTCGTAAAGCTCATACAATGTTGGGTCTCTATTAAGTTCTACCTTCTACAAGAATAAGAAGCAAACATTACATTAAAACAAATTTAATTAAATAGTCTTACTTTCAATAAAAAATACTAACCATTTTCTTTATGTGTTCCCTTGCAGATATAGAACCTCCAGCGTGCGCATTATGTCCTTCTTGGGCCTGCCTATTTTGCTTATTAGTTTCAGAAATTCTTTGCCATTTATCATCTTCTTTCCATCGAGCTTCCAATGGTTTTAAATACTCTTCCTCAATCCAACCACTTTTATCTTCACAACTACGCACCTTAAACAAAGCATTTTTTAGTGCTATTGATCCACGATTGTTAAAACTCTTTTTAATTCGGTCTTCATCTTTGTCAAGCCATTTATACAGTGCCTACAATAAAAAAAAACCATTAACGTGCATCCCATTTCAACCTCTCTACTCTATCAAATATCCAAACACAGCCTCAAACAAAACAATTTTTAGTACCCTGAAAAAGGTACCTACAGTATTACCCTTGGCATATAAGAAGGTCCTTCAGTAAGCACATTTGTTCACACTTAATGAACTACATCCTATATTTTAAATTCAATCCAACACATGCAATAGCTATCAACCCAAGCAAAGCAGGCAACAAATTTAAGACTGTAAGTAAAATATGCATACCACACAACAATCCTCATGAAACTTCCTCAATTACAATAATTAATTACAGCAAAATTTGACATCCACTAACGCTCCAGAAACAGTTACAATACAAGACCGCTAATCATTTGGGTGGAATACAAGATCCTGCAACATGTGTTCTTACTACACATTTGTAAACCCCATTTGGAGATACCTATTCCTCCAAAGCCATGATTCAGAAAAATAAATTTGTAACAATTTGCAACATGTGTTCTTACTGCACCAGTAGGTATTAACAGTCCTTCCTATTTGTAACAATTTGACTCTTGAAACCTTTAATAAGAAAAGAAAATCACCCAAGATTTTATTTTATACAGAAAAATAAATTTTATGGATAAAAAAGGGGAAAAGTACAAATGCAATTATGATTTATGCCTACTCGAGTCATCTGAAATTACCTTAAAGTCAGAAAACCATGCATCTCTCATTTCTTCGTCCACATTACACCAAGATGTCCAAACCCCATCAAACTTTGCCTTGAAGATTTTTGTTATAGCACCTCTGACTCTAGGTTCTAGATCAAAGCTGAAATTACCAAAAATTTGAGTAAGATGCATATAAGTCCAAGAGCCGGTCTATATAAGTAAAAAACAATTTCAATGAATATAAAATTACTTGTTTCCAGGAGCCTGTCTGATCCAAATACGTCCTTCTACATCCCTTGACCCCCACTTAATGTTCTCTGGTATTAAGGATGAAGCTCCTATGGATGTTCCACTTTGGGAATGAGGAGATGGGGCAGATGTAGGGTTAGTGTGTAAAGGTTGTGATATGATTGGTGTAGGCCTAGTTTGAGAATTTGGAGATGGAGATGGGGATGGTATAGGAGAAGTTCTAGGGGCATTTTGTAAATGTTGTGACATGATTTGTGTAGGTCTAGTTTGAGAATTTGGAGATGGGGATGGTGTAGGAGAAGTTCTAGGGGCATTGTGTAAATGTTGTGACATGATTGGTGTAGGCCTAGTTTGGGAATTAAGTGATGAGGATGGTGTAGGGGTAGCTGTATGGGAAGTGTGTAAGGGTTGTGATATAATTGGTGTAGGCCTAGTTTGGGAATTAGGATATGAAGATGATGCAAGGGGGGCCCTAGATTGCAAATTTGGAGTTGAGGATGAGGTAGGGGGCTCTAGGAATTGGTGGTTGAGATGTCTGAGAGGTAACTCTTCCTCTACCTCTACCTCTTCCTCTTCCTCTCCCTCTTCCTTCAGTTGCCATCTATATTAAATAAATAGTATTAGTAATGAAATGTTGATACAAATGGTAGAAAACATTTTATCATAAAACATTTTTCTTAGTAGAAAGAGTAGGTTTGTTTCACCTGCTCCAGTTGAAAGACACGTTGCTTTCTCTTACTCCCTTGATCAAGCAATGAAACTTCCTTTACAGCAAAAAAGACCCATCAGTGATAATTAGAAAGACAGAAAAAAAAACTAGTAAATAGCTTACTTCAACAATATCAGAAAGAGAGAAAAAAACTAGTAAATATCTTACTTCAACAATAACTTATAAATGTCAATTTATTTATAGCTTTGCTCCTGAGCTTTGTAGAGAAACAAATCCAAAAGATGAAAGGAAAACACAGGCCGTAAATTAGAGGAAAACCCAGGCCTTAAAATAGCACGAAAGGTTCAAAAGAATCTACAATATTTGGTTCAAAAGAATCTACAATATTTGGCCATAAAAAGTAACATAGCAAAACAAACATACAAATGGTTCATGTAAGGTAAATTAAAACCATGTGAACATAGCTACATAACTAACACAAACTAGATGATTCATGATTTAATCAATGGTTCCATACAAAAAAGAAATAAAATCTATTTTTTTTCTAGTCAAAATACGTTTCTTCATTGTCATCATCCTCTTTTTTTCCTTCTCCTTCTTCATCTTCTTCTGCACTATCTTCTACTTCAAAATCATCTTCCTCTTCAAAGCTAAGCTCCATCAAGGCATGAGCAAATACTTCCTCACCTTCTCCAGCTATGTCAACGAGATTTTCTTCAAGATTATCATTTGCAATTATTACGGGTGATTGTGGAATTGATTCATCTTGGTATGGAGAATCTCTCTCCGGCTTATTAGTCTCTAAAATTTGAATCGTGCTTCGTGACTTGGTCTTCATCACAACCAACCAACCATTTTGTCCTTCGGGATACTGTGTATAGTAAACTTGCTTTGCTTGTTGTGCAAATATAAATGGATCATAATTTTTATATCTCCTAGATGCTTTGACTTCAACAATTCCATAGTTATCTATCTTTGTCCCTTGATTTGGGGTAGGATCAAACCAATCACATTTAAATAGAACCAACGTCTTTATTGGCCATCCCGTATAGCTTACTTCAACAATATCAGTTAAGACCCCAACGTAATCATTTTCTATGGACTCATTCTCTCCACCTTGAACATAAACACCACAATTTGTTGTTCTCATCCCTTGACCATGACCTTTTGTATTAAACTTGTATCCATTTATATAATACATTGGCCATTTGATGACTTTTCTCTTGGGGCCCCATGCCAAACTTTTCAAGAAGTCATCTTCAGCATGATTATTTAATACCTATTTGAAAGTTGGTTAAATTAGTTTCACCTAACAAACTATGTAAGATTATGAAATGAGGAGATTCAATTCAACATACATATTCTTTAAACCAAGCAGAAAATGACGTGGAGATTTCTTTGTCAATTTCCGAGTCACTAACACCAAGTTCCTTTAGCATATCTGCATATATGCTGCATTATGTTCACATGTAAGTCACTTCACAATTTGTCAATGATATTTAGAAGAATAGCTTATACACTTACGTCAAAAACGGTTCTACTTCAGGACAATTTAGAAGAACATACAGATGTGCAGCTTTCAATTCTTTTTCTTCTAAGAAACAAGATGTGCATCTTCCAGAGGGACGCCCAGGATAATTAAAAATAGATAAAGGTGGTCCAACTTCACCACCATCATCATTTCGTGGCACTCTAGTCCTTCTACATGGAACATCGGGTGGATAATAGTAAGATGCAAATGTAGTTGTCTCCTCCACCAAATATGCTTCGCAAATAGAACCCTCAACGGCAGCTGTGTTGGTTACCAAAAGGGAACAGCCTTCTCTGAATTTTCTTGCTTCAAATCAGTAGCACCACGCCTGACTCCACCACACCACCACTCAATCTCCACTCTCCAGCAAGCAACCATAACGTAGCAAGATCAAGAAGTAACAAAAGGTATTGAATGATTGAATCTGAACTTCTTCTTCTTCTTTGATATTTCTTTCTTTGTCCTTGTGTATAATCTGTGTTGTGTGTGATGGGATTAGAGAGAGAGACTGAGAGAGATGATGCTTTGGGAAGAGAACAAAAAACTCATTATTGTTCTTGTTCACTTGTTCGTTCGGTTCCTTCCTCTGTTTGAGTGAGATGGTAGATTCAATTTTTTTTGATTTGTTAATGTGGAGTCGTGGAGGTTAATTGATAAAATGGGTCCATTTGGGTTTGAAAAAAAGGAGAGGTTGATTTTTCCATCTGGGCTAACAAAAGTGAGGGATCTATTTGGGCTTTTTTTAACTCATTTTTAGTAACTATTAATTAGTTTAGTTTTGTGACTTTGTCCTTTTTTTTAACTCATTTTAGTTCTGTCCTTAATTAAATTCTTAAATTTTGAATTTATAAATTATAATTACATTTTTTTTATTTCCAGTTTAGTTAATCAATGGATCCACCAGAAGAATTTCCAATTGGTAGAGCAGATGGTGCTTCGAGTGATGATGTAGGTTGGCACTTTGGAACGGTTGTCCAATTTTTCATGAACTTTGTTTGAAGATCTATTTATCATGAATTTTGTTTTAAGATCTAAGATGAACTGTTATTAGATAATTTTTCATAAACTATTATTAGGTACTAAATTATTCATATTGTTATTTTTTATTTTACTTTAGACTTCTTAAAATAATGAAAAAAAACATTAATTTTAGTTATTATATATTATATGATAGTACACATAATTTTAATTAATTTTATGCATTATTATGGCTAATTCACACCGTGACAGCCGAAACACGTATCGCAACGGCCGAAACAGCCGAAACCGCGAAAGCCTTAATGCGACCGCGTCCGCGACCGCTATTTAGAACCTTGTACACTAGTACTCTACTTAGACAATCAGTTATTTTCCATGGAATGACCAAAACATGTCATAATAAGAACTAAGACATTAAAAGAGGGAATTAATGGTAGGGAATTCCACACTTCCTACTTCTTTTATATTTATTGGTTAGACAAGTGCCTTTTTTGTGTCCAATCATTTCTTTCTTGTATCCTCATTTTCTGTTTAAAAGAACTTCCACCCAAGAATACCTTTGAACCATCCTTAGTTTAAAAGTTAGCAATAATGTAGAAACCATTAAACAAAGTCTTAGCTATCACCAATCATACCATGTGCATCAGTTTTATGAAACAAACAAACAAATCTACCCCATTCAACAAAGAAAAACTGTATCTTAATTAAAAGGGCTAAAGTCCTCCCGGGGTCCCTTATCTTTATTTAAAGTAACGATTTGGTCCTTTATCTTTTTTTTTGTCCCAAATCAGTCCTTTATGTTTTAAATTTTTGACACATAAATCCTTTTCTGTCCCAAATCAGTCCTTTATGTTTCAAATTGTTAACACATAAATCCTTTTTTTTGACACATAAATCAGCACTGTTAACGGAAAAGGATTTATGTGTCAAAAATTTGAAAGATAAAGGACTTATTTGGGACAAAAAAAACATAAAGGACTAATTCGTTACTTTAAATAAAGATGAGGGACCCCGGGAGCACTTTAGCCTAATTAAAAGAACAAAGTAAACAAGTACCTATTTGCCTTCTCAAATCCAAACCCTAGCACCAAATAAAAAGCCACAGAATATCCGAGGGTCACTGTGTAAAGAAATCAGCAGTATATTATCAAGAGAGAAAACCTTATCAAACAAACAAAAGGAAAAATCAAGAAAGAGAAAACATACAATACTTGCCTGGGAAAAGTAACAAATCGAGACCCTTTGTTTGAAGTGAATAGGAAGCGGAACCATCGAAGAAACTAGAGCATGATAGGGAGAGAAAGAGAATTAGAGGAACGTGAGAAATAGAGATGATAGGAGTATCGATTTCGCGATTAGGGCAGGGAAGGAAAATAGGTAGCGAAGAGAAGAACAGGTATATGCACCACTTTGTTTGATAGGGTCTATTAGGTTTTACCCAAAGAGAAAAGAGAGAACCTTTTGGAAAACACCCAGCGAAGGTAAACTCTTTTTTGAAAAAAAAAGGATTGTCGTTTTCAAAAAAAAAGAGGGACGGTTCATTTATAAAAAAAAAAGAGGGAACATGAGGGAATTAGTGAAAATTTAGATTTCATATCTTTTATTTTAAATTTAAATTGAAAATATTAGAGACGGAATCAGAGACCGAATAGAGTAGAGACGGATTTAGACTCCGTCTCTAACACTATTGAAATCTTGGAATTGTTTGATTTACAATTTAGAGACGGACTTAGAGACAGATTTAGTTAGAGACGGATATTTATGTCACTATATTCCGTCTCTAAATGAAGTTTCAACTTTTAATACGTCTAGAAAGACTCACTAGAGACGGATGTAGAGACGGAAAACTTAGCGACCGACGAATTCTGTCTCTAATTTTCGTCTCAAATTTCCATAATTGCAATTCCGTCTCCAATGAAAATATTCCGTCTCTATATGCGTCTCTAATAGAGACGGAAAAAATTCCGTCTCTAAATTCCGTCGTTATTTGAGATTTTTCTAGTAGTGACTGAGTATTGTTCTGGAGTCAACCAGGGGGTCTCATTAGCAAAACCAGGAGGTGCATCTAGCAAGTGATATGGATCAGCCCAACCGATTCAGCCCATATCCACCTCATGAAAGCCCAATATGCTTGGATGGTCAAGATCGACTCTACCCATCCAACGATCCACGAGAGGGCACGATTTCCTATAAATACAGACAAACTTTGCCCTAAAAAAGGTTGAATCTCTAATCCTTAGTACCTTCACTCTTATATTCTATATAATGACTTGAGCGTCGGAGTGGCTTGCAGGTACCCCCCCGGGCGCTCATTGACCTCCCGTCAGGACAACAAGAGACCTACCAACAGCAGACGACCAAAAAGCTGCTCGGTATAGAACATTGGCGACCACAGTGGGAGGATTCTTATCTTTTCACACAATCATAACTCAAACTTTTCTCTTGCTGTGCGATGGCTCCCAGACGCAGACCTCGCACTCAAAGCTCTGCCATGCCCTCACCCCGACGAGAGGGTACCCCCGAGGGCAACGTCGTGACTATACAGGGCGAGGGCACCAGTCAACTTGCCCAGCCCTCTAACGTGAATCAGCTTTTGGACCTCTTGGCCAATCGCACTCAAGCTATGTTGGAACAGGAAGCACGACTAAGGGAGATTGAAAGGCGTGTGATCGCCCTGCCAGAGCAACCTCCACTCAGCAGGGGGACAGTTCCTCCAACGACGGGGACCTCGAGGCGCCACCGGTCCCCACCTCGGAGACATCATGTCCACCGCTCTCCCCCAAGGCGAAGGAGCGTGCATCGCTCTCCCCCCAGGCGATGTAGGCATGGGGGATTAGGCTCACCCCCAGAGACCCATCCATCCTCACCAGACGGGACCTATCGGTCTCATGACACCCACTCCAACGCCTCCTCGCACGCGTCCCCTGACACTCATGAGAGGTCAAGGAGCCAGGCCGTCACCGGCAGAAGGCATCACCGGGATTCTCCATCGAGGAGATCCCCCGAGCGACACATGTATCAAGAGCTGGGCTATGAAGACACCTCCCCCCGGAACTCAAGAGAGTTTTCGGAGGAGGGGCCGTTTACAAGAAGGATAGGCGAATGCCAAATCCCAAGGGCCTTGGAAAAGCTGCCAAATCTTAAGATGTACGACGGAACTTGAGATCCGAACGGTCATCTGGCACACTTCTCCCTAATGATGCGGTACAGGGGCGCCATGGAACCCGTCCATTGCAAAATCTTCGCCCTCACTCTCGAGGATTCCGCATTAGAGTGGTTCCAAGAGCTGAGACCGAACTCCATATCCTCATTGGGGCAGTTGGCGAGAATGTTCACAGCTCGTTTCACTGCCTCCCGACTAAAGCTCAAATCCGAAGAAGTACTGAGAGCCGTCAGGCAGCATAACCACGAGACGGTGAGAGAGTACATTGAGCGCTTCAACAAGGAGGCTTCGTGTGTTAGAGGTTTGGAGGACAAACAAAGGTTGTTCTGGATGAAAGACGGGTTGAGAAAGGGAAGCCTGTTCTAGATTGACGTAGGTATCAACAAGCCCAGGGACCTGGGCGAGTTCCTTCAAAGATCCCAGAAATACATGAATTATGAAGAGGACGAGTTGGCTTACCGCAAGGTAGCCAAGGTAGGGGCGATGATGAAGACACCCGGGAGGTCCTCCAGCAAAAGGTAACAGGAAGCAGGGACCAAAAGGGGCGCTCCCGTAAATCTATAAATCGAACCCCCCTCGTCACATCCCGGGCGCAAATTTTAGCTGAATGCGCTAACACTGAGTTCAAGAACGTGAAGAGACCAGCGCCTTTGGTTCTAAAAGATGGCCAAAACCCCCCGAGGGGATGGTGCCGCTATCATCAATACGGAGGCCACGACACCAATGGCTGCCAAGCTTTGAAAGACGATACTGAGGAAATGATTCAGAGAGGGAAACTGTCGCAGTACGTAAAAAGGGAGGGGGAACCTAATGGCTCCCGCAAAAGAGCCCGATCCCCGCAAAAAGATCCAGGTCCTCGAGGAAGGGAAAGGCCCCAGACGGCGAAGGGGTCAACAACGACAACAGTACTTCTACCGAGAAAGAGGACACCCGAAGGTCCAAAGGAAGGCCAGTGGCCATGGTGATCCACGGAAGAAGCCCCCGTGATGATTGGGGGTCTCGCAAGTCAATGAAAAGGAAGTGGAAAAATATCTTGAGCGTTGCATCAACATCAGCCCCCAGGAAGGGACCTACCCGGCCGCCCTTTTCCTTCGACGATAATGATTTGCTGTTTGGAAAGCCGAACAAGCACGTCCCGTTGCTCATCACTGCCATTATGGCCAACGTTGAAGTAAGGAGAATCCTGGTCGACCAGGGAAGCACGGTAGACATCATCTTTGAAGACTTGCTGCATGCACTGAACATCTCCCCCGGCGACCTGAATCCCTACTGAGGGGGAGCTTTAACCGGGTTCAACGGGTCGAAGACTAAACCACTAGGCCAACTAGAGCTGATGGTCGCCTACGGAGACCCCTGATAGTAAGCCACCTTTGTTCAGAACTGTGAAACGCCCTTCCTAGTCCTACCATGCAAGTCGGTCCACCAATGCATCATTGGGAGAGCCACACTGGCCAAGCTAGAGGCAGTCACCTCGACGGTTCATCTGAAGATGAAATTCTACAGTTTAGAGAATAAGGTTGTGACCCTTCAGGCGGACCTGGGAGCAACGCGTCGATATTTCTATATGAGCCCTAAAGACGAAAGAGAAACTACTGGGGTGAGAAACTCAGGAGGTGGATCCAGAGAAGAAGCGGAGGTTAAAGTGACGCACTGGGATGCCAGAGGTGATCCAGGCGCCAATGAAGAGGCAGCCAGCGCCCATGAGGGCGCCTGGCAGGACGCCAATGAAGAGGCAGCCAGCGCCCATGAGGGCGCCTGGCAGGGCGCCAATGAAGAGCAGCCAGCGCCCATGAGGGCGCCTGGCAGGGCGCCAATAAAGAAGCAGTTAGCTGTGACTCTGAATAGGAAGCAGAGCATCAGGACCTGAGCCTAGGGCTAGGCCCAGTTGAGAATCTTGTTGTTGAGGCGCAAATGCGAAATGTAAGCTCGATGTGAGTAATTAACGAAGTTCATTTTGCAGTTACAGTTTGCTCACTAAGCATTAACACTTGCCCCAAAGAAAATTCCTTAAGATCAATAAAGAAAAAGGGTCCAAATCCGCAGTTGGGGTGCCTAGTATTTCAAACTGACTTAGGTGGTCACAATCCCTTGGATGAGTTCTATCCAAGCCGAGTCTTGGTGAGAGGTGCCGGAGGTATTCTTCATGACAAATTGACCCGGTAGGCATCGGCAACTCAACTTCCTAAAGCAAGCCCAACTTAGCAACTGTCTTGAAAAAATCCCAAGTACAATAAAGGCACTCACACGAAAGCACCTGCAAAGCATGAGACCATGAGGTCTTGGAAAGACGCAAAGATCAAGCAGGCATGAGACCACGAGGTCACGAACACCAAGGATATCCACCTACAAGGGCGTTGTCAAGTCTGCAGACCATAACTTCATCTTTGTTTATCCGATGGAGGCGTGCGAGTATGCGTTGGAAAGCCAAGAAGCAGAGCTACATGTTACGCTCAAAACCAAATTCTGATGTCTTGAAGGCCTAAACGGCAAAATACATGCCAGGGCGGGACACCTACCCCTGACCTCCCACTCATTAAGGTGACCGGGAGGGTGTCTCAAAGGGGTTAGCATAAAGATACCATACTTCATTGATATAGGAGAAGAGATCACCAAAGGAGCAGGAGAGGGAACCAAACAGGAAAGTTGCTGTGATCAGCTGACGAAATTAGCAGGCCCGACAACGGCACGAGCCAAAAGGGCGACCTCACCTACGAGGGCATCCTAAACAACAACGTCGAGTCAAGACCATCCCTCGAGATAAACTCAACTTGGGGGACAACGGTGGAACCAAGTCAAATATCCACCAAAGGCACCACTGGGGATCACCATCGAGGAGATCCCCCGACCAACGCAAGTCAACATCGAACTATGCCACGAGGTACGAGGCGGCATCGAGGTCGCAACCTCTGACGGAAGTTAAATTCAGACCGAGATCTGAATAAACTCCCCAGAGTCACCGAGAGGGGTGCGAAGCGGCATCGAATATGGTCGCAACCTCTGACGGGAGTTAAATTCAGACTGAGATCTGAATAAACTCCCCCAGAGTCACTGAGAGGGGTGCGAAGCGGCATCGAATATGGTTGCAACCTCTGACGGGAGTTAAATTCAGAGCGAGATCTGAATAAACTCCCCGAGAGTCACCGAGAGGGGTGCGAAGCGGCATCGAACATGGTCGCAACCTCTGACGGGAGTTAGATTCAGACCGAGATCTGAATAAATTCTTCCAGAGTCACCGAGAGGGGTGCGAAGCGGCATCAACAATGGCCGCAACCTCTGACGGGAGTTAAAAGTCAGACCGAGTTCTGATAAACTGCCCCCAGAGTTAACTGTGCCACGAGGCAATAAGAGATTATTCATTCAGATGTATGAGGCAATGACTTGCGCCCGGGGCCACCCGGCGCGTGCCTGTTATAACCAAGAGAATCAAGCCTGACAAAGACCTCATGATCAAATCGAAAGATGCTCGACTCTAGAACGGCTTCCGGATACAAACACCGAGCGTGGCCAATCGCTTTGTCGTAGGCAATATAGAAGAATCTCCACCACTTCATGCTTAACCAGCAGATCATCATCAGAATAGGTAAGGACGAAGCCAGGGAAGCCAGCTTCCTCCAAAGGCACGGTATCACTCGCCATCTCTCAACCTGCAGGATAGGGGGCAGAACAAGCAGTTACAAGACATGACCGAACACCCCCTCCCCTGAGGTGGGGGACGTCAACAAAACAAGAGGTTACAACCCCCTCCCCTGAGGTGGGAGACGTCAACAAAACAAGACATGCTCAGAAGAACAAAGAAGCTAGAAAGATAAGCGAAAAGTCCGCCCGGAAGTTACCTCAGTGAATTAGAAGCGGCAAAGACTCGTGGGAACGTCAACAGATGATAGTAAGAGCAACTCCCCTCGGCACCAAGCAAGCCCTGAAAATTCATAGATAAGAAAGCAGGTCAAGAGTCAGGAGGAACGACAAAAATAAAGCGGTGTGCCAAGCACACGTCCACACAAAACCAGCGCCCATGAGGGCGCCTGGCAAGGCGCCAAGGAAGACAGCCAGCGCCCATAGGGGCGCCTGGCAGGGCGCCAATGAGGCAGCCAGCGCCCATGAGGGCGCCACTCAAGGCAGCCAGCGCCCATGAGGGCGCCTGGCAGGGCGCCAATGAGGCAGCCAGCGCCCATGAGGGCGCCCGACACGGTGCCAGTCAGGAGCAGCCAGCGCCCAGGAGGGCGACTGGCAGGACCAAGCAGCGCCCAGTAGAGGGGCGCCTGGCAAGGGGGCAGTCTGAAAGCAAAATCTGCTCCACGAAAAGACACCCAGCGCACGCACGCAGGAAACAACACCAAGAGCACCCAGGAGGGTACCAACTCTTAGGAGCCAACAAGCGTCCAGCAAGGCGCCCAGGAGGGCTCTAACAGCAGAACTTAGCACTGTGGCTCAAGGCGCCCAGGGAGGCGCCAACACTAAGAGATGAGTCACGGTCACGACAAAGAGATATTGCACAATTCAAAAAGGACTACCGGGATGAGGTCGACACCCCATGTGTCAAGGTTGTCTCCATCATCCTCACCATCTCCCAACCTGATGGACAGGGGGCAACACAAACAGTTAAGTACCAGTCAAACAACACCCTATCCCGAGGTGGGAGGCTTCAAAGAAACGAGACGAACTCGAAAGCCAAGAGGCTAAGAAAAGAAACTAAGTGTCACCACAATTACCAAGTGATAGAGAAGCAGCAAGATCGGGTGACCAATCGGGAAAAAGACAAGTCTCCTTGATGGCGGGAAGCCTGAAAATATCAAATCAAAGATCAAGTCAAAACAAGCAACAAAACGAGCAACAAAGAAGGAAGTACAAAGCGAAACCTAAGGTCGAAACCGATACCCAAGGGGGCACCCGGCAGGGCGCCAAGTCAGAAAACGCTTCGCGCCCAACACAAGGCGCCCATGAGGGCACCAGTTCCCTTCTCGCCGATCATCAAGCGCAAGATGCCCCTGAGGGCGCCACTCCCCTAGGTGTGTGAAGTACCAAGTGCAAGGCACCCATGAGGGCGCCACTCTCTTACTTGGGTGAATCACCAAGTGTAAGGTGCCCATGAGGGCGCCAATCTCTCTCATGCAAAGTATCGAGCACAAGGCGCCCATGAGGGCACCACTCCCCGATGTGCAAAACACCAAGTGTAAGGTGCCCATGAGGGCGCCAATCTCTCTCACGCAAAGTATCGAGCACAAGGCGCCCATGAGGGCACCACTCCCCCATTTGCAACTCGCCCATCGCAAGGCGCCCTTGAGGGCGCCACCCTCCTTTTTTACTCTAGAGAGTAAAAATGACAGAACACGGTTGTTACAAAGGCAGTGTCCCTGCGTAACCTCACAGATCCGGCAAACCGACGAAAATCCTTCAAGCCAAGACCATCCTTCGGAATAATCTCGGCTTGGGGGGCAACTGTTCTGGAGTCAACCAGGGGGTCCCATTAACAAAACCAGGAGGTGCATCTAGCAAGTGATATGGATCAGCCCAACCGATTCAGCCCATATCCACCTCATGCAAGCCCAATATGCTTGGACGGTCAAGATCGACTCTACCCATCCAACGATCCGCGAGAGGGCACAATTTCCTATAAATACAGGCAAACTTTGCCCTAAAAAAGGTTGAATCTCTAATCCTTAGTACCTTCACTCTTATATTCTATATACTGACTTGAGCGTCGGAGTGGCTTGCAGGTACCCCCCAAGGCGCTCATTGACCTCCCGTCAGGAAAGCAAGAGACCTACCAACAGCAGACGACCAAAAAGCTGCAAGCCACTCCGACGCTCAAGTCAGTATATAGAATATAAGAGTGAAGGTACTAAGGATTAGAGATTCCACCTTTCTAAGGGCAAAGTTTGCCTGTATTTATAGGAAATCGTGCCCTCTTGCGGATCGTCGGATGGGTAGAGTCGATCTTGACCGTCCAAGCGTGTTGGGCTCGCATGAGGTGGATATAGGCTGAATTGGTTGGGCTGATCCATATGACTTGCTAAGCGAACCTCCTGGTTTTGCTAATGGGACCCTCTGGTTGACTCCAGAACAGTTGTCCCCCAAGCCGAGATTACTCCGGAGGATGGTCTTGGCTTGAAGGATTTTCGTCGGTTTGCCGACTCTGCAAGGTTACGCGGGACACTTCCTTTGTAGCAGCCGTGTTCTGTCATAGGAGAAATATTTTCTAAGTGTTGCTTCATCTGTTTTGTCGGGTAGTACGAGAATATTTTGTCGCAACCGTGACTTAGACCTCCTTCGGTGTAATCCTTGTGCCCGGCACCAAGCTAGGGTGACGTATCCTGATGTTGGCGTTGCCTTGTGTCAAGTGCTCCGAGGTTGGCTCCCTCTTGGGTGCCCTGTGCCATGCCCCCCTGATGTTGGTGCCCTCTTGGGCACCTTGGGCCAAGGTGTTAAGACATCCCGATGCTGGTGCCCTCGTGGGCGTCTTCCCGGACGCTTGTTTGTTTTTTAGAGTTGGCGCCCTGCTGGGTGCCTTGGGCGTTGTTCCCTACTAGCGTGTGCTGGATGGCTTATCATGGAGCAGATTTTGCGAGATAAGGTTCGGTGCTCTCGTGAGCGTCTTACTGCATAGTGCTGACCACCCTGCCGCGAAGGATTTGCTTTCAGACTTCCCCCTGCCAGGTGCCCCTCTACTGGGCGCCGCTTGCTCCTGCCAGGCGCCCTCATGGGCGCTGGTTGCTTCTGCCAGGCGCCCTCCTGGTCCTGACAGGCGCCCTCAGGGGCGCTGGTTGCTTCTGTCAGGCGCCCTCCTGGTCTTGACAGGCGCCCTCAAGGGCGTTGGTTGCTTCTGTCAGGCACCCTCATGGGCGCTGGTCACTTCTGTCAGGCGCCCTCCTGGTCCTGACAGGCGCACTCTTGGTCCTGACAGGCGCCCTCCTGGTCCTGACAGGCGCCCTCTTGGTCTTGACAGGCGTACTCTTGGTCCTGACAGACGCCCTCCTGGGTGTTGACCTTGTGTAGACGTGTACTTGGTACTTCACTTTATTTTTCACTGCTCATCTTGTCTTTTTTGTGTTTTTGAGCACGTCTTAAGGTGACAGGCGTATTGGGCTTGTACGTCGTGGATATAGGCCAAGTCGATTTGCCATATCTGTGGCGCTGGGTGAAACGCTAACTCTTATGAGTAGGCGGGTATTTGTCTTGTGGTCCACGTTTTCTTATTTTAAAAGTAGGGGACCAATCCATCATTGGAGCGCTTTCTTTAAGGAGGAGGAAGGAGTAGACTCCACTTGTTTCAACGTCTTTTCTTCCTGGTAAGTATTTGTTGTTCGTTACCGTGTACTTACGTTGTTGACAGTGCCCTCCTGCCAGGCACCCTCATGGGCGCTGGCTGCCTTGACTGGCGCCCTGCCAGGCGCCCTCCTGGGTGCTGGCTGCTCCTGACTGGCACCCTGCCAGGCGCCCTCATGGGTGCTGGCTGCCTTGATTGGCGCTCACTGACCTCCCACTGTGGTCGCCAATGTTCTGTACCGAGCAGCTTTTTGGTCGTCTGCTGTTGGTAGGTCTCTTGCTGTCCTGACGGGAGGTCAATGAGAGCCCGGGGGGGTACCTGCAAGCCACTCGGACGCTCAAGTCAGTATATAGAATATAAGAGTGAAGGTACTAAGGATTAGAGATTCAACCTTTTTTAGGGCAAAGTTTGCCTGTATTTATTGGAAATCGTGCCCTCTCGTGGATCGTTGGATGGGTAGAGTCGATCTTAACCGTCCAAGCATATTGGGCTTGCATGAGGTGGATATGGGCTGAATCGGTTGGGCTGATCCATATCACTTGCTAGATGCACCTCCTGGTTTTGCTAATGGGACCCCCTGGTTGACTCCAGAACAAGTATGAATGAAAGCTCTAAAAGTGATAAATGAGGAAAACACTTAAGACTTCTTAGATAATGGAAAGGTCCACAAAAAATTAGAATAATCATCGAGCAACGAAACATAATGTTGGTGGCCCGAAGAACTCAAAACGGGAGATATCTAAACATCACTATCGATAATATCAAAAGGCGTAAAAGTGCAAGAATTAGAATAAACAAAATGGTAACTCAACATGTTTTCCAAGAGGGCAAGAGTGACAAACATGAGAACTACGAGTTTGATTACACTCAACAAATTTATTTAGCTTAAGGGAGTCAAAGACAAGTGCTCCCGGATGACCCGAACAAGAAAGCCATAATGATGGTGCTAAGGCTGCAAAAATAGATGGTGAAGTGGCTTGATTTTTGGTGACGGTGGTGGTGATTGTAAGCCTCAGTGAGACCGGCTACCATTTGAAGAACAAGACGGGTGTTTGAGTTGATTTGACAACTCCTTGAGCCGTAGGCAATACGCCGATGCATTCCGGGAGTCCTCCATGTTTGTATAGGAGAATTCTTGCTCAAGAGTTACAGCACGGGAATTCTTATTGTTTTGGAATAAATCACTCAACCTATTCCAAGCCTCCATTGCCATGATGTCAGGTTCAAGAATAGTATGCAATAGATCACGGGAGATTGTAGCATAAATCCAATGAAGGACCGTAGTGTAACATCCCCAAAATAATTAAGATAACTATTTTGAAGTTAAACCCAATCAATTTATTAATATGGTGCTTAATTAATAATTTTATTAATTGACTACTAAATTAATTATTGGTTGGTGTATATTTATAAATTAAAGAAGTTGGTTTTGGGTGTTAAAATCAAATAAGAGATTTAGTGAGGTTTGTTTAGGAATTAGAAATAAGGTAAGGGTATATGGGTCTTTTCCCATATAGGATATTTGAGTTGGTTTATAAAAAAAAGGGAATTAAGAGAGAATTGAGAGAGTGAGAACCGTAGAATGAAAGGAAGGAAAAGAAAAGAAAATGGGAGAAAAAAGAAAGAGGGAAACGAAGAGGGAGAAGAGGAGGGGAAGGGAGGATCATTCATGGAAGATTTTCATTCTTTTCACCATTCCATTCCTTGTCTCATCCTCTTCATTATGGTACCAAGATCATCACCAACACCCCACTCTCACTCTTTCCACCATTTTCGAGTTTAAGGAGGAAGATGAGGAAATCTTGAGTTGTTTTCTTCTTTCAAGTGTTTTGGAGGTTTAGGAAGTTCAAATATATGGTTGATTGCTAGCTTGGAGTGAAGGAATCAAAGATTGGGTGAGTTAGGGTTTGTGAATCAAAATTAGGGGTTTATGTGTTGAGGAGCAATTTGAGGTTAGGGATGATGAATAGTGCTTATGGGAAGCTTGGAATTCAAGTTGGAGTTTTGAGAGGAGCTTGAAGTCCTAGGAGCAAATTGTTGGTGCCTAGGTGATTCGATAGTCACAGTTGAGGTTTCTCGTGCGTTATGTGATCGAGTCGACCGACACGCGAGCAGTGACTCTTGATAGAGAAAAGTAAAGTAGAATATGTGCACGTAGATACAAAGGATCGAGTTGTAGAGGTCTTGGGTGCAACCGGATGTAATCTACGTTAGGAAGGAAAGCGCTTGAGGTAAGGGATTCTTTCTAGTTACTATTATATGTTTGAGATTGTGGTTGGTGTTTGTTTGTTGTTTGTTTGTTTGTGAGCTTTGGTGATTTTGTGTTGATTGAGTCCCTATGCGGACATTGTGTGTTGTTGTCCTCTGTGGGCTTATATATGTGTTTGGTCTATGTTGTGAATTGAACATATGATGTTAATGATCTGTGATTGAGATGTCTGGTGGATTGGGAGTGACTTTAAAAGGAGGGTTAGATGAGGCATGTGTAGGTATGACCGCTATTGCGACTAAGTAAATCATTTTCGGAAAAAGAAACTTAAAGGAAATCTTATAAAAGTGAGCGTAGCACTTGTCTCAGATTTTTGAAAAGTAGTTAGAAAGTGACTTAGGAAATGCGAAACAAATGGAAAATCTTTGAGAAACAATAGGAATCCTTTTGAGAGTTTGAAATCAAGATGAGTTAATATTATGAAAATTATGACTTTTGAACTAATGGAGATTTGTTTTGAGACGTGAGAAAAAAATGAAAAGTTAGGGAGGTTAGAGTGAGATTTCGAGGGAGACTTTAAGAGGAAATTTGTTGGTGGTGACTTGAGGAAGCTATTGGAATGATTAGCGTGTGACAAGAGATACTTACGGAGTTGTACGATGTTGAATCGTAAGAAAAGGTCGGTAAGAACTCTTTCGTTTCTTTATAAGTATTACTTAAATTGTGAATGTGGTGATGGCGTGTACTGGTTGTTGTATGTGGTGCTAAAGTGTTTGTTTTGGTTTTGGTGTTAAGTCATTATTCTTAATCCATGTGATTATTTGTTTGAATAATGCTTGGTGTGGTGAAATATGCATGGGTGTTGATGTATATTCATGCATATATAGAGTTTGTGGTACAGTATCGACGAGAGAAGTACCTGTCTTACAAGGTTGGTATAGTACAGTATCGACGAGAGAAGTACCATACCGGATGTGGCACAGTATCATAGAGAGAAGTGACCACATGGTGCAGTATCATAGGGAGAAGCACACCTGAGTTTTTATATGGGGTGTAGTGCAATATCGATGAGAGAAGTACTACACAAGTGCAGTATCGTAGGGAGAAGAACACCCATATTTGAATCGTAGATCCGTTGTGGAGTATCATAGAGAGAAGCACAACACTTTTTGGAGTAGTATACCTTGGGTGTAGTGCAGTATCGATGAGAGAAGTACTACACAAGTGCAGTATCATAGGGAGAAGCACACCCATATTTGGATCGTAGATCCGTTGTGCAATATCATAGAGAGAAGCACAACACTTTTTGGAGTAGTATACCCCGGGATCATATGCATTGACATATAGGCATTGCATTAGGATATATGGAGTGGTGTGACGTGTTGTTGGTGTTGAGCTGTTAGAATATTGTTTGAAACTTGTTAGTATTATGTATATGTGAATTGATTATGTACATGTGAGTTGTTGTATATTTGTGTATGCATATTCTAGAAGATGACCCTTGCCTGTGGTTCTCCAATGTAATGGATGTCAACCCAGTTCTTGGAGGACCATAGTTCAGTTTTCACAGATAAAGTTGCAGAGGTCGGTGTCCTTTCATAGTGGAGTATTGGTGAACTCATCGAGGTCCTAACCGGGTGTTGAGTATAGAGTGCTTGATCAGCGTAGATGTCTTCTTTTGTCGTCATTTTGGAAAATTCTCAAGTGTATGATTCTTAATCAGTTCTTGTATGGGCATTGCCGTATATGTATTAGTAAAGATAGTCAATACTAGATTGTGCGGGTTTTTATTTCAAACACTTCTGTCTTTGCATTGCACACTTTTTTTGAAAACAGGTAACATACTGGCGTGGGGAAACAAATTTATATATGTCATATTTCAAATTTAATTCGTGTATATTACATTAACAAAGGAATCATATTTCGAAAATGCTGGAATACTCTGATTGTTTTGAAATTCATTTTTTTTAAAAAATAAATAATATGTTCTCAGAGAGAGGCAGGAAGTGTATTTTTCAAAAAGCATCTCATATTAGGAGTTGAGTTCACTTAGCAGCGCTCCCAAAATCGGGGTGTTACATTGTGGTATCAGAGCTCGGCTGTAGATTTCTTTTGGGTTGTGAGTCGGGTGTCCTAAGCTGATCAAGCGTCGGATTTCATGGGAGTAATTAATTGGAGTCCTTTTGTGTTGTGTTTTGTTGTCTTCGGTCAAGCATGATACACTTATATAGTTGATTGTTGCTTAATTGGAACAATGTGCCTTGTAGCACTTTAATGGGAAGAACTTTTAAAACCTAGAGAATTTGTTGACTTTGGTCGATGATTGTCTTTGAATTCCTTGGATGGAATGGTCCGGGGAGGTCAGGTTTGTAACACCCCTTTTCTACCCGGTAAACTTTTGACAAAAAATCAGAGTTTCAAAAACATTTTTCACTACACCCACGAGGGATGCCACATTTACACCAATAAAACATCACACGCCAATAATAGAATTCACCATTAAAAAAATAGTACGATACATAGCACGTCATAATTGGGACGAACCCCCAAAAACACCTGTTCAATCTACATGACAGTAACTCTATCGCCACGCAGCGGAATAAAAATAAAAGTTCAAATGAATAATCATAACATCGCCATAAGACTTCAGCAATTAAATAATAAGGACATCTAATAAAGACTAGCGTTCATCCCCCCGAGTGCTACGTATCAGAGCGACGACACCGACTCGACTAGCGAAGGTAGACATGCCTTCACTCGTAATCACCTGCACGTTACCAGCTTAGGGGTAACATTCAAACAGAAGGGGGTGAGATATCTAACATTATAATAGCATACATGATAGGCATTATGCTAGAGTTACGACAACTATATCTATCGCTTCACAACAACATCAAATTGCAATCACCAAGAATCATCACCAATGTCATGAGTAAATGAATGAGATGCGACCCACACCAACGGGTATATGCATGTGGTACCAATCATCATCAATAAAATAGCCAATAAGGGCATCATCACCTATATCATCACCAAGTTGTTGAGCATCATCACCATCACCTATAGCTCCAAGGCCGAAGCCTTCATCACCAAAATAATGCATATGAAATGGATGCGACACCATGACCAATGCACCAGAGACAATCAACAACAATAGTCATCTAAGTGACACAACGGCACCAATCTCAACAAATGGTCATAGACCCCTCACCTATCACCTTAACCAATAAAATAGGCACATCACTTGTTATATCATCACCAAGAACACCAATCGTCACCAATAACACCAACACCTATAGGACAGTCTAACAACTTGATCAACAACCACCGACACCAAAGACACCAATAGATTTACAACATCAATGGCAACAACAATTTTACAACACCGAGAACAACGACAATTTACATCACCTGGAACAACAACGATTTTACAACACCAATGACAACGACCACCGGGACAGCCACATGAGGCGCCCCAAACCACCAGAAAATGGCGCCCTTGATGGCGCCCAGCAAGCCAAACAACACAGAAAATGGCGCCCAGGAGGGCGCCCAGCAGGCCAACAACAGAGAACGGCGCCCAGGAGCAGGGCGCCTACCACAACAGCAGCAAAACAGACATGGCAGGAACTGGTGCCCAGCAACAGGGCGCCAACAGGCAACATCATCCAGCAGGAACTGGCGCCCAGCAACAAGGCGCCAACAGGCAACAGCAACAGACAGGAACTGGCGCCCAGCAACAAGGCGCCAACAGGCAACAACAACAAACAGGAACTGGCGCCCAGCACCAAGGCGCCAACAGGCAACAGCAACAGACAGGAACTGGCGCCCAGCAACAAGGCGCCAACAGGCAACAGCAACAAACAGGAACTGGCGCCCAGCAATAAGGCGCCAACAGGCAACAACAACAGACAGGAACTGGCGCCCAGCAACAAGGCGCCAACAGCATCAGCACAGAATTAGGGTGTGGCGCCTGGGGACAGGGCGCCAGACCAGCAACAACCAAATAGTACATGGCGCCCAGGGATGGGGCGCCTGCATCAGCAAGCAACATAACACCAGCACAGGGCACCTAGGGCGCCAGTTTCCGTAGCAACACAGGGACTGGGCGCCTAGGGCGCCACTTTCAGCACAGCAACAAACACTAGGCGCCTAGGGCGCCAGTTTCAGCGACAGGAACAACACTGGGCGCCTAGGGTGCCTTTCTCAGCAACACCGAAACAACACTGGGCGCCTAGGGCGCCGTTTCCACTAACATCAAAACAGTATTGGGCGCCTAGGGTGTAACACCCTAAATATTTAATTAAATTATTTAATTAAGTATTTAGGTATTTTAATTAATTTAATTATTTTAATTAATTGTTTAGAAATAATATTAATATGTGAGAGTGTGGTATTAGGAATTGGTGGTGCAAATTAATTAGGGCTTAAGCTGGATAAAGCCCGTGATCCAATTAACTAACCTAGGCATATATATAGTTAAAAAATTAGGGTTTGGCTCATTCTTTGTGTGATTCACGAAATTGAGAGCCTAGGGAGTGAGAGGAAGTGCGCCGTTTGATGAGAGAGAGCAAGAGAGGAAGAAAGAAATCGCAAAACCCCAAGGAAAAGAAATAGGAAATCGTAGTGCTCAAGGAAGAAGGAAAGGAGATCCTTAGTTGCTGTGGCTATTTGGGTGCGTCTATCTCAAGGAGGGCTCATATTCTTCTCTAGATCTAAGGTAAGGGTGAGCGTTTCGATTTAATATAATTGGGTATGTGGTGGGTTTTGTGGGGATTTGATGTTGTTGTGAATTTGAGATGAATATGTGTAAGATTGATGAAGGATTGGATTAATTGTGATGTTGTTTTGATGAATTGTGATGTTGTCACGTGATCTACCATATGAGATGATGAGATGAATTTCGATTTTGGTGATTTTGGAGTGGTTATTATCGATTTCATGTATATAGTGATGAGAACATATGAATGAGTAAATTGAGATTGAATTAGGGGGTGTTATAGTTTAATTGAGTATGTGAGACTTATGTGGTGATTGAGTGATATGCTTACAATTATTTGAACAATACCAAGAGATTGAGAATAAAATTAAGTTGTTGTTTGCTGTTTATCAAAAAGAATGTTGCTGTCTGCAAAATAAAATGTTGCTGTTTACCAATTGATAGTGCTGCTGTTTGCCAAAAAAAAAGGAGTTGTTGTCTTGCTGTTTTTCTAAAATAAAAATGCTGCTGTTAGCAAGTTAAAAACGCTGCTGTTTGCCCAGAAAATAAGTCGCTGCCCTGCTGTTATTTTTATACATGAGTTGCTGTTTTTATGAAGAAAATGTGCTGCTGTTTTATAAAAAATGAAGCGCTGTTTTTATGTGTAATCGTGCTGTTTTCTTGCTGCTGTTTGCGCTAAAAGGCCACTGTTCTACTGCTGTTTTTGGCTCGAAAAATACTGCTATTTTTCCACACTGTTTTTCTACTGTTGCGCGCCTAAAAAGCCATTGTTTCCGTTCTGATTCGCTACTGTTTGAGAACCGAATTTTCTGCGTTTTGTAAATGAAAGGGCGTGTTAATGGGGCTGTTGTTTTATTACTGCTCTTCCAATTTAAACGTGATGTTTTCCACTTTGAAAATGTGATGTTTTTCTCAATTTTAAATGTGATGTTCCGTAAGCATGAAAATGAGATGTTTTCCAAAATTTTAAATATGTTGTCACCCAAATTTTTAATGTGTAGTTAATTAAATTTAAATGTGTTGTCACTTAAATTTTAATGTGTTGTTACTTAAAAGTTAGAGGTGTGGTTACCTAAAATTTAAAGGTGTTGTTACTCCAATTTTGAATGTGATGTTTATGATGATGTTGTGATGGTTATGACGAGTACACTCTATGAGTGTTTTATGACGACGATGACGATTACTCCAGGTGAGTGATTTGGTGATTGCACATGTGTCCATAGTGTCTCATAGCATGTGCATATTATGACGAATAGGCTTCGGCCTCTTATTGACGTAAAACAGTGACGGTGTGCCCCTAGTGGCTTATTTATGACGAGTATGGTACCATCATGCATATACCCAGACGTGGGTTGCATTCTCATGCACATACATGTTTATGACTTGTGGTAAAAATTATGACTTGAGTTAGCGTTTAGTGACGATGAGGTTGATGATAATGATGATGTTGTATGACTGTTTGCTCATATTACTCTATTATATGCTTAATTATGTTTTGTTGAAATTCTCACCCCTACTGCTTGGAATGTTGCTCTATTGTGGCAACGCTGCAGGTAACCGCGAGTGAAGGTCCTGCTGCCTTCTTTTACAGCTATTGGGATGTCTGTCGAGTCGCTCTCTGATACTGTGACACCTAGGGGGCGTGGTTGAAATTGTTATTTAATTAATTAATTTTTTAATGATTATATTGATGATGTGAGACGTGTTTGAGTGGTATTAGTGAGTTATTGTTTTATTCCGCTGTGACATAATTTTTTTTTAGTTTAATTTTCATGACGGGTGTTTCTGTTGCACAAACCTTGATGAGTACAAATTGACGAGTTTTTGTTAACGACGATGTGGCATTTCTTTTCTATCAGTTAAATTAATATTTGCGAAAAAGATTTACTCTGATAAATGACGTGTAATTTATGGGGTAGAAAGGGGTGTTACATTAGTGGTATCAGAGCAATGGTTGGTCCGTCCGGCCGAGTCGCCGAGTCGTTGTGTCGGTTAACGACCAACTGTTGTCTTTTGAATCTAACAGTTGTTTGTGTTGTACTAACGCTTCTGCAGGTGAAGGTAAAACAAAAATTGCTAATGGTAAGAGTACTAGTGGGGGAGATGTCCCTACTAGCGTTGTGTGCTGGTATTGTGTGTTTTACCGTGATTCTGTGTGTGAACCCTGTCTCTTTTGTTTTGGTTCCTGTTGTTGACTTTTTGGTTGTGTGGTCCTTATTGTTGACCTCCATGTTGCATGTCGTTAAATGAACTGCCCCGTTGCTTAGTGATCGCATGTGTATTGATTGCTGAACTATTTTAATTGATTGACACCAAGCCTTACTTAAAATTCTCTTGTAGTGTGTCTTGCTGTTAAGGATAACTGTATAGGTAAAATGGTTTTTCTGATTCACTTGTTGTTGTTACTTCGTCGATAACATGCAATAATGTTTTGTTTGATAACATACAAATAATGTTTTGATTTAGTATTGAACCTTGTGTGTTCTTCATGATATTCATTGATTGCGAACTTGTTTTGTTAAATTGTGTTAAGTTGTTTTTTTTATCACTCTCAGTAAAGACATCCATGCTTAAAAATGTTGAGTCTTGCATCCCTTGACTTATAACTATTTTCTATTGAAGGGTTAAATTTGCTATCACCAGAAATTGACTTATGCATGTTAGTTGGCCTATCTTTCTTTACCTTGTGTCTCTGATTGTTTTGTCATGCAATGCTGTGAGTTTAGAGTCTTCACGAATTGCTTTACAATGATGCTTACGGCTTAGTAATTTTTTGCACTTGAATTTTTTTGTCAAAGATTTTGGTTATTACTTCTTGAATTGTATTATGTGGTTTTAGAACCTAAGAATAAAAAGATTTTCTGAGAACTGCTTGTGAAAATCTTGTTAAACAATTTTAATGTCGGATACCAATATTGATATTGAAATTATTTTGATGCTAGCCGTGTGTAAGGTTCTTACCGTAACGTCTTCTTGATTTCATATTGGTATTGTATACCAAATGTTTTATGAACTCCTCGGTAGTGTGTTTTAATGTTCGAAAACAGAATACAATGAAAAGTTGCTTTGCGGAATTATTTTTTTAGTCACTGCCTCGCTATTAACCGCTGTGGCGTCTTAAATCAATGAAAGTGAAAATGTGTTTGTTCAAATGCTGTGACTTTGTTTCCAACTTGAAGGTGCCTTTTGTAAATCAAGCATAACGATTTTTTTTTTTAACAGTAGGCTGTGTTATCACTACTTTCGTTTTCTTCCCTATTTGCTCGATTTTTCTCAAGGTGTGATCTTGAGCGCTTGTAAAATTTATGACATGATTTTAGTCGTCACCTCTTGATTTATGCTATGTGGTTTTCCTTTCTGAAAAGTAAAGTAATTTCCGAAAGTGTTGTCGAACATCTAATAAAACGGTTTTATGGTGGGAGGCCGATATTAGCGTTGAAAAAATTATTTTTAACAAATGGACGTTGATCTTGTGTCAAGTTTTGCTACGATATTTGATTGCACAATGATGCTTACGTGGATTGGTCTCTCTAAATATCTTAATGCTTTGACTACAGTTTTCATTTTGTTAAACTATTTCTCCCTATACCAAACTATAATGGTGGTCATCATTATCTCTAAAAGGCTATTATTACTATTTTTGTGATTGGTGACATTTCCTACTTGCGAAATTTATTTTCCAGAAAATATATTATTGACTTCGTCCGAAAAGTCAACTATGTTTTACGTTAGTTGTTTTGTATGTCCCTGACTGTTCTGACATGCAACGTTGAGAGAGTTCAGAGTCCTCGTGAGTTATTTTACAGTTCCATGCTGCATGATAATAACCATGAATAAAAGTTGCCTGTACTGAATTTTCATGATTTTGTGTTAACAGTTACATTTCTCTACCGTATGAGCTACGTGAATGCTTGATATTGTGCGCGTGGAATTTTTGACAACATTCTGAGTGGTTTCTCCTGAGTGGTTTTGAAAAACCTTGAAAAGATAATTTGTACATCTCATGTTGTTGTTTTCGTAAAAATGATTGTTGCTGTTTTTCCGAAAATTGTGGTTGCTGTTTTCAGAAGTTGTTGCTGCTGTTTTCTGAGAATAATTATTGCTGTTTTCTGAAACTACTACTACTGTTTTCTGAAGATAACCGTTACTGTTCCTCAGAAAAATTATTGTTACTGTTTTTCTGAAAACTAATGTTGCCGTTTCCTGCAAATTCCTTGTTGCTGTTTTCAGAAAAATAATTGTTACTGTTTTTCAGAAGATTATCGTTACTGTTTTCGAAAAATTGTTGTCACTGTTTTCCGGAAATAATCGTTGTTGTTTTCTGAAGACCATTGCTGCTGCTATCTGATAATAATTGTTACTGGCCCCGAAAATTACTGTTACTGTTCTCGATTTTATGCACTGCTCCGTGTATCTTTTTGTTTTTGATATGTTGTCCGTTGACCCTTGGTTGACGTTTTTGGAAATATGTTATGTGATCGTATAATATGTGCCAATTTGTTGCTGTTGTCGAAGGCGCTTGCCCTCGGGCGCGCCGTGCCTGTTTTGCTGTGTTGCTTGCGGCGCGCCCACCGTTATGACTAAGTTGTTAGTCCTGATGCTGCTGATTGTTATCATAATTGTTGAGGTTGTGGTTGTTGCCATGTCGTATGCTGATGTTTTGCTATTGTTGCCTTGGGTACTGCCGAGCGGCCCAAATTATGTTGTTTGTTGTCGTGGGTACCGCCGAATGGCCCGCGTTGTCGTCGATTTATGTTGTCGGCCGGTGGCCATTGTTGTTGAGTTGCATTGTGTGCACTCTGTGAGTCCTGCATTGATGATGTGATGGTCGGTATACGTTGTGTCCGTAAGGGTAGATGAGTGAGGTAGAACCCAAGTCAGCTTATCAGAGTAACGCAGCGGAATTTTGCCAGGTTATATTAGGAAGGAACTCTAATAGAGTTTTGGGGTGATCATGTGATACCGGCGTGACTGCGCTAAAAAAAAACCCTACCGGAGGACCTGAGGGAGGAGAGGTCTGGTTGATATTTCCGGAGTTACCTGGTCGAGTAAGTAGGAGGGATGGCCACCCAATCACTTATCGCCGGTAATCAAGGAAATAATGATCAGCATGTTGGATCGTTAGTTTGTTAGTGGAGGAGAGTTGGCTTAGGCAGTTAAGTTTTCGAGGACGAAAACATTCTAAGTGGGGGAGAGTTGTAACACCCTAAATATTTAATTAAATTATTTAATTAAGTATTTAGGTATTTTAATTAATTTAATTATTTTAATTTATTGTTTAGAAATAATATTAATATGTGAGAGTGTGGTATTAGGAATTGGTGGTGCAAATTAATTAGGGCTTAAGCTGGATAAAGCCCGTGATCCAATTAACTAACCTAGGCATATATATAGTTAAAAAATTAGGGTTTGGCTCATTCTTTGTGTGCTTCACGAAATTGAGAGCCTAGGGAGTGAGAGGAAGTGCGCCGTTTGATGAGAGAGAGCAAGAGAGGAAGAAAGAAATCGCAAAACCCCAAGGAAAAGAAGGAGGAAATCATAGTGCTCAAGGAAGAAGGAAAGGAGATCCTTAGTTGCTGTGGCTATTTGGGTGCGTCTATCTCAAGGAGGGCTCATATTCTTCTCTAGATCTAAGGTAAGGGTGAGCGTTTCGATTTAATATAATTGGGTATGTGGTGGGTTTTGTGGGGATTTGATGTTGTTGTGAATTTGAGATGAATATGTGTAAGATTGATGAAGGATTGGATTAATTGTGATGTTGTTTTGATGATGTATGATGTTGTCACGTGATCTACCATATGAGATGATGAGATGAATTTCGATTTTGGTGATTTTGGAGTGGTTAGTATCGATTTCATGTATATAGTGATGAGAACATATGAATGAGTAAATTGAGATTGAATTAGGGGGTGTTATAGTTTAATTGAGTATGTGAGACTTATGTGGTGATTGAGTGATATGCTTACAATTATATGAACAATACCAAGAGATTGAGAATAAAATTAAGTTGCTGTTTGCTGTTTATCAAAAAGAATGTTGTTGTCTGCAAAATAAAATGTTGCTGTTTACCAATTGATAGTGCTGCTGTTTGCCAAAAAAAAAAAAAAGAGTTGCTGTCTTGCTGTTTTTCTAAAATAAAAATGCTGCTGTTAGCAAGTTAAAAACGCTGCTGTTTGCCCAGAAAATAAGTCGCTGCCCTGCTGTTATTTTTATACATGAGTTGCTGTTTTTATGAAGAAAATGTGTTGCTGTTTTATAAAAAATGAAGCGCTGTTTTTATGTGTAATCGTGCTGTTTTCTTGCTGCTGTTTGCGCTAAAAGGCCACTGTTCTACTGCTGTTTTTGGCTCGAAAAATACTGCTGTTTTTCCACACTGTTTTTCTACTGTTTTGCTACTGTTGCGCGCCTAAAAAGCCACTGTTTCTGTTCTGATTCGTTGCTGTTTGAGAACCGAATTTTCTGCGTTTTGTAAATGAAAGGGCGTGTTAATGGGGCTATTGTGTGATGTTTTCCACTTTGAAAATGTGATGTTTTTCTCAATTTTAAATGTGATGTTTCCTAAGCATGAAAATGAGATGTTTTCCAAAATTTTAAATATGTTGTCACCCAAATTTTTAATGTGTAGTTACTTAAATTTAAATGTGTTGTCACTTAAATTTTAATGTGTTGTTACTTAAAAGTTAGAGGTGTGGTTACTTAAAATTTAAAGGTGTTGTTACTCCAATTTTGAATGTGATGTTTATGAGTGTTTTATGACGACGATGACGAGTACTCCAGGTGAGTGATTTGGTGATTGCACATGTGTCCATAGTGTCTCATAGCATGTGCATATTATGACGAATAGGCTTCGGCCTCTTATTGACGTAAAACAGTGACGGTGTGCCCCTAGTGGCTTATTTATGACGAGTATGGTACCATCATGCATATACCCAGGCGTGGGTTGCATTTTCATGCACATACATGTTTATGACTTGTGGTAAAAATTATGACTTGAGTTAGCGTTTAGTGACGATGAGGTTGATGATAATGATGATGTTGTATGACTGTTTGCTCATATTACTCTTTTATATGCTTAATTATGTTTTGTTGAAATTCTCGCCCCTTCCGCTTGGAATGTTGCTCTATTGTGGCAACGCTGCAGGTAACCGCGAGTGAAGGTCGTGCTGCCTTCTTTTATAGCTATTGGGATGTCTGTCGAGTCGCTCTCTGATACTGTGACACCTAGGGGACGTGGTTGAAATTGTTATTTAATTAATTAATTGTTTAATGATTATATTGATGATGTGAGACGTGTTTGAGTGGTATTAGTGAGTTATTGTTTTATTCCGCTGTGACGTAATTTTTTTTGAGTTTAATTTTCATGACGGGTGTTTCTGTTGCACAAACCTTGATGAGTACAAATTGACGAGTTTTTGTTAATGACGATGTGGCATTTCTTTTCTATCAGTTAAATTAATATTTGCGAAAAAGATTTACTCTGATAAATGACGTGTAATTTATGGGGTAGAAAGGGGTGTTACATAGGGCGCCACTTCCAGCAACCAAGACAGCAACAACATATGCGGCACACAACATCAATGGCGCCCATGGCGCCTAGGGACCAATTTTTTTTTTTTTGGTTTTCACCGTGATCAATCAATCACCAAACACCAAATTGCAATCATCATGAATACATTCAAACATCACCAAATAGACACCAAACAAAATCAAAGAGACAACATAGAGCCTATCCCCTACATAGCACCCATCATGCACCCTATTATAAAGGTAGAACCCACCCTTACCTTAGATTTGCCGAATACGAGATCCCCTTGCACGAAAACTCCAAAGAACCACAGCAACAAGAGCTCCTCTCCTCTTTCTCCTTGGTTGCGCCGTCCCCTTCTCTTCTCTCTTCGCAATCTCTCTTTTCTTTTTTCAAAAATGTGCAAGTGATCCAAACCCTAGCTAATGCCCTCACCTATGCGCCTATGCCATTGGGCTCTTGGATCACGGGCCTCCTTCTACTACTCAGCTTAATTACTAAACACCACTCCCTGATTTAAATGAAACACCATATTATTATTTTAATATGACTATACCAATAAAATACCTAAATAATTTAATTAAATAAATAATTAAATTATTTGGGCGTTACAAGGTTCGGAGTAAATAACAGTTTTAAGATATTTCTAGTGTAGTTCCAAGATTATGGAAGCTATGTCGTTGTGATCTTTCAGAGAGGCCAGGTTGAGATGAATGATTATGAACATCAAGATGATAAAGGATTGCACGTAAGGATTTAATTGGGAAGCTTCTAAGAAAAGTTTTTGATGTTCATTCTAGTAAGTCTCGGGAGGAGACTGATAATGTTTTGTAACAGTTAAGGAGATGCGTGCACTGTGGATTGTGGGGGCAGTTAGAGCCGTCATTCAGGACAATTGTATGTTGTCAAGATATCAACAAAAGTGGCTTGCATTAAAGTTAAGGGGAATTTCACTTCAAGGAGTGAGCGGATCTAGTTATGTAAAGGTAATTGTTCAAAATAAGAGTTGTTACCTTGAAGGGTAAGTGTTAAGTGATCGAGCTAGATTAAGCTCAGGAATTAGATTATTGACGATTAATCTCGTGATGGTTAAAGGTGCAGAACCGGGTATTACATGGGTAAGCATGAGTTTGAATAGACTTGTACGTGAACATAAGAAGTTAAGTTTTGGATAATGGGCAGTATGCAATAGTAAATGATATTAGAAGTTTGGAGTACGAGGATACTTGGGGGTTGTAGACATTTAGACTTTAATGGTTTGTTTAAAGTTGGTAGGCACCGAGATAATGTGAATGTTTTGAATGGTTTGAAGGAATTGATCGAGGATGATTAGTGACCGTGAGATGGCCGACCTTTGAGACCCGGTCTAGTGAATGGAAGACCCAAGCTTAAGAATGCTGGGGAACTAGTTCTATGCTGACATTGACATCCTTCCTATTGTGCTAGTACCTCAAGCTTATCTCACAAATCAAAAAAAGCCCAAAGTAGTAAGTCTCAAATCAAAGAAGTGCAAAAATTTAACCCAGTCCACTTGAAGTTTTGTAAGGATTCAGAGTTCTTTTTCCAAAAGTTGGCCCAATAAGTTCTATGGTTTTGCTTGAGGACAAGCAAAGATTTAAGCATGGGGGAGTTTGATAAGTCATATTTTAGTGTGTTTTTAGTATTTAATTTAAGTATTTTATTTGATGTTTTGATCCTAGTTTAGAACTATTTTACTACTTGTTGTTGATTTTTATTCTCAGGGTCAATATTGAAGCAAATGAGGAGTTTTAGTGCTTAAAGAGCAAAGGATCAAGAGACAAAAGGTTGGGGATAAGAATTAGCAATAGAAGGTGCAAATATCAGGTTTAGACGCACGGTCCGTGCGTGATTAAGCATGGTCCGTGCGTGTGGCTCGCAGAAAATGCAGAATTTGAAGAAAAAGAGACGCACGGTCCGTGCGCCTAGGAGGCACGGTCCGTGCGAGCCATTCACAATTGCAGAAGATCAAAAATTCAACTGCGCACGATCCATGCGCCTGTCAAGCACGGTCCGGGCGCCCTGTGTCGATCAGAATTCCAAGCTGTTTACATGGAGCACGATCCGTGCGCCTGGGAGGCGCGGTCCGTGCGTCCCTTCTGTTGCCAAAAAGTGTTACAACTCTTCTCATTCCATCTTTATGGTTTGTAACTGGTATTTAGTAGTTTGTCTAATGATTTTAGCCTATAAAAAGGTCCTCAATGTAGCTTCATACACATCTTTTACCATTGAAGTTTAAGTTCAAAATTTAATCGAAGTTCCTGCGTTCTGTTAAGGTTTTGCTCTTTATATTCTTGCACTTTTATTTCTTTGTTATTTACATTATGTTATTTACATTGTGCAATTCTCTTCTACTCCCTTGTCTACTATGATCATGAGTGAGTAGAATTCTTTAGTCTTGGGATTATGGGAAACAATCCAATGATGGTCCCTAAATAATCCCAAAGCTAAGCCCTATCTTATTAGAGCTTTGATTTTTAATCTAATTTCATTATGCGAATTGTATGACCCAAATGTCAAGTAAAGTACCGAAAGGTGAAGCTTGACATTGGAACAAATGAACCAATTCCTGAAATTGAAAGGTTCCTACATAGAAGAAGAATAGAATTGCGCAATAACCAAGAAATGGCTGCTAACGCACGATCTCAAAGAGTATGCTACGCCTTCTACGGCAGAGCCACATGCTGTTATTGTGCATCCAAATGTTGATGCAAACAATTTTGAGATTAAACCATCACTTCTTTCTATGGTCCAGCAGAACCAATTTTCCGGTTTTGCTACTGATGACCCAAATCTTCATCTGTCTATTTTTCTTGAGTATTGTGGCACTCTAAAACTAAATGGAGTGACTCCGGAAGCCATAAGGCTGAAACTTTTTTAAGGGATAAGGCCAGGGCCTGGTTTCGCTCATTACCTAATGAGTCTGTCACAACCTGGGATCAACTAAGGCAAGCATTCCTTGCCAGATTTTTTCCCCCAAGCAAAACCGCTCAATTGAGGAATCAAATTACAAGATTCACTCAGAATGATGGGGAGTCTCTTTATGATGCATGGGAGAGTTTCAAGGAAATGCTAAGGCTTTGCCCCCATCATGGACTAGAGAAATGGTTGATCATTCATACTTTTTATAATGGTCTGTTGTACACCACAAAAATGATTGTTGATGCAGTTGCAGGTGGTGCTTTAATGAACAAGAATATTGAGGAAGCTTATGCCTTGATTGAAGACATGGCACAGAATCACTACCAATGGACAAATGAGAGAGCTATCACAGCTCCAGCTGCACAAAAGAAAGAACCAGGTAAGTACAAAGTTTCTGCCCTTGATCATATAGCTTCTAAAGTAGATGCAATGTTTGCTAAATATGATTAGCTGAGTGTAAATGCTGCTTCATCTTCTACTCCATCATCTTCTTCATCTTGTGAAATCTGTGGCGTAGTTGGCCACATTGGCACAGAATGCAAACTAGGGGCTGTTGGACTATATGATAACCTTAGAGGGGGGTGAATAAGGTTATGTGCAAAACTTGAATTCTTTTCCGGTTTTCAAAAACTTTTGCAATGCTTGTTGAAATCAAATGCAGAATCTGAGATTTAAACTTATATGATGTATGTAAGCAGGCAGATTAGGCACAGTGAGGTATTACTCTAATGTTACTATTTTCAATATTCACTATAACAAGACATTTATAACTAAACAGGCAGATCAGGTACAGTGCAATATAACGCTATTATCAGAGTTCAGGATAGACAGATATTATAAGCAGCGTAATGATAGCAATAAACATATCGGCCCAGTGATATTCAGTATAATTATAAACAGATATAAACAGTAAATAAAGTAAAGAGAGAGGGATAGAGATACACCAGGAATTTTACGAGGTTCAGGATAAAAGCACTACGTCCTCGGCCTCCGGCTTTGCAACCTTTGGACTTTGCTGACAACCACAATATGAAGAATGTTTTACAAACAGGCAACTTCAAATAGCAAATCTCAATTCCCCCGAACTGTGAACCCGAGCTCCCCGCTAAGGATTTCAATACCGCTTCAATCTCCCCGATTGAACGACCCAAGATCACCTCCCAGGATTTCAAACCAACTCAATCACCCAGATTGAGAGACCCAAGAACACTTCCTAGGATTTCAAACCAACTCAATCTCCTAGATTCAGAGACCCAAGAACACGTCCCAGGATTTCAAAATGACCCCACAATAGTAGATTACAATATAGAAGCTATGATCTAATCACTTCACATAGTATGACAATATAATAACTGAGAGAGATGAGTGACTAGATCTATAGAAAATGATATGACTATGATAGCTCTATTTTCTCTCTTTCTCAGATCTAGAATTTCGAAGGTGAGAAGTAGAGAGGTGTTGTTGTGTTGTGGTGTGTTTGAAATGTGAATCACACCTGCCTATTTATAGGCTTAGAAAAATATAGGATTTGGAAAAAACATTTAATGCAATGAAAGAATCGATTATGGAGATAGTGCAACAAGTGTATAATCGATTCTTATCCACCTTAAATTCAAAGGAATCGATTATGTACTTAGTTAAATGATAGAAGAATCGATTATGGCCTTTACAAAATGCTCACAATCGATTTCATGCTTAGTTAAAATAGGGGAAGAGTCGATTTCATGGTAAGGCTAAAATATAGGACCAATCGATTCTTTGCTTCTCAATTGATTAGATAATCGATTGTGTGCTTTAGGAAACATGTAGGAATCGATTCTTTGCTTCACAATAGATTACCAAATCGATTTCAATCCTTTGGAAAAGGATAGGAATCGATTATGCACTTTAGGAAAAAGATATGAATCGATTCTAGGTTTTCACAAAGTTGTTTTTAGGTTTAGGTACCTTGCCATGCATGCATAAAATATTTTCCAAAGCTTGTCATGCATGCATAACATATTTTCCAAAGCTTGTTTTGATGCATGATGCATGTTTTCAAAAATCATCTCTCAGCTATTAAAATGTCATAGACCTTAAGTGATAGGACCTTACACTTTGTCCTATTGAAAGCGGATAAACAATTAGGTCTTGATTCTTCTACGGCGGCTTCTTCTCCAAGCTGCTCCACTTTAATATTTCCTGCTTTTTGATTTTCGTCCTGTACTTCATTCAACTGGAACCATTAGTAGACAAAATGTAATTTGTTATCATACAAAACCATGAGTGTTTGTCCTTGGTTCAACAATCTCCCCCTTTTTGATGATAACAAATTACATTATGCATAGGGAGGCCATAATAAAGAAACAATGGCAGAAGCTCCCCCTAAGCATAAGCATATCAAAATAAACAGCACAGCAGCAAATATTTTTCTCCCCTACATAGTAACATGCATATTCTCTCCCCTTTTGTTTTCATCAAAAAGGAGGGGGGTGAACACATAGATACATAATCATACTATAACCTTGCAAAATCACGCAATAGTATCACATAGCATAAGATAGATCAAAAACAGTTTAATGCTATGCTCCCCCTTACTTGATAATCCCCTGATTGATTGTAGAGTGCAAAAATATTAGCCAAAAGAGGTGGACCATCACAGTTTAAAAAAAGATCTTATAGAAAATAGGATACCCATGATATATGTCATACTTGGTTCAACAATATAGGTACCATATTTAACTTCAAAATATATTGCATCCATGATCCAGCACAATAGAGAGATAATTGTAACACCCCGATAATTTCTAACTTGTAGAATTACCGAAATGCACTACTGGCATATATCAGAGTACTTCCTGTTTTAAATACTGAACACATACTAAAACTTGATGCTAAAACCCATCAACTGCACTTACTTAACTTAACATGAGAAATACATAATATCGTTCCTTACACCTCTCAACTAGTGTTCAGTATCAAAATAGAAGGTCTGCGGAAGCGATTTACAACTTTATAAGCATAAGTCGTACAATCGTACATCTAAGACACTGAATAAAAATACAGAGATACATAACATGACAAAATAAACAGCGTCAGCAACTCCTCAAGCCGTCTCCTTAGCCATGCCTCATCGTCTTCAACTTAACCTGCGACTCTGAAAAACAACAACATGGATTGGGTGAGACAACTTGTCTCAGTGAGTTCTATCGCGACCCCTTACTAATTCTCTCGGTTCAATTATGCTTGATTTGTTATTCATGATTCATAACTCATAGTCTTAATATTTGACTATGTGGCTAACATAAACGTTGTCCTCATAACCCCCATAAGCAGTTACAAGAGGCAACACATGAACAATGAACAACGATTTTTAGCATGTCACCGGTCACTTGGCAAAATAAGCTCCCGGTGAACCCAATCCACTAATCGCTAGTGGGCAAACCTCATGGGGCCTAGGTTCATAGGGCTCATGACTTCCCCTTCCCTAGCACACTAAACGGAAATAGGGTCGTCACCCTAACCTGATGTATATATATTAATATACCTTGAACAATGAGCAGTGAACAGTGATCTATGAACATAACAATGAGCTTATACTTAGCATGATCTTAATCTTAACCTAATCTTATACTTAGCATAATCTTGTCATTAGGTGATCTCACATGGAATTACTAACGTTGTAATTTAACTTATAACTATCCATTACCTAGTCCACATCATAATGTATCGCCCATACTCAACATTATGATAACCTAACTTAGTCATAATCGATCTCATAAATACCACATAGGGCCATCACATAAGCAAAGACATGAACATAGCATAAAATTACTTCGATCGTACTTGATTTCATGATACTAATATGTTTCTATCCTTGGGAAACCTTGAGGAGTCGATTAAAAGGGACTTAGGACCAATCGGAATAGCTTAGGACGTATTTCAATTTTGGGCATCAGAAGGCTACGCACGATCCGTGCGGCTTGGCGCACGATCCGTGCGCATTTTCACAAAAATAACCTTGAGTACCAGAACCCCACGCACGACCCGTGCCCAGGGGCGCACGGTCCGTGCGTGGCCATCAGCATTTCAAAAAAAATCAGTTTTCGTATTCTCTTGTCCATTTCGATCGTTCCCGTATCCATTCCGATTCACATCTGAACTTAATAATACATCAAAACAGTCATGGAAACCAATCAATCATCACATAGCAATCAACAATCATAACAACAATCAATGATTAAACTTAACCAATCACATAATTTAACGATTCGTCCATGTTTTCATAAAACGGTTCAATACCGGTTTTCATAAAATGCGAGACCAAAACTCAGAGCATAACACACATGACCATAACATCCTAGTGAGTATAGAACTCACCTTTTGGCGATGAAAATCGCTCCCAACGCCGAAGCTTCGCGAACTCGGACGAACGGCGATCCCACGAATCTTCCCGAATCCGCTCCCGCTACTTCCAGCAACAAACCGTCAATTTGCAACGAGCATAGCTAGGTCAATACGTGACCAAAATCCTTAAAATCAGTGCCCATTGTGAAGAGAATTTTGTCTAATCTCTGATGGAGAAAGATTCACTTGCATGCAACCAGTAGTTTTGGAGATATCAACAAAACAAGAGGACTGCTTCGGAACAGTGGCTGATTCTTAATCTGAAAGTTGTGAGCATGATATCTCTCTCATTTATCAATGAAATCATGCGGTTCTTGTGCCCCAAATGAAGCTCTTTGTGTCTAGTTTCCATAGGGACAAGAATCACGATCATCGGAGTTGTGCACAGTGAGATAAAATGAAAATACCAAAGGGTGCTAAAACTGTTTTGTTGCAGAATTTCTGTAACTTGAAGAAACTGATTTCCAAGGCTTTGAACCTCCATCAACTCGAAATGGATAGATGATGGAAGGAGAGGATTTGAACTGAATCTTTGAATAAAAGTTGTATCAATGGAAAGAGGAGAAGAAATGAAGAAGAATGGTGCAAAGAGTGGCAACATGCATCAAAGGTTTGAAGAGGATCCTTCATCTTCCTCTCCCCCAAGCTCTTCTTTCTTTTTTATGGTTTCTGGTTCAGCCCTTCAAGGGTTGTGCGAAAATGAGGGAGGAAATAGGTGTTTTCAGCTGAAGGGGAAAAATGAAAAGGGAAAGGACTAAAATACCCTTGGTCTTTGACTCCCACTTAAAACTAATCCTTGTCAAAACTTACTCACTTATAACTAATTTTAATTCAACACTCATTTAATAACACACATACTTCATATCATTTAAAAACTAAATATTCAATCAATCTATCCTATCCATGACAATCACTTCATCATTAATTAGTTAAGCTAAATTACTCTAATTAGCTAATTAATCAAACACAACCTCTTGTTGATTTCCATTAACCAACTTAGCTAAAGTTGGGGATGTTACAATCACCCCAACTTGAAAGATTTTGTCCTCAAAATCGTTCAAGTTACTCAATGAACATTCTCCTGAAGCTTCATGGACCTTCATCCTCCTTCATGAGTCAAACCCTAACTCCTCTTAGTGGCACTTAAAGGAATTTCACCCCAACTTGGATTGACCATAGTCAATCCTACCTTCGTACATTAACGATCGAAGAAAATTATGATCGCATCAAAGAGCATAAGAAAAGAAGCAAGATATATTTTTAAAAGCGGTTTTGCTCTTTAGTGTAATCAAGTTTCCGTCCATACTTAATGTAACCTGGACTCTCTACATGATTTCTATGATTGAATCGGTTTGAAGAAATAAACGGTAGCCCACAGCTTCTTCGAACCATCACTGATGCCCACCTGTTGTTCCGGTACGGCGTCTGTAGCCCTCTGCTCCTACTGCGCGTTTTAATGAAACGAGAAGGCTAAAGTGTGGGTCGACGGGGACGCTTCCCCTACCTCTACTAGCCATGATTCTGCGAAATATGCACAAAGTATTGAGTTGATCAGGCTCAATGTCTAATAGCATATTAAGAGGAATCACACTTAGAAGACGTAAGAGACTCTGGAATTCTAAGCCCGACTAAGTCGAACTGCTCTGATACCAATTGTAACACCCCGATAATTTCTAACTTGTAGAATTTACCGAAATGCACTACTGGCATATATCAGAGTACTTCCTGTTTTAAATACTGAACACATACTAAAACTCGATGCTAAAACCCATCAAGTGCGCTTACTTAACATGAGAAATACATAATATCGTTCCTTACACTTCTCAACTAGTGTTCAGTACCAAAATAGAAGGTCTGCGGAAGCTATTTACAACTTTATAAGCATAAGTCGTACAATCGTACATCTAAGACACTGAATAAAAATACCGAGATACATAACATGACAAAATAAACAGCGTCAGCAACTCCTCAAGCCGTCTCCTTAGCCATGCATGCCTCATCGTCTTCAACTTAACCTGCGACTCTGAAAAACAACAACATGGATTGGGTGAGACAACTTGTCTCAGTGAGTTCTATCGCGACCCCTTACTAATTCTCTCAGTTCAATTATGCTTGATTTGTTATTCTTGATTCATAATTCATAGTCTTAATATTTGACTATGTGGCTAACATAAACGTTGTCCTCATAACCCTCATAAGAAGTTACAAGAGGCAACCCATGAACAATGAACAAGGATTTTTAGCATGTCACCGGTCACTTGGCAAAATAAGCTCCCGGTGAACCCAATCCACTAATCGCTAGTGGGCAAACCTCATGGGGCCTAGGTTCATAGGGCTCGTGACTTCCCCTCCCCTAGCACACTAAACTGAAATAGGGTCGTCACCCTTACCTGATCTATATATTTTAATATACCTTGAACAATGAGCAGTGAAAAGTGATCTGTGAACATAACAATGAGCTTATACTTAACATGATCTTAATCTTAACCTAATCTTATACTTAGCATAATCTTGTCATTAGGTGATCTCACATGGAATTACTAACGTTGTAATTTAACTTATAACTATCCATTACCTAGTCCACATCATAATGTATCGCCCATACTCAACATTATGATAACCTAACTTAGTCACAATCGATCTCATAAATGCCACATCGGGCCATCACATAAGCAAAGACATGAACATAGCATAAAATTACTTCGATCGTACTTGATTTGATGATACTAAAATGTTTCTATCCTTGGGAAACCTTGAGGAGTGGATTAGAAGGGACTTAGGACCAATCGGAATAGCTTAGGACGTATTTCAAATTTGGGCATCAGAAGGGTACGCACGATCTGTGCGGCTTGGCGCACGATCCGTGCGCATTTTGACAAAAATAACCTTGAGTACCAGAACCCCACGCATGACCCGTGCCCAAGGGCGCACGGTCCGTGCGTGGCCATCAACATTTCAAAAAAAATCAGTTTTCGTATTCTCTTGTCCATTCCGATCGTTCCCGTATCCATTCCGATTCACATCCGAACTTAATAATACATCAAAACAGTCATGGAAACCAATCAATCATCACATAGCAATCAACAATCATAACAACAATCAACGATTAAACTTAACCAATCACGTAATTTAACGATTCGTCCATGTTTTCATAAAACGGTTCAATACCGGTTTTCATAAAATGCGAGACCAAAACTCAGAGCATAACACACATGACCATAACATCCTAGTGAGTATAGAACTCACCTTTTGGCGATGAAAATCGCTCCCAACGCCGAAGCTTCGCGAACTCGGACGAACGACGATCCCACGAATCTTCCCGAATCCGCTCCAGCTACTTCCAGCAACAAACCGTCAATTTGCAACGAGCATAGCTAGGTCAATACGTGACCAAAATCCTTAAAATCAGTGCCCATTGTGAAGAGAATTTTGTCTACTCTCTGATGGAGAAAGATTCACTTGCATGAAACCAGTAGTTTGGGAGATATCAACAAAACAAGAGGACTGCTTCGGAACAGTGGATGATTCTTAATCCGAAAGTTGTGAGCATGATATCTCTCTCATTTCTCAATTAAATCATGCGGTTCTTGTGCCCAAAATGAATCTCTTTGGGTCTAGTTTCCAGAGGGACAAGAATCACGATTATCGGAGTTGTGCACAGTGCGATACGATGAAAATACCAAAGGGTGCTAAAACTGTTTTGTTGCAGAATTTCTGTGACTTGAAGAAACTGATTTCCAAGGCTTTGAACCTCCATCAACTCGAAATGGATAGATGATGGAAGGAGAGGATTTGAACTGAATCTTTGAATAAAAGTGGTATCAATGGAAAGAGGAGAAGAAATGAAGAAGAATGGTGCAAAGAGTGGCAACATGCATCAAAGGTTTGAAGAGGATCCTTCATCTTCCTCTCCCCCAAGCTCTTCTTTCTTTTTTATGGTTTCTGGTTTAGCCCTTCAAGGGTTGTGCGAAAATGAGGGAGGAAATAGGTGTTTTCAGCTGGAGGGGAAAAATGAAAGGGAAAGGACTAAAATACCCTTGGTCTTTGACTCCCACTTAAAACTAATCCTTGTCAAAACTTACTCACTTATAACTAATTTTAATTCAACACTCATTTAATAACACACATACTTCATATCATTTAAAAACTAAATATTCAATCAATCTATCCTATCCATGACAATCACTTCATCATTAATTAATTAAGCTAAATTACTCTAATTAGCAAATTAATCAAACACAACCTCTTGTTGATTTCCATTAACCAACTTAGCTAAAGTTGGGGATGTTACATAACGCTTAAGAAGAACTTTGATGCACACACAAGAAAAAACTTTTATCTCACATAGGGATGTCAAAATGGGTGGCCCGGCCCGGCCCGTTAACGCCTTCAGCCCGCTAAAAATAGGGCGGCCCGGCCCGACCCGTTAACGGACGCGGGCGCAATATTCATGCCCTGCCCGCGAAATGATGGGCAGGCGGGCCAGCGGGCTAGCAGGCTGGCGGGCTGACCGGTCAATTTACACTGACTTTTAAAAAAAAGCGCTAACGGACGGTTTGGCCCGCCACAGTGTTTAGCCCGCGGGCTGGCGGGCGAAGCGAGCCGGGCAACGCGGGCTAGTGGGCAACAATACCTTAGCCCTGCCCGCCTTTTTTTGGTGGGCCAACGGGCCGGCACGGCCGGCCAAGCCCATTTTGACATCCCTAATTTCACATATGTGTGTAATACTTGATAAATTATTCTTAAGTTCTTCTATATAACACATTTTCAATAGAGGTGAACACAATTTTACCAATCTAACCTTCACCGGGGATTCTTCCTCTATTGTTGATATCACAAGTCACGTGACTGCTTTTTCCCGGGGTGAGTGTTTAAGAACCTTTTTGCGTCTCCAGTCATGAACTTCGAGTCTCTGCTATCAAGGTATCGATCTGACCCCCATACCTTGTAGCACACCTGCACTAAAATCAAGTAGAGAATTTTGGTACCCAATTCTTTTTGGGTCCTTTGGGGTTAGTCATCAAGGGGTTTGTTTTCACAATCCACCTTGGTTTCTCACAAGCAGGTATAAAGGTACCAAGCTCACACAATTTACGAATAGGACATCTAAGTGAGCTATGGTTCCCTTTTTGACAATAAGTGGAAGAGAAAACAGCAGGTGTATAACTTGAAGTAGCAGCTACAAAGTTTACTTTCTTTTTCCAAACAGAGGAGGTGGAACCACCTTTATACCCGATACCTCTCCTATCAACATATTCATGTTGGGACTAGAGTATCTTGGTTAAGGTCATTTCACCTGCCTCAAACCTTTTTAAAGATTCTTTTAAAATTTCATTTTCAACTTTGGTTTTTTCAAAATTTTGTTGATGCTCAAGAAGCTCAAGGTTGAGAGGTTTAATTTCAAGTAGCTCATTCTTCAACTTAGCTACCTCATTTTCAAGAGTCTCAATTTGAGTGAGCATGCTTTTGTTGCTCTTTGTTAATTTCTTAGATTTTAACAAGAGAGCTTCATGTTCAAAATAAAGAGCTTCAAAAGCCTCACTCAAATCTTGACTACTATACATATCATCAATTAAATTATCATGCTCAAGTGAATCAGAAAGATTATGGTTATCAAGGATTACCTCAGGTGCGTCATTTGCCGTATGACAAACAACATTGGCAGTTTGCTCTTCTTCATCTGTTTCACTATCAGTGCCAAGACTGTCCCATATTGTAGCCTTAGGTGTTTCACTTGTCGTGAGACAAATAGCATTTGCAACCTCCTCTTCTTCATCAGAATCACTATCAGTATCAGAATAGTTCCATGTAGCCTTCTTATCTTTTTTCTTTTGGTACTTGGATTGCTTTGAGTAGTCACCCTTTCCAAGCTTGATGAATCTCATGAATTCTTCAAACATTTTAGCCATGTCTTCATCATCGGTTTCTTCATCATACTCAACCTCTTTCCTTGCTATCTTAGGAGTTTTAGCAGCAAAAGCAAGAGACTTTCTTTCTTTTACAACTTCTTTTTCCTGAACCTTCTTAGCAGCCAACACCACCTCAAATGCAAGAAGTGACCTAATCAAGTCTTCTTGAGGTAAAGTGCCAATATCTTTGGCTTCAGTGATTGCACGAGTTTTAGGAAAGAACTCGCTAGTTAGAGAAGCAAGAATCTTCCCATGTAGATCTTTTGTTGAATACTTCTTCCCCAGTGCCCTTAGATTGTTCACTATCAGATTCAGTCTCCGGTGCATAGCTGCGACAGATTCACCTTCCTTCATTTTAAAGGCTTCATACTCAGAAGTGAGGATTCTGATTTTTGTATCCTTCACTTGGCTTGTACCGACATGTGTAGCTTCCAAGCAGTCCCAGATCTCTTTAACTGTCTGACACCCTTTTACACTTCCATATTCTTCTTCACATAGAGATAGGTGAAAAATGTTCATAGCTTTGGCATTCTGAGAGATTTTGTCTAACTCAGACTTTCTCAGCTCGCTCAGATCAATGGTGTAGATGTCTTCAACTGGAACTTCTTCTGCTTTGCCAGTATCTTGAATTTTTGTAGTATCTCCGTCAACAGCACCACCAGGTTTTTTAATTTTGATTTTAATCGGAATCAGTGGTCCATCAACAATAATCCTCCATAGGGTGAAGTCTATAGCCTGCACATGACATTTCATTCGACTACTCCAATAGTCATAGTTAGTCCCATCAAACAGGGGTGGCCTATTGAAGGACATCCCCTCTTTCATAAAAGAACCCATGATCAAATATAGATAAATAAAATAAAATTGCGAGATGTTAAGCTCTGTATGCAATTTCTAGCTCTAATACCACTTGTTGGACTATATGATAACCTTAGAGGGGGGTGAATAAGGTTATGTGCAAAACTTGAATTCCTTTTCGGCTTTCAAAAACTTTTGCAATGCTTGTTTAAATCAAATGCGGAATCTGGGATTTAAACTTATATGATGTATGTAAGCAGGCAGATTAGGCACAGTGAGGTATTACTCTAATGTTACTATTTTCAATATTCACTATAACAAGACATTTATAACTAAACAGGCAGATCAGGTACAGTGCAATATTACGCTATTATCAGAGTTCAGGATAAACAGATATTATAAGCAGCGTAATGATAGCAATAAACAGATCGGCGCAGTGATATTGAGTATAATTATAAACAGATATAAACAGTAAATAAAGTAAAGAGAGAGGGATAGAGATACACCAGGAATTTTACGAGGTCCAGGATAAAAGCCCTACGTCCTCGGCCTCCGGCTTTGCAACCTTTGGACTTTGCTGACAACCACTATATGAAGAATGTTTTACAAACAAGCAACTTCAAATAGAAAATCTCAATTCCCCCGAACTGAGAACCCGAGCTCCCCGCTAAGGATTTCAGTACCGATTCAATCTCCCCGATTGAACGACCCAAGAGCACCTCCCAGGATTTCACTACCACTTCAATCTTCCCCAATAGAACGACCCAAGATCACCTCCCAGGATTTCAAACCATCTCAATCACCCAGATTGAGAGACCTAAGAACACTTCCCAGGATTTCAAACCAACTCAATCTCCCAGATTGAGAGACCCAAGAACACGTCCCAGGATTTCAAAATGACCCCACAATAGTAGATTACAATATAGAAGCTATGATCTATTCACTTCAGATAGTATGACAATATAATAACTGGGAGAGATGAGTGACTAGATCTATAGAAAATGATATGACTATGATAGCTCTATTTTCTCTCTTTCTCAGATCTAAAATTTCGAAGGTGAGAAGTAGAGAGGTGTTGTTGTACTGTTGTGGTGTGTTTGAAATGTGAATCACACCTGCCTATTTATAAGCTTAGAAAAATATAGGATTTGGAAAAAACATTTAATGCAATGAAAGAATTGATTATGGAGATAGTGCAACAAGTGTATAATCGATTCTTATCCACCTTAAATTCAAAGGAATCGATTATGTACTTAGTTAAATGATAGAAGAATCGATTATTGCCTTTACAAAATGCTCACAATCGATTTTATGCTTAGTTAAAATAGGAGAAGAGTCGATTTCATGGTAAGGCTAAAATATAGGAGCAATCGATTCTTTGCTTCTTAATTGATTAGATAATCGATTGTGTGCTTTAGGAAACATGTCGGAATCGATTCTTTGCTTCACAATAGATTACCAAATCGATTTCTATCCTTTGGAAAAGGATAGGAATCGATTATGCACTTTAGGAAAAAGATAGGAATCGATTCTAGGATTTCACAAAGTTGTTTTTAGGTTTAGGTACCTTGCCATGCATGCATAAAATATTTTCCAAAGCTTGTCATGCATGCATAACATATTTTCCAAAGCTTGTTTTGATGCATGATGCATGTTTTCAAATATCATCTCTCAGCTATTAAAATGTCATAGACCTTAAGTGATAGGACCTTACACTTTGTCCTATTGAAAGCGGATAAACAATTAGGTCTTGATTCTTCTACGACGGCTTCTTCTCCAAGCTGCTCCACTTTAATATTTCCTGCTTTTTGATTTCCCTCTTGTACTTAATTCAACTGGAACCATTAGTAGACAAAATGTAATTTGTTATCATACAAAACGATGAGTGTTTGTCCTTGGTTCAACAGGTGCTTCTACTGCTGGTTCTGAACAAGCAAATTTTGCCCAAAAGGGGGATCCATTTTCAAACACTTATAACCCCGGATGGAGGAATCATCCAAATTTTTCATATAAAAATCCTCCATCAAACCAACCAGCAGCTAGAACACCCCCCGGTTTTCAAAACAATCAACGAGCTCCTCAAAAATCCAATTTGGAAACTTTATTGGAAACTTTTGTGTTAACTCAAACCAAATAAAATGAAGAGTTCAAAAACCAAAACTCATTTTTGAATGATACTCTCATAAAGTTAACATCAAAAATAGACTCTATCCCTACTCACAAAAAAAAGCTGGAAACCCAAATTTATCAAGTGGCTCAACAAGTCGCTTCATCCTCTAAATCCTCCGGAATATTTCCTGGACAGCCAAAGCCAAATCCCAAAGCCCAAATTAATGCTGTCACCTTAAGGAGTGGGAAACATTTAGAGGAACCAAAGGGTACTAAAAATGAGACTGAAAAAGAGAGTCCACAAAGTGTGGAGGTAGGGGAAAAGAAAGAAAATGAAACACCATATGTGTCACCTCCACCATACATACCCACCATTCCCTTCCCACAAAGGTTTGCAAAAACAAAACTTGATGAGCAGTTTAAGAAATTTGTTGATCTTTTGAGTAAGCTCTACATAAACATTCCTTCCACAGATGCACTGTCTCAAATGCCATCTTATGCAAAAAATTTGAAAGAAATTCTGTCTAAAAAAAGAAAAATAGATGACAATGAGACAGTGGCTCTAACTGAAGAATGTAGTGCTATTATTCAAAATAAACTGCCACCAAAGCTAAAAGACCCTGGAAGTTTTTCTATACCATGTGTGATAGGAAGTGAAACCATAAACAAAGCCATGTGTGATTTAGGAGCCAGTGTGAGTTTAATGCCATTATACCTTTTCAAGAGGCTAGGCCTAGGAGAGTTAAAACCCACCAAAATGACTATACAGTTGGCTAACCGCTCCATTAAATATCCAACCTGAATTTTAGAGGATGTTCCTATTAAAGAAGGACAAATTTTTATACCGGCTGATTTTGTTGTGATGGAAATAGAGGAGGATTCCCAAGTCCCAATTTTGTTGGGAAGACCTTTTCTTGCCACTGCAGGGGCTATAATAGATGTCAAAAATGGTAAGTTGGCATGATGGAAATAGAGGAGGATTCCCAAGTCCCAATTTTGTTGGGAAGACCATTTCTTGCCACTGCAGGGGCTATAATAGATGTCAAAAATGGTAAGTTGGCATTCAATGTGGGCGAAGAAAAGATAGAGTTTGAGTTTGCTAATCTTATGAAAAGTCCTTCCATTAAGGACTCTTGTTGTAGAGTTGATATTGTTGACCATTGCGTGGAAGACTGCTCTTTAGCTACATCTTCACACGATGGTTTAGAAACATGCCTAACAGGTGGCACAAATAAAGAAATGGCTAAAGAAGCCCAAGCCTATGCCAAATTGCTGGATGAAAACCCTCCTATAAAAGGCTTGGGCATTGAAGACTTGGTTGAGGAATCTGATCTTCTTCAAAAAGGAGCTCCAAAGGTGGAACTGAAGCCTCTCCCTACATCTCTATGGTATGAATTTCTGAGCCTAAATTCTACTTTTCCTGTTATTGTCAATGCAAACTTAAATGAGGTAGAAACAAAGAAACTACTTAATATTCTCAAGAAATACCCTAAAGCTATAGGATATACTATTGAGGATATTAAGGGAATAAATCCCTCATTATGTATGTAACGCCCCATTTTCTTTTAAAGACTTATTTAATTGTTTGTGTGGATTGTTTGACTTGATGTGGATGGTAGATTTAATTAAATAAAAATTAGGTGGTAAAGTAATAATAAGGATTTAATTAAATATTACATGAAGGTGTTGGTTAGTCCATGAGGGATGGGTATTAGCAAAATTAAATGAGGGCCTAGGGTGGGTAATTCGCATGTGATAAGTGGAGGCCCAAGAGAAATGGAGCGTGTGAGGGGTCTTAGTAACTAGGGTTGCCATTCACGTTTGGGGGAAAAAGAAAAACAAAAAAAAAGATTGTGAGAGAGTGAGAGAAGAGTGGGACGGCTAAGTGGAAAGAAAAATAAGGAGAGAAGCGTGACTTCCAAGCAAGCCACAAGAGAAGGAGAGGCGTAGCAAGGAGAGAGAAGGGCAAGCTAGTTTTCGTGGTGCTTCCTAAGGCAAGGGATTCGAATTCTTCTAAACAAGGTAAGGGTGAGATTCATATTTTATAAAGATTGATATGAGGGATGGTATGTGGGTTGGGGTTTGGTAATGCTCAAGCATGTGTGATGTCTAATGTGTGTTTGATGAAACGTTTTGATTAATATATGGATTGGTGTTGTTTTGAATAATTGTGTTGTGAGATGGTTGTTTCCTATGTTTTTGAATTGCCATTATGTTGCCATGATCTTGATAAAAATCCACCTTTTTATGTTGCTGGAAAATCTGGCGCCTTAGGCGCCCACCCTATGGGACTTGTTGCTGCTGCGCCAGTTTTGGTGCAGGATCCCTTTCGATGGGAACCAAGTGAATTCTCGTTCCCTTGACTTTTTAATTCGTGTTCAAGCATAGAATACCTTATATTACTGGGTTGAAGTGTTCCATTCTGGCTCCTACGCGATTCAGTCTCGTTTACAAAAAAATGGTCGGGTCCCTGTCCCTGGGCGCCAACTGTGTTGCTGTCTGTGTTGTCCTGCGCCAGTTTCTGCGTTGCGCTGCTGGGCGCCGGATCCCCTCCTGCGCCAGTTCTTGGTGTCTCGTTCCCGTTTTTGTTTTTGGGATAACTTTTGACTCGGTACTCCGATTGAGGCGTTTTAAAATGTTTTGGAAAGCTCGTTCAGAGGCCTAACTGAATGTTCTAATTTGAGGCAAAGTGGTGTAATTTTCTGATGGTTTCTGGGCGCCTCAAGTGGCTGCCCCGGTGGTTGTTTTCGTTGGCGTGGTAAAGCTATTGCGGTATTAAAAACCCTTTTTCTGATGTTGTGGTGATGTTAATGCCTCAGTGCCCAAATTGTTGAGATGATTGTTAGTGCCCTAGTGCCTAGGTTGTTGTGATGCCGTCAGTGCCCTTGGCGCCCATTGTTGTGACGTTGTAATATTAACGATGTTGTTGCTATGTTAGTGATGGACAACGTTGGTCCTTGATTGGTGAATTCCCTATATAGATTGTTGGTGTGTATTTGTTGCTGTGTAGGGCGGTGGCCCGTATGAATTGGTTTAAGGGCGGTGGCCCGTGTGAATGTGTTGTTAGAGGGCGGTGGCTCGTATGAATTGTTGTTGGGGGGCGGTGGCCCGTATGGATCTGTGTCGTAGGGCGGTGGCCGTGTGGACTTGTGCGATGAATATGGTCATTGTATAATTGGTGTTACATAACTGTGGTAAACTTCCGTTGTTAGATATTAACTATTGTCGTAGTATATTGACTGTCGGAGTGATAGATTGCCTGTTATGTTGTTGTTGACCCGTTGCCTGTGTGATTACCTGCCTGTTGGACCTGTCTATACTGTCTTTCATATGATTCCTTATACGATGTGATATCTCACCCCTTTCTGTGGTTTGTTACCCTTGTGGTAACTTGCAGGTGATCCCGAGTGAGGGCTTAGCTACTTTCACTAGATTCGAGTCAGGTGTCTGCTTCTGATATGTAACACTCAGGGGGGGCATTAGATCGTAGAATTATTATTTGGATTTTGTTGAACTTGATTTAGATGTCTTGGTTCTTGACTTCGAAACTCTGTTGTTATATTTCCGCTGCGTGGTGATTATTTTTGCGGTGACATAGTTAAACGTTGTTTTTGGGCGTTGTCCCTACTGGCGAGACTCTTTATGTTATTGACGTTGAATTAATGAAGTGTGTGACATTCCCTTTTGATATGATGAAAAATAATTTTTTTTAAAAAACTCTGATTTTTCCGTTATATTTTACCGGGTAGAAAAGGGGGTGTTACAATGTATGCATAGGATACTACTTGAAGAGGATTATAAACCCTTTATTGAGCATCAAAGGAGATTGAATCCTAACTTGAAGGAAGTTGTGAAAAAAGAAGTACTTAAACTCCTTGATGATGGGGTTATATACCCAATTTCAGACAGTAAATGGGTTAGTCCGGTTCAAGTAGTACCTAAAAAGGGAGGCCATACAGTTATAAAAAATGAGAAAAATGAATCCATTGCTACAAAGACTGTCACGGGATGGAGAATGTGTATCGATTATAGGATTAATAAAGCAACCCGTAAAGATCACTTTCCCCTTCCTTTTATTGATCAAATGCTAGAAAGGTTAGTAAAGCAATCACACTTCTGCTATTTGGATGGGTATTTTGGATTTTTTCAAATACCCATTCATCCTAGCGACCAAGAAAAAAAAACTTTTACTTGTCCTTATGGCACTTATGCTTATAGAAGAATGCCTTTTGGTTTGTGTAATGCTCCTACTACTTTTCAACGCTGTATGATATCCATCTTTTCGGATTTTTTTGAAAATATAATGGAAGTTTTTATGGACGATTTCTCGGTGCATGGATCAAGTTTTGATAACTGTTTGGCTAACCTTGAAAAAGTTCTTGAAAGGTGTGAAAAGGTAAATCTGGTTTTGAACTGGGAGAAATGCCACTTTATGGTGAGGGAAGGTATTGTACTTGGGCATTTGGTTTCTGAACGAGGTATTGAGGTTGACAAAGCAAAGATCGAAATCATTGAAAAAATGTCACCTCCTACATCGATCAAAGAGGTACGAAGTTTCTTGGGTCATGCGGGTTTTTACCGCCGGTTTATAAAAGATTTTTCCAAGATTACTAAGCCACTGACAAGCTTGCTCCTTAAGGATGCAGCTTTTGTTTTTGATGATCTTTGTCATGAAGCATTTTGCAGGTTAAAAGAAGCTTTGACCACTGCCCCAATCATGCAACCACCGGATTGGAATCTTCCATCCGAGATAATGTGTGATGCAAGTTACTATGCGGTTGAGGCAGTCCTGGGTCAAAAGAAGGATAAGAAGATGCATGCTATCTACTATGCTAGCAGAACCTTGGATGATGCCCAAGTGAATTATGCCACAATAGAAAAAGAACTATTGGCGGTGGTCTTTACCATCGATAAATTCAGGTCATACTTGGTGGGGTCCAAAATCATCATCTATACGGATCACTCGGCAATAAAATATTTATTGAATAAAAAAGATGCTAAACCGAGATTGATCCGATGGATTTTGCTCCTCCAGGAATTTGACTTGGAGATAAGAGATAAAAAAGGTACAGAAAATGTTGTGGCTGATCACTTGTCAAGGTTGCAAGAAAACAATGAGAATGAGCTGTCGCTTGATGATTCCTTTCCGGATGATCAGCTATTCTCATTGGTACAAACTGAAACACCAAGGTATGCAGATTTTGTGATCTATCTTGCAGCTGGAGTGATGCCTCCGGACCAGACGTACCAACAGAGGAAGAAATTCCTCTCTGATGTAAAACAGTACTATTGGGATGAACCTCTCCTTTTCAAGAGGCGAGTAGATGGTGTTTTCAGAATATGCATCCCAGAAGAAGAGGTAAGTAACATTCTTATTCATTGTCATGCTTCTTCTTATGGTGGCCATGTCAGTTCTAAAAAGACTGCTTTCAAAATTCTTCATTCTGGTTTTTTCTAGCCATCACTCTTTAAAGATGTGCATCATTTTGTTTCTAAATGCGATCAATGTCAACGCACTGGGAGTATTTCCAGAAGAAACGAAATGCCTCTGAACAATATTCTAGAAGCTGAAATTTTCGACGTCTGGGGACTTGACTTCATGGGGCCATTTCTGTCTTCTTTTGGAAATCAATACATTCTAGTCGCGATTGATTATGTCTCAAAGTGGATTGAAGCCATTGCTTCTCCAACAAATGATGCACAAGTCGTAATCAAGCTTTTCAAGAAAATCATTTTTCCAAGATTTGGAGTACCAAGAGTAGTAATTAGTGATGGAGGATCTCATTTTATCTCCGAACATTTTGAAAAGCTCTTACAAAAGTTTGGGGTGAAGCACAAAATTGCAACACCTTACCACCCCCCAAACTAGTGGCCAAGTTGAGGTCTCCAATAGAGAGATAAAAAGTATTTTAGAAAAAATGGTTTCTCCTTCTAGAAAAGATTGGTCAAATAAGCTTGATGATGCTCTCTGGGCTTAACGGACAGCATACAAGACTCCTATTGGGATGACTCCTTTTAAATTGATTTATGGGAAGTCTTGTCATCTTCCGGTTGAGCTGGAGCACAAAGCTTATTGGGCAATAAAGACTCTCAACTTGGATACAAAGTTAGCAGGTGATAAAAGAAAACTTCAGTTAAATGAGTTGGAAGAAGTGAGAATGGACGCTTATGAAAATGCCCGAATTTACAAAGAAAGAACAAAGAAATGACATGATAAGTGTATCATCCGAAGAGAATTCAAAGAAGGAGATTTTGTATTGCTCTTCAACTCAAGGCTGAAACTTTTTCCAGGAAAATTGAGGTCAAAATGGTCCGGTCCATTTCAAGTCCGTAAGATACCCTTTTTGTAACACCCCGGTATTTTTAACAAGTAGAAATACTGAAGTGTACACTTAGGCATACATCAGAGAATAATGTCCTGTTTTAGATATTGAACATAATTATAAACTCTTGATAAAAACCATATCAATAAGTCTCACATGACATAAACTGCTCATAGCCTAGAGTCCAATATCCAAATACAAAGAAATAGCGGAAATGATTTTACAACTTTTAATGATACAAGTTATACAATCGGGAATACAAAGACCTCGAGGGAAAGACATTAACAATGAAAACTAAGTCTTCACTGTCTTCATAAGCACACCACCTAGCTGTGCTTCTTCACCTTTGCTTTTTCCCCTGCTTCTCTGTAAACCAGCAACATTTAAATAGTGAGATACAATCTCAGTGAGTTCTACCGAGAACCCTACTAACACTCTTGGTTCAATTATGAAATTCTGTTATAACTCAGTGCGTCACCGACTGCCCTGAGGCTAATCCCCGGTGAACCACACTACAAAATCATAGTAACGTACCACCGACTGCCCCGAGGCTAATCCCGGCGAACGTTACTCAATACTCTTCGACACACCACCGAATGCCCCGAGGCTAATCCCGGCGAACCCCTTACCAATAATAGTTTCACTATTGGCCTCAGAGCCTAGGGTAGGGGATCATGACTGCTCCTCCTAGTATGTCAACATGGGTCGTCACCCAACTCGATATATATTAAATATATCTACACTCGATGACCGGTTAGTTCACCTACACTCAATGAACATTTAGTCCATCTACATTTGACCGTTAATCGAACATAATACCCGCACTGGGCCGTTGCCTATAGTCGATATAATATATATCGTGAATCGTAGACCGGTTTAGACAATAAATAATAATCAACTCGCGTTAGTTATACCATACCGATTAGGACTCATAGCCCGCTTTATTATTAATAAAAACATATCCGCACACGAGTACTATTATTTCGGTTTATGGAAACAATTTATAACTTCAAAGTATTTTATGAAGCCCTTTTTAATTATACTCAAAATCATGGCATTATAAGCCTAATATCATTGGAAAAGGGTTAGGAAAGGATTAGAAGAGGAATGGAATCGATCGGGATCATTTCGGGCTATTTTGGAAAACAGAATCAGAACACAGCGCACGGTCTATGCTCCCATACACACGGGTCGTGCGCCCTGTAACGCATTTTTGATGAATGGAAACCGAATGGGACGCACGGTTCATGCGCCAGGGGCGCACGGGCGCACGAACCGTGCGTATTTGACAGCATTCCGTTTTAAGTTTTTCTTTGTTCCGATCAATTCCGATCACTTCCGCTACCTGTTCCAGTCCAGTCCCGACGCAAAAACTGTACGAACACATATCCAATAATATTCCTCAATCAATCAAACATATCAATCCATAACACTCAAACATCAATTTCCTCAAAATCCGTTAATCGTCGATCTAATGGTTTTTCGACCAAAACGATATTTTACACGCAATTCAAGTCGAAACAATCACATCAAACAAACGGTCGAATCAATTAACATAAAATTTGTTTCAATCAATCAATTCAAAACATAAATCCTAAACGTGAGTAAAACTCACCTATCGTGATGAAAATCACGAAATACCGAGACTTTCCGCTACTCGAACATCCGGCTTGCGAGACTCGAGAAATCCTCGCTCGGTACCAATTTGCACCTAGACACCAACAATGGCTCCTAAGGCTCCAAGTTCCTCTCGCAAACACAAACTCGATTCCTAGCTTTGAATTTCCAAAATCCGACTTGACTTCCAACAACCACTATTCATCATCTTCCTCCTCTAACCTCCATGACACTATTCACACATAACCCCAAATTGAACCCTAAACCCTTGGTCGTTCAAGAACCCCAAATCAGACCTCAACACTCGCACAATCCACTTTGGTTTTGCTCTTAGACACCATCCTAAGCCTTCCCTTGAGAGTCAACCATCAAAACCTCCATTTTTCCTCTTAAAACCGAAAATGGTAAAGAGATGGAGAGTGAGTTGATGATCACGATTTTGGCACCAAATTGAAGAAGAAGGTGAGAGGATTCTATTGGGACCAAGAAGAAGAATTTTGGTGAAAGTTTCCCCCTTCTCTCCTCTTCTCCCTCTACGTTTTCCCCCTTTCTCTCTTTCTCCATTTTCTTTCTTTTCTCTCCTTCTCTCACGGGCTGTTTCTCTTCTTTTCTTAATTCTTTCTTTTCTTTTTCTTTTATTTCTTTCTTATATATATACTTATATAAATATATATATATATATATATATATATATATTATTATAACTAAATCAATATAAATTAATAACAATTAACTTAAATGGGTGGAAACCCTAAAATACCCATTTTTATCAGTTACTCTATTAAAAACTTTACACCAATTAATAATCAATCTAACACTCAATTAGTAGAATTATTACTTAAGCGCTAAACTAAATTAATTGGGTTAACTTCAAAATAATTGCTTAATTAGTTGGGGATGTTACATTCACCCCAACTTGGAAGATTTTTGTCCTCAAAAATTGCCTAAGGCTTACCCATTTGCCAACCGAGAATATACATTCTCAAATGGGCCTCGACTATCGGAAAAACGGTTTTGTTACCTGAAATTCATTTTCCTCTTCGGTACAAAACCAAAACGATCTTGAAAATAAAGAGATTCATTTGAACTTATAATAGAGTAACTTGAAAGTTTACTCTAGTCCATTTGGTTTACACCCCAACTTTGAAGAATCATAAATCAAAACGCGTAATATGTGACACTTAATGGATACAAGTTTGAAAATGAAGTTCACATATCTGAATTTCTCCTATTGAGGCAAAGAGAAATGATTTCCTTGAAGGGTGTAGACACACATTAACAAAATCTTTTAAAGTACATAACGGTTCTCGTACACATCGAAAATGTTTAAAAAGATGGGATGATGGTTTTTCTAAAAACTTTTTCCTTAAACATAAAAATGGGCCGTGATGGTACCAAATACCTTTTGAAAAACAATCAAATAACTTCCGAGTTGTTTTCAAAATAACTTTTTCCTATTCGTAGCGTAACCAACTCACATACCTCTGTTTAATTGAACTTAAGAACACTCCTACTTCACACGAAGGTATCTCACTACACAGACTCTATCCCAACTTGTACCTGTAAACCGTTGTACACTCTCGGGATATTAAACATGAACCCTATCCTCTGATTTCAATATGAAATCCTCTTAACTTAGGTTAAGGACAAGGTTAGGCAAGTAATGGTATCGGAACGGAACGTTTTAATCTTATTTTGAAAATATGAAACAGAAAATCCCGCACGGTCCGTGCGCCCAAAAAGGCACGGTCGGCTCTTTTATCAGTTTTCAAAATCAACTTTTGCTTCAAAAGTATGTATTCCGCTTGTCACCACACTTATCCTAAATTATACCTTAAACCATAACTCGTTACAACAATTTCTTTCTCTTGTCATAACGCTTGTACTACCTTTGGAAAACAATCACTGTCAATCAGAATTCAATAAGACAAATATTGAACCTGAACTTTCAATCACAATTCATCACAGTCACATGGATTCCCAAAAGCGACATTAGCATGCGGGTTTTCACAAAAAATGATTTCTAGAGACTACAATGCCGCAAGCCAGTATTCACTTCGGAAATTCAGTCACAACAACTTATCCTCAATCAATATAATTTTTTTTACAAAAGCATATATTCCACTTCAGTCAATTTACCTTTCTTTAGTTTTCTCATGCTATTACTTAACAGTCGCCTTTACCTAATTTCAGTCATTGCAATCAGTGTAAACATTTTACCTCTCGATGAATAATCATCGCATGAATCTTGACATCGGTCACCTCACCTTTCATAACTGGATTCACATTTGACTTGTCAAACGGAAATCACATAGTGCACTTTGACTGTTAACCTTCATAAATGAGAGGCTAATCCTAAAATCTTGCCACCAAGGTGGACTCATGGATACACCATGTCTTAGGGCTAATGCCCACTCAATGCTTAAAACCTCTATATTTCCCTTATTAGTCACTGCACTAACAAAATTTCCTTTGCAACGGAAGAAAATTTCGTGACATAACCTTTCGATCTTCTTGGAGATACTTCTAGTTCTTTGGGTTAAACTCGGGAACCACCTCTGTTCTCAGTGACTCTTGTAATGATAGGATGTTCATAAAATAATCTTTTCACAACCTATCTGAGTCGACTATAATGCCTCAATGACTCATATATTGATAGGATTTTATTAAAATATACTTTGTGCCATGACCTATCAAGTCACTCTTACCGAATAATCCAAATTACCAATGGAAGTGAATCTCCATGACTCATAAACTGAACTTTGAATTCAATGACTACAAGATTTGTAATCATATACTCGTGCAAAGACCTTCGGGGAAAAACTTCTAACTAGGTTAAATTCTATAAGATTGTCTATCCATCTTGATAGAATCTATCTGAAATTCTATGACTCGTCCTTTCGGACTACTAGCCCTCTCTTAGAGTCTCAACTACCCTTACACTAGGGTACGAGAATCTATATACAATAGATGTCTCTTGGGTGAAGCTAAACGGCTTCCCTAAAAGTAGGGTTCACTAAAAGCCTATAGACTTAATCACCACAGGATGGATTGTTGATCAATCAAGGTGTAGACATTTACTTTTGGATTATGGATGGTATTGAGATAGGTGTAGCATCAAGGAGACGAGAAAATAGAAGAATTTATTTTTCGAATTAAACGGCACACTAGTAGTGCATCCTACGTTGATCCGTAAAACGAATCCTAACTATTTTGAACGTTCCTTAGATCCTCCATCTTTTCGAATTCCATACGTATTACAGACGAAATCATCACAGCTGTCTTAGTCAAACAAACCTGGAACTTGACTTACCCTTGGACCATCAACATTACTTGGCATTTAAACAACTAAACTTTTCCTTTCTTCAACTTTCAACTATGTGTCTAATCATTTAGGACTTTCACTAAGTCTTGAGATTTTCAACATAACTGCCAATGACCACTTCCGAGAAATAGCCTTCTTACGAAGTCAAAAGGAATCTTTCCTAATCTGGGTCTTTCTTTCTTAGCCTTACTCGTTGGGGATTCGCTACATGCGTCTTATGCCCAACTAGGGTTTCTATTCCACTAGCAATTTAGAACCTAAGGCTTATGTAGAGTAGAAATACTGTTTGGAACTAGGATAAAACCTAAACCAAGTCCATTGATATGTGTAGAAAATTGCGTTAGCTTCCCAACGCCTCCCGGAATGCCCAAAATGGAGTTCCGGATCAAAAGGTACGGATAATACAAGTTGGAAGACTAGCGAAAATTTCTCACAGCTGAAAACTGAAATACTCCCAACCGGAGAGTCGTGACATGGTTACTTTCCTCACATGAATTACTAACCCATGTCTCATAAACATTGAGGTACTATTTGCCAAAGGGACAATACTGTGACGGTTTACTATCTCGGTTTCCTAACTTTTGAAAAAGGAGTTTAGGAAAGAAAACCTATCTGAAAACCTTGACTATCCCGAAGGATCTTACTTGGCTGAACCACAACTTAGAATCAGTCCATGTTACACAATAGAGTTGACTACTAGACGTCATCACAGTAACTGAGAAACTGCTCTGACAACAATCTGGGTTTTTACGGTGCTTGCTAGTCCTAAGAAATTCTAGGACACTACCCTTTTCTTCCACCGACAGATTCCTCAACTGATAACTCCCTGGGGGACCTCTTTCAACTTACGGAATGACTCAATGATCAAACCGGCTCCAATGACTGAACGATCGTCCCAACTTCCTCGAACCAATTCGGATGCCCACTACTTCCGCTGCATACTCTAATGAAACAAGAAGTCTGGGAATCCTAGGGTTTATGGTTTAGAACATTTTCGGGGCCGAGGCAACTAATTGTCATTATTCTCAGTACGTTGCATGAAATATCGAGTGGATCCAAACTCAACGTCTCACACAAAATACTAAAAGGTTCTGACAGCCAATTGTCGAAGTCCCTAGCTGACTCAATCTAACTAATCTTTTGACCGTTAGGTCTCTAAGTCCGACAAGGTCGAACTGCTCTGATACCAACTGTAACACCCCGGTATTTTTAACAAGTAGAAATACTGAAGTGTACACTTAGGCATACATCAGAGAATAATTTCCTGTTTTAGATATTGAACATAATTATAAACTCTTGATAAAAACCATATCAATAAGTCTCACATGACATAAACTGCTCATAGCCTAGAGTCCAATATCCAAATACAAAGAAATAGCGGAAACGATTTTACAACTTTTACTGATACAAGTTATACAATCGGGAATACAAAGACCTCGAGGGAAAGACATTAACAATGAAAACTAAGTCTTCACCGTCTTCATAAGCACACCACCTAGCTGTGCTTCTTCACCTTTGCTTTTTCCCCTGCTTCTCTGTAAAACAGCAACATTTAAACAGTGAGATACAATCTCAGTGAGTTCTACCGAGAACCCTACTAACACTCTCGGTTCAATTATGAAATTCTGTTATAACTCAGTGCGTCACCGACTGCCCTGAGGCTAATCCCCGGTGAACCACACTACAAAATCATAGTAACGTACCACCGACTGCTCCGAGGCTAATCCCGGCGAACATTACTCAATACTCTTCGACACACCACCGACTTCCCCGAGGCTAATCCCGGCGAACCCCTTACCAATAATAGTTTCACTATTGGCCTCAGAGCCTAGGGTAGGTGATGACAACCTACCATGGGCTCGCTGTCCAATTTTAATTGCTCTAATTTTATTTTAAGTTGTAATAAAATGTGAGGGCAGAACTTTGATTTAATTAGGCCCAACACTTAAGTTTATTTTATTTGGTTGAGTGTTCTTTTTATGTGTGGAGCATGGGCTGCTAGTAGTATAGGCTGCCAGCTTGGTCTTTGCTATTGTTTGGTGTGTTTTTAAGTTGATTTAAAGTGTGTGCTAAAGCATGCATAGTGGAGAACGAAAATTAGGATTGAAATGGGTACAATGTCACTCTCTTATTGAAGAATAATCAACTTTGGATGCTAGGGAGTCTTTTGGTTTTTTTAAACTCCAAGTCATAAAGAAAAGACAAGGCAATTAAAAGAAGGAGTTACAAATTCAAGCAAGGCATTATGAGAAGACAAAGCAAATAAAAGAAGGAGTTACATATTCAAGGAACACTAATGCTCATTATTGTAAACTTTCTCTTTCTTGTAGCACATCAGATCCTAATGTTCTTTCCTATATATGTTTTCATCAAAATCAATGGAAAATAACAAGAATTTTAGCCAAAAATCACTTTGTGTGAAATTGAGAGCTTTTGCTCTTTGGTTCTGGATTGAACCATTATCTGATCTTATCAAGAAACCAGGTTTCTTGTGGCGATCCTCACTCATAGGCTTATCCTAGTCTTGGATTAGACAAGGTGGCGCCCCTTTCCTTTCATTCCATTTCTTTCACCAAATTCACAACAATTAATAACTAGTTTGAGCATAAGTGCCATTCTACAAAGACCACGAAAATTTCAAGTTTCCTTTCCCATTTTCTTCCATCATAAACCCAAAAAAAAAAAAAAAAAAAAAAAAAAAGAAATGGCCAAATTCCACAATGAGGCGGTTATCATTTGGTAATCAGAGCAAGGTTCGATTTGGACCTTTGGTCAAGCAATTTCTGGTTTTGTGTACCATTTTTATTGCTTGAGTTCTTAAAGAAAATGAATGAAGAAGAAATTCCTAGCGGTGAACTACTCTCGGTGAGGAGTTTGTTGGAAAATTTTGTGAAGGAGGATGATACAACTCAAAGAGAGAATATCTTTCAATCAAGATGCCTCATACAAGAAAAGGTATGTTCCCTTATTATTGATGGTGGAAGTTGTACCAATTTTGCCAGCACAAGGTTGGTTTCCAAACTCCAACTAGAAATTAAACCACATCCCAAACCATATAAGCTTCAATGGCTTGTTAATGATATTGAGATGATTGTTGATGCACAAGTAGAAATTTCTTTTTCAATTGGTAAATATGAGGATGTGGCTGTTTGTGATGTAGTTCCTATGGAGGTTACCCATCTCTTGTTGGGAAGGCCTTGGCAATTTGATAAAAATGCCAATCATGAAGGGCGTACCAACAAGTATTATTTTGTTCATCATGGAAAACGTATTGTATTGGCTCCTTTGAGTCCAAGTGAGGTGAGAGATGATCAAAAAAAATTGAGAGAAAAGATTAAAAAAGAAAAAGAAACAGAAAAAGAAAAAGAAATAGAGAGTGAAAAGAAACAGGAATTGAGAGAAAAAGAAATAGAGGATAAAGATGTTGTTATAGAATATTGTTATAATCCTAACATTTTTCCTGATTTTGATGATATTAATATTAAGAAGGTTGTGGATGACATTCCAAAAGAAGAATCTTGCAAGAAGACAAATCCACAAGTGCTTCCAGAGGAACAATGTAGTGCTTCCATTGAATTTCAAGAGAAAGACATTGGGAAGTCATGGCATACTACTATACTAATACCTTCTTCTAAATTGGTTTGTGTGGTCAAGTATTGGGATTATTCTAATATTCAATTGCCTAACATTTCTTCTTTATGTCATGAAGATAACAAAGTGAAAGAAGGAGAATATACTTCACAAGTGGAGAAAAATTATGAGTTTCAGAAAAATAATTATTATGTCCAAGAAACTCGTGAGGTAGTAAATCACTCAAATCCTTCCAAAGCACCTGGAAATTTCCCCATTTTGAAAATTGCATGTGATGAGTTCTTTAGACTTGTTTTTGACCCTGGAGGTATTGGAGCTAGAAATTCGAGGTCGAATTCTCTCGAAGACGGAGAGAATGATGACAACCTACCATGGGCTCGCTGTCCAATTTTAATTGCTCTAATTTTATTTTAAGTTGTAATAAAATGTGAGGGCAGAACTTTGATTTAATTAGGCCCAACACTTAAGTTTATTTTATTTGGTTGAGTGTTCTTTTTATGTGTGGAGCATGGGCTGCTAGTAGTATAGGCTGCCAGCTTGGTCTTTGCTATTGTTTGGTGTGTTTTTAAGTTGATTTAAAGTGTGTGCTGAAGCATGCATAGTGGAGAACGAAAATTAGGATTGAAATGGGTACAATGTCACTCTCTTATTGAAGAATAATCAACTTTGGATGCTAGGGAGTCTTTTGGTTTTTTTAAACTCCAAGTCATAAAGAAAAGACAAGGCAATTAAAAGAAGGAGTTACAAATTCAAGCAAGGCATTATGAGAAGACAAAGCAAATAAAAGAAGGAGTTACATATTCAAGGAACACTAATGCTCATTATTGTAAACTTTCTCTTTCTTGTAGCACATCAGATCCTAATGTTCTTTCCTATATATGTTTTCATCAAAATCAATGGAAAATAACAAGAATTTTAGCCAAAAATCACTTTGTGTGAAATTGAGAGCTTTTGCTCTTTGGTTCTGGATTGAACCATTATCTGATCTTATCAAGAAACCAGGTTTCTTGTGGCGATCCTCACTCATAGGCTTATCCTAGTCTTGGATTAGACAAGGTGGCGCCCCTTTCCTTTCATTCCATTTCTTTCACCAAATTCACAACAATTAATAACTAGTTTGAGCATAAGTGCCATTCTACAAAGACCACGAAAATTTCAAGTTTCCTTTCCCATTTTCTTCCATCATAAACCCAAAAATACAAAAAAAATAAGAAACAACTAGACTTCCTATTGAAAAAAAAAAGAAATGGCCAAATTCCACAATGAGGCGGTTATCAGTAGGGGATCATGACTGCCCCTCCTAGTATGTCAACATGGGTCGTCACCCAACTCGATATATATTAAATATATCTACACTCGATGACCGGTTAGTTCACCTACATTCAATGAACATTTAGTCCATCTACATTTGACCGTTAATCGAACATAATACCCGCACTGGGCCGTTGCCAATAGTCGATATAATATATATCGTTAATCATAGACCGATTAAGACAATAAATAATAATAATCTCGCGTTAGTTATACCATACCGATTTGGACTCATAGCCCGCTTTATTATTAATAAAAACATATCCGCACACGAGTACTATTATTTCGGTTTGTGGAAACAATTTATAACTTCAAAGTATTTTATAAAGCCCTTTTTAATTATACTCAAAATCATGGCATTATAAGCCTAATATCATTGGAAAAGGGTTAGGAAAGGATTAGAAGAGGAATGGAATCGATCGGGATCATTTCGGGCTATTTTGGAAAACAGAATCAGAACACAGCGCACGGTCCGTGCTCCCATACGCACGGGTCGTGCGCTCTGTAACACATTTTTGAGCAATGGAAACCGAATGGGACGCACGATTCGTGCGCCAGGGGCGCACGGATCGTGCGTATTTGACAGCATTCCGTTTTCATTCCGTTTTAAGTTTTTCTTTGTTCCGATCAATTCCGATCACTTCCGATACCTGTTCCAGTCCAGTCCCGACGCAAAAACCGTACGAACGCATATCCAATAATATTCATCAATCAATCAAACATATCATTCCATAACACTCAAACATCAATTTCCTCAAAATCCGTTAATCGTCGATCTAATGGTTTTTCGACCAAAACGATATTTTACACAAATTCAAGTCGAAACAATCACATCAAACAAACAATCGAATCAATTAACATAAAATTTGTTTCAATCAATCAATTCAAAACATAAATCCTAAACCTGAGTAAAACTCACCTATCGTGATGAAAATCACGAAATACCGAGACTTTCCGCTACTCGAACATCCGGCTCGCGAGACTCGAGAAATCCTCGCTCGGTACCAATTTGCACCTAGACACCAACAATGGCTCCTAAGGCTCCAAGTTCCTCTCGCAAACACAAACTCGATTCCTAGCTTTGAATTTCCAAAATCCGACTTGACTTCCAACAACCACTATTCATCATCTTCCTCCTCTAACCTCCATGACACTATTCACACATAACCCCAAATTGAACCCTAAACCCTTGGTCGTTCAAGAACCCCAAATCAGACCTCAACACTCGCACAATCCACTTTGGTTTTGCTCTTAGACACCATCCTAAGCCTTCCCTTGAGAGTCAACCATCAAAACCTCCATTTTTCCTCTTAAAACCGAAAATGGTAAAGAGATGGAGAGTGAGTTGATGATCACGATTTTGGCACCAAATTGAAGAAGAAGGTGAGAGGATTCTATTGGGACCAAGAAGAAGAATTTTGGTGAAAGTTTCCCCCTCCTCTCCTCTCCTCTTCTCCCTCTACGTTTTCCCCCTTTCTTTCTTTCTCCATTTTCTTTCTTTTCTCTCCTTCTCTCACGGGCTGTTTCTCTTCTTTTCTTAATTCTTCTTTTCTTTTTCTTTTATTTCTTTCTTATATATATACTTATATAAATATATATATTATTATAACTAAATCAATATAAATTAATAACAATTAACTTAAATGGGTGGAAACCCTAAAATACCCATTTTTATCAGTTACTCTATTAAAAACTTTACACCAATTAATAGTCAATCTAACACTCAATTAGTAGAATTATTACTTAAGCGCTAAACTAAATTAATTGGGTTAACTTCAAAATAATTGCTTAATTATTTGGGGATGTTACACTTTTGGAGCTGTTGATATATGGAGTGAAAAGACCGGTTCATTCAAAGTAAACGAACAAATGTTGAAAACATATTTGATTGGTGATGAGATTGAAAGCGGAGACCGTGCGTACAGAAAGTGTCTTGAAATAATTGATTACCGAAGCTTAGGCACGATTCGTGCGTAGGTGAAGCACGAACCGTGCGTAACTTAAAAAGCAGCATCTTTCTTTTGCGAATGTTATGCACGAACCGTGCGTGGAGCAGGCATGAATCGTGCGTGGAGCAGGCACGAATCGTGCGTGGATAAAATGCCAAACCGTACCTCACTTTTAACCAAGTAAGTCACGAATTTGTCTCACTTTCATACTCATACCTTCTCAACCTTCAAATACAACCAAACAACACCCAAACCTCCATAAAAACTACCCAAATCAACTACCCACAACCCCCTCTACAAAACCCAACCATTAAAATCACCATACAACCACTCTCCACAAAATCCCCAAATTCGTAATCCACCATACCCATAACCCAAAACCTCCATAAACACCCTCAAAACACCACCCAATCATCAAAATACCACCCAATACACGAAACCCACCACCAAAAACACTCCATTCACCTTCCAAAACCCAAAAACCCCAAATTCTTTCAATCACCAAAAAACCCCAATTTTGAGAAAATTCGAAAATGGCTTCTAAAAAGGCAAGAGTCACCAATGTTGCTGGTACGTCTACTGGAAAAGGGCGAAAAAGAAGTGGTACTAGTTCGAGCAACCCGTTCGGGATCATTTTCAAAGACAAAGCTCAAAGGGAAAGGTATGAATTACTTGACCAAAGAAAGGTCGTCGCCACAAGGTATCCCCATTTTCGCCTTACTCTTGACACCCTAGGAATAGAGGACAATGTCATTATGTTATTGAATAATCTGGGCTGGATAGATTTTTTGAAGCCACAAAGGGCCACTTATGAAGGGCTGACTCGTGAATTTTTGAGTTCACTATACCAAACTGATGATAGGTTGTCTTTTAGATTGTTTAATGAAGATTTTGAAATGTCATTAGATGAATTTGGTGAAAAATTAGGATTTCCTAATATGGGGATGATTCATGACTCAAGAGACCCAGCTTCAGGCCAGCAGGGTATAATCCTCCCACCTTTTGGACCCAGATTACTGGTAGAGCTCACTATGAGGCAAGGTCTACCAAAGCAAGCTCAGTTCATAACCCGGTCTTCCGGTACATTTGTAGAATAATGGCTTGCACTGTCTTTGGTCGGGGTGGGATGGGTGGAATTATAACTGGGGAACTATTCTTGTTGTGGCCAATGATCCATCAAGTGCAGGTTAACACCCTTCACTATATCACCAGAAACTTGATTCATATTGCTGAACTTCCAAAAGGTGATATTGTAATAGGGGGGATGGTAACCTATATTATTCAAAAATTGAGGCTGACTGGTAGGTTAAATGATTATGATGTTCTGGACGGTAATATGAGCATTGACATGGATATATGCGAGAGCATGTTCCTAGTCAGGGCAACAAATAAAGCAAGAACAAGGTTTCACTTACTGGTCGATAAGCAAATGTCAATCATGCTACCAAACCCAGTAAGGACAGACACAAGAAACCCAGGGAACTGGTTGTACGTTGATGCTGCAGGTGATATACCTCAAGAGGTGCCAGTCCAAGAGATGGAGGAAGAGATGGCTGGGAAAAATGGCCAAAATGTACAAAACTTCAATCTGGAGGCATGGTGTGGCAGAATAGAAACTGAGAAGCAGAGGCAGGGAGCGGAGCTGCAGCTGATCAGGGAGGATCAATTGCATCATAGCCAGCAAATGGAACAAATGTCAGATATGCTTTGCTCTATGATGCAGCACTTCAACATTCATCAGGCACCTCCGCCTGATCAGCAGTAAATCATGTGAGTTTTCTCTTACCCCTTCATGTTTTTCTTTATTATTAAATCATTGAGGACAATGTCTGGTCCAAGCATGGGGGTATCTTGCCCTTTTTACTATTTTCTTCACTACAAAAAAATTGGTTATTAGCGACTGAAATTTCCCTCGCAAAATGACCAAATTTCGTCGCTAATGATCGTTAGTGAGGGAATTAGCAAGGGACCTGTTGCGTCGCTAAATTGCTCCTCGCTAATGGGATTAGCGAGGGAATCTGAGTCCGTCGCTAATTAGAGACGGACCATTCCGTCGCTAATTCCCTCGCTAATGGCAGCCACGTGGGAAAATTCTGACAACCACGCGTCCACGTTCCCTCTCTAATTCCCTCGCTAATGCCTAGCCACGCGTCCACTTTCCCTCGCTAATTCCCTCGCTAATGCCTAGCCACGCGTCCAATTTCCCTCGCTAATGCCCATCTGATTGTATTTTTTTTATTAATCTGCTTTTATACCTGTTTATTTTATTAATAAATAATAAAATCTAAAATACATAAAACAGTTTAAAATTAAAATTCTTCAATAAATAAAAATTACGAGAATAAAATTTGAATCCACAACACTTAATCTGAAATGTTATAACAAAAACGTTAATCAACAACACTAAAAGCTGCCACCATCAGACTCCTCAGCTTGCTTCTCATCTTGCTCATCATCTTCCTCCTCATCTTCCCCTCATCTTGCTGCTGATTTTGCTGCATATTCTTAAAATACTTTAACATCATCGCGCGCCTACGGCTCACTTCTCAAAGTTTTGCTGTATCTTTTTCATCGCCTCAGAAGAGGTCCTGACCTCCCATCGAGTATCGTGCAGCTCCTGTCGAGTAGGCTGCAGCTCCTGTCGAATAAACTGCAGCTCCTGCTCCATCTGCACAATTTCGGTCGATGCAAACATTCTTTGCAACCTTGGAACTATAGGCAAATAGAACATCGACTTTACAGGGATAGGTTTATAATTACGTTTTGCCCCTTTACGATCATGATACCTTGGCTTTCCACAGAATTTGCATTCAAGTAGCTCACCATCATTTTTACCAAATTCGTTGTTGTAAAACAACATGTGCCCTTTTTCACAACAATCAATCTTCTTAAATTTCAATCCCAGCTTCGAAACTAACATCTTTGCTTCATAATAACTTTTTGGCAAATTATCCTTTATAGGTGTCGCTTCCAACATCATTTCAGTCACATAGTCTAAACCCACCTCAGAAATATTACTCATGGACTTGAGAGCTAAAAGTTTCACACACATAGATAATTTTGACTGTGGCGAGCCTTCAAACAACGGTTTGTTTGAATCTCTTAACAAATTATAAAATTTTTGTGTTTCTTCATTTGGAAGTTCATCATGACCGTCATATTGAGGCTCATCAAATGGCACATTCACCCTGAGATCATCACAAATCATGTTTTCCATCGACTCAAAAATTTCATTACGAGGAACACCAACACCAGAACTGCTTGAAGCCTCTACCTCAAAATTTTGACGTCGTTGTTCTCCATGGTCCACCCAAATCCAATAATTAGGCCTAAACCCCCATTGATACAAGTGCTCCCTGATTTCATTATCGGTCCTAATAGGTACACCGTCACATTTTAAGCATGGACATCTAACCCCCTTTTCCCGTTTAGCCAAATCATGTCGCCACGCTACCACAAGAAACTGTTCAACCCCAATTACAAAAGATTCCTTCAAACCCGCTCTTCTCGGATATAACCGATCATACACCCATTCACGATTAAATTCATACAAATTCATCTACACGCATTTAGGAAAACGTGTTAGATTCCCTTAACATTCCCAATAATCTATCAAGTTAATGGCATTGATATGATTTCAGTGGAGACGATTTCGAGCCGAATATGGGGGTTAAGGATAGATCAGACAAAATCCTTTTCCATATAAGTAGTGAAGGATCGAAGTTATTTCTAACTCCCAACCTTAAAATTGTTAGTATCGCCTCGCAATTATCTCAATGGAGATGATTTCGAGCAAAATATGGGGGTGAGGGACGACATCACCTCACCCTTTTCCATCAACAACACACAGTCATCTAACCTAGGGTTCATGAAAACAACAATTAATTTATTTTGGAAACTAACCGTTATGAGATTGAGGTCCGGTGCGGTACGTGGTTCGGTGACGGTGCGCACTCCGGTGTGGTTGTGAGACTTCAAACACCAACAATTTCAATCCTAAACCATTTCAACTTCAATTTCAATAACTAACTTCAATTTCAACTATTAATTTCAACAACAACTTCAATATCTACTTCAATTTCAACTATTAATTTCAATTTCAAGCAAAAAACATAAATCAATTCACTATTAATTTCAATTTCAATAAAACAACTTCAATTTCAACAAACAATTTCAATTTCAACTTCAAAATTTTATCCTACACAATTTCTATAAATCCTAAACCTAAAACACAATTTCAATTTCTACCCAATTTCAATTTCTAATTCTAAACACAATTTCAATTTCTACCCAAACCTAAAACCCTACCCAAAACAACAATATCACAAAACTAAATTCACTAAAATTACCAAAAACAATATCACAAAACTAATTTAACAAATCCTAACAAAACAATATCAAAAATATCTAAATCAGTTGGTCAAAAAAGAAAAAATCAAAATCAGTAAATATCCAAAACCTCCAAGATAGAGCTCCGGTGGTGAAGAGGGAGAACTCTGGTGGTGGTGAAGAGGGCGAGCTCCGGTGGTGGCGAAAATGGAGAGCTCCTGTGAAATAGAGGTTCGCGTAGGAGAGAGAGAGAGAGAGAGAGAGAGGAGCGACGGCGACAGTGGGTTGTGGTGGTGTGGTGGCGGCAGTGGTGGTGGTGGTGTGGTGGTGCTGGAAATGGTGTGGTGGAGTTGGGGTTCGTGAGAGAGAAGAGTGAGGGAGTGAAGAGAAGAGCAAATAGAGAGAGAAAAATGGGACCTGATTCTATTTAATTGGGGTAGCGACGGAATTTGCGAGGGACAATTCTGTCGCTAATCCCTGCACGCTAACCAAGACTGGAACGGCCAAAATATTTAGCGAGGGACCAGTATTTTCGTCGCTAATTCTTTCGGTTTCCGTGCTGTTCTGATTTCAGTTTCCCTCCAAACAATTAGCGACGGACTGTTCCGTCGCTAATGCCCATATATCTGTCGCTAATTATCAAAATAAACGAGGCCCCTTATTCCCTCGCAAATTCCGTCGCTAATGTCAGTTTTAGCAAGGGAATCGCATTCCCTCGCTAATGTCCGTCGCAAATGAACAATTTTTTTGTAAGTTTTTCATTTTTTTTAGTTTTCATTTCTAGTTTATTTTTATCATCTCCCCTTGTTTTAAGTCTTTGTGAGTGTTGAAAGCATATTTTATTTGGTAAGGGCCTCTTTTTGGATTAAATTTCTAAAATTCATAATATTCATCTAGGTGGACTGACTGGTAAAAATAAAGTTTAAATACTGCTCTTTGGGTTTCACACACACACTTGAGATTTGTTTCTGGCTATTGGTACCTTTAGGAGGGTTAGAAAAGAAACTAGAAACTTAGTTCTCTTGGTGACATTCACTGGATGCGTGGTTACTGGAGAAAAACGTCTAAGTTGGGGTATCAAGCAAAAAGAAAGAAAAGAAAAATCAAGCAAAAAAGGGCTGACCACTTTAGTTCAAAATGAAAAGGAAAAAAATTGTTATTTAAAAAGTGGTTGGCCCAAATCAAAAAGTAAAAAGGAAAAGAAAAAGAAAGACTGCTTGAATGCCTAACGTATAAAGACCCTCATTTGAGACCCGGTCTAGTGAATGGAAGACCCAAGCTTAAGAATGATGGGGAACTAGTTCTATGCTGACATTGACATCCTTCCTATTGTGCTAGTACCTCAAGCTTATCTCACAAATCACAAAAAGCCCAAAGTAGTAAGTCTCAAATCAAAGAAGTGCAAAAATTTAACCCAGTCCACTTGAAGTTTTGTAAGGATTCAGAGTTCTTTTTCCAAAAGTTGGCCCAATAAGTTCTATGGTTTTGCCTGAGGACAAGCAAAGATTTAAGCATGGGGGAGTTTGATAAGTCATATTTTAGGGTGTTTTTAGTATTTAATTTAAGTAGTTTATTTGATGTTTTGATCCTAGTTTAGAACTATTTTACTGCTTGTTGTTGATTTTTATTCACAGGGTCAATATTGAAGAAAATGAGGAGTTTTAGTGCTTAAAGAGCAAAGGATCAAGAGACAAAAGGTTGGGGAGAAGAATCAGCAATAGAAGATGCAAATATCAGGTTTAGACGCACAGTCTGTGCGTGATTAAGCATGTTCCGTGTGTGTGGCTCGCAGAAAATGAAGAAATTGAAGAAAAAGAGACGCACGATCCGTGCGCCTAGGAGGCACGGTCCGTGCAAGCCGTTCGCATTTGCAGAAGATCAAAAGTTCAACTGCGCACGATTCGTGTGCCTGTCAAGCATGGTCCGTGCGCCCTGTGTCGATCAGAATTCCAAGCTATTTACATGAAGCACGATCCGTGCGCCTGGGAGGCACGGTCCGTGCGTCCCTTCTGTTGCCAAAAAGCGTTACAACTCTTCTCATTCCATCTTTATGGTTTGTAACTTGTATTTAGTAGTTTGTCTGATTATTTTAGCCTATAAAAAGGTCCTCAATGTAGCTTAATACACATCTTTTACCATTGAAGTTTAAGTTCAAAGTTTAATCGAAGTTCCTGCGTTTTGTTAAGGTTTTGCTCTTTATATTCTTGCACTTTTATTTCCTTGTTATTTACATTATGCAATTCTCTTCTACTCCCTTGTCTACTATGATCTTTTGAGTAGACTTCTTTAGTCTTGGGATTATGGGAAACAATCCAATGATGGTCCCCAAATAATCCCAAAGCTAAGCCCTATCTTATTAGAGCTTTGATTTTTAATCTAATTTCATTATGCGAATTGTATAAACCAAATGTCAAGTAAAGTACCAAAAGGTGAAGCTTGACATTGGAACAAATGAAATTAGACAAAGTAAACCAAAGCATGAGAATAGCGTTGGTGACTTTGGGACAATAAGGTCGTGCTTAATGGGTTTCGGCAATGATCAACCATGAGAATAGGCTTGATCATTGTTTCGAGACATATTCTTGTATTCCGAAAGGAAACTTGAATTAAACCAAAAGAATACCTTGTCCTTAAAAACAGAGTTAATTATAAGATAGAGAATAGCTAAGGGGTTTTCTTAGTACCATCATTGCGATCTAACCATGATCCCAAGGCGCTTTTTATGTTCTAAGTTAAAATCAAACATTCTTCTACTAAATCATTCCCTTTCAGCTAATCACCACTAAAAACTGGATTGGTAATCACATATAACTCCCTGTGGATCGATAATTCTTATTACGCGATATAACCGTATATTTGCGGCTTATCGGTCGTGTGATTGGAGATGTTTACTAGGAACCTTTGAAGAATAGTTCTCGGAGTTGTTGAGACGCAGTAACATATTGAGACGTAAGGATTCATCCTATGTTGGAGAGTTCCACATGAAACTGGAAAATTAAATTGAGAGTATTGTATATCGATTGTAGACGAGCTGGTGGAGTAAGTAAACAAACTTTTGAAAGACGTGTTAGGAAAGAAATGTGTTAGACCATTGAGGATGCGAAGATGGTTCGTTGACATTGCTTGGATTCAATGAACAACAATAGGATTTAGGCAACCTTAAGAGTAGTGTTGATGAAGTTTTGTGAAGTTTTGAGGTTTTAGATCAAAGGTAACGAGTAGATGGTAAGTGCTGGAAAGAATTCAAGTTGAAATTTTGTCGGAACATGTTATTGAGGGATGGAATGAGGAGGATAGAAGAACCACATGTTAAGGGTAAGAGAAGTGATCTTGTTATGTGGTAGTGGAAGGATATTAAGGATGTTGGAAGCTCTCGATCAAGAGTTAGATAATTGTGTTTGGGCGACGAGATCGAAGTGATAGGAGCATTGAGAGAATATTAATGGCTTTGGAAAAATTGTTGGATCCCTGTTCCTCAGGATAACTTGAGTGGGAGTTGCAAGGAGCACTATTACGGTTAAGGTAAAATGGTCTACACCACCATCATGGTTACTGACTATCTATCAACAAATTGAGGAACTGATCACCCCCAATCTTTTGTTAATAGTAGACACAGCCATGTTGGGCGGAATGGAAAAGTTTACCAATTGTATTAGTGTGTAAGATTTTCGGAGCACTCTATGTAAAGATTTGAAGACGACCCCTTCGTATGGGTCGGGCTATGTCGCGGAGGTTAAAGTTGAGTGGTGACACTTAGCTAATCGGTAAGCTGAAACAATTTCTGAGGATAAAAATTTATAAGTTGGGGTGTAATGTAACATCCCCAAAATAATTAAGATAATTATTTTGTAGTTAAACCCAATCAATTAATTAATATGGTGCTTAATTAATAATTTTATTAATTGAGTACTAAATTAGTTATGGGTTGGTGTGTATTTATAAATTAAAGAAGTTAGTTTTGGGTGTAAAAATCAAATAAGAGATTTAGTGAGGTTTGTTTAGGAATTAGAAATAAGGTAAGGGTATATGGGTCTTTTCCCATATAGGATATTTGAGTTGGTTTATAAAAAAAAAGGAATTAAGACAGAATTGAGAGAGTGAGAACAGTCGAATGAAAGAAAGGAAAAGAAAAGAAAATGGGAGAGAAAAGAAAAAGGGAAATGAAGAGGGAGAAGAGGAGGGGGAGGTGTTGTGCGAAAAGTAGATGTGCAAGTATACACAATCGCAACAAGTAATACAATGATAAATAGAGATCATTCCTACAGGGATTGGAATTAATTTAAGAGTTTAAAGATCTTAACAACTTAATGAAACATGTCAAGTGACAAATAAAAGTGTGGAGTTGTAAACATAATAAGTTGTGATAAAACAGTAGTGAATTGAAAGTATTTAAGAGTGAATTGGATAGCTCATCGTTATGTAAATTCCCAAGAGTAGAGTTTTATAATATTAGACGCTGTAGCGATAAGCGCTGTAGCGGTATGGCAGCGTGCCTTTCAGTCACTGTCGCCAGGGTTATGTTACAAGACTCCTATGTCTTGGCTCTAAATAAGTTTTACCCCTGTATAATAAAGATCTTACAGCATTTACCTTATGAACTATTACTCCCCTATGTCTAGGGTTAAGTACAAGTCATTTAAATGTCTTTAACTGACCCTTCATTCATATCAAATCTTGAAGTCTCTTCGTGAACCATGTCTGTACCCACGAAGTCCCTTATTTTAGTTGATCATTCCCAAAACAAGTTTGAAAGCATTATAACACAAGGAATGAAACGCAAACATCATAATATTATATAAAAGCTACTCAATGTTCATTACAAACTAAGAACAATCCAACTTCAAAGTGGTTAGCTCATAACAAGCTTCATCAACACAATATAAACAAACAAGCTTATATTACCGTAGGAAGACAAGAGGAGAATGGTTGCAAAAGATACACTCCAAGAATCCCAAGTCATATACGATGGATAAAGCTATAGCGTGAGCAACCCTTAAGTGAAATCTAAAACTATTTTAAAAATAAAAGCTTCAAGAGTGGAATAACAATGGAGGAAGACTAAAATGTCAAGATAGTTTTCTCTCTGTTAAAACTCTCTCTCTCCTTTCGAGTGTGTCTAGCTAATGAATATATTGGACTAGATATTCTCCTCAATAGATATTAGCCTAATTAGATATTATCCTCATTATTCATAAAGCTACTTTTACAAAAAGGGGTGATGATTAAAATCATCACCAACTATCACATGGGCTTCAGTTAGGAGGCGCCAAATGTATTGCTGCATCCACTTGGAGGCTGAAATGTCATGCTGAGAAGAAGAAGATCAGATTGATGACTCATCACTCAGCAAGTGGTTTCACAAATATCCAAGTGGTCAACGCTCCATAACCCTGTAGCGCTTACTGCTGGCCTACCGTTGCAGCACTCAGGCACAAAGGCACCTATTATGCCCAATATTTTTGGAAATCAAGTCTAAACCTATATTGATACATTCAACCACATATTTAAATATTAAAGCACTAAAATTACTTGAGAACACAGTTTGATTTACGTATTAAGAGCATAAATAACACATAAATATGAGTTATCACACCCCCAAACTTAAATCATTGCTTGTCCTCAAGTAATGACGCTTGAATAAGACAAGAAAACAATTTGACAAGTAAGCTTAAAAGTATAACTAGATGCAGCTTTTAAATTAAATAGGATTTCTCAAAAATTTACTCATGCTAGGCTATCACTTCAAACTATTCTGAACATCCTCACATAGCAATGTGTTTTTATAACAAATGGAATGAATACTGCTCAAATGTGAGTGTGTGACTTCAAAGCTTAGCTCAGATCCTAGCTAGTTTCAGCATTTCTCTTAGGCTTTGGATAGAGTTGCCTTCTTTTGGAGTAGGCAAAGAATTTTTTCAAAAGAGAGAGTGGATTTACAATTTCACATAAGTAATGGGGGGCTTCAAAGCACAACAAAGGGCTTTAATTAGGTATTTTAGATATTCAGTCAGTGCACTAAGTTTTGATTTGGTGCTTTCTAACCGCTGTAGCGCTTAGACGCTACAGCACTTGTGGTTTGATGAACAAAATCAGTTACTGCCTTTATTGATGAACTCCTTATTTGCATTCTTTCTTTTGATTTTTCTTTTCTTTTTCTGCATTTTGGAACAGTTCAGCATTATATTTTTCTTAGGCACTTTGCAACAATTGTCATGACCATTTTTTTACACTATTTTAAATCTTGTTGCACTGACCTACTATCATCTTAATACCTAGCCTTAACATAACCGATGAACCCCCAAACTTAGCTTTAAAAACAACTCTCACTTTTTAGTCAAAATTTGACTATCCCTTGGTTAACTAGGACTAATTTCAGGTTTGAATAATCCCTAGCTAACTAAGTTCTTTTCATAAATTTGGAGTTTAGTGTAAAATCAGCACTTAAAACTATTTCATTGAAAACATAAGGCTACTTTACTCAAAAACATCCAGTCATCACTTAATTTAGCTACGTAAGTTCAATTTTTGTTACTATAAAATTTAAAAAGTGCAGCTACTCATCTCTTGTATTTAAATAAATAAAAAATGGCATAACATTAGTTAATTATAATAAAACATGATTGTACTTAACAAAACAGAATTTAATATCCATAAGGTCCTCCCCCAAACTCTAAACTTTTAGCAGTGTCCTCACTACTTCATGCATGGTAAAAGAGAGAGGCCTTAAACAAAATACAATACAAAATACAGCATCAGGCTTGAATAGCCAAAAACACCTGCCTTTTTAGGCCTTCTTGAGCCTTTTGCTGGCTCTTGAGGGAACTGGGGCTGCTCTTGCTGCCTTTTTCTTCTTGGGGGTTGGGGTTTTTGTTTTTCCACCGCTACAGCGGTAGACGCTGTTGTGTTTGTTGCTTCTTCTCCTTTCTCTTTCTGCTCTCCTCCTTCCTTATGCTCTTTCATTTGCACCAACTCTTCAGCAGCCTCCTCTTCCATAGTCTTCTCAATACCTTCTCCTTCTTCTGTGGCCACCACTGGACTTGCGTCTTTAGACGTTGCAGCATTAGCCGCTGCAGCGTCTACTGGCACAACACCTTCTTTCGGGTATTGTGCCAACTTGACACCAGTGTTTCTTCTGGCTTTGTGGTATGATTGATAAGTTTTCTTGGGTTTCAGAGTTTGAGTTTCAAGTTCTTTTTCTTGTTGTTTGGGTTGTTGTTGGTCAGCTTCCTTTTGTGGGGCTTCTTTTGTGGGTGATTTCTGTGGTTGCTCAGTCACTTCTTCTTGGGCTTTCTTAGGTGGGGATTTGCTTGGGGATTGATGGTCTAATTCTGGGATGGGAGAGGGGCTTGTTGGGGGTGTGATTTGAGCTGAGGTGGAATGGGTTTTAGGTGGGGATTTGCTGGGGCTTGGGGTTATATCTCTGTACACCTCTTCTGCTTCAGAACTTGTTTCTTCCTCATGGGATGATTCTTCATCCTCATCCTTCTGCATTTCCTCCATTACAACCTTAGTCTCTTCGTCATCTTCCTCACTAATTTCTTCCATTTCTTCAAAATCCAGACTTTCTTCCTCTATAATCACTTTCCGCACTCTCTTAGCAGGGCTTTGTTTTGGCTTCTTTGCTGGGCTTTCCACAGATTTCTTCTTCTCAGTTTTGCTTTTCTCTGCTTCCACCCTTTTTGCAGGCTCTTCGTCTATTAGCCAATCAGGGAATTCAGGGGGTGGAACAGAGGTTTTACCTTTGGAGATCTGAGTATACATTGCCTTCTCCCATTCAAATTTATCTTTAACAAAACGGCAGAGAAACTGCTGCTTCAGCGCCAAACGTTGTAGCGCTACAGAGTCATCAGACGCTGTAGCGGCAGGCTTCTGCTTTGCCTTAAAAACACAGGGGAATGCCCAGAGGGGACCTCCTTTCTTCTTTCTTCTTTCTTCTCCACCTCAACATCAGCATTCAAACACATATCAGTGATTAAGCAGGGAAAGTAGATATTACCTCCCTTTTTGATCCTGCATTTCTCTATCTCTTTTTCTATCAACTTCCCTACGTCTATCTTCTCACCAGCCATGATTGCATCAATAACTATCAGCCTTTCTTTTTCCACCAATGTTGTGTGAGAGGTTGGCAACATGGAGTGCTTAATGAAGCTACACCACAAGTTGGCCTCCTCACACAAATATGCTTTCTTAATTTTGTATTCTGCACCAAACTTCTCCCATCTGGCTCCTTCCGCACAAATTCTTTCTCTGACTCCTTCCATCTCTACATTTCCCCAGGACTGTACCTTGTTTTCCAGCGCTTTCCCATGATACCCAAGGTGAAAAAGATCGTTAATGGTCCTCGCGTTGAAGTTCACTGTTTCACCCCTAACCACTGAGTAGGTTTGGGGCTTTCCATCTTTGGGTTCTTCTATACCAGCATAAAACTCCCTAACCAACAAAATCAGGTACTCCCTACGGTGTTTGATAAAATTTTCCCAACCAAGCGCTGTGACGGCGTTTGTGAAAGCCTCGGGAGCCTTTTCTGTTTTGAAACCCCTCTCTGCTATGAACTCCATCTTCCAAAATCTTCGAGAATCTAGGGTTGCTTTAGTCGGTTTTGAGGTTTCTGGGCTCATATTCACTCCCTTACCAGTTTTCTTCGCAGCAGTTTGCTTTTTAGTCATGGCACTGTGTTTTGATTCAAAAACGCTGAGTATGGACGGTTAGGTTTTTGGAAAACGCTGGGTTCTGCGTTGGAAAAAGAGAGAAACGGAATGGTGGGTTACGAGTGGAGTGGTGAGGACGGTTAGAAGGACAGAGAAGAAGAGAGTAATTGATTGCGTGGGGGGGGGTTGAGAAGTGACTGTTATGTGAGTGAAGTGGGAGAGAGAAAAGGTAAAGTGGTTGAGTTGACTGTTCACTGCTGCAGGAGCGGTCTAGGATAATATTTAAAAAGAAACTGCCACGTCACCCATGAGTGAAGATATTTATTTTTTTGTTTGACCACGTTCAGCTTTGCAACAACACCGCTATAGCGCCTTTGCAACGGCAAGCGCTGCAGCGTTTCTACTGATATCTGAAACTTTTACTGATTCTTCTTACTTCTCAGGTGAATTTTTGCAAAAAGAAAGACTCAACACAAAAATTGTTAAATTCCTTGGTTTTGTTAGAGGTCTTTCAATTCAACTGTGGTTTTGTTTCTTACCACATCTCCACCAAGGTATTGTTTGACCCTTTGACCATTTACTTTGAAGGTGGTGTTAGTTACTTCATCATAGAGGTCCACTGCACCATGGGTGTATAGTTTCACTAACTTGAATGGGCCTGACCATCTTGACTTCAACTTATCTGGGAATAATTTAAGCTTTGAATTGAACAGCAACACTTTCTCTCCTTCAATCAGCTCTCTTCTTTGTAGTTTTTGGTCATGCCATACCTTGGTCTTTTCTTTGTAGATTGCTGCATTTTAATAGGCAAAGTGCCTAATTTCTTCCAATTCATGTAATTGCAGCAATCTAGCACCTCCTGCTTCCTTGTAGTCAAAATTGAGTTTTTTTAGTGCCCAATGGGCTTTGTGCTGAAGCTCAATTGGCAAGTGACAGGATTTTCCATAAACCAGCCTATAGGGAGACATCCCTAGAGGTGCTTTGAAAGCTGTCTTGTAGGCCCACAATGCATCATCTAGATGTATTGCCCAATCCTTTCTTGTAGGCCCAACCATTTTCTCCAACATTCTCTTTATCTCTCTGTTGAATAACTCAGTCTGACCACTAGTTTGTGGATGGTAAGCAGTGGCAATTTTATGCTTGACTCCATATTTAGCCAAGAGAGTCTCAATTAATTTATTACAGAAATGAGAACCCTCATCACTTATGATGGCTCTTGGAGTTCCAAACCTTGTAAATATATTTTTCAACAAAAATTTGCTCGCGGACTTTGCATCATTGTTGGGTAGAGCAACAGCCTCTACCCACTTTGAAACATAATCCACAGCTATTAAGATGTACAGATTTCCATGAGAAGGGGGGAATGGTCCCATGAAATCCATTCCCCAAACATCAAAGAGTTCTATCTCTAAGATGTTTGTTAATGGCATCTCATGCTTACTTGAAATGTTCCCAATTCTCTGGCTTCTATCAAAGCCTTTCACAAAGTCCTGAGCATTCTTAAAAAGTGTAGGCCAATAATAACCGGATTGCAATACCTTAGCAGCAGTTCTGATCCCACCAAAATGCCCACCACATGGTGCAGAATGGCAGTGCTGTAGCACTTGGTCTTGCTCTTCCTCTGCAAGGCATCTCCTCATCAATTGGTCTTCGCATTTCTTGTAGAGAAAAGGTTCATCCCAGTAATATTGTTTTACTGTGTGGAAGAACCTTCTCTTTTGCTGATAATTCATCTCAACAGGCACCACCTTGCTAACCAGAAAATTTACAATGTCAGCATACCATGGTGTTGAGGGTTCAGGTGCTGTAGCGTCTAGCGTGATAGCGCTAACCGCTACAGCGGTTGATGCTTCAGCAACTTGGTTCTCCACTCCCTTTTTATCTCTAATTTCTAATTCAAATTCTTGGAGTAGGAGAACCCATCTAATAAGCCTTGGCTTTGCATCTCTTTTAGTGATCAGATACTTGATGGCAGAGTGGTATGTGAAGACAATCGCTTTAGTACCCACCAAGTATGATCTAAACTTGTCAAATGCAAAGACAACAGCCAAAAGTTCTTTTTTTGTGACTGTGTAATTCAATTGAGCCTCTATAAGTGTTTTGCTAGCATAATAAATTGAATGAAAAATTTTATCATACCTTTGCCCCAATATAGCTCCAATGGCAAAGTCGCTTGCATCACACATAAGCTCAAAAAGCTTACTCCAGTCAGGAGCTACAATAACTGGTGCAGTTATTAAAGCTCTCTTCAGTTTCTTGAAGGCTTGCATACACTCTTCATCAAATATGAAAGGGATATCATGCTGCAACAGTTGGCACAGAGGTTTGGAGATTTTTGAAAAATCTTTTATGAACCTCCTATAGAATCCAGCATGTCCCAAAAAACTTCTGATGCCCTTGATGTTTGTTGGTGGAGGTAGCCTTTCAATGACTTATATCTTTTCCCTGTCCACTTCCAGCCCCTTTTTGGAGATTCTGTGCCCCAAGACAATATCCTCTTGTACCATGAAATGGCATTTTTCCCAATTCAGTACTAGGTTAGTCTCCTCACACCTTATTAGAATTTCTTCCAAGTTGGACAAGCATAGATGGAATGTTTCCCCAAACACAGAGAAGTCATCCATGAATACTTCCATGGATTTATCAATGAAGTCTGAGAAAATTGCCATCATACATCTCTGGAAGGTGGCAGGTGCATTGCACAGACCAAATGGCATCCTTCTAAATGCAAAGGTTCCATATGGACATGTGAATGTTGTCTTTTGCTGATCCTCAGGGACTATTGCTATCTGGTTATAACCAGAATAACCATCTAGAAAGCAATAGAATTCTTTTCCAGCTAAATTGTCCAGCATCTGGTCAATGAAAGGCAGGGGGAAATGATCTTTCCTTGTAGCCTTGTTTAACCTCCTATAATCCATGCAAATCCTCCATCCTGTTACTATTCTGGTTGGCAGCAGGTCATTCATTTCATTTGTGATTACTGTTACCCCTCCCTTCTTTGGAACACACTGCACAGGACTAACCCATGCACTGTCTGAGATAGGATAAACAATACCTGCATCCAACCATTTGATGATCTCTTTCTTCACCACCTCTTTCATGATGGGGTTCAGTCTCCTCTGCCCTTCAGTGCAGTTCTTGGAGTTTTCTTCTAACACAATTCTGTGCATGCAGATGGTGGGGCTTATACCTTGAATGTCATACATTTTCCACCCAATTGCTCTTTTATGTCTTTGCAGTGTACCAATCAGATCCTGTTCCTGTTCATCTGATAGATCAGAAGCTATTATAACTTGTAAGGTTCTATCTTCTCCCAAATAGGCATATTTGAGATGGGTAGGCAATTCCTTCAGCTCTAAGGTAGGTGGTTGTTCAATGGAAGGCAGATTCTCTTGTATGTCAGAGTGTTCTTGTTCAAGAGATTCATACTTCCTAGCCCAAACTTCCTTCACTTCTTTTGCAGTTTGTGTCAGATTCTGAATTTGCATTGTTGTTCAGTAACTGCTCCAGATGATCAGTGCTTTCCTGGAAATGATTCTGAACAACTTGGTAAAGAGCAGTCACAAATGAGCACTCTTCTGTATTGGGGTCTGGAAACTTCATGGCATTAAGGACATTAAATCTGACTTCTTGGTCATTGACTCTCATGGTCAATTCTCCTCTTTGCACATCTATTAGTGTTCTTCCAGTAGCTAGAAATGGCCTTCCCAATATTATAGGCACTTCTTTGTCTGCTTCAAAATTCAGAATCACAAAGTCCACAGGGAATACAAATTTATCTACCTTTTTTAGAACATCTTCTAGTATTCCTTCTGGATAAGCAAGTGTTCTATCAGCTAATTGAAGAGTCACTGATGTAGGTCTGGCAGTTCCTACTCCTAACTGTGTGTATATGGACTTTGACATTAGATTTATGCTAGCACCCAAGTCACATAAGACACGGCCAGAGTAGAAATTCCCAATGGAACAAGGTATAGTAAAGCTGCCAGGGTCCTTTGACTTCCTGAGTAGTTTTTTTTGCATAATCATGCTACACTCCCCTGTCATTGCTACTGTTTCAAATTCCCCAAGTCTTCTCCTTTAGGTGAGCACATCCTTCATAAACTTTGCATAGTTTGACATTTGTTGGAGGGCTTCCACCAATGGAACATTAATGTGCAGTTGTTTAAGGACTTCCAGGAATTTGTTGAATTGTTTTTCTTCCTGAGCCTTTCTAAGCCTCTGTGGATATGGAGGGTCAGGATATGTTGGAATAATTTTGGGTGGTGGTATCTGGGCAGCAACAGGCGCTGTAGCGTCTGGTGCAGAATTTTTTTCTTTATCAGATTTTGTATTTTTTTCATCACCTGAAACAAGTGATGACCCTTGCAAATCTTTCCCCCTCCTTAGAGATATAGCTTTGACATGCTCCTTCCCTTGGGTATTAGAAGTTGAAGCTTCAGTAGTGGATGGCAATGATCCACTTGCTCTTTGGGTCAGAACATTAACTATTTGCCCCATTTGTACTTCCAGATTTTTGATGGAAGCTTCATGAGTTTTCAAGGTTGTCTTACAGTCGCTCATGAAGCTTTTTAACAGACCTTCCATGGAATTATCAATAACAGGGGCATTCTGCTTTTGATACTTTTGAGTAGGGAATCCTGGTAGATTAGCTGGAGCACTATAAGTTGATGTTGTAGCATTGTTGGCTCCCCATCTGAAGTTGGGGTGATTCTTCCAACCAGGATTATAAGTATTTGAGTAGGGATTATTATTCTTGTTGAATCCCACGTAATTCACAGAGACAAGATTACCTGGATATTCTTCATAGAGATGCTCCCCTCCACAATAAACACAACTAGTTTAACTTGGAGCATCTTGCTCTATAGCAGCCACAGTTGGTTCAACTGGCGCTGTAGCGGTAACCGTTGCAGCCTTTGAAGTGTTCATGGATTTTATCATGTTGGTGAGAGAGGCAACCTGTGCAGACAGAGTAGAAACTTCACTAATTTCATGGACACCAGCTATCTTTTTCTGTAAAGCTAGCCTTTCTGTGGGCCACTGGTAACTATTGGTGGCAATGTCATCTATTAAGTCACAAGATTCATTGTAGGAAGTTTTCAGTAGTACACCCCCAGAAGAAGCATCTAGCATTAGTCTGGTATGAGGATCCAACCCATTGTAGAAGGTTTCCATTTGGATTATTACTAGTATGCCATGATGAGGACATCTCCTTAACAGTTCCTTCCATCTCTCCCAGGCTTCAAACAGTGTTTCAGAGTCTTTTTGTCAGTTACTTCATTCCTCTTTCTTGCATTCTTACTTGGTGGAAAGTATTTTGCTAAGAATTTCTCAGCCATTTCATTCCAAGTATGGATAGAGTTAGGCTTTAAAGAAGTTAACCAGGCCTTAGCTCTCTCCTTCAAGGAATAAGGAAAAAGTTTTAACCTGAATGCATCATCACTTACCCCTGGAATGATGAAGTTACTGCAAACTTCCAAAAATTGCTTCAAATGTAAATATGGGTCCTCTTGAGGAGAACCTCCAAACTGACCTACTGTTTGGAGCATCTGGAACATCATGGGTTTATATTCAAATTAAGCTGTTTGGAGAGCAGACCTAGCTATACTTGTTTCCATGGTTAGTGGATCAAATACAGCATAGTCCCTCGTAGGTCTGTCCCTGTCATTTACCATGTCAGCAGGACCTTGATTTATGAATTGTTGTTTATACCAGTCTTCTTGATCATGTAATGTAGGGGTGGGTGGTTGATGTCCCCTACCCTGCCTCCTGGATCAGATCTGCCTGTTCCAGAATTACCTCTACCACCTCTTGTGGTACCTCTACCTGAATTGATTCTGCCACTGTGTTCAGACATTGTGGGTCTAGATTGTCTTTGTCTCTGAAGTTGTCCCAGTCTCCTGAATCTTCTTTCTGGTTCTGGGTCCAACTCAAATTCTGGTGGTTGGGACCTGGGCATGCGCTGCAGCGTCTACTGCTGTAACATCAAGAAACAACACACCAGCGTAAAATCTTCACTAATTTTGCTAAAAACTTTAAACAATAAAAATAAAATGTAATCCCCGGCAACGGCGCCAAAAACTTGTTGTGCGAAAAGTAGATGTGCAAGTATACACAATCGCAACAAGTAATACAATGATAAATAGAGATCGTTCCCACAGGGATTGGAATTAATTTAAGAGTTTAAGGATCTTAACAACTTAGTGAAACATGTCAAGTGACAAATAAAAGTGTGGAGTTGTAAACATAATAAGTTGTGAGAAAACAGTAGTGAATTGAAAGTATTTAAGAGTGAGTTGGATAGCTCATTCGTTATGTAAATTCCCAAGAGTAGAGTTTTATAATATTAGACGCTGTAGCGTTAAGCGCCGTAGCAGTATGGCAGCGTGCCTTTCAGTCACTGTCGCCAGGGTTATGTTACAAGACTCCTATGTCTAGGCTCTAAATAAGTTTTACCCTGTATAATAAAGATCTTACAGCATTTACCTTATGAACTATTACTCCCCTATGTCTAGGGTTAAGTACAAGTCATTTAAATGTCTTTAACTGACCCTTCATTCATATCAAACCTTGAAGACTCTTCGTGAACCATGTCTGTACCCATGAAGTCCCTTATTTTAGTTGATCATTCCCAAAACAAGTTTGAAAGCATTATAACACAAGGAATGTTACGCAAACATCATAATATTATATAAAATCTACTCAAGGTTCATTACAAACTAAGAACAATCCAACTACAAAGTGGTTAGCTCATAACAAGCTTCATCAACACAATATAAACAAACAAGCTTATATTACCGTAGGAAGACAAGAGGAGAATGGTTGCAAAAGATACACTCCAAGAATCCCAAGTCATATACGATGGATGAAGCTATAGCGTGAGCAACCCTTATGTGAAATCTAAAAACTATATTAAAAATAAAAGCTTCAAGAGTGGAATAACAATGGAGGAAGACTAAAATGTCAAGATAGTTTTCTCTCTGTTAAAACCCTTAGCTAATGAATATATTGGACTAGATATTCTCATCAGTAGATATTATCCTAATTAGATATTATCCTCATTATTCATAAAGCTACTTTTACAAAAAGGGGTGATGATTAAAATCATCACCAACTATCACATGGGCTTCAGTTAGGAGGCGCCAAGTGTATTGTTGCATCCACTTGGAGGCTGAAATGTCATGCTGAGAAGAAGAAGATCAGATTGATGACTCATCACTCAGCAAGTGGTTTCACAAATATCCAAGTGGCAACGCTCCATAACGTTGTAGCGCTTACTGCTGGCCTACCGCTGCAGCACTCAGGTAAAACATCAACATATTCACAAAGGCACCTATTATGCCCAATATTTTAGGAAATCAAGTCTAAACCTATATTGATACATTCAACCACATATTTACATATTAAAGCACTAGAATTACTTGAGAACACAGTTTGATTTACGTATTAAGAGCATAAATAACACATATAAATATGAGTTATCAGGAGGGAGGATCATTCATGGAAGATTTTCATTCCTTTCACCATTCCATTCCTTGTCTCATCCTCTTCATTATGGTACCAAGATCATCACCAACACCCCACTTTCACTCTTTCCACCATTTTCGAGTTTAAGGAGGAAGATGAGGAAATCTTGAGTTGTTTTCTTCTTTCAAGTGTTTTGGAGGTTTAGGAAGTTCAAATATATGGTTGATTTCTAGCTTGGAGTGAAGGAATCAAAGATTGGGTGAGTTAGGGTTTGTGAATCAAAATTAGGGGTTTATGGGTTGAGGAGCAATTTTAGGTTAGGGATGATGACTAGTGCTTTTGGCAAGCTTGTAATTCAAGTTGGAGTTTTGAGAGGAGCTTGAAGTCCTAAGAGAAAATTTTTGGTGCCTAGGTGATTCGATAGTCAAAGTTGAGGTTTCTCGTGCGTTATGTGTTCGAGTCGACCGACACGCGAGCAGTGACTCTTGATAGAGAAAAGTAAAGTAGAATATGTGCACGTAGATAGAAAGGATCGAGTTGTAGAGGTCTTGGGTGCGACCGGATGTAATCTACGTTAGGAAGGAAATCGCTTGAGGTAAGGGCTTCTTTCTAGTTACTATTATATGTTTGAGATTGTGGTTGGTGTTTGTTTGCTTGTGAGCTTTGGTGATTTTGTGTTGATTGAGTCCCTATGCGGACATTGTGTGTTGTTGTCCTCTGCGGGCTTATATATGTGTTTGTTCTATGTTGTGAATTGAACATATGATGTTGATGATCTGTGATTCAGATGTCCGGTGGATTGGGAGTGACTTTAAAAGGAGGGTAAGATGAGGCATATGTAGGTATGACCGCTACTGCGACTAAGTAAATCATTTTCGGAAAAAGAAACTTAAAGGAGATCTTATAAAAGTGAGCGTAGCACTTGTCTCAGATTTTTGAAAAGTAGTTAGAAAGTGACTTAAGAAATGCGAAACAAATGGAAAATCTTTGGGAAACAATAGGAATCCTTTTGAAAGGTTGAAATCAAGATGAGTTAATATTATGAAAATTATGACTTTTGAACTAATGGAGTGAGATTTCGAGGGAAACTTTAAGAGGAAATTTTTTGGTGATGACTTGAGGAAGCTATTGGAATGATTAGCATGGGAGAAGAGATACTTACGGAGTTGTACGATGTTGAATCGTAAGAAAAGGTCGGTAAGAACTCTTTCGTTTCTTTATAAGTATTACTTAAATTGTGAATGTGGTGATGGCGTGTACTGGTTGTTGTATGTGGTGTTAAGGTGTTTGTTTTGGTGTTGGTGTTAAGTCTTTATTCTTAATCCATGTGATGATTTGTTTGAATAATGCTTGGTGTGGTGAAATATGCATTGGTGTTGATGTATATTCATGCATATATAGAGTTTGTGGTACAGTATCGACGAGAGAAGTACCTGTCTTACAAGGTTGGTATAGTACAGTATCGACAAGAGAAATACCATACCGGATGTGGCACAGTATCATAGAGAGAAGTGACCACATGGTGCAGTATCATAGAGAGAAGCACACCTGAGTTTTTATCATGGGGTGTAGTGCAGTATCGATGAGAGAAGTACTATACAAGTGCAGTATCGTAGGGAGAAGCACACCCATATTTGGATCGTAGATTTGTTGTGGAGTATCATAGAGAGAAGCACAACACTTTTTGGAGTAGTATACATGGGGTGTAGTGCAGTATCGATGAGAGAAGTACTACACAAGTGCAGTATCATAGGGAGAAGCACACCCATATTTGGATCGTAGATCCGTTGAGCAGTATCATAGAGAGAAGCACAACACTTTTTGGAGTAGTATACCTCGGAATCATATGCATTGACATATAGGCATTGCATTAGGATATATGGAGTGGTGTGACGTGTTGTTGGTGTTGAGATGTTAGAATGTTGTTTGAAACTTGTTAGTATTATGTATATGTGAATTGATTATGTACATGTGAGTTGTTGTATATTTGTGTATGCATATTCTAGAAGATGACCCTTGCCTGTGGTTCTCCAATGTAATGGATGTAAACCCAGTTATTTGAGGACCATAGTTCAATTTTCACAGATAAAGTTGCAGAGGTCAGTGTCCTTTCTTAGTGGAATATTGGTGGACTCATCGAGGTCTTAACCGGGTGTTGCGTATAGAGTGCTTGATCAACGTAGATGTCTTCTTTTGTCGTCATTTTGGAAAATTCTCAAGTGTATGGTTCTTAATCAGTTCTTGTATGAGCATTGTCGTATATGTATTAGTAAAGATAGTCAGTACTGGATTGTGCGGGTTTTTATTTCAAACACTTCTGCCTTTGCATTGCACACTTTTTTTGAAAACAGGTAACATACTGGCGTGGGGAAACAAATTTATATATGTCATATTTCAGATTTAATTTTTGTATATTACATTAAGAGAGGAATCGTGTTTCGAAAATGCTGCAATACTAAATTGATTTTTTTTTAAAAAAATAAATAATATGTTCTATGAGAGAGGCAGGAAGTGTATTTTTCAAAAAGCATCTCATATTAGGAGTTGAGTTCACTTAGTAGCGCTCCCAAAATCGGGGTGTTACACGTAGCATGAAGGGTCGACCAAAGTTCCTTCTCATCATCGGTTGCAGGCACCATCTCTTTTCCTTTTTCCGGTGGAATGATGTGGTGGATGACCTTGTGAGAACGCACATGGATTTTGAAGAGTTCTGTGCACGTCACATACTGGACGTTTTCCATCTCAAGGGTAACGGAAAAGTAGGGTGAAACTTTGAGTCAGTCATGGTGGCTGGCAAGAAGAAGAAGAGGGCAGCGAGAAGGAGATGGGAAAAGAGAAGGTAGGGTGCGGTGGAGGTTAGTGGAGACGAATAGGAATCATGCCCTAGTGTGATACCATGAAAGAAGATAATTCCTTGCATATCTCATTAGCATCATAGACTTATACACACATGATAGAATATTGATTCTAGGTTATCAATACAAGCATGATTCTAGGCTATCAATAAGAGCGATTCTAATAAGGAAACTACTTTGTCGAAACGTGAGAGCGATTCTAGGCTACCAATAAAGAAACTACTTACACATATTCTTATATATTCTAACAAAAAACAATGGAACAAATTAAGTAAAGAACAAAATTTGAGAAGATGGAAAAGAATAGAAATGGAGGAAGGCGTCACACTAAGAGAGGGAGAAGGGGAAGAGAGAAAGAGAAGAGTTTCTATTGTTTGGTTTATGATAGAGAGAAAGAGCGGGGATTAGTTTAGTACTATTTTACACTAGTAAGAGTGTTTGGTTGAAGAGAAATAGGGGGGAGAGAGGAAAGAAAGAGAGAAAGAGGGAAGAGAGTGTGTCAAACAATAGAAAGAGAAGAGAGAAAAGACTCACTCTTCCATATTTCTCTTCTACCAAACACGAAGTCAAGTGAGGATTCTCCATAAAGGTAAGCATACTTTTGATAAGAACCACGATAGTTGATCCAAGAACCCACAATAGACAAAACTCTCTAACTCGCAGGGGTATTTCTTATTTGTCAAATTCAAAGGTTGCAGAATAAACGAAGATTGAGAGAGAACACAACTTATAAGATTGAGAGAAAACAAGTTCTCCCTCAAAAACCCCCTCCCAAACATAACCTAGAGTTAAACTTTATTTTCTTAAGACCACGTCTTTTTTTTGTGACCAATCTTAAGACCACCTGCGGAAATATGACTTATTCATTTTGGTGTGTATGTATGTGTGCACCCATACATATGTTTTGAAATATTAAACGCGATTTTTAATCTTTATTAATTCTTTGCTTCAAAAAAAAATCTTTATTAATTCTTATTTCATCAATTCTATAAATAACTAATTGCATCATACTCACATATTTACCGCATTGATACTGATCAAAAAATATTTACCGCATTGACAAATTCAAATAGCAGTAGTTCTTATTTCATCAATTTTATAAATAACTAGTTGCAATAAACTCGCATACATAGGCAGGCATATATACCGCATTAATAGACAAATTCAAATAGCAGAATTCAATTCAACAAGGGTATGGGAATATATAAAAACCTACATTGCATTAAATTTAAGAATTTAATGAACATACACTATATAGGTATAAATTACTCACCAATCAATGAAAACTCATTATTGTGCTATGTGACACATTATAACTATATTTAAAGTTTAACTGTGAAATAGTTTTTTTTTGGTTACATATCAAATAGTTGGTTCAAGAACAACTTTATTTAATGCAGATATGTTACTTGAAATTGAAACCTAACAAGGAGTAGAGACCTTCAATTCAATATACATGGCAAATACTCAAGCATCTCAGCAAAAAGAAGAGGCTAAAAAATTCATGGAACAGAAAGAAGGATCGATTGCATCTCGATTCCGTCTCGTTTCAAAATCGGAGACGCAAATACATTCAAAACTGAAAAAAAGGGCCCAACAACTATATTAATATATAGTAATGAACAATCTCTGGCAATGCATATGCTACAATTTATATTAAAATATTTGAATTGAGATGTGTAAAACTATAGTGACAGTAATGGAGCCAAGAAATTATAAAAATAAAAGCAAAAACAATTGTGGGGAAGAGAAGAGTGAAGGGAGAAATGATTCAAATTCTAAAGCAAAGACTTCTAATACAAAGAGTATTCAATTAGGAACTTTCAAAGGGGAGGATGGTGCGTGCGTAATAGAAGGTGTTTTATTATTTTAAAGTGCGGATTGCATACTGGTGTCGCTATCAGCTACGGCATATACTTGATATGGAAAGACACAGATACATACCATCCATAAATGCTGGTATGTACTCAGGCAACACAATAATTTACTTACATGCAGAGAGCAACAGTCTACGATAACAAAGAGCTACATCACCTACTTGGTAAATTTTACACGGGTTCTACCAGGATTCTTCATTAAAACAACTTTTCCAAATCCCAGTGATTCCCAAGATTTCTTTTGGGACAATATCTCTGAGAACAACTATCTGGATTTACTGTCATCATCATCTTCTGATATGTTAAACAGGAACTTTGAAAGAGATTCAATTCTAGGAAGTTGGCAAAACAAATCACTAAACGAGTCTTTCCTAGACATGCCTAATGCTTGCATGCAACCAGAAGCATCCTTTGAGTGTGATGAATTCTGAAATTCTACAGGGTCTTTCTGCAGAAGACTCCAGAGAGAATTGACCCTTGACATGAGTGATTTTTCATCAGAAGTGGCTGTAACCTGATTGTCATTCAGCAGATGCTGTGTAATCTCTTCCAGGATCTCCTTATACTCCGATCCTCTAGTAGATAAGGATTGATTCCCAGATGTCATTTCCTCTGTGAGGCAACGTTCAAGTTGGCCAATTAAATCACTCGCCGACATAGAAGCTCTGAATACATTACTTCTATCACTTGAAGGACATTCCATGACTATATGTAAAGGAGCCGCTGAAAATAATTCGGCAAAAATACACCAAATAAATCAAAGGACCGATAGACACATTAATTAAGCTTCCAATATCTAAATCACCCAAAACATGGATTCATTAATATTCTGCAGAAATGACTAAACAAAATTAGTTGATAACAAGGCCAAGTACATACATACATATATATATATATATATATATATATATATATATATATAGACATAATAATGTCTATTGAGGAAATGAATATCAAATCATACAGGAATACAGGGGAGATTAAGTTAGAAAACCAAAAAATCAAATATTCACTAGACATGGTACTAGCCAGGTGAATCGACACTGTTCCACTTTTCTCGAAATATATGTAGTAACGCATGAAACAGAAGGGAACAACTAAAAAGAGCAAGTTCTTACAGTACCTGAACTGGCTGAAGTTACATCTCGGGGGAGACTGTTTAAAGTCATGCATGATGACAAGGATGCTTGAGGTGATCCTATGTCCTGAAAACTAGATGAGGTGGATCCTTTACCACTGACTTGATGCAGATCATGATCTTTTGGATTGTCTGGGTCCCAAAAAGCAGAAGGTTGTGTATCAAAATATGGTGAATCCAAAACTAGATCTCGCTGTCGACTTAAAATATTAAGGCGTGTGTCACACTGGATAAGCTTTTCAAAATGTTTGGCCAACAGCCCTTGTGGGCATTGCAAAAAATGCATCCTACAATGCCAGAAGATTGAGTTTTCCAAAAATCAAGGTCTTCTTGTATATTGAACCTAAAAACAAGTGCAATCTCAACAAAAACCAAAAAACTATCAAAACAACAACACCCCTACCTCCCACCCCCAAACAAAACTTTTCCAATTTAAACCACAGTACGTACTGACAAGAAAAGCTTTAAAATGGATAGTATCCTCTAAAGTCAACAAAACTCAATATCAAATGGAAATCAAACTCCTTTCCTTGATTATTTCAATGCACTCTCCATTTCAAAGTTCACGTGGCAATCAATCTTAAACCCTTAAGAACAGTTATACAAAGTAAATGATTAATTAAATCTAATCAATGAAACCATAAACTTTTCAGAAGTTACCAATGCATAAAACAACTAAAACCAAATCACATATCAGAGGAAAACAACAAATAATATACCTATGTTGGCTAGACTGTCCATCAGTAAAATCTGAGGTCGCCTGCCATAGTGTATGCTTTCTAGGCATAGGATTAATCTCCCTGAAGAAAAGAGGCTGCCTGGCAACCTGCAACACACAAATTCAACAATGGATCAATGATAAGCTAAACTACAACCCATGCATAGAGGCCTTTGAATCTTAGAGAACTATTCAAGCAGCTAAAATGGAGAAAGGCAGGGGAAAAAATTACCACAACAGTCAATGTGCTGGGACCATTCTTAGGACAAAGTGCCTTAAGTCCCGTGATATCTGACCACTCAATTTCTATTTTACTCTTTAAACCACCTTCAAGAACTTCCCATACAAGCTTACGTTTAGCAAAGTAAAACTTTGCCATTAAGTCGCCCTGATATTTAGCTTTATACTGCCAGGAAAGGACAAAGAGAACTTTCAGCTAATCTAAATCCATCCACAAAATGTATTTCCAAAGACACTAGTAACACGAAGTATCTCAAACATACCTCCCAGCAACCAATCCTTAGAAGTGAAGCTGTGAAGTTTGAAGCTTTAAGCTTTTCAGGAGCACCGTCATTTTCCTTTTTCACTCCAGAGATTAAATTTTTATTTTGTGCTGCATTTGCAACAAACATAGTTCCTTCGGAAAGTTTCCTCTGAATCAAATCCAACAGCGAAGGGCTCTTCCTCAGACGCAAGCCCAAAGGACTAGGCTCATCAAGTATATCAAATTGGGAAGAAGGACCACCTAAAGTATGACTTAAAGCACTCCATTCCTAAATGATTTGTAAGAGAGTGCACAAAGAGAATAAGATGTTGAAACAAACATATTAACTTACATTTTTCAACTGGAAAAGATGCACTACTACAAATTTACAATAGGTTGTGTGTGGCATCATTTTTACCATTAGATCGATTCGTTACTACATGAAAGGATGAAATCAATCAGGGATTAAAAGATTTGTAATTTGCTATTTTGCCCATTTTGTGGTTCCTAGCCCCACCCATAGTCATCTTGCCCCAAAGTGCGCTCCTTTCTCCTTTGGATCAAAACAAGAATCTAATTATTAATTACAATCATTAAAACAAATCCAAGAATCTGAGATTATTTATTAAATCACATATTTTAACCGAATGAGCGAGCATTTGAAATTAAACTGAGAGAATGCAGAATGGTACAATGCGATCACGGATGATCGTTTCAACAAAACAATCCGCAAAATAATATAAAGAAAGGCAGACGCACCTCTTGCGAAGGTTTGTGGCGCTTGTTTGAGGGGGCGTGCTCATCTTCGAGTGCGTCTTCCACCGGCGAATTCTTCTTCATCAGAGGGAATTGAAACGGAAGAAAGATGAAGGAGAGATAGATAGAGGAATCTGAAAACCCTAATAACTAATAGTGATTAGAAAGAATACCGAGAGAGAGAGAGAGAGAGGGGGAGAATCTCTCTCGGTTCGGATTATGGATGGGACTGTGGGCCTGGGAAACTACGATGACGGAACAGAGAGAAATGGTATGAGTAACAACTAACCGCGCGTCTTCCCTTTATTTCGGGAGATATAACGGCTCCTTAGATTTCTCTCTAAATCTAACGTAGTTTTTGCGGAACCAACTCTGGAGTCTGGATACAATTTACGTAGCATTCTCCTGCATATTATTATTATTATTATTATTATTATTATTATTATTATTATTATTATTATTATTATTATTAGTGGAATACCGGTGCTTGCAATGTTTATTTAGAAAGAAGCTAAATTTCATTTGTTTTTAAAAATAAAAGACAATTAGTTTATGATTTTGTTAAGTTAAACTATACTGCTAATATCTAATTTTTCTCTGTACTTAAAAGTAAGATAATTATTTTAAAATTATTTCCTATTAATTTGGATATGCATTCTAAGACACTAAAATTATATCAAAACCATATAATGTCTCCGAATAGGGACAAAAAAGCAAAATAAGCACAATAAATAAGTTAATAAGTATGATTTTTGTTTAAAGACAATAAAATTAGACCAATTTGATAACAAAATTCACTTACATTCGGACTATTTAACTAAAGAAAATTTGAAACAGCGGCGAATAGTTAAAAACAAAAAATAGCAAAATATTTATCTACTTTCATCTCCAAAATGTAAGTAACAACAAATTTTAAGATGTATTTTATTTTCAGACTCTATAATTCCTGTCATTACTTCAAACATTTTTAATAATATAGATGTAGTTGAATTGTAGTTATGAATATATGACTCGTGCAAGGTTGATAAAAGTCTTGAAGTTATTGAAAGAGGAATTCAACAAAAAATTTAATATAATTTTTTTGTATAGAAAATTGACGTGTGTTCGAAGACACTAAAATTACATCAAAATTATATAATGTCTTCCCATAGGGACTAAAAAGCAAAATAAGCATAATAAAGAAGAATATAAGTATGATTTCTATTTAAAGAAAATAAAATTACAACGATGTGATAACAAAATTAAATTAAATTTGGACTCTTTAACTATAGAAAATTTGAAATAGGGGCGAATAGTTAAAAATTAAAAATTAAAAATAGCAAAGCATATCATAAATTTCATCTTCAAATATAAGTAACACCAAATACACGAACTTATTACTTTTGCAAGGTTAATAATAGACTTGAACATATTGGATGAAGGAGTTCAACAAAAAATAGCAAAACATGTCTCTAATTTCATATTTAAATATAAGTTACATCAAATTTTAAGATCTATTTTATTTTAACAGTTTATAATTTCTGTCGTTATTTCAAAAAAAATTAGTAATATAGCTGTAGTTGAATTGTACATGTGAATATATGACTTGTTCAAAGTTAGTAAAAGTCATGAACCTGTTGAATAAAGGAATCCAAAAACCAATAGAAGGTAGAAAATGAATAATTAAATTTGTTTTTGTACAAATATATATTTATGATGAAAACAATATTACCCGCATGGAAGAAGTTGTGCATTCATCCATTACTTAATCACACTACTACAGAATTTTTAATGGGCAGCGCTTTTTTTAATCAATGGGCAGCGCTTTTGAGCGCTGCTAATATTTGCGTTGCTGATTCCACTCTAATAATGGGCAGCGCTTCTAAAAGCGCTGCCCATTTATAGCAATGGGCAGCGCTTTTAGGTAAAAGCGCTGCTCATTGCCTTAGCGCATTTTCAAATGGGCAGCGCTTTCTAGGAGAAAGCGCTGCTCATTGCCTTAGCGCATTTTCGAATGGGCAGCGCTTTTTAGGAGAAAGCGATGCTCATTGCCTTAGCGCTTTTACGAATTGGCAGCGCTTTCTCCTAAAAGCGCTGCCTATTCGTAATAGCGCTAAGGCAATGAGCAGCGCTTTCTCCTAAAAGCGCTGCCCATTGTGTAATTTTTTTTTTTTATTCTTTTTTCTGTTTTTGTTATTTTCCTTTTTACAATTGCAATTTTCCTGGACATATATACTCATAACTAACTTAGCTATACGTAAACCAGCATATAACCAGCATATACTCATAACAAACATTATGAGCAAAATCAAAACCAGCTATTTTTCAGAAGTAAACCAGCATATAACTAACTTGTTTTTACATTCCCAATTCCTTTCAATTCTATTTCTCAGCAAATCAAATTATATCCAAATACACCAGAACCAAAACAAGTGCTTAAGTTTCCCAATTCATTCCATTTCTACACTTGAACCAAAACAAACTAGCTAAGCTAACAAGTTATTATCCAATTCATATGTACCCAAAACTAGCTAAACTTACAATATGAACCAAAACTAGCTAACAAGTGCTTAATTAGTTTCCCAATTCATTCCATTTCTACACTTGAACCAAAACAAACTAGCTAACAATTTTTTATCCAATTCCGTAAAGCTCTTATCCGTCCATCCGTGGCAAGTTTTCAAGTTATACAACTTTATCACAGCCAATAATTTTGTGAATTCAGTACAACCCGAATACAACGGTGTCTCTGCATCCGTTATCAACTTCTCAAACATTTGAGGACAATCATTAAGATCGTCTTCAACAGCCTTTGCCATCTCTTCAAATTCGTCCCCATCCAATGTAGGTCTTTCAGTGTCAACCGGCGCACATCTCTCGGTATTATTACCCATATTTGAAGATTCACCTCTTTCCTCACCATGCATTGTCCAACAAGTATAACTTTGATCAATTCCGTAACCCTTTAAATGTCCTGCCAACTCCTCTGCATTAACCGATTTTACATAACAACAACTTAAACAAGGACATTTGATATCACTAGAAGTCCCTAAACGTTTAACAGCACAGTTCACAAAATAATCCACTCCAGCGACATATTCCTTGGACAGACGATTGGCAGACATCCACTTTCTATCCATAATTTCCCAATATTTATAATAAAATCCTGATAAGAGAACTTAAACCTATTACAGGTGAAAATCACACAACGTACAATTTTTTTGAAGCTAAGACATTCAACTATTTTCAGCTAAAAAAATCAAAGACTTTAATGTCTTCCATAATGTCATTCTTCATATAATAAATATAAGAAAACAACAAAAGTACCTGAACACGTGGAAGCAACAATGAACTCGAATGAACTAGAACGAACACTCGAACTGGAACACGAACTCGAACAATGAACACGAAGCTCTGGCAAACCAAACTCGCAAAACCTAAAAAACAATTCGCATTAAATTCGCATTAAACAACAAATCATCAACATCAATCCTAAATTTTTCAAATTTATAAATACAACACAAAAATCCTTAACCTAGAGCAACATTAAATTAACAAGCATTTCATTTGGATATTTCAACAAATACTACACCTACATTTCCCCTTAAGTTTAGAAATACTACACCTACACCTAATTTCAAAGAACCAATCAACAAGCAACAACATTGAATCGTCTAACCTAAGGTTCCAATGCCATTAAAATAACTAGAACATAATACAATGATATTACCTTTGGTGAAAGTGCAACATTAAATTAACAAGCATTTCATTTGGACATTTCAACAAATAGTACACCTACATTTTGCCTTAAGTTTAGAAACACTACACAAACACATATTTTCAAAGAAACAATCAACAAGCTAGCATCAACATTGAATCATCTAACCTAAGGTTCTAATGCCATTAAAATAACTAGACCAAAATGCAATGATATTACCTTTGGTGAAAGTGGAACGAAAATGCAAGCTTCACCAAAACGTCGTACGGATCGAACAAAACCAACCCAACGAAAATGGAAACACGTCGTACGGACCGAACAAAAGAATGGTGAGAATGAGAGGCGTAGTGGGCAACGAAAATGAGAGGGGGAAGAAAATGTGATGTAACGAAAATGAGAGTGAGAGTGAACGAAAATGAGTGTGAGTGTGAGAAGGAGAGTGAACGAAAATGAGTGAGTGTGAGTGAGAGAGAACGAAATGAGTGACAGTGAGAGTGAGTGAGGTGAGAACGTATCTGTGAGTGAGAGGACGCGTACGGAACAAAAATAAAATTAAAGCAATAGGCAGCGCTTTACCCTAAAAACGCTGCTCATTAGGAAGCGTTTTATATCAATGGGCAGCGCTCTCCCATATAAGCGCTGCTTATAAGTCAGCGAATTTTACTAATGGGCAGCGCTCAGCCCCAAGCGCTGCTTATTACTCAGCGCCTTTGATCAATGGGCAGCGCTTCCCCCTAAAAGCGCTGCTTATCACTAAGCGAATTTCACTAATGGGCAGCGCTCACCCCCAAGCGCTGCTTATCACTAAGCGCATTTCTTCAATAGGCAGCGCTCCCGCTCAAAAGCGCTGCTTATCACTATCAATGAGCAGCGCTCCCCCCAAAGCGCTGCTTAAGTGTGCGACTAATTTTACGGATTATGGCGTAGTGTCAATGACTATATTGATTTATATTGAGAAGGAAAAGGCTTTTATTGAGTATTATGAAGTGATCTGTAACATCCATTACAAATATATATTGAAATTAGCAAGAGGTCACAAGATAATTAATTAGAATAATTGATTAATTATGTGATATGGTGTCATTGATTAAGTGAATTATGTTGTGCTTGTGTGCTAAAATATATTAAGTACTTGAATTATTGATTGCTTAATGATTAGAATAACTTTTAAGTGGGAAATGGAAACCAAAGGTAATATGGTCTTTTCACCCTGTTTAAATGAATCCTCAGCTGAGTCATTAAACCCTTCCACTCACTCCCACAAAACCAACCTCACACCCATACACATTCCATTTTCAGAACCTGGGAAAAAGAGAGAACCTTGAGAGAGGGAGAGAGTAGGCGAAGAGGAGAAGAGGGAGAGGGAAGACCAAATCTGAATGCATGTTTCGATTTCTAACACCATTGAAATCAGTTTTTCATTCTCTTCACACTGGTACCAACAACATCATCATCACCCTTCTCTATCTCAATTCGCCATTTATGAGCACTTCATGCTAAATTTGACCAAAATGGAATCCTAAGCTTGCATGTAGTATTGGGAGCTGAATAATCAGTAGCTAGAACACACCAAGCATCTACATGGTAATTTCAGTCATTTGGGTAGTTGTTGGAGCAATCTCAGTAGCAAAAAGGGGCTTAGCTTCGAAATAGGAGCTGCTGGGTTCGATTTTGGAAGTGGTTGAACGTGTACGGAGCAAGTTCGTGTAAATTCGGTGTCGTTGAACTCCAAGTGTTTCAAATTTTGCGTGATTTTCATCACGTTAGGTGAGTTCTATACTCGCTTAGGGATGTCTGTGAGATACTGAGTTCCAGGTCTTAATTTCATGTGTTCCACGTTTTCATTTCAAAAGAATCGAGTCGAAAACCGTATTTTCAACTATCGCGTTTTTGAAGTGTTTTGAATGATTGATTGATTGATTGACATGGTGATTGTTTGGATTTATTGATGTATTGATGGTTGTCTGGACTGGAATACTATTTGTGGTGTTAGGACTTCGATCGGAATGAAATTTGGAATCGAAACAAATGGAAAGAATTTACGAAAACAACAATTTCTGGGTTACTGATGAACACGCACGGATCATGCGCCCTAGTGGCACGAACCGTGCGTCTTGTTCGCAGGTGGCCTGAAAGGATTTAAAAACATAGCACGGACCGTGCGCCCTAGGGCACAGACCGTGCATACCCTACGCAATTGTGTTTCAAAATTTTTGGAAACACGCACGGGTCATGCGCCTCCAGGTACCGTGCTTGAGCTTCTGTCACCCATTTTCAAAATGCACCTTAGTCCATTCCAAATGATTCCAAGTTCCTTCTAATAATTTCCCCAAGGTTTCCCAATAATTATAATACATGAATACCATGAAATTGGGTATGTTTGAGATGAAAATTTATTAAGTTATGGAAGTTATGAAAAATCGTACATTAGTAAGGGCGAGTGTACACACGTCAAGTTAAGATAAATGACTATAAGTCCATACAAGTGAAGTTAAGATAACGGACTATAAGTCCATACAAGTCATGTAAGTTTCAATTCATGTAAAAACAAGTTAAGTTACTTTCCCTTGAGGAAAGGAAGAATGGCATACATATAATAATATATGTATATCAAGGGTGACGACCCCAGATTTATTAGCATACTAGGGCAGGGGTGATGAACCGCTAGAGTTAGTAAGGGGTCTCGATAGGATTCACTGAGATAATGTTTATCTCACCCTTTATTGTGGTTTTTATAGAGAAACAGGGGAAAGCAAATGCGAAGAAGCACAGTTAGCCGAGGTGACTCATAGAGTTATCGAAAAAATCAGTCTTTGTACTATCGATTGTATAACTATTACTAGCTAACAGTTGTAAATCGTTTCCGCTACTTATGTTTTGGGTATTGAACACCAGGTTTGTATATGTTTTAAGTCATGAGACTTAAGTACTTTGTTAAGTTTAATGAGGTTCATGGAACCACTTGATAATGATTTATTGATTAAGTTTTTAGTTGTGTTCAATATTCAATAACAGGAAGTTACTCTGATGTATGCCAAGTGGTGCACTTTGGTATTTCTACAAGCTAGAAATATATACCGGGGTGTTACATGATCCTCCATCACATAGAAGATCGCATAAAGAGATGAAAAATAAATCAATATTATGTTCAACATATCATATATAGCTGAGATATTGTCAAGCGTTCAGTATCTTTTTGAGGAGGAAGAGAAGACCAACATTAGAACCTGATATGAGTAAGGTTAGTAGAAAATTGTTAAATATATTATAATTAGTTAAGTTTGGGCAACAATGGTTCAGCTTGGTATTAGAAAAGATAAAAAAGTATCCCTGTAAAAGTTTTTATTCATCATCTCTTCTCTGGTAACCTAGGTAATTTCCTTCATCTCTTGTCCGACTTCTTCTGTATGGAACTGCTCCCGACATATGATATTTGTCTCACTACCAATATACACAGGAACAAAATACTACAATTCATTAAAAATTTGATTCTAAATTAGACGGAACCAACACATAAGTACATATATATATATATATATATATATATATATATATGAAAACATAGAAGAATAAGGTCTACCTGAAGCTTCTTATTGCAATGGGTGAAGTCCTAACTTTAACTATTGATTGAAACTGAATTTCAAAATTTGACTCACCCATTCACTTATTTACAATATGAAAATGATAATTTGCAAGTATTAAAATAATAATGAAATAATAGAAAACCATTACCCAATATGAAAATGTAACATCCCCTATTTTTACTATTATATATATATATATATATATATATTGCCGTGAAATTATATTGAGTGATTTATCAAGTTTATTGAAAATAAAATGATTTGAAAATAAATTGATTGATTTATAAGTGTGAGAAATTGTGTGTTTGTTTAAGATTTATTGCATCAAGTTAGGGTAATTAGAACTGAGAGGAGTCATGAGGAATAGAATGATTAATAGAAGGGCAAACTTGTCTTTTACACTACCTTTTTATAAACCCCCAGCTGAGCCAAATTCAGAAGCACACTTCATTTTCTAAAAATCTGAAAACAGGACCAAGGGAGAAAGGGGGAGAGCGCGAGAGAGAGGGGAAGAGGAGAAGGGGGAGAGACAACCCAATTCTGAATGCATGTTTCCCTTTTGATCACCATTGGAACCACCTCTTCATTTCGTTCCTTCATTCTGATTCTAGCAACATCATCATCGCCCCCTCCAATGCCAAATCACCATGGATAACCCCAAGAGCACAACTTAGCCAAAACCAGAAATCTAAACTGTTGCATGTTGAATTAGAGAGTATTAGAACCAACTTCAGTACCTATATCACGAATTGGAGCAATTTAGGAGTCATCTCAGTGTTTGGGTTTAGAGTTCAAGCAATAGGGAAGCTGGGTTTTTGGTTGAGAGAGTATTGGAGCGGATTTGGGAGAGCTCGTGAGTCACCATTTGTCCGTGTTCGCGTGGTCTCGGTGTCAATTGCGTTTTGTCTCCAAAGAGGCGAGTTCTATACTCACTAAGGATTTATGGTCATGTGTCTTGTATTCTGAGTTTTGGTCATGCGTTATATGAAAACCGGTATCAAAGCGTTTTATGAAAACATCGTTCGGATTGTTGAATTGTGAGATTGATTTAATGGAATTATGAATTGCTGTTATGATTGTTGATTGATATGGGATGATTGCTGGACTGATGTTGAATTGATTGTGAGCGTGTAATGTGGGAATTTCGATCGAAAAGTACATCGGAATCGGAACGGAATGGTATCGTGCAAGAAAACAGCAAAACTAGGCTACTGTTGAACGCGCACGGATCGTGCCTTATGGGGGCACGGACCATGCTGGTTGTTCGCGGGGAGCCTGGGATGAGTTTTGGACATCGCACGGATCCTACGCCTAAGGAGCACGGATCGTGCGCTCTGTTTGGTGTAAAATCTTTTAAGTCTCTCAGGCACGCACGGGTCGTGTGCCCCTGGGCATGGGCCGTGCGTGGTCTTCGGGTACCCTCTTTGAAAATGTGTTTTAGGCCATTCCAAACAGTTCCAATTGCATTCCAATCCCTTCCCCAACCTCAGCCAATGATGTTATGATGCTATGACTATGAAATTGATTATGATTGATGTTAGCTTAATGTTCTAAATCATGTTAATGTTATGAGGTTAATTATGATCAAGTTAAGTTCATTGTATGAAGTTGTACTATAACACCCCAATAATTTCTAACTTGTAGAAGTTACCGAAATGCACTACTGGCATACATCAGAGTACTTCCTGTTCTTAATACTGAACACATACTAATACCTCGATGCTAAAAACCATCAAGCGCACTTACATAACTTAACATAAAATACATAAAGCGTTCTTACACCACTCAAACTAGTGTTTAGTATCAAAATAGAAAGTATGCAGAAGCGATTTACAACTTTAACAACATAAGTCGTACAATCGAATATTCTAAGATATAAAAGGAAATACATGACATGATAAATAAAAGCGTCAGCAACTCCTCAAGTGTCTCCATGACCATGCCTCATCATCTTCAACTTATCCTGCAACTCTGAAAAACAACAACATATGAAGGGTGAGACAACTTGTCTCCGTGAGTTCTATCGAGACCCCTTACTAACTCTCTCGGTTCAATTATGTTTGATTCATAACTCATAGTCCTAATAGTTGACTATGTGGCTAACAATGACGTTGTCCTCATAACCCTCAAGCCGGTTACGAAAGGCAACACTAAACATGATTTTTAGCATGTCACTGGTCATTTGGCAAAATAAACTCCCGGTGAACCCAATCCACTAATCACTAGTGGGCAAACCTCATGGGGCCTAGGTTCAGAGGGCTCATGACTTCCCCTCCCCTAGCACACTAAACTGAAATAGGGTCGTCACCCTAACTGAACTGATGTATATATTTTAATATACCTTAACATGATCATAACATAAAACATAACCTGACATGAACATAACTTTAACCTTATACTTAACATTAGGGTTCTTAGTCTGTCTTGTCTTATCATAAAGTGATCTCTCTCGTGATTACTAATCTACTTAATCCAACCCGTTAAACATTCGGTCCAAACATGATCATATCAATCACACTCAGCATAATCATAACATGACACTCAACTTCATACAATGAACTTAACTTGATCATAATTAACCTCATAACATTAACATGATTTAGAACATTAAGCTAACATCAATCATAATCAATTTCATTGTAATAGCATCATAACATCATTTGGTGAGGTTGGGGAAGGGATTGGAATGCAATTGGAACCGTTTGGAATGGCCTAAAACACATTTTCAAAGAGGGTACCCAAAGACCACGCACGGTCCGTGCCCAGGGGCGCACGACCCGTGCGTGCCTGAGAGACTTAAAAGATTTTACACCAAACAGAGCGCGGGATCCGTGCTCCTTAGGCGCAGGATCCGTGCGATGTCCAAAACTCATCCCAGGCTCCCTGCGAACAACCAGCACGGTCCGTGCCCCCATAAGGCACGATCTGTGCGCGTTCAACAGTAGCCTAGTTTTGCTGTTTTCTTGCACGATACCATTCCGTTCCGATTCCGATGTACTTTCCGATCGAAATTCCCACATTACGCGCACACAATCAATTCAACATCAGTCCAGCAATCATCCCATATCAATCAACAATCATAACAGCAATTCATAATTCCATTAAATCAATCTCACAATTCAACAATCCGAACGATGTTTTCATAAAACGCTTTGATACCGGTTTTCATATAACGCGAGACCAAAACTCAGAATACAAGACACATGACCACAAATCCCTAGTGAGTATAGAACTCACCTCTTTGGAGACAAAACACAATTGACACCGAGACCTCGCGAACACGGACAAATGGTGACTCGCGAACTCTCCCAAATCCGCTCCAATACTCTCTCAACCGAAAAACCATCTTCCCTATTGCTTGAACTCTGAACCCAAACACTGAGAAGACTCCTAGATTGCTCAAATTCGTGATATAGGTACTGAAGTTGGTTCTAATACTCTCTAATTCAACATGCAACAGATTAGATTTCTGGTTTTGGCTAAGTTGTGCTCTTGGGGTTGTCAATGGTGATTTGGCATTGGAGGGGGCGATGATGATGTTGCTGGAATCAGAATGAAGGAACGAAATGAAGAGGTGGTTCCAATGGTGATCAAAAGGGAAACATGCATTCAGAATTGGGTTGTCTCTCCCCCTTCTCCTATTCCCTTCTTTCTCGCGCTCTCCCCCTTTCTCCCTTGGTCCTGTTTTCAGATTTTTAGAAAATGAAGTGTGCTTCTGAATTTGGCTCAGCTGGGGGTTTATACAAGGGTAGTGTAAAAGACAAGTTTGCCCTTCTATTAATCATTCTATTCCTTTCGACTCCTCTCAGTTCTAATTACCCTAACTTGATGCACTAAATCTTAAATAAACACACAATTTCTCACACTTATAAATCAATCAATTTATTTTCAATAAACTCGATAAAACACTCAATATAATTTCTTGGCAATATATATTTTACATTTTACTGATCGATCAGATCAGTAACAATAGGGGCCGGATGTTACAGAAAACGATAAGATTTTATGATTCCAAAACTTTGACATTAAAATAATAATTGATACAAATTTTACTCTTGAAAAAGCACAATGTATGAATGAATTCCATGAGAGAAAAACTGAAAAGTGTAAATTTGAATTCAATATAGAGGATAAACAACACAATGCTATCAATGCGCATTGCTCTCAATGTGGAACAATGCCAGTGGTTAACTATTAATAGCTCCAAAAAACTGTGGCATTAATTTAAAATGGAGAGCAATAACAAATAGATCAACCCAGAGCGTGAGGTTCAGCGGTTGGGGCTGAACCTCCCTTAACCAAGGGTCGGGGGGTTTGATCCCCGCCTTTGGTACGAAGCAGCGTTAAAACTCTGGGTCAGCTGTCCTGCCCCTCGAGGCACCTACAATGAGCGTGCGGTGGATACCCAGGTTTACCCTCTCATCAATAATATATTGTCAACCCTTTTGGTGAGGTTGATTATTATCATTGTAATTAAATTAAAGGTAAAAAAATGTTGAAATATTTCACGTATTTTTTGGAGTAGTACACATATTATTCATTTTATTTTATAGTAAAATTTTTGAAACAATGACATTAAATGATTAAATTGTAAATTTTGAAGAATTGACAATAAATTGTAAATTTAAAACCTTGACATTATTTGATAATCTTCTTTTTTGGAAATATTTTAGTTAATAATCTTAGTATAATAACTGTGTTGTGCAAATTGTGTAAAAATGGTTAACAAATTTATTCAATAATGTTAAGATAACATTTAATTATTACAACATATATTTAAAAGTAAGTTCCTGATATTAGAATCTTGAGTTTTTACTTCATATATATGTTTATGTTTGCAATTATAATAATAACTTCGTTTCAATTTAATTATATTTCAATGTTTATATTTTTATTAACATAAAACTATTAAAACAATTAATCATGTCATGATTTTTAATTCCAAAAAAACTTTCATGTAAAGTTAATGTATTTTGTGCTAAATAAAATATGTAATGAAGGGATGTCGTCAGACAAGCACCCACATATAAAATCGATAACTAATCTTTTTAGTTGTTTATTATTATGAGTATTATTAGCCTTTGATATGAATTATTCTATAGTAGTATATTAATTATTTTTATATTACACAAATATATTCTCATTAGTAAATTTTTTAAAAATATTTTACGATAATATGCATTTATTTTTACGATTTATTTGTAATTAAAAGGGTAGTAGCCTCAAGAGCATTAGGTATAAACATGTACATCTTTAGCATTATATATCATAGTTTTTAGGACACTCTCCCTCTTGATCAAAACTCTCCAACCTTACAAAGTATTTATAACAAAATATTATTAAAAAAAGGAAAAATATTCGAGCATCTAAAATGTGAAAAGCTTATAGCTAACATTTCTTCACGATGTTTAATAGAAGTTGAATGATCAATTTGCAACTGAAATATAGTGACCAAATATTGCCTCTGTAACACCCGGGTATTTCTTTAACAAAGAAATACCTAAACATACAATTTGGTTTACATCAGAGTATAAAAATTCATGTTTAGATATACATCTTTACAAGAAACAGCAGAAACTATGAAATAAAACAATACAATTACGAGTCATAAGACCGAATACAGAGATTACATAGGAAATCTAAAACTTGAATGGAAGATCAAATCTCCAAACTTCTCCTCGAACACGACAACTGATCATGCCGCCTGCTATCCTTATTTCTTGTTCTCTGTAAAAACAACAACATATGATAGGGTGAGACAACTTGTCTTAGTGAGCTCCACCGTGCCCCCTCGCTAACACTCGGTTCAATTTATAAACCGTTGCAACATAGTTATATTTTTATAAGCTATTTGCGTCAATATATACCTAGCCCATTACCGACTGTGCAAAGCCCACAATCCCGGTAAATGAAGTTCTATTATATATTTTTAAGCCTTGTCAATTAATTTATAATTACAAGCTTTTCCAAACGAAACATCGACTGTGCAAAGCCCACAATCCCGATGAGTCGAGAACTTAACTTAGCATAAATCGGCTGTGCAAAGCCCACAATCCCGATAACCCACGTTAGACCACGCCATAACGTTTCAGGGCCTAAGGTGAGGGTTCATGACTTCCCTTCCTAGTATGCTACTTGTCGGGTCGTCACCCAACGCGATATATAATAAAATATACACACCACAAGAAAAACAGGATTTTCCGGCGGGCAAAATCCGCCGGAAAAGCCATATTTCCGCCGCAAAATTGGACTTTGCCAGGTCGCAGCAAACGCTTTCCGGCGGAAACTCCGCCGGAAAAGCATTTTCCGGCGGATTTTTTTAAAAAAAAAAATTGGCATTTTCCTGCGGGTTTTTTGGCATTTGCGGCGGATTTTAAATAAATTTTTTATTTTTTTTAAAAAAAAAGAAAAATTTAAAAAATCCGCCGCAAATGCCAAAAAAAAATTTAAAAAACCGCCGGAAATGCCAAAAATCCGCCGCAAAATCCAAAAAAAACATTTAAAAAAGTCCGGCGGTAAAAAATTTGAATTTTTGAATTTTTTTTCAGTTTTTTCGAATTTTAATGTTTAATTTGTATTTTAATAAAAAGTAAGAAAAAATGAAAATGAAGTAGAATATGAGAAAAAATGATATAGAAAAGAATGAAAATAAATAAATGAATGAGAATGTAGAAGTAGAAAAGAATAAGAATGAAAGAGAATATTATAATAGAATGATATAGGAGGAAATGTGAATAAAGAAGTAAGAAAAAATAAGAATTAAGGAGTGAATGAAAAATAATGAAGAAGAAAGGAGAAATATAGAAGAGAGATATGTAGAGAAATTTATGGAGATGAGAGTATAAGAAATTTACCGGCGGATTTTTTAAAATTCTTTTTTGGCATTTGCGGCGGATTTTTGCCATTTGCGGCGGATTTTTTAGAAAAAAAAAAAAATTTTGCCTTTTGCGGCGGATAAAAATCCACCGGAAAGTCCTGGCCGAAAAATCCCATTATTCTTGTAGTGACATCATGTCCGCATTGGACTGTCTTTAAGTTTTAGATATCTATATCTATTGTCGATCTATAACCCGTTTTGATGAATTCAAAGTTAGACATCCGGCGTTATAATCTTAGCGTCGAGAGGGATCTACGATCCGGTTTGTTATGTAAAACATTACCTCACACGGTCTAAGCTTCGGTTTTTCAACAACTTAAACTTTCAAAAACCCTTTTTCCAAAATAATGTCGAACGTGCTCCAAACATTGATTTTATTAGGGCAATATCCTTAAAATTGGTTGGGAAGAAGATTAGAAGTGGTTTGGGATCGAAAGGAGCGACGAAACGAGAAATCGGGAACCGATAACAGAAGCTCACGCACGGTTCGCCCAGGGGCGCACGACTCGTGCATGATGCACCAAAATTTATATAGCCAACCCGAAGAGGGCGCACGATCCGTGCCCAGGGGCGCACGACCCGTGCGTCCGGTTCTGTTACCGAAATCTAATTTCTCGTTCCGCTTTCCATTTCTTGCCCAAATCGAATTCCGATCGTTCTTCAACCCGAAAACGGATTTAATAAGTAACATTCCAGACTATATTCCAGTGAAAACATTTAAATCAACAATTTATAAATTGCTCAATATTTCGATAAAAACCGTAAAACGCTATTTTTCTCAAAAGCGGTTTTCGACCCGAAAATTTTTCGAATTCAGTTTTTCGCCGAGAAACAAATTGTGACACAAGTTCAGAAAATCATATTTTCCCTAATCCGTGAGTAGAACTCACCGGTTTGACGAGTCCTCGAGAAGTCGCGTCCTCGCTCGAACAACCGAACCGATAACCACTCGAACAATCCCCGTAATCACGAACACGCTCCGAATGCCTCCGTGACCGGACTCAGCAACCAACGTTCCTCTTGCTACTGACCGCCTTTATGGTATATGGAAATGGTGTCTCTCGGGATCTTGTCGCCTCGAATCCTCAATTCGACGAATATACATTTTCAGCTCTCCTTTCAGTTTCCCAGCAACAGTTGGCAGATTTGTAACTGCCATATCTATGGCAATTCGCAACCAAACTCCTTCAAATCAGAGCCCATTGTGAAGATAATTTCGTCTACTTTCTGATGAAGAAAGATTCACACGCATTCAACCAGTAGTTTGGGAGATATCACCGAAACAAGGGGACAGGGTCCAAGCTGAGCCTGATTTGAAAACGAAACTTAAGGACACAATATCTCTCTAATTTCTAAATGCAAATCGATGGTTCTTGTGCCCAAAATGAAGAACTTTATGTCTAGTTTCCAGAGGAACAAAAATCATCCTGAACAGAGGTCTGTGGTGAGAGAGACATCGAAATTACCTTGACTGCCCAGAATGGAAATTGCTGCAGTTTTTCCAGCAACTATGTTTACTCCTTCCAACCTTCTTGTCATCACAAATATGACTCTTATCTCTTCTATTCTGGAACCATCAACTAAGACACCATCAATTTAGCTCTAAGTTCGAAGTTCAGGATCCCTAGCTCCTGAGTTTGCTTCCACCCTCAATGTGGCTTCTAAAATTACAACTTTCTCCTCATATGCTCCCCAAGAAAAACCATACAATGTAAGAAAACTGAGTTTGGTCAAAGCGGGGCTCAATATTCGAAATTGGTGGATAGGGAAAGATGGAGAATCAGCTAGTAAGATTACTACCAATGGAAGGAGAATTAAAAATGGAGAAGGATTGTGGTTTTGATTCTTACATGCAATGAGGATTCATTTCTTCTTCTCCCACCCTTTCCCTTCTCTCCACGCCTTCTTTCTATTCTTCTCCACTCTCTCTTTCTGGTTTCTGAAGGTTTCTCAAATGAGAAGAATGGGAGTGATCAGCTGGTTTGTGTTTCTTAAATGAGGGCAAAATTACCATTTTGCCCTTATTACCATCTCATCACTTAACCAACATTTAACTCATAACCCTAATTAAAATCCTTCATTATAATCTTAGGGAAATTGAAAAGCATGTTTGGTGAAGGGTAATTTGGGTTAATGATTTGAAGAATATGGAAATGACCAAAATGCCCTTGGTTCCTTAATATCCATTTAGGTCCTTTTTAATCCATCAATTACCCATCAATTCATGTAACTTAGTAATTTTAAATAACATTTCCATAATCCTAGCATGATTAGGACCCAATCCGTTATTTCATCAGTGATACTTCCTCATTATGAGACGAAATGACGATTTTACCCTTGTGCTTTAATTCCCACAACGATTCACATAATTCGGATAATTTGTGTGTATTTCATATAATGGAGCAATTCAACATTGCTTTCGCGAGATTATCATATCCATGACTCGATTTATCATCTAATCGAAGAATAAATCGCCAGTTGATTTCGTAAACTGAAATTTACGAAACAGGGATGTTACAATCACCCCAACTTGAAAGATTTTGTCCTCAAAATCGTTCTAATCCTCTATACCTTGTTGACACGCAATTTTATCCGATAATCGACTATTCCGACCTTTCGATTGTAGACACTAGCAGTTATGGACCAATGGTATACTTACAATTTGTCGATAACACAACCTTATAGTTTAGGGTAACTATACTTTCTTCACTATCAAAGCTAAAACTAAAAAGGTTGCCACTTAGACGTAGCTTGAATTGGGAGAAACGATGTCTATGAGAGGATTACTTTGAAATCAAACTTCGCAGTATCCGAAAGGACGGTCTTCTTCCTTTCCCGAGTTACGCTTACATAAGCGCTCGACCCATTTTACTAAAATTTTTGACTGAAGTAAACAGAGTTATTTTATAAATTAGGTTGACTTTCAGTCCCAAGAATATAGAAAACAATTTTTCTTACAACTTGACCCAAGAAAATTCTGGAATCATAGTGAAATATTCTTTCCATTAAATCAGTTCCAAAACTTGAAAGTACAATCGTTTCATTTGGATAAAAATTCCTTTCCATGGGGTTTTCAAATAACGACACTTAGATAAATACGATTATCCAAAGCGCGAATTCACCCTAACTTATAAATGACCTTACTCTATGCACGACGTTTCAACAAAGCAGCAATCTTATTCTCTGATTTTAAAATAAACTATGTCGTAATGAGAATAAAAGTGTTACTCTGTTGAAATCACCCATTTGTGCGGTCAAAATCTCGCAAACTTTCATTTTTGTGCTGGGGTTTGGCTCCGTTAAGATAAAGATGATTGGGTTCGTTTGAGGAAGGGACCGGGAAAGACATTGAGCTGAAAGGAAGGCAGATATTTGCTTTTAATATTTTTCTTAAACCGCTATTCTATTCGATCCAATTCCTTTCCTTTCAATCCTTTTCTCGAATTTTCCCAAGATAAAACTTCTAAGTTAAAACAAAGAATTGCATTTCATGATGAAAAGTAGGCACGACTCAATTGTCTCAGGAGACTACACAAAAGGTTATAGGGCTCTCTATCAAGGACTCATGTGTTATACACTCACTGCCCAATCATTTAGTCTCAGACCGACACATGGTTCATCCTTAGACATTCTTCCATCATACGGGTGTAGTAGGTGAAAAGGGAAAAGTACTACACATATCTAACTCGTCGGCTTCAGATAACTCTGAATTCAGCACGCACATACTTTATTGGCGTCTAACCGATAGATTATCAGAATGGAGAAACTAGCCTTGATCCACCCGATGGATCAAGTCAGAACAACTTACAGTTGATCTCTACTAATTCAAGATTAACGATTGGAGTTTCATTTCAGTAGTGGAAGCCTGAACACTATAACTACCGAAAGGTAATTGCCTTCACATGGCTTGATACCTCTCCTACTAGCAATTATATTCATATGTCAATCCGGTCTTCCATTACTTCTGAGTAGATGTTTGAGTAACTTACATCTTCAGTTGTCTTAGAAACATTTCCAGTATTTCAGGCAGTCACCGATACAAATGATGTTTTTGACCAACCCAATTTACAAATAAGAGTATGTCTTTCGACCCTTATAATTCGATCCGTGGAATTCAACCCTACAGCTCGATGCCCTTACATAGGCTGTAGCTTCCTCAGAATTGTCTAAGTCATCGACTTATCCAATCTCTGCTGTCTTTCTAGATCAACCAGGCTAGAACTTTGATACCTATGCTTTCTTAGGTCTTGATCACTCAGACTCTAAGTGAATAAGAATTTCGGTATTAGGAATCTTACTAGAACGACATAAGGTTTTCCTTAGAAGGTAAGATTTAGTGTCATCCTAGGCAATCTTTGGTTTCTCGATTAACTTCAACGTGGTAATTATTCTCGGATAAGTTACGAATTGGAACTGTGGTGGCACCAAGGGGATTTTGAAAACGAAACGTTATTTAGGAAATCAAGCGAGCACACCATAAGTGTCTTCGTATTGATTCATAATGTTCTGGACTGGACCAATAGGTCCATTAGCAAAACCAGGGGGTGCGTTTAGCAAGTGATATGGATCAGCCCAACCAAATCAGCTCATATCCACAACACACGAGCCCAACATGCTTGGACGGTCTAGATCAACTCTACCAATCCGACGATCCACGAGCGAGCACGATTTCCTATAAATACAGGCAAACTTTGCCCCAAAAAAGGTTCAATCTCTAATCCCTAGTACCTTCACTCATATACTCTCTATACTGACTTGAGCGTCGGAGTGGCTTTGCAGGTACCCCCCCAGGCGATCACTGACCCCCTACTAGGACAGCAAGAGACCTACCAACAGCAGCCTACCAAAATACTGCTAGGTACAGAACGTTGGCGACCACAGTGGGAGGTATCAATCTTTCACATCATCACTACTCGAAATTTTCTTTTGCTATTCCATGGCTCCTAGAGGCAGACCCCGGGTTCAGAATATTGCCGTACCTGCATCCCGACCAGAGGATTCTACGGAAGATGTAACGCCCCAAAATTTAAATAATTATTTAATTGAATTGTTTGAGAATTTAATTGGTAGAAAAATAATAAAATAATAATAACGCTAGTATATGTGGGCCTATTGTTAGGGTTGGGAGTAGTAAAATGAGAAGTGTTAGGGAGGCCCATGATGTAATTCGAATTAGCTAAGGAAAAAGCCCATAAAATTAACTAAAGTATAAATAGGCATTATTTAGGGTTTTGCTCATTTAGAAGGAACAAAAAATAAGAATTAGAGAGAAGAGAAGAGAGAGGACGGCGCGAAGAAGGAGAGAGAGCTAGGGCAAGCCAAAGACTTCGAATTCTTCAAGGCTAAGGTAAGGGTGGGGTTCTATCTCTATAATTGGGTGTATGAATGGCTCTATGTAGGAAGGTTATGGAACCCTAGGTGTTATTAAGTTTAGAAAACCCTAGTTGTAGGTATTGAACTTTAAATGATGATGTTAATTTCGATTGATGATGATTGTTGCCATTTGGCGATGTGTGATCATGCTTGTTGATGTTTTGGAACCAAAATTCTGTGCATGGGCGCCATTTTTGATTCTGCCGCAGGGCGCCATGGGCGCCGTCCCGTGTTTGATGTTGCTGGGCGCCTTCCTGGGCGCCATTCTGTGTGTGTTATGTTGCCTGGGCGCATGGGCGCTGTTCCTGAAATATTACTGGGCGCCATGGGCGCCATCTTGCTGTTTATGTGTTGCTGTCTTGCAGGTTCCTGGCGCATGGGCGCCAAGGGGGCCAAAACCTGGCCGCCCAGTTGTTGTTCTGTCCTGGGCGGCATGGGCGCCAATCGTGATGTTGCTGTGTTCCTGGCGCATGGGCGCCAAGGGCGCCATGTCTGGCTGCCTGTTGCTGGTTCTGGGCGCATGGGCGCTAAGGGCGCCAAGATTGGCTGCCCGATTTCTGTTGTTGCTTGATGTGTTCTAGCGCAGGGGCGCCATGGGCGCCAAAATCTGTCTGCCTTGTCGCTGTGTCTGGCGCAGGGGCGCTAAAACCTGGCTGCCTTGTTGTTGTGTAGTGTTTTGGCACTGTGGGCACCAAGGGCGCCAGTGGGCTGCCTGTGTCGCGTGTTGTGTTGCTGGGCGCCATTGGAGCCAAGGGCGCCAGTTTGGCTGCCCGATTGTGTTGATGGGCGCCATGGGCGCCAAGGGCGCCGGTTTGGCTGCCCGATCGTGTTGCTGGGCGCCATGGGCGCCAGTTTGGCTGCCCAAACGTGAATTTCACATTTGATGCTTAAAATGATGTGTTGATGTTGAATATGTAATTAGGCCCAAAGTTGCCAAAATGTTGAAAGTTGCTAAATTGTTGATGTGTTGCCAAAAATGTTGAAAGCTGCTAAGTTGTTGATGTGTTGCCAAAAATGTTGAAAGTTGCTAAGTTGCTAATTATTGTTGATGATGGTGTACCAAGTTGAATTGCCTCTATTTATTGGCAGGTGGTATGTTGTAGGCCGTATGGCCAACGATGATTTCCGATGTTGTTGCGTTGCTATGTAATCGTTGTTTCTTGGTTGTGCATTTACATAGCGTCGCATACATAGCATATTTTTACGATGGAGCTATGCTCAAAACACGATGGCCGGGACTGGCAAATTATGATGAAATGATGTTACGATGTTGATACCTCTATTTATTGGCTGGATCATGGTACCACATGCATTATGGGGCTGTGGCCCTGAGTTGAGTCACATTCCGCATCCATGTTGCATACCTATGTGATTGAGATGATGTTGACTGCTGTTAAATGATGAGTTGCTGCTATGACCTGAATTACATATTGTCTTTGATATGTCTGATTATATAGTGCGATATCTCACCCCTTCTGTTTGAATGTTACCCCGATGTTGGTAACGTGCAGGTAATCACGAATGAAGGCTGTTCACCTTCGTTTGATCGAGTCGGTGTCGTCGCTCTGATATGTAACACTAGGGGGGAATGAACACACGTTTTAATATTGTTGCTATGTTATTTCGTTGTTGAAACTTTAAGTTGTTACGTCGTTGTTTTTGAGCTGTCTTGAGTTGTTAAGACGCCACGTTTATTTGAATTAACTTGTTATGAATCCGCTGCGTAGTAATTAAAGAGGAATTATTTTGAAGACTAAAAGGTTGTTTTATCGGTTCATCCGAAAGCGCTATGTATCTGTTTTCAAGGACGAATTAACCCATCTATTGCTTTCACGAAGCAAATGTGGCACTCCATTGTTTGTTGAAAAAGATTTTTATGAACTCTGATTTTGCATTTTTTTTACCGGGTAGAAGTGGGGTGTTACAGAAGACAACGTTCCCTACCTACCTGGCGAAGGTACAAGCCAACTTGTTAATTTCCTGGCCAGTCGCACCACATGGCAGGAGGGCGCCCAAGAGGGCACCTGCCAAGATGACATCTGGCAGGAGAGCGCCCAAGAGGGCGCCTGGAAGGTTGGCACATGGCAGGAGAGCGCCCAAGAGGGTGCCTGGAAGGTTGGCACGTGGCAGGAGAGCGCCTAAGAGGGCGCCTGGAAGGTTGGCACATGGCAGGAGGGCGCCCATGAGGACGCCTGGCAAGAAGGCACCTGGCAATAAGGCCAGATCCCAAGGGCATTGTGGCCAGCGGCCATGGTAATTCCGGGAAACAACCCCCTTGACGGTGGGGGATATAACAGATCAATGAAAAAGAAGTGGAAGGAAATCTTGAGCGTTGCATCAACCTCAGCTCCTGAGAAAGGACCAGTCATGCCTTCCTTATCCTTTGACGACAGGGATTTGCTTGATGGAAAACCAAACAAAGAAACGTTCCACTACTCATTACTGCCATTATGGCCAACATCGAAGTAAGGAGAATCCTGGTCGACCAGGGAAGCTCAGTAGACGTCATTTTCGAAGACCTGCTGCAAGTCTTGAACATCTCCCCCGCCGACCTGACTCGATATCGAGCAGAAGATCTGACCGGGTTCAACGGATCAAGAACAAGGCCTCGAGGCCACTTGGAGCCGATGGTCACCTATGGAAACCCCGACGGTGAACTACCTTTGTGCAGAACTGTCAAAACAGATTTCCTAATCCTCCCATGCAAATCTGTCTACCAGTGCATTATCGGGAGGCCGACGTTGGGCAAGCTAGGGGCAGTAACCTCCACGGTTCACCTAAAGATGAAATTCCACGATTTAGGAAATAAGATTGTGACCCTCAAGGCAGACCTGGACGCAGCACGTAGATGTTACTACATGAGCCTCAAGGATGAAAAAGGGATCACGGAAGTAAGAAACTCAGGCGGGGAATCCGGGAGAGAAGCTGAAATAAATTTGGCAGACTTAGATGCCAGATATGATCCGGACAGTGAGGAAGAAGAGGAGGAGTCTACCCTCGCTAGGGAACTAAAAAAACGCATGAAGAGACCCGAGCCAGATGGCGCCTTCATCTCCATCCAGTTAGGAAAAGACCCCACTAAGACTATCAAGATTGGCTCCGACCTCCCCGAGGAGGTCAAAGAGAAATTGACCATCTGCCTAAGGGAGAATGCGGACCTGTTTGCCTGGTTTGCAGCTGACATGCCAGGAATACCACCCGAGGTAGCCTGTCACCACCTGGCTGTTAACCCCGACACTAAATGGGTCGCCCAGAGGAGAAGAGTCCAGAAAGGAGAGAAAGCCGAAGTCGCGGTAAAGGCTGTGAAGGACCTCGTGGAGGCAAATTTCGTAAAAGAAATTAAGTACACCACCTGGCTGTCAAACGTAGTCCTTGTGAAGAAATCTAACGGAAAATGGAGAATGTGTGTCGACTATACTGATCTCAACAAGGCATGTCCCAAAGACGCCTTCCCCGTCCCTAGCGTGGACAAGTTAGTCGATAGCGCCTCAGGATTCCGTTTGTTGTCTTTCATGGACGCATACTCGGGATACAACCAAATTCCAATGTTCCCGCCCGATCAGGAGAAAACAGCATTCATGACGGAACAGGGGAATTATTGTTATCGCGTGATGCCGTTTGGACTCAAGAACGCCGGGGCGACCTATCAAAGAATGATGAATAAAGTCTTCAAAAGTCAAATCGGTCGGACAATCGAAGTATACCTAGACGACATGATAGTAAAAAACAAAAGCGACCCAGATCACCTCGAGGACCTGACAAAAGTGTTTTCTGAAATCCGGAAGAACAATATGAGGTTGAACCCAGAGAAGTGCACTATTGGAGTCCGTGCAGGGAAATTCCTCGGTTTCTATCTCACTGAGAGGGGCATCGAGGCCAACCCAGACAAATGCAGGGCCGTGACCGAGATGGCATCGCCCACCACAAAGAAAGAAATTCAGAAGCTCACCGGGATGATAGCAGCGCTGTCCCGATTCATTTTAAAAGCAGCCCACAAGTCCCTACCATTGTTCAAGCTTCTTAAGAAGGAGACATGTTTTGAGTGGACCGCCGAGCAAGAGCAGGCACTGACCCTTTTGAAAAAGACCCTCTCCGAGCCACCCATTTTGACACGTCCCGAAGATGGAGAAACATTATACTTATATCTCCCTGTGGCCGATGAAGAATTAAGCGCAGTGCTCATTAGGGAAACCAGCACTGGCCAGAGGCCGGTATACTATGTCAGTAAGGCGTTACAGGGACCCGAGGTAAGATACCAAAAAGTGGAGAAGGTCGCCCTAGCAGTCGTGATCGCAGCCAGGCGCCTTAGGCCATATGTTGTGGTGCATCAAGTAGTGGTCCGAACTAATCAGCCAATCAGACAAATATTGCACCGTCCCGACCTGGCTGGAAGGATGATCAAGTGGGCAATTGAGCTCTCAGAATTTGGAATCAAGTACGAAACAAGACCGACCATGAAGGCTCAAATTTTAGCAGACTTCGCAGCTGAAATGACAACAGCACCACATGGAGACAAAGCAGAAACGGCATGGACCCTCCACGTGGATGGGTCCTCAAACAGCAAAGGGAGTGGAGCCGGACTAATACTTGAAAACTTAGAAGGACTCATGGTAGAGGTGTCCTTGACCTTTTCATTCTCCACATCCAACAATCAAGCGGAGTACGAGGCTTGCATAGCCGGCCTACAGCTGGCTAGAGATTTCGGCGCCACACAACTTGAGCTCCGCACAGACTCACTGTTGGTCGTCTCGCAGATCAATGCAGCATTCGGTGCTTATGACCCGGTGCTGCAGAAATATCTGGCCAAGGTACGTGAACTCCTTGGATGGTTTAACAAGGCAGAGGTAAAACATGTACCCAGGGGAGAGAATACTAGGGCTGATATACTCTCCAAGCTAGCCAGCACCAGAACACCAGGGAACCTTCGAAGTGTCATCCAAGAAACCCTGTCTAGTCCCAGCATCCGCCTAAGCAATGAATCGCCCACCTCTGTTCTCACCGTCGAGGCGAGCCAGAACTGGATAACCCCGATTCGTCAGTATATTCTCGAAGGGCAAGAGCCCACTGACACCAAAGAAGCAGCTTCCGTGAGGAGGCACACGGCATCGTACTCTGTCATCGAAGGACAACTTTTTCGTAGAGGCTTCTCGATTCCTCTATTAAAATGTGTAGAAGGGCCAGAAGCAGATTACGTGCTCACAGAGATCCACGAGGGGATCGGTGGTCAGCACCTGGGAGGACGAGTCCTCGTGGCAAAAGCACTCAGGGCACTGGCCTACCATGAATGAAGATTCGCAAAATCATGTAAAGAAATGCGAAAAGTGCCAAAGGTACACTGACGTGCACATCGCCCCCTCCTCTGAACTGACATACCTAAGCTCTCCCTGGCCTTTTGCTTGGTGGGGAATCGACCTTTTAGGTCCCTTTCCGCCCGGTCTAGGGCAGGTAAAGTACTTGATAGTTGCGGTCGATTACTTTACCAAATGGATTAAAGCCGAGCCCTTGATCACTATCACGGCTAACAATTGTATGAAATTCTTCAAGAAGAACATCATGACCAGATTTGGCATACCAGATGTAGTCATCACCGTCAACGGCACGCAGTTTGCGGAAAAAGGGTTCAGACAACTGATGGCCGACCTGGGCATCAAGCACCATTTCACGTCAGTTGAGCACCCCTAGACCAACGGACAAGCCGAAGCAGACAATAGAGTAATTTTAAGAGGTCTAAAGAGGAGGCTCGACGAAGCAAAAGGCTGCTGGCCGGAAGAACTACCTTATGTCCTATGGGCCTACAGAACTACCCCTCACTCATCAACAGGGGAGTCGCCCTTCCAGATGGCATACGGAACAGAGGCGGTCATACCCGTCGAGATTGGAGAGCTGAACTGGAGATCCAAGAACCCAAACCCCCCGGAGACAAATGATCAAAGACTCCGTGAGGAGCTAGACTTCGTCGAGGAAGTCAGAAACCAAGCAGCGCTAAAGGACTTGGTGATCAAACAAAGGATGACTGCAAGATTTAATGACAAAGTGGTTCCCAGAACCTTAGAAGTAGGCGACCTAGTCCTACGAAGAGCAGACGTTGGTTTGAAAAACAGATCCCAAGGAAAGTTAGCTCCAAACTGGGAAGGTCCCTACAGAATAGTTGCGGGAACCGGAAACGAAGCTTTCAAGTTGGAAACCCTGGGCAAGGAACCAATACCGAGAACTTGGAACGCGGATAAACTGAGAAAGTTTGTTGTATGAACAAGACAAAAATGTTAAACCAATGTAATAACTTGGGATGTAAATGCGCATGAATAAACGAAATTGTACCCTTGTAATTCAAAATATCATGTTGCAGTTATAGTTTTTACTCTAGCTCAATAGGATTAATGCTTGCTCCAACGAAAATTCCTTAAGATCAAGAAAGAAAAAGGATCCAACTCCACAGTTCAGAGTGGAGAGAGATAACTTTGAAACCTAACATCCCGTGCAGGGAGGGATTGTCGGGGGCATAGAAATAACCTGAACATCAGCTCGCAGCCGAGATCATCCCCCTAAGTATGGGAGCCAAGAGTGTCCGGGCAGGGCTCTGAACCCGGCAGGGCGCCAAGTGAACAGCCAGCGCCCATGAGGGCGCCTAGCAGGGCGTCGTAGTGAAAGCAACCAGCGCCCATGAGGGCGCCTGGCAGGGCGCCATGTGAAGAACAGGACAGCGCTCATGAGGGCGCCTGGCAGGGCGCCAAGTGACAAGCCAGCGCCCATGAGGGAGCCTGGCAGGGCACCACGTGAAGAACAGGCCAGCGCCCGTGAGGGCGCCTGGCAGGGTGCCAAGTAGAAGCAGCCAGCGCCCTGGCTAAACTTTTCCATGAGGCACGAAGCGACTTTAAACGTGTCGCAACCTCTGATGGGCGAGTTATATTCAGCCGAGTCTGATAAACTGCCCCCAGAGTCCCGCAAGGTGAGAAGCGACTTTAAACGTGTCGCAACCCCTGATGGGCGAGTTATATTCAGCCGAGTCTGATAAACTTCCCCCAGAGTCCCACAAGGTGAGAAGCGACTTTAAACGTGTCGCAACCTCTGATGGGCGAGTTATATTCAGCCGAGTCTGATAAACTGTCCCCAGAGTCCCGCGACTATAAACGTGTCGCAACCTCTGATGGGCGAGTTATATTCAGCCGAGTCTGATAAACTGCCCCCAGAGTCCCGCGAGGTGAGAAGCGACTTTAAACGTGTCGCAACCTCTGATGGGCGAGTTATATTCAGCCGAGTCTGATAAACTGCCCTCAGAGTCCCGCGAGGTGAGAAGTGACTTTAAACGTGTCGCAACCTCTGATGGGCGAGTTATATTCAGCCGAGTCTGATAAACTGCCCCCAGAGTCCCGCGAGGTGAGAAGCGACTTTAAACGTGTAGCAACCTCTGATGGGCGAGTTAGATTCAGCCGAGTCTGATAAACTGCCCCCAGAGTCCCGTGAGGAGAGGAGCAACTTTAAACGTCTCGCAACCTCTGATGGGCGAGTTAAATTCGGATCGATTCTGGTAAACTGCCCCCGAAGTCGACTTTGCCACGGGGCACGAAGCGATACATTGCAATCTCTAATGGACAAATTAGGTTCAGACCCCCCCGACAATCTGCCTCCAGAAAAAGTGAAAGAGCCAGCGCCCATGAGGGCGCCAAGTGACAGGTCGGCGCCCGTGAGGGCGCCTGGCAGGGCGCCATGTGAAGAACAGGCCAGCGCCCATGGCGGCGCCTGGCAGGGCGCCATGTGAAGAACAGGCCAGCGCCCATGACGACGCTTGGCAGGGCGCCAAGTGACAGGCCAGTGCCCATGAGGGCGCCTGGGAGGGCGCCATGTGAAGAACAGGCCAGCTCACATGAGGGCGCCTGGCAGGGCGCCAAGTGACAGGCCAGGGCCCATGAGGGCGCCTGGCAGGGCGCCATGTGAAGAACAGGCCAGCGCCCATGAGGACGCTTGGCAGGGCGCCAAGTGACAGGCCAGCGCCCATGAGGGCGCCTGGCAGGGCGCCATGTGAAGAACAGGTCAGCTCGCATGAGGGCGCCTGGCAGGGCGCCAAGTGACAGGCCTGCGCCCATGAGGACGCCTTGCTGGGCGGAATGTGACGAACAGGCCAGCGCCCATGAGGGCACCTGGCAGGGCGCCATGTGAAGAACAGGCCAGCGCCCATGAGGGCGCCATTTGAAGAACAGGCCAGCGCCCATGAGGGCGCCTGGCAGGGCGCCATGTGAAGAACAGGCCAGCGCCCATGAGGGCGCCAAGTGACAAGCCAGCGCCCATGAGGGCGCCTGGCAGGGTGCCACGTGAAGAACAGGCCAGCGCCCATGATGGCGCCTGGCAGGGCGCCATGTGAAGGACAGGCCAGCGCCCATGAGGGCGCCTGGCCGGGCGCCAGGTGAAGAACAGGCCAGCGCCCATGAGGGCGCCTGGCAGGGCGCCAAGTGACAAGCCAGCGCCCATGAGGGCGCCTGGAAGGGCGCCACGTGAAGGCAGGGCGCCACGTGAAGAACAGGCCAGCGCCCATCAGGGCGCCTGATAGGGCGCCAAGTGACAAGCCAGCTCCCATGAGGGCGCCTGGCAGGGCGCCACGTGAAGAACAGGCCAGCGCCTGGCAGGGCGCCATGTGACAGGCCAGCGCCCATGAGGGCGCCTGGCAGGGCCCCACGTGAAGAACAGGCCAGCGCCCATGATGGCGCCTGGCAGGGCGCCATGTGAAGGACAGGCCAGCGCCCATGAGGGCGCCTGGCCGGGCGCCAGGTGAAGAACAGGCCAGCGCCCATGAGGGCGCCTGGCAGGGCGCCAAGTGACAAGCCAGCGCCCATGAGGGCGCCTGGAAGGGCGCTACGTGAAGGCAGGGCGCCACGTGAAGAACAGGCCAGCGCCCATCAGGGCGCCTGATAGGGCGCCAAGTGACAAGCCAGCTCCCATGAGGGCGCCTGGCAGGGCGCCACGTGAAGAACAGGCCAGCGCCTGGCAGGGCGCCATGTGACAGGCCAGCGCCCATGAGGGCGCCTGGCAGGGCCCCACGTGAAGAACAGGCCAGCGCCCATGAGGGCGCCTGGCAGGGCGCCAAATGACAAGCCAGCACCCATGAGGGCGCCTGGCAGGGCGCCATGTGAAGAACAGGCTAGCGCCCATGAGGGCGCCTGGCAGGGCGCCAAGTGACAAGTCAAAGAGAAATTACAAAATCAAGCAACAAAGAAATAATCAGGGGGCAACGACATCGAAGTCAACCCCGTTGGAGTGGTATTTGACGATCCTCGCATCTCGAACATCATGATCAAATCGAAGGACGCTGGACTCGAGAATGGCTTGCGGATACAAACACTAAACATAACTAATGGCCTTATCGTTGGCAGCATAAGAAAAATCTATAGCCTGCCCGGCCACCACCTGCACCTTGGTCTCGGCCTCCTCCTTTAGTTTTTTCATACCTTCCAGTTCAGATTGAAGCTCCTCCACCCCCCTCTTGTACTCATCCCTCCCAGCAGAGACCTCCGCCCAGTCTTTCAGGTAGTGACGAGCGGCCTCTTTGGCCCGGCGAGCGGATTCCAAAGCTTATTGAAGATCTTCTTGGAGTCGATTCTTATCCAACGATCAACCCTACATAAAGGGAAAAGATCAAGAAGCCAAACTCCAGACATGCTCGAAAACAAGAAAGCCAGAAATAAAAGTTGAGGGTTAGCCCAAATTACCTTAGTAAGTGAGAAGCGGCGAAGATCGCGAAAATGTTGAACAAACTCTGGTGAGAACAGAAGGAGCAATATCCCTTGGTGCTAAGCAAGCCCTGAAATATCATAGAAAAGAAAACAGGCTAAGAAACAGGACAAGCAAAACAAAAATAAAGCAGAGTGCCAAGCACACGTCCACACAAGCCGGCACACTAGAGGGCGCCTGGCCAGAAGGGCGCCTGGCAGACAAAGCACCCATGAGGGCGCATGGCAAAAAAGCGCCAATGATAAACGCCCAAGCAGGCAGCGCCCAAGAGGGCACCCTGCAGGGTGCTAAGCCAGCCACAGGCAACAACACCAAGGAGGGCGTGCCAAGAGGGTGCCGGATCCCCTTCATCAAAAACTGGCGCAGGCAGTGCCCCAGGGCGCCCAAGAGGGCGCCGGATCCCCTTCATCAAAAACTGGCGCAGACAATGCTCCAGGGCGCCCATGAGGGCGCCAGATCCTTCGCCAAGAGGCAGCAACAGGATCAACCAGTCAAGGCGCCCATGAGGGCGCCAGTTCCTGCTCCAAGAGGCGGCCTCCACGACACCATGGCAAAGCGCCCAAGGCGCCCATGAGGGCTCTATCAACAACGCAAAAGAAAACAGAAATCAACACTTACCGACAAGAAGAGACGTTGAAGCAAGCGAACCCTACCTCCCTTCTCCTCTTCAAGTAGGCGCTCCAAGACAGCTTGATCCCTGCTCCTCCACAAAATTTCAAAGTGTGGACCACAAGACAAAGGCTCACCTATTTATAGAAGATAGTCAGGACGGCGGCCCACACAACTTCACAAAACCTGTCAAATCCTTCAAGCCAAGACCATCCTCCGGAATAATCTCGGCTTGGGGGGAAACTGTTCTGGACTGGACCAAGAGGTCTATTAGCAAAACCAAGGGGTGTGTTTAGCAAGTGATATGGATCAGCCCAACCAAATCAGCCCATATCCACAACACACGAGCCCAACATGCTTGGACGGTCTAGATCAACTCTACCAATCCGACGATCCACGAGCAAGCACGATTTCCTATAAATACAGGCAAACTTTGCCCCAAAAAAGGTTCAATCTCTAATCCATAATACCTTCACTCATATACTCTCTAACATCTGAGTATACATCATTTAGAATTTCCTTGGCCCAACTTCTTTCCGAATTTCCCGTAACTATTCAAACATAAATATTACGATCACGTTAATCAATCCAGCTTCAGAACGAGTTCCACTCCCATGACAAAATCATGTTCGCCACTTAGGTGACCCTGAGCTTTTTGTTCTCCCAATTTCCCGCACAGCAGGGAGGTTCACATTCCACGAATGCTTTAGCGTTTACTGTTCAGGTAGAAACAGAGATACACCTCCTAGTAAAACTGGAGACAGGATTCACAACCCACTCAGAGGTGTAGATAATTTCGTTAGCTTTCCAACGCCTCTCGGAACATAAAAATCGGAGTTCCGGAGCAGAAGTTATGAACAAAATGAGTCAGAAGACTAACGAGAATTTCTTACAGACCGTGATCGGGATTTGACCTAATCGGCACATCTTGAGTCCGTTAGTCAATACTGACGATGGACTATCTTTACTCAGTTGGCTTTATCACCTGTCACATTGTGATTCGAAAGAAGAAGAATCGGGATCTATGCTTGGGATTCTCCGAAGGACTTCCTGAACTGATACCTAAACTGGGGTGAACTCACACCAGAATGTAAGATTTACTGTGAAATAATATTTCGATAACTAACAGGCTAACTAATCAATGGTCAGGGTTTTTGGGTGTTAACTAATCGGATAGATTTCCGGACAGTGACTTTTCTACTGCACAATGGCTTTGCTTAGCTTGTACTCTCGACAAGACCTACGACGTTTTATGCTGCGACTCACTAGCCGCTTCCAATTCATTTTCTGAACAGTCGCCCACAGTTTCCTCGAACCATCGCGGATGCCCATCATTGTTTCCAAATGACATGTGTAGCCCTCCTGCAGCTGCAACGCGCTCTGATGAAACGAGAAGGCTGAGAATCCTATGGTGTAGGGTTTCGGACGTTTTTGGGGCTGAGGCAACTAACTGTCATAATTTTCAGTAATTTACATGAAACATTGAGTGGATCTTGACTCAATACATCACATAATATACTAAAAAGATCTGACACATAATTGTCTAAGTCCCTAGCTGACTCGACCTAATACTCGACACGAAGGTCATCACTACGTCCGACAAGGCCGAACCGCTCTGATACCAAATGTAACACCCGGGTATTTCTTTAACAAAGAAATACCTAAACATACAATTTGGTTTACATCAGAGTATAAAAATTCCTGTTTAGATATACATCTTTACAAGAAACAGCGGAAACTATGAAATAAAACAATACAATTTCGAGTCATAAGACCGAATACAGAGATTACATAGGAAATCTAAAACTTGAATGGAAGATCAAATCTCCAAACTTCTCCTCGAACACGACAACTGATCATGCCGCCTGCTATCCTTATTTCCTGTTCTCTGTAAAAACAACAACATATGATAGGGTGAGATAACTTGTCTCAGTGAGCTCCACCGTGCCCCCTCACTAACACTCGGTTCAATTTATAAACCATTGCAACATAGTTATATTTATAAGCTATTTGCGTCAATATATACCTAGCCCATTACCGACTGTGCAAAGCCCACAATCCCGGTAAATGAAGTGCTATTATATATTTTTAAGCCTTGTCAATTAATTTATAATTACAAGCTTTTCCAAACGAAACATCGACTGTGCAAAGCCCACAATCGCGAGGAGAACTTAACTTAGCATAAATCGGCTGTGCAAAGCCCACAATCCCGATAACCCACGTTAGACCACGCCATAACGTTTCAGGGCCTAGGGTGAGGGTTTATGACTTCCCTTCCTAGTATGCTACTTGTCGGGTCGTCACCCAACGCGATATATAATAAAATATACATCATGTCCGCATTGGACCGTCTTTAAGTTTTAGATATCTATATCTATTGTCGATCTATAACCCGTTTTGATGAATTCAAAGTTAGACATCCGGCGTTATAATCATAGCGTCAAGAGCGATCTACGATCCGGTTTGTTATGTAAAACATTATCTCACACGCGGTCTAAGTTTCGGTTTTTCAACAACTTAAGCTTTCAAAAACCCTTTTTCCAAAATAATGTCGAACGTGCTCCAAACATTGATTTTATTAGGGAAATATCCTTAAAATTGGTTGGGAAGAAGATTAGAAGGGGTTTGGGATCGAAAGGAGCGACGAAACGAGAAATCGGGAACCGGTAACAGAAGCTCACGCACGGTCCGTGCCCAGGGGCGCACGACCTGTGCGTGATGCACCAAAATTTATATAGCCAACCCGAAGAGGGCGCACGGTCCGTGACCAGGGGCACACGACCCGTGCGTCCGGTTCTGTTACCGAAATCTAATTTCTCGTTCCGCTTTCCATTTCTTGCCCAAATCGAATTCCGATCGTTCTTCAACCCGAAAACGGATTTAATAAGTAACATTCCAGACTATATTCCAGTGAAAGAATTTAAATCAACAATTTATAAATTGCTCAATATTTCGATAAAAACCTGTAAAACGCTATTTTTCTCAAAAGCGGTTTTCGACCCGAAAATCTTTCGAATTCAGTTTTTCGCCGAGAAACAAATTGTGACACAAGTTCAGAAAATCATATTTTACCTAATCCGTGAGTAGAACTCACCGGTTTGACGAGTCCCCGAGAAGTCGCGTCCTCGCTCGAACAACAGCACCATTAACCACTCGAACAATCCCCGTAATCACGAGCACGCTCCGAATGCCTCCGTGACCGGACTCAGCAACCAACGTTCCTCTTGCTACTGACCTCCTTTATGGTATATGGAAATGGTGTCTCTCGCGATCTTGTCGCATCGAATCCTCAATTCGACGAATAAACATTTTCAGCTCTCCTTTCAGTTTCCCAGCAACAGTTCGCAGATTTATAACTGCCATATCTATGGCAATTCGCAACCCAACTCCTTCAAATCAGAGCCCATTGTGAAGCGAATTTCGTCTACTTTCTGATGAAGAAAGGCTCACACGCATGCAACCAGTAGTTTGGGAGATATCACCGAAATAAGGGGACAGGGTCCAAGCTGGGCCTGATTTGAAAACGAAACTTAAGGACACAATATCTCTCTAATTTATAAATGAAACTCGATGGTTCTTGTGCCCAAAATGAAGAACTTTATGTCTAGTTTCCAGAGGAACAAAAATCATCTTGAACAGAGGTCTGTGGTGAGCGAGTCATCGAAATTACCTAGACTGCCCAGAATGGAAATTGCTGCAGTTTTTCCAGCAACTATGTTTACTCCTTCCAACCTTCTTGTCATCACAAATATGACTCCTATCTCTTCTATTCTGGAACCATCAACTAAGACACCATCAATTTAGCTCTAAGTTCGAAGTTCAGGATCCCTAGCTCCTGAGTTTGCTTCCACCCTCAATGTGGCTTCTAAAATTACAACTGTCTCCTCATATGCTCCCCAAGAACACCATACAATGTAAGAAAACTTAGTTTGGTCAAAGTGGGGCTCAATATTCGAAATTGGTGGATAGGGAAAGATGAAGAATCAGCTAGTAAGATTACTACCAATGGAAGGAGAATTAAAAATGGAGAAGGATTGTGGTTTTGATTCTTACATGCAATGAGGATTCATTTCTTCTTCTCCCACCCTTTCCCTTCTCTCTCACGCATTCTTTCTATTCTTCTCCACTCTCTCTTTCTGGTTTCTGAAGGTTGCTCAAGTGAGAAGAATGGGAGTGATCAGCTGGTTTGTGTTTCTTAAATGAGGGCAAAATTTCCATTTTGCCCTTATTACCATATCATCACTTAACCAACATTTAACTCATAACCCTAATTAAAATCCTTCATTATAATCTTAGAGAAATTGAAAAGCATGTTTGGTGAAGGGTAATTTGGGTTAATGATTTGAAGAATATGGAAATGACCAAAATGCCCTTGGTTCCTTAATATCCATTTAGGTCCTTTTTAATCCATCAATTACCCATCAATTCATGTAACTTAGTAATTTTAAATAACATTTCCATAATCCTAGCATGACTAGGACCCAATCCGTTATTTCATCAGTGATACTTCCTCATTATGAGACGAAATGACGATTTTACCCTTGTGCTCTAATTCCCACAACGATTCACATAATTCGGATAATTTGTGTGTATTTCATATATTGGAGCAATTCAACATTGCTTTCGCGAGATTATCATATCCATGACTCGATTTATCATCTAATCGAAGAATAAATAGCCAGTTGATTTCGTAAACCGAAATTTACGAAACAGGGATGTTACAGCCTCCTTTTGAAACATCCCTGATATATACATTGTCGAGAACCGTGCGACCTTAGTGGCCTTTGGAAAGGAAATTGATCAAGATACTTTGTATCCAACTTCTAATGGAGAATGAAAGACTAGTATAAGTGATGAGGAAAAAAATAACAGTCATTAATAACACAACTGGATAATATTAAGTAATTGATGTTGAACACAATAATTAGAAGTTTTTCTTCTTCTCAAAAATCTTAAAATGGAGAGAAAAGAATTCTCATCAATATATAAACAAATCATTCTCATTATCATCAAACATACAACACTCTAAATTAAGATAAGACATAAGAACATATGAAAACACTAAAGAAGTTCAACTACTATTTTGTCTTTTTGTACTGCATACTCTATGATCAATGATTTTGATCTTAAGTAATCACTTTCTTTAACCTGGTAGCTAACTGTAACACCCCTTGTTCGTTAATTTCGGTTTACGAAATTAACTCTCGATTTACTATTCGATTAAAGGATAAATCGAGTCTCGGATATGGCTATGTCACGAAAGCAATATTTAATTGCTCAGTCATATGATTTATAAGCAATTTTATTTTAATTCGGAGAGTCGTTGCGGGAATTAGAGCACAAGGGTAAAATCGTCATTTCACCTCATATTGAAGATGTATCATCCGATGAAGCAATAAACTAGATCCTAGTCATGGTAGGATCATGAGAATGGTATTGAAATTTCTAAATCATATGAATTGAGGAGTGCTTAATGGGTTTAAAATGGGATAAGTGAGAATTTAAAAAGTAAGGGCATTTTGGTCCTTTCCTCACCCTTACTAACTCTCAGCTGAGCCTTATATTCCTTTTACTCCCACAAACTCCAGGACACTCAAGCATCCAGAAATAAGAAAAAAAAGAAAGAAACCAAGAAGAGAGGGAGGAAGATGGAGGAGAGGGATGGTTCCCCATTGTTGATGCATGTGGCCATCTTCTGCACCATTGTTCAGCATTTCTTCTCCTCCTTCCATTGATGTGAGTTTTGTGAGCTGTTTCCACATTCCCCCTTTTCCTCCATTTTCGAATATTGAGCTCCACCTTGACAAAACTCAGTTTTCTTGCATTGTATGGTGTTCTTGGGGAGCATAGGAGAAAACCCGTATTCACCTACCTTCGGTAATTGCATCGTATCTCTCTGTACACAACTCTGATGATCGTGATTTTTATTCCTATGGAAACTAGAAGAAAAGTTCTTCATTTTGGGCACAAGAACCGTTGGATTCCATTTCTGAATGAGGGTGATATCGTGTCCTAAAGTTTCAATTGAGAATCAGATACTGTATTGGACCAGTCACTTTGTTTCGGTGATATCTCCCAAACTACTGGTTGCATGCGTGTGAATCTTTCTTCATCAGAAAATAGACGAAATTCTCTACATTATAGGAATTGTTTTGAAGAGTTTTGGTTCCGAATTGCCCTAGATACACTTGTTGCAAATCGGTACGCTGATTCGTGAAAACCGAAGTAAGAGCTGGGAATCTCGTTCGTCGAATTTTGGTTCGAGTCGTCAAAGATACGAGAGACATCAATTCAATATACCGGAGAGGAGTTCAGTAGCAAGAATGATTGATTGAGTTGCTGTTTGTGCAAGTGGGGCCCATTGAGTTCAATTGCAGAGGCATTCGGAGCGTGTTTCATGATTACGGGGATTGTTCGAGTGGTTAACGGTTCGATTGTTCGAGCGAGGACGCGACTTCTCGGGGACTCTTCATACCGGTGAGTTTTACTCACGATTAGGAACATTTCCAAATTCTGAACTTGTTTCGTTTTGGGTTCAATGCGAAAATCCGACTTTCGAAACATATTATTGAGTCAAAAACCATTTTCGGGAAAATAGCGTTTTTACGGTTTTTCGGTGAATATATATGTTTTTATCAATTTGTTGATTTTAATGCTTTCGTTGGAATACGGTCTGAATATTACTGCTAAACATCTGTTTTTATGTCTCGGTGTCCATGGAAAGTCTCGGTAACGATTTGGGATCGAATTGGGAGAAACCGGTTTTCAGAACAGCTATTTTCAACCATTCTGTCAAGGGTCGCGTCGCGACCCGTGCCCGTCGCCTCGCGACGAGGCCAAATTTTGTTACAATTTCGTCACTGAGAGTTTTCGCGTCGCAACGGAACCGTTCCGCGTCGTGACGCAGTGTTATTTTTCAGCAACCCTAATTGAAATTGCTTTTACCATAACTTTTGACTCGGGTGTCTGATTGACGTGTTTTCAAATGCGTTGGAAATCTTATTAACAAACCTAATCTAGAAAGAAACCAACTGTTAGATTTCGTGTGGGTTCACATTTTTAACAACTAACCGGACTATGTGTCTAACCATGTACTGTGATAATAATGCCGGATGTCTAACTTTGAATTCATCAAAACGGATTATAGATCGAAATAGATATAGATAAAACTTATGAGACGGTCCAATGCGGACACGATATATATTTTATTATGTATCACGTTGGGTGACGACCCGACAAGTAGCATACTAGGAAGGGAAGTCATGAACCCTCACCTTAGGCCCTGAAACGTTATGGCGTGGTCTAACGTGGGTTATCAGGATTGTGGGCTTTGCACACCCGATTTATGCTAAGTTAAGTTCTCGACTCATCGGGATTGTGGGCTTTGTACAGTCGATGTTTCGTTTGGAAAAGCTTGTAATTATATATTAATTGACAAGGCTTAAAAATATATAATAGCACTTCATTTACCGGGATTGTGGGCTTTGCACAGTCGGTAACGGGCTAGGTATATATTGACGCAAATAGTTTATAAATATAACTATGTTGCAATCGGTTTTAAAATTAAACCGAGTGATAGTGGGGGGGGGGGCACGGTAGAACTCACTGAGACAAGTTGTCTCACCCTATCATTGTTGTTGTTTTTACAGAGAACAGGAAACAGAGAAGCAAACAGGATGGTTAGTTGTCACGCTCGAGGAGAAGATAGAAGATTGACTTATTCCTAGCTGTTATGTTTTTCTGCCGTTGTCTCTGTATTTGATATCATGACTCGAATTTGAGCTATGTTATGTTTTAGTTTCCGCTGTTTTCTTGCAACGATGTATATCTAGGCAGGAATTTTTATACTCTGATGTAAACCAAATTGTATATTTAGGTATTTCTTTGTTTTAGAAATACGTGGTGTTACACTAACACCACATGAAATTATAAACAATGCCATCACATCTATAGTAAATTTATAACATATTGTTATCATAGAATCGGGATGGACATAGGCAGGAAAAATTGATGGATCAGTTTGATTCTTATCTGTTTAAAAAATAATTAAAAAATGATGAACCACACTTCTCCATAGCTATAGTGATTACAATTGAGACTCTATTCCCTCATGGCACCTCTTGGAAAAAGCTTATATAGGCATTGATTACTTTTTTCTAAATGATAGGCCGCAAGTGTAGGGTCTTGTCGCGTAATAAAAGAGTTATCGATCCATAGGGAGAGCCTAGGTGATTACCAATTTAATTTTCAAAAGTTGATTAACTGAAAAGAAAGTCTTTTTAGAAAGAAGAAATGTTTTTGTTGATGTTTTAAAGATAAAAAGAGACTTGGGGTATTAGTTTCATCGAAATGATAAGGTTTCCGTTATTAATCCTTTCGACTATTTTCCAGTTTAAAGAATGATATATTTCTTAAGACAAGGCGACGGTTGTAGCAAGAGTTTCCTTTCGGAATACAAACGCGTGTTCTAAACTAATTATGAAGCCTATTTTCATGGTTGATTATTATTAGAACCCATTAAGCAAAGACCTTTTCGTGTCTCAATAAAACCAAAACTATTTTCATGTGTTGATTTTATTGTCTAATTTCATAGATCCAACAACCACACTTCCTCTTTCGGTACATCGTGTGGTGTTTTGAAATAATAATGAATAGTGATGAAATTAGATTTAAAAATACAAAGCGATTAAGGTGGAGAATAGTCTCGGGAATTAATTAGTAGGAAGCCATCGTTTGATTGTTACCAAAAACCCCAAGGCTAAGAAAGTCTACTCACTCATGATCATTGTAGACAAAAGAGGAGAAGAGGAAGATTGCATATTTGTAAATTGCAAGAATTTGTAAACAAAGCGATAAGTTGCGGAATGTGTAAATTGCAAGAATTGTAAAGAAAGCGATAAGTTGCGGAATGTGTAAATGAGTTAGGAATTAGATGTTAGAATGGTAAGAAAATAAATGTTAGGAATTGAGAAAATTGCAAAATTATAAATAGCGGAATTGTAAATGACAAGAAAGTAAATTGCTTAAAAAGTAAATTGCAAGGACTTTAAATGACTTGGAAAATAAAAGAGCAAGAAAGTAAAAGGGTAAGAAAGTAAAAGAGCAAGAAAGTAAAAGGGCAAGAAAGTAAAACAGCAAGAATTAAAAGAGCAAGAAAGTAAAAGGGCAAGAAAGTAAAAGGGCAAGAAAGTAAAAGAGCAAGAATTAAAAGAGCAAGAAAGTAAAATGGTAAGAAAGTAAAAGGGCAAGAAAGTAAAAGGGCAAGAAAGTAAAAGAGCAAGAATGAAAAGAGCAAGAAAGTAAAAGGGCAAGAAAGTAAAAGGGCAAGAAAGTAAAAGAGCAAGAAAGTAAAAGGGCAAGAAAGTAAAAGAGCAAGAATTAAAAGAGCAAGAAAGTAAAAGGGTAAGAAAGTAAAAGAGCAAGAATCATAAAGAACATGAAGAGTAAATTGAAGTCATGAATCTTAGAGAGTTTTTGAGAGTGATTTTCTAACAAAATTCAAGCCTCCTTACAAGTGAGGATTAAGGTCCTATTTATAGGAAAATATGAGGGAAAAAGCACTTGAGTGGAGGGGCAAAATGGTCAAAAAGAAGTGAAAAATCTAGTTGGCAAAGATAGCCATCAGCAAGTGGGCGCAGCCAAAATTGACTGCTCCTTGGCGCCCTTGCCGCCCTGTCCTGCGCTAGTTTGCGTTGTGCTGCTCCTTGGCGCCCTTTGGCGCCCTGCAGAGTGCCTAGTGCTGTCTAAAAAATTGTTCCTCCTCAAATATTTTCTTTGTTCTTTATTTTAGCTCATATTTTCTCTTTTGCTTCAAAATAAAACCTGAAAATAAAAAGTAAACATTTGTAGTAAAATATCTCAAAAATATATTTAAAATAAAAAAAAACTTAATAAAAATAACTATTAAAAAGACTCTAAAAATAGGCTTATCAAACTCCCCCATGCTTGAACCTTTGCTTGACCTCAAGCAGAAACAGTGTAAATCTTTATGCTAATTCTGAAGGAAAATTATTTTCACATCGAAACCTTAAGTGAACTGTGGGGTAATTATAACACTTTGGTTTGAGAACTACTATCTGGGCTTCTTGTGGAATTGGGAGACAATTTTAAAGTATCAATACTCTAGAGAGGGTATCAATGTCATCACAGAACCGGTTCCCCAGCATTTTTAAGCTTGGGTCCTTCATTCACTAAGACCGGGTCTCAAAGGAGGGTCTTTATACGTTGCGTATTCAAGCATTTTTCTTTTCTTTTTGATTTCATATGCTGACAATTCATTTTGACATTTAAAATGCACCAATTATTTTTTTGCATTTTGAATTGGTTTTGCATATATATATATATATATATATATATATATATATATATATATATATATATATATATATATATATATATATATATATATCTTGATTGATAACCCAACTCAGACGTTTTTCCCCAGTAACCGCGCATCCAGTGAATGTCACCAAGAGAACCAGGTTACTAGTTTCTTTTCAGTCCTTCTAATTGTATTAATAACTGAAAATAGTCTCAATAGTGTGTGTGTGAAAAAGCCCTAGAAATAGAAATCGAACCATGATACAATTTTGTTGTTCCCAATCAGTCCACCTAGATGATTGCTAATGAAAAATTTGAAAAAATTTTGTCCAGAAAAGGCTTATCTAAAACATGCTTAGGGTTCACAAAGTTTCATCATGGAGGGAGAAGATACAACTCAAAGTACAAAAAGATAAAAACTCAGCAAAGCAATAAAGACATACCCTAATAAAAGCAATAAAATACCCCCCATGCCTGGAGTAGGCATTGTCCTCAATGATTTTTCAAATAAAACAACACAAAAGGGGTTAGGATAGCTCACCGGATCACAGTTGCCTGGGCGGGGGACCCTGGTTGATGTTGAAATGATGCATTTAGGGTTTTGGAGCATATCTGTCACGTGCTCCAATTTTTTCTAACCATGAGCCCTTTTTTTTTCAACGAATCGAAAAAATACATTAAGCCGTGGGTTGCCTCCCATGCAACGCTCTTTTAACGTCACTAGCTTTGACGATCAAAATTTCAATTGGGATCATGTAGAACTAAACTAGTTCCTTTCTCAATTGGGTCACCAATTAAATAATTTTTCAACCTTTGACCATTGACTTTAAACGATTCGGTTTTCTCGCTCCAGATCTCTACAGATTCGAAGGGGTAAACCTTACGGATTTCAAAAGGACCGGACCATCTTGATTTTAATTTTCCTGGGAATATTTTTAGCCTGGAATTAAACAATAACACCAGGTCACCCTCCTTGAATTCTCTGCGAATGATACGCTTATCATGCCAATTTTTTGTTCTTTCTTTGTAAAGTTTGGCATTCTCATAAGCATCTATTCTCAGTTCTTCCAATTCATTTAGTTGGAGTTTTCTTTTTTCTCCGGCTAATTCCATGTTCAGGTTAAGGCGTTTAATTTCCCAGTAAGCTTTGTGCTCTAGTTCAACCGGAAGGTGGCAAGACTTCCCATAAATTAATTTGAAAGGAGTCATTCCTATGGGAGTTTTGTACGCAGTCCGATAAACCCAGAGAGCATCATCAAGCTTTACCGACCAGTCTTTTCTTGAGGTCGAAACAGTTTTTTTCTAAAATACTTTTAATTTCTCTGTTCGATACCTCAACCTGACCACTAGTTTGAGGGTGGTAAGGTGTTGCAATTTTGTGCCTTACACCAAACTTTTGCAGTGACATTTCAAAATGTTTTGAGATGAAATGGGATCCTCCGTCGCTTATGACAACACGAGGGACCCTGAATCTTGGAAAATTATTTTTTTGACAAGTTTTATGACTACCTTTGCATCGTTTGTAGGAGAAGCAATGGCTTCGATCCATTTTGACACATAGTCAACAGCTACCAGAATATATTGGTTTCCAAAAGAAGATGGAAATAGTCCCATGAAATCGACACCCCAGACGTCAAAAATTTCAACCTCTAAGATATTATTTAAGGGCATTTCATTTCTTTTCGAAATATTTCTGGTGCGGTGACACTAGTCGCATTTAGAAACGAATTGATGCGTGTCTTTAAAAAGGGATGGCCAATAAAAACTAGATTGTAGAATTTTTGTAGCAGTTTTTGAAGAACTGGCATGGCCGCCAGAGGAAGAAGAATGACAATGGTATAGAATGTTACTTACCTCTTCTTCCAGAATGCATCTTCTGAACACCCCGTCTGCTCCTCTTTTAAAAAGCAGTGGCTCGTCCCAGTCATACTGCTTAAGATCATGGAAGAATTTCTTCTTCTGCTGATAATTTAAATCTGGGGGGAGTACTCCTGCTGCAAGGTAGTTTACAAAATCTGCATACCATGGTGCTTCAGTTTTGACCAATGAGAAGAGTTGATCATCCAAAAATGTATCATTAAGTGGCAACTCTTCTTCTTTTGTTCCTTGTAGACGGGACAAATGATCAGCCACAACATTTTCAACGCCTTTTTTATCCTTTATTTCAAGATCAAATTCTTGTAGGAGTAAAACCCATCGGATCAATCTCGGCTTGGCATCTTTTTTGTTTAAGAAATATTTTATGGCCGAGTGATCAGTATAAATGATGATTTTTGAACCTACCAAATATGATCAAAACTTATCAACGACAAAAACTACCGCCAATAATTCTTTTTCAGTTGTGGCGTAATTCATTTGTGCCTCGTCTAAGGTCCTGCTTGCATAGTATATGGCATGCAATTTTTTTCCCTTTCTTTGCCCCAGGACTTCCCCAACTGCATAGTCGTTTGCATCGCACATTATCTTGAATGGAAGATTCCAGTCCGGTGGTTGTATGATTGGGGCAGTAACCAAAGCCTTTTTCAACCTGTTAAAAGCTTCAAGACAAAGATCATTAAAAATAAATGCTGCATCCTTAAGGAGCAGACTTGTCATAGGTTTTGAAATTTTTGAGAAGTCTTTTATGAACCGGCGGTAGAAACCCGCATGGCCTAAAAAGCTTCTCACCTCTTTTACTGAGGTGGGAGGTAGCATTTTTTCAATCACCTCAATTTTTGCACGATCTACCTCAATACCTCTATTAGAAAATAAGTGTCCTAGGACAATTCCTTCATTAACCATGAAATGACACTTTTCCCAGTTTAGAACTAGGTTCACCTTCTCACACCTCTCTAAGACTTTTTCCAGATTGGCTAAACCGTTTTCAAAATTTGAGCCATGGACGGAAAAATCATCCATAAACACTTCCATTATGTTTTCAACAAAGTCTGAGAATATGGACATCATACACCTTTGAAAGGTAGCAGGAGCATTACATAGACCAAAGGGCATCCTTCTATAGGCATAAGTGCCAAAAGGACACGTGAAAGTTGTTTTTTCTTGGTCGCTAGGGTGGATGGGAATTTGGAAAAATTCCGAATAACCATCCAAATAGCAGAAATGTGAGTGCAGTGCTAACCTTTCTAGCATTTGATCAATGAACGGGAGAGGGAAGTGATCTTTCCGGGTAGCTTTGTTCAGTTTTCTGTAATCAATACACATTCTCCATCCCGTAATTGTCCTTGTGGAAATGCATTCATCCTTTCATTTCTAATAACTGTTAAGCCTCTCTTCTTAGGTACTACTTGAACAGGACTAACCCACTTACTATCGGAAATAGGATATATTATCCCAGCATCAAGGAGTTTTAAAACTTCCTTTTTAACAACCTCTTTCATGTTTGGGTTTAATCTTCTTTGACGCTCGATAGAAGGTTTATAGTCCTCTTCCAGTAGTATTCTGTGTATGCAGATTGATGGGTTTATTCCTTTAATGTCCTCAATAGTATACCCTATGGCTTTGGGATACTTTTTAAGAACATTAAGCAATTTTTCAGTCTCATTTTGTCTTAAATCTGCATTTACAATTACTGGAAAAGTAGAATTAGGGCCAAGAAACTCATACCTGAGAGATGCTGGTAAGGGCTTCAGTTCTATTTTTTGTGCTTATTTTGGGAGAGGTCGAGGTTTTCCCTCACCCAGAGTTTCAGTACCCAATTTCTGTGATGGCGGATTCTCATCTAAAAGTTTTATGTAGAATTGGGTTTCCTCTACTGCATTTGTATTTGTGTTGCCTAAAAGGCAATCTTCCAGACTATCTTGTGAAGATGATGCTAAAGAGCAGTCTCGCACGCAATAGTCTACAATATCAATCCTGCAGCATGAGTCCTTTACAGACGGACTCCTCATGAAGTTTGAAACTTCAAACTCAACCTTTTCATACCCCACATTAAAAACCAACTTACCGTTTTTAACGTCAATTATTGCCCCTGCAGTAGCTAAAAAAGACCTCCCTAGAAGAATAGGAATTTGGGAGTCTTCTTCAATTTCCATTACAACAAAATCCACCGGTATAAAAGTTTGCCCTACCTTGATAGGGACATCCTCTAAGATTCCAGTGGGGTATTTAATGGAACGATCTGCCAACTGTATTGTCATTTTTGTGGGTTTAAGTTCACCTATCCCTAGTCTTTTGCAAAGAGAACGAGGCATCAAACTTACGCTGGCTCCTAGATCGCACATTGCTCTGTTTATAGTTTCACTTCCAATTACACAAGGTATGGAAAAACTACCTGGATCTTTGAGCTTTTGTGGCAGCTTGTTCTGGATAATTGCACTACATTCTTCTGTTAATGCAATCGTCTCATAGTCGTCTATTTTTCTTTTCTTGGATAAAATTTCTTTCAAAAATTTAGAATAAGACGGCATTTGAGACAATGCATCAGTGAAAGGAACGTTGATGTAAAGCTTTTTAAGCACGTCGACAAACCTTTTGAATTGCTCGTCAAGTTTGTTTTTTGCAAATCTTTGGGGAAAAGGAATGGGTGGTTTTGTATGGTGGTGTGGGGATGTGTGGTTCTTCTCTTTCTTTTTCTGGTTCTTTCTCTTTTTCTTTCTCTTCTTGCTCACATGGTAAATTATGTTTTTCACTCACAATTTTTTTCTTGGTTTGCTCTTGGTTCCTCTAATTGTTTTCCGCTTCTAAGGGTGACGGCATTTATTTGGCCATTTGGATTTTGTTCTGGTTGCCCAGGAAATACCCCTGAAGACTTAGAGGATGAAGCCACCTGTGTTGCCACTTGAGTTATTTGATTTTCAAGCATTTTATTATGAGTGGCAATAGAGTCGACTTTTGATACCAATTTGATAAGTGTGTCAATCAAATAATCAGTTTGATTTTTGAATTCTTCATTTTGTTTTGTTTGAGATAACACAAATTTTTCCATCAAAAATTCCAAGTTTGACTTTTGCGGGTTGTTTTGTGGGTTGTTAAAAACCCTTTGATTTTGAAAGACAGGAGGTGGTCTAGGTGCTGGATTGGGTGGAGGATTTTTATAGGAAAAATTTGGATGATTTCTCCACCCAGAATTATAAGTATTTGAAAACGGATCTTCTTTTTTAGCATAGTTAGCATGCTCATTTCCAGGACTAGATGCCTCAAGCTGGCATTCAGCTCCAATATGGCCAACAACCCCACATAATTCACATGGTGGAGTAGTAGGAGAAAACGTTTGTGAGACGGCACTTACATTTAATTTTTCAAATTTTTGAAAAAGTGCGTCTACTTTTGAGGCAAGATGATCAACAGCAGATATTTCATACTTACCTGGCTCTTTTGATGATGCTGGTTTATCTGTTATGGCTCGCTCACTTGCCCACTGACAATGGTTTTGAGCCATATCTTCAATGAGTGCATAAGCTTCAGTAAAATTTTTGTTCATCAAAGCTCCACCTGCAGCTGTATCAACAGTCATTCTTGTTGCATATTGTAATCCATTATAAAATGTGTGAACAACGAGCCATTTCTCTAGTCCATGATGGGGGCATAGCCTTAACATTTCTTTGAAACTTTCCCAAGTATCATAAAGAGATTCCCCGTCATTTTGAGAAAATCGAGTAATTTAACTTCTCATTTGAGCTGTTTTACTTGGGGGAAAGAACCTAGCAAGAAAAGCTTGTTTTAATTGGCCCCAGCTGGTAATGGATTCCGAAGGCAAAGAATGTAGCCATGCTCTTGCTCTATCCCTTAATGAAAAAGGGAAGAGCTTTAGTCTTATGGCATCTTGAGGTACCCCGTTTAATTTGAGAGTTCCACAGTATTCCAGAAAAATTGAAATATGAAGATTTGGGTCCTCCGTGGGAGAACCAGAAAATTGGTTTTGTTGAACCATTGAAAGCAGAGATGATTTGAGTTCAAAATTATTTGCTTCCACATTTGGATGTACAATGACAGTCGATGGTTCTGCTGAAGGTGTTGCGTACTCTTTGAGAGCACGATTTTCATTAGTCGCCATTTGGTTATCGGGAATTTCTCTCCTCCTTCTATGTAAGAACCTTTCGATTTCGGGAATTTGTTGAACAGTTTCTCTGAAACTTCTGGTTCTTCGCATTCGAAGGACAAGAGAAGAAAAAGTAAAAATAAAGAAAATAAAACTACAGTCTAACCGGTTTCGAAAAACTTAATTAATATCACTGCCTCCCCGGTAACGACGCCAAAAACTTGATAGGCCGCAAGTGCACGGTCTTGTCGCGTAATAAAAGAGTTATCGATCCACAGGGAGAGCCTAGGTGATTACCAATTTAATTTTCCAAAGTTGATTAACTGAAAAGACAGTCTTTTTAGAAAAAAGGAATGTTTTTGTTGATGTTTTAAAGATAAAAAGAGACTTGGGGTATTAGTTTCATCGAAATGATAAGGTTTCCGTTATTAATCCTTTCGACTATTTTCCAGTTTAAAGAACGATATATTTCTTAAGACAAGGCGACGGTTGTAGCAAGAGTTTCCTTTCGGAATACAAACGCGTGTTCTAAACTAATTATCAAGCCTATTTTCATGGTTGATTATTATTAGAACCCATTAAGCAAAGACCTTTTCGTGTCTCAATAAAACCAAAACTATTTTCATGTGTGGATTTTATTGTCTAATTTCATAGATCCAACAACCACACTTCCCCTTTCGGTACATCGTGTGGTGTTTTGAAATAATAATGAATAGTGATGAAATTAGATTTAAAAATACAAAGCGATTAAGGTGGAGAATAGTCTCGGGAATTAATTAGTAGGAAGCCATCATTTGATTGTTGCCAAAAACCCCAAGGCTAAGAAAGCCTACTCACTCATGATCATTGTAGACAAAAGAGGAGAAGAGGAAGATTGCATATTTGTAAATTGCAAGAATTTGTAAAGAAAGCGATAAGTTGCGGAATGTGTAAATTGCAAGAATTGTAAAGAAAGCGATAAGTTGCAGAATGTGTAAATGAGTTAGGAATTAGATGTTAGAATGGTAAGAAAATAAATGCTAGGAATTGAGAAAATTGCAAAATTATAAATAGCGGAATTGTAAATGACAAGAAAGTAAATTGCTTAAAAAGTAAATTGCAAGGAATTTAAATGACTTGGAAAATAAAAGAGCAAGAAAGTAAAAGGGCAAGAAAGTAAAAGAGCAAGAAAGTAAAAGGGCAAGAAAGTAAAAAAGCAAGAATTAAAAGAGCAAGAAAGTAAAAGGGCAAGAAAGTAAAAGGGCAAGAAAGTAAAAGGGTAAGAAAGTAAAAGAGCAAGAATTAAAAGAGCAAGAAAGTAAAAGGGCAAGAAAGTAAAATGGCTAGAAAGTAAAAGAGAAAGAATTAAAAGAGCAAGAAAGTAAAAGGGCAAGAAAGTAAAAGGGCAAGAAAGTAAAAGAGAAAGAATTAAAAGAGCAAGAAAGTAAAAGGGCAAGAAAGTAAAAGAGCAAGAATCATAAAGAACATGAAGAGTAAATTGAAGTCATGAATCTTAGAGAGTTTTTGAGAGTGATTTTCTAACAAAATTCAAGCCTCCTTACAAGTGAGGATCAATGTCCTATTTATAGGAAAATATGAGGGAAAAAGCACTTGAGTTGAGGGGCAAAATGGTCAAAAAGAAGTTAAAAATCAAGTTGGCAAAGATAGCCATCAGCAAGTGGGCGCAGCCAAAATTGACTGCTCCTTGGCGCCCTGTCCTACGCCAGTTTGCGTTGTGCTGCTCCTTGGCGCCCTGTCCTGCGACAGTTTGCGTTGTGCTGCTCCTTGGCGCCCTGTCCTGCGCCAGTTTGCGTTGTGCTGCTCCTTGGCGCCCTGCAGAGTGCCTAGTGCTGTCTAAAAAATTGTTCCTCCTCAAATATTTTCTTTGTTCTTCATTTTAGCTCATATTTTCTCTTTTGCTTCAAAATAAAACCTGAAAATAAAAAGTAAACATTTGTAGTAAAATAGCTCAAAAATATATTTAAAATAAAAAAAAAACTTAATAAAAATAACTATTAAAAAGACTCTAAAAATAAGCTTATCATTAAACTATAAAATAATGATTAATTAGTGTAATTTAAATGGGTAACCGAAGGTTGAAAACGTTATGCTAAATAGGAATAATAACCGTTAACAAAATATTTGTAATTGATCTAATTACTTATTTTTTTGCCAAAGAGAGATTACACTCACTACAAGAATTACTTGCATTATTGGCTAGACATTTCTGGCGGAATCAGTCAGCCAGTAAGTTTTCTGGTGGAATTATGCGATTTCTGGCGGATTCAGTCTTCCAGTAAATTTCTGGCGGATTCCATAACATTTCTGTCGAATTTAAACAGCCAGTATATTTACTGGCGGATTGAGTAGGAATTTCTGGCAGAAATTAATTGAAAAACTAAAATAATTTTATAAATAATTATATCCGCCAGTAATTGCATTTACTGGCGGAAATTTCAGTCAGAAAATACCCTCAAAAGCTGCGCATTGACTGTCAAAAATGGCCAGTAATGCAGTTCCGCCAGTAACACGCATGTTCCGCCAGTAACGTAGTTCAGCCAGTAACAGGAAATTTCCGCCAGTAACATATCCGTCAGTAAATGCATTTACTGGCGGAAATTTCAGCCAGTAACATACCCTCAAAAGCTGTGCGTTGACCATTAAAAATGGCCAGTAATGGCATCCGCCAGTAAAATGCAAAATTCCGCCAGTAAATGCAAACACGATGGCAGTGAGTGTCGCGTCACATCCGTGGGCTGTCAGCTGCCCAATTCCGCCAGTAATGCACCCATTGCGCCACAATTCCGCCAGTAAAATTCGTGACACCCGTTGCGCCTCTCCTTCTTAATCCGCCAATAATGCCTTTAATTCCGCCAGTAACTGCGTCTTCTCCTTCTTGCTCCCAATATAAAATCTGAAGCCTCCATTTCATTTCTTATTCATTCCACCATTTCTCTCAAATGTGTCTAAATTTTTTTTCATTCATTCACACCATTTCTCTCCAAGTTCTAAACGAAAGTTTCCAGATTTGTTGAAGGTATGTTTGTAAGAATATATTTCATATTAGGTTGTTTTCGTTAATATTTTGTTTTAAAAGCTGAGTTGTTAATATTTCTGATATATCATATTTGTTAGATTGCTTAAGTTTGGTTGAAGATTTGCTCAAAAGAAACCGGAATTAGCATCAAGCCAGAATCTTCTCTTCATTACCGGTTAGTTATCAAGTTATTTCTTACTAAATATTTATAGTTGTAAGTTTTTTAAAATCTGTTAATTAAAAACGAATTACTGTGATATATTATAAAATAATATATTGTTGTATTTTTTTAAAATGTGTTTATAATTAAAAAATTAGTTTTTAAAATCTGTTTATAATTATTATTAAAAAATGTGTTTTTTTTTTACAATCTGTTTATAAGATTTACGGATTAAAATAAATATAATATAGTATTTTTTTTCCAAAAAATATAATATACTATTATTATAGTCTTTTATAGTATGACAAAAAAATATAAATGTGTTATAATTATTATTATTAACTAATATACTGTTTTTTTTAATATACTGATATTATAGTGTTATTTTTAATTAATAATTATTTATTAAAAATAAATAAAATAAAATTATATAAATTCAAATAAAAATTGTTTAATATGTAAAATGATATAAAATGTTATTATCTTTTTTTGACAAGATAAAATGTTATTATCAAAAAATAGGAATTAAATCAAAATAATGTGTTGTTAAAATAATATTAATTATATTTGTATCATAGATATTATTTAGTATAGTATAAATTGTGTTGTTTTGTGTTGTACTTATGAAAATAAAATCTGTGTTATATTTACTATTAATAATTATGTTATTTGTAATTATTTTGTTTATTTTAATAGTTAGAATCACTATAGATTAATAAATAATAGTTAGTAGTTATTATAATTTGGATACGAATGTGTATTGTTCTAATACACATATTACTATGTTGTAGTATATATTAAGAACATTGATGCAAAAAAAATGGATCGTAGTTGGATGTATGATCGAATGTATCCCGGTAGAGCTGGGTTGAAAAGACGTTTTGTCGAAGGAGTCGAAGAGTTTGTTCTTTTTGCTAAGCGTCAAAAAGAATTTGAGCAACAAGGTGGAATTAGATGTCCTTGCTTCAAATGTGTATTTCGATCTATAAAAAATGAAGGTGAGGTTCGACTTGATTTGTACAATAATGGATTTAAGCCAAATTATTGGATATGGACCCGTCATGGCGAGGTAGCAGCTGGAGTTCCTGTTCCTGCGGTTGACAATGTTCCTTTTCAAGTAGAAGGTCACACTTCAAGTCCAGTCGCAGTCGTTGCCACATCTAGTAGTAATCCAAACACTACAGGGTATGAGTTGCTTGATGTTGTTCAGGGAATGATATCTGATGCTGTCGGTGTAAATTTGGATTTTGAAGAACCACAATATGATGCTGACGAAGTTCCAAACGAGGAAGCTCAGAGGTTTTATATGTTTTTGAACGAGACAAATAAACCATTATTTGAAGGATCTAAAGACTCCAAATTATCAATGTGTGTTCGGTTGTTGGGTCTTAAGTCTCAATTTAATGTTGCGGAATTGTGCATGGAATATATGACTAAAATGATGTTAGATGCAACCCCAATCAGAGGACTTTTGCCGCAGAGTTATTATGATGCTAAAAGATTGGTATCGAAACTTGGTTTGAAATCCATAAGAATTGATTGTTGTGTTTCTGGTTGCATGATCTATTATAATAATGAGTTTGGCATAAATGATGGAGAGTTGCTGCAATGCAAGGTTTCTCAAGAGCCACGGTATCGTGTCAGCAGAAAAGGGACGAGCAAAGGCAAACAAGTGCCAAGGAAAGCAATGTTCTATCTGTCAATTATACCAAGGCTGAAGAGGATGTTTACTTCAATGGAAACTGCGGGTAAAATGACGTGGCACTATGAAAATAGAAATAATTTTGGTGAGTTACGGCATCCATCTGATGGTGAAGCTTGGAAGCATTTTGATCGTGTGCATCCAGATTTTGCCAGTGATCCACGCAATGTTCGGCTTGGTTTGTGCTCTGATGGTTTCACACCCTATATTCAAGCATCGGCATCACCGTATTCTTGTTGGCCAGTTATTGTTACCCCATACAACCTTTCTCCAGAAATGTGTATGTCTAAACCATACTTGTTTTTAAATTCTATTATTCCAGGGCCAAGTAGTCCAACGGCTGGTATTGACATATATTTGCAACCTTTGATTGATGACCTCAAAAGTTTGTGGAATGGCGTTTTAACTTATGATGCAGCACGTAGAAAAAATTTCAACATGAGGGCAGCTTTGATGTGGACCATTAATGACTTTCCTGCTTATGGAATGTTGTCTGGATGGGGGACACATGGTAAGCTGGCGTGTCCGATTTGCATGGTTGACACAAAGACTTTTACTCTTAAATATGGAGGAAAAACCACATGGTTTGACTCGCACCGTAGGTTTTTACCCAGTGATCATCCCTTTAGAAAGTCAAAATATGGATTCATCAAGGGGAAAGTTGAAACAGCTGAACCTCCTCGTAGGTTGACATCAGAAGAAGTTTGGAATAGTGTCATGGATATCCCTCATGTGGAAGTTGTTGCGGGTGTTGTTTCCCGTCCAGATGGTTATGGAGTATGGCATAATTGGACGAAAAAAAGTATTTTTTGGGAACTTCCATATTGGAAAGATAATCTATTGAGACACAATTTGGATGTAATGCATATTGAAAAGAATTTCTTTGATAACATATTTAACACTGTTATGAACGTGAAAGGTAAAACGAAAGACAATGAGAAGGCAAGGAAAGACATAGAGCATTACTGCAGGCGAAAGGATTTGTTGTTGGTTGACCAAGCTAACGGTAGGACACTGAAACCCAAAGCCAATTATACTTTATCTACAGAGCAAGCGAAAGCAGTTTATCAGTGGATTTCTGAGTTGAAAATGCCAGATGGTTATTCTTCCAATTTAGCAAGATGTTCTGATGTGGATAGTGGGAAGTTACATGGTATGAAGAGCCATGATTGTCATGTATTCATGGAGTGCTTACTTCCAATTGCCTTTAGTTCGTTGCCAACACATGTTTTGAATCCGCTCATTGAAATAAGTCAATACTTTAAGAATTTGTGTTCTGCAACGCTAAAAGCGAATGATCTTACAAAAATGGAACAAGACATCCCACTTATCTTATGCAAGTTGGAGAGAATTTTTCCGCCTGGGTTCTTTGATTCTATGGAGCATCTTCCTGTTCATCTAGCACATGAAGCTAAACTTGGCGGTCCTGTCCAATACAGATGGATGTATCCGTTTGAAAGGTAAGTTAATATATCGAAAGAATATATCAAATTTTTATTAGATGGGTTATTAACATATATCATTTTATCTATCTAGGTTCATGGGTGATTCAAAAAGATCAGTTAAAAATAAAGCTAGAGTTGAAGGATCGATATGTTCTTCTTACTTACATCGTGAAACAACTCATTTTTGCTCTTATTACTTCAAGAATGAATTTGCTTCTAGAAGTAGTCGAAATGAAACAGAAATTGAATGTCCAAGACATCGTTTAGCTTTGTCTGTATTTTGTCTACCTGGTCGTCAGTCTGGAAAGGAGTCAACTCACTGGCTAACAGAAGAAGAGTTAAACTCGGCCCATGTTCATGTATTGATAAACTGTACTGAGGTCCAACCATTCATTGAGTATGTATTTCTCAACCTATATAGCTATCTAAATTAGTTAATAAATTAATGTACACAGTTGTGTAACAATTAATATTTTGTTATTATAGGGAGTTTTTGTCATCAGGAGAAGTAAATGAAGAGCAATCTTCTGCTCATATTCATGCACATTTTCCAATGTGGTTTAAGGAACGTGTGTATTTCCTCCCGCCAACTCCTACTAACCAACACTTGAGGAACTTATCTGACGGTCCTCGAAGATGTGTTAAAGAATGGCACATATACTTTGTCAATGGATACAAACTTCACACTAAGGAATGGACAGAGGGCAGAGAAACCGTCAATAGTGGAGTTTGCATGAAGGGTGACACTGGGAGAGGCGAAGATGATTTCTATGGTGTGGTTGAACACATATATGAACTTGCGTACCCTTATCTAGATTATAATCAAAAGGTGGTGGTTTTTTATTGTAAATGGTTTGACCCGTCCGCTCGAGGAACAAAGTTTAATCCAAAGACAAATACAGTGGACATTAAAATGACTAGTAGATATCGACCGTATGATCCGTTCGTCATTGCACAAAATGTGAGACAAGTCTATTATGTTTCTTATCCATCAACACGGACTGATCGGCGTGGTTGGTGTGTCGCAATTAAGACAAAACCAAGAGGTCGCATTGAGACAAATGATGACACAGTGGAAGACGTGCCATATCAAATGGATGAAATGTCCAACGTAAATGAAGTGATTGAAGTAGAACCCATTACCCGTTTATGTGATGAGCCAAACACGGGTGATGAAGTTAATGATGATGAAGAAGATACAGATCATGAAGATGCTGTCGACCATGTCGGTGTATCAAGAATTCACTCATCTGATGATGATGGTGATTTTGAGAAAGAATGAGATTCTAATTAGATGATTTTATTTGTAATTAGATAATATTAATATATAAGACGCTTTTTGTATGAAATAATATTTATTCTTCATGTATGTTATTCATCATTTATGTTATTCATTATTTATTTGATTCATTATATATATATATATATATATATATATATATATATATATATATATATATACACACACACACACACACAGTGATGACATCATCAGGATCAGAAAGTAATGATGACCAACCTAATGATAAAGGGAAGAAGAAGGTTTCTACTTCTTTACGCGGTCGTCGTCGTGTGACTTATGTTGTTGTTGATGGCCCTTTTGTACCTCCACCTCGTACGGATCAGGATGGCAGTGGACCTAGCACTATGGATAGACCATTTGTGCCTCCACCTGGTAGTGTCGAGCCTCTGGCAGATGAAAATGGGATACGCAGGTATAATATTAATAGGGAAGTGGTTGAGGTTACGCGTGACGGTCGTATCGTAGCGAAGGTTATTGGTGACCAGTAAGTATTTATTAATTTATGACAATATATTTGGTTGATTTATTAAATATAAATTATAAATTATTATTGTTTTAATTTATCTTTTTTATAAACAGGTTTGATCATGGGAGGATTGTATCCAGCACGATCACAGACATCATCAAAGCGAATTACACTAGCCCCTGGTTGAATTGGAAAGAGGTCAAAAAGGATAAGACATCCAAAATGTGGAATCAGTTCTGCGTATGTTTTTATTTTTACACGGTGGATTTTCAATTTTTTAATTTTGTTGAATTGATTAATTTGTTTTTACTATACTAACACGTTAATTAAACTTGTTTAAATAGGCAAAAATGGCATGGCTCCCAGAGGAACAAAGGAATGTTGAGAGAGTATTCCACAAAAGAGCTTCTCACCGCTTTTCATCAATGCTCCAGCAGTGTCGTAATAATCGTATTCAGCCGTCGTGGATTGGGAATTCTGATTGGCTTGTGCTGCAAAAGAGATGGGACGACCTTAAGTATATTGAAAAATGTGAGAAAGCTAAGAAGAACCGAGCTTCAGAGAAAGGTGGTTGCATAAACACGGCAGGTTCTATCAACACTGTTGAACACTTCAAACGCTTGGTAAATTTTTTAATTGATTAAATTTATATTATACATACATATTTTATATTTTATTAAACACTAATATGTTAAATAATAATAACTATGTATATAGGAGGCCATCCTTGGTCGACCACCTACTTTGGTTGAGTTACACTGCCAGATTCATATGCGAGAGGAGACGAGCGAGTATCCTGATGCCCGGCATAGGAATATTCAGGTAAATATATAATGTTTATTAATTATATATTAATGTTTTTATTATATTATATATCATATATCATATTATATTCTATATCTACATTAATGGGGTAATTTTTCATTTCTTGGTTATTCCTATCAGGAAAACTTCTCTGAATGGCAGGCTGCTCGAGCGGCATCACTGCAGAGTAATGGCATCACTGACATTGATCCTATTGAGGAGAGTCGAGCGGCTTTCAATGCTTGGCAGGAATTTGTTGGTCCAACCAAAGGTAGCCGGTTAGTAGGAGCTGGTGGTATTGGCCATGCTGCTTACCAAGATTCAATTATTCCAAATCTGAGGCCAGCATCTTCTTCAGAAAGAAGTACTGGTCGCTCTTATGCTCCGTCAGAATTAGACGCTATTCAGTCATTGACACAACAATTGAGCGAGACACAGCGTCAGATGCAAGAGCGACAAGACAAACATGATCAGGAAATGCAGCAGATGCGGGAGCAGCAGAGGTTGAATGATGAGCGCTGGAATCAATTGATGGGTACTATGTCTTTATATCCGAGGCCATCAATGTCATCATCTGCATCATTTTTTCCAGCACCACAACATACCCAGCCTTATGCCGGAGCTTTTCAGCCGTACCCGGGTGTAATCGGCCAGCCTTCCTTCCGGGGCACATGTGGTCAGCCGTACTCTCAGCCGTACTCTCAGCCGCAGCAACAGTCTCAACAGCAATTCCAGCAACCACATATGCAGTCTCAACAGCTTCCTCGACCTCAGCCGCAGCAACAGTCTCAACAGCAACTCCAGCAATCCCAACAGCAGTTCGACACAGACACCAACATTGATCCTGTTTTAGCTTGGTTTCGGGATGATGACGACGACAACAACAACAACAACAACAACAACAACAACAACAACAACAACAACAACAACAACAACAACAACAACAACAACAACAACAACAACAACAACAACAACAACAACAACAACAACAACAACAACAACAACAACAACAACAACAACAACAACAACAACAACAACAACAACAACAACAACAACAACAACAACAACAACAACAACAACAACAACAACAACAACAACAACAACAACAACAACAACAACAACAACAACAACAACAACAACAACAACAACAACAACAACAACAACAACAACAACAACAACAACAACAACAACAACAACAACAACAACAACAACAACAACAACAACAACAACAACAACAACAACAACAACAACAACAACAACAACAACAACAACAACAACAACAACAACAACAACAACAACAACAACAACAACAACAACAACAACAACAACAACAACAACAACAACAACAACAACAACAACAACAACAACAACAACAACAACAACAACAACAACAACAACAACAACAACAACAACAACAACAACAACAACAACAACAACAACAACAACAACAACAACAACAACAACAACAACAACAACAACAACAACAACAACAACAACAACAACAACAACAACAACAACAACAACAACAACAACACCACCTCTGGACCCTCCTACTATGATATCTAGTACTTTTACTAGATATTTTAATTTGCATTTGTAATGACTATTTCTATTTATATTTTGTAATGGATATTTTAATTAGTACTTTATTGCATGAAGTTTATGAAAATTTTATCATTTAGAAAAAAATATTTAGTAATTATTTTATTTTTTGAATTAAATAAATGAATTAAAAAATTATTTTTAAAAAATTTAAATAAAAAACGAATTAAATCAACAAATTTTATATATAAAAAACCATTTGAAAAACATTTTTTTTAAATAAATATATAATACAATACTGGCGGATTTGGTTGTTTAGTGGCTGATATTCAGCCAGTAATTACTGAAGGATTTACTGGCTGAAATTCGGCCAGTAATGACTGGCGGATTTACTGGCCGAATTTCAGCCAGTAATTACTGGCTGAAATTCCGCCAGTAAATCCGCCAGTCATTACTGGCCGAATTTCAGCCAGTAATTACTGGCTGAAATTCGGCCAGTAAATCCGCCAGTCATTACTGGCTGAAATTCCGCCAGTAACAATTACCTGCGGCCGTTTTTCTGGCTGATTACTGGCGGACTAAATCCGTCAGTAATGTGCAATTTCTGGCCGAATTTCAGCATTACTGGGGGATTGAGTTAGCCAGTAATAACTTAAATTCTTGTAGTGACTGAAATAACTCTAAGAGTAGCAACTCCTATTAAGTCTGCTAGCCACAATGGGCTAACAATAGCTGGAGGGGACTCAAATAAACATAAATTAACATCCTGATCACAACCAATAGCTGCCATTGCATCAGCACATGTATTTGCTTCTCTATAGCAATGAGAGAAGCGCACATCCCAATCTAAATCAAGAAGAGAGCGAATTCTATTCACAATAGTAGAACCTGTAAAGCTAACAGTCCCAAAATTAGCTAGTTGCTTCATTACTATCATGGAGTCAACTTGAACATCAACTTTGGAGAAGCCACGATCGCGAGCAAGAAGAAGACCATTCAAAACACCCCAAAGTTCTGCAATATAAGCTGAGCAAGTTCCAAGCGCACGAGCATAACCACAAATCAACACACCTCCACTACCCGCAATCTTGTTGGGGCCCTTGACTGCTCCATCGATGTTTAGAAGAATCCAACCGCTCTCTGGAGGAATCCATTTAACCTACAAAGTTGACAAAGTGCGAGAAGTCATTGCATTCTTACCTTGCATTGATGCCTTATAATCACCACAAGAATGAAGCCAAGGAGCATGAGGACGTATGAAAGAGGGATCAAATCTCTCCTTATTGCGCCAAGTCCATAGAGAGTGGCAGGTAGTTGCAAAAATAGATGCCCACTCAAGAGAAGAATCAACACCCACATGCATTTGTAAATTAAAAAGGATCCATTGGTGCAAGTCATATGAAAAGAAAGCGTCTCTAGCATCAGCATTGACCAGGTTGGTCCATAAGTAGCATGTGGACAATCTCGCATAACATGAAGAGTTGTTTCAATGGGCTTGATACAAAATGCACTTCGGGTGGCCAAGGAGCATTTTAGACTTCCTCAGATTTGTTAAGAGGCGATCATACCATAATAGCGAGATGAAACACCTAACCCGTTGAGGAACTCAAAGTTTCCAAATAGCCTACCACTACGGAAGGGCATCTTTGTTCAAAAAACCACTAAGCAAGAGATAAGTAGATGCTAATTACTTTAAAATTATATTTATGTGATATTTCAAGTCTACTCAAATTATATGTTTAATATAATAATTATATTATAATCAACAAAATGATAGTAGTAAACAGAGTCTTTACATGATCATTTTAATTTTTATGTCTTCGTTTATTATAGTTTCTAATAATTTAGTTTCTTTTTTGTCTTGAAATTAGTTGAATTCTGTCTTCGTTTATGTCTTTGTTTTTGTCTTATAATTAAATATTAATATAGATTAAAATCATGAGAAAAATTGTGGAGGCTCCATTGAGGTTTCCTTTACATAATATATATATATATATATATATATATATATATATAGAGAGAGAGAGAGAGAGAGAGAGAGAGAGAGAGAATTTCAACTAATCTATTGAGACTTATCATAATATATAGAGGTTTATGAAAATAAAAAGGAACAAAGAAATAAAAATTTCATGTAATGAATTTATAATGAATAAAAATTCATTTAAGTGACACCAAAGGTGGCATCCAATTCCTAGAAGTGACACCAAAGGTTATGAAGACTCAAGAAACATAAGCAAATCATTGAAATGTAGCACATCATACAATCTCACAAACACTATTAAAATTAAACATTTTTCTAAAGAACAATATTAATTGCAATTGTTAATTTCAATAATTCCTTAAGAAAAGTCACTACAAGAATAAGTGCTTTTTCCTGCCATTTTTTCTGACGAACTCTTATTCGTCGCAATTTCCGACGGATTTCCGACGAAAAAGTCGTCGCAAATGTTCAGGAAAAACGACGCTTAATTTCCCGCTTACGTTTCCGACGAAAATGTGTTTCGTCGCAAATTTCCGATGGAGATTTTCGTCGGAAACGTCTAAAATGTCGTCGCAAAGTAACACATCCTAAATTAAAGGAACCTCATCCCACGAACCTCATTTCATGCATTCCACTACTTCCCTCTCAGTCGCCCTCTCCCTCTCCTACCTCACGCTGCCGCCTCCCTCGCCCTCTCCCTCTCCTACCTCACACTGCCCCCTCCCTCTCCTAACAAAAACAGAACCCTAAACTTACACAACACGATTCTTTCTCTCTCTTTCTTTCATTTTTGCTTCACTCACAGTTTCACTATCAAGCTCTGCTAGGGCTTGAGATTTTGCTCGATTTGCAGAAGCTGAAGCTTGGAAATTCAACAATGGAACTTCGAAAGTATCAACAACCAGGTATTACACAAAGCCCTTTTGATTTTGTGATTAATTTCGTTATTTCTGAAACCCTAGATCACACACAAACTCTCACTTGTTCTTTGTTTGGTGTGAATCACAGAAAATCTGACCTGGGTTTCATTATTCCAGGTACTTGAACAGTCTGTAATGGAATTATGAACGCAAAACGAAAGAAAAACACCACAACCTTGTGTTTTACTTCGTTTCCTTTGTTATTGTGCAAACCCTAATCTGATTCACTTGTGTTTGCATGCCCTGAGTGTGTTCTTGATGAACACACACTCAAGTTGCTGTGGATCTTCTCTCAAGCCTTGCTTTTTAGTTTTGTGAGATATGAGATATTCATATTCATGTTAGATTCTATTTCTGATTTTGATTTAGTTACAAGATATGATTTACATGTTGTGGTGTTTTTGATTGGTCAGTGGTCACTGCTTAGTTGTATTTGATTTGTATTCGTATTCGTATTTGTACTGTACTAAATTTTCATTCTTACTTTGGATATTTGTGCTTTGGATGCTTCTGTTTTGTCTTCAAGAATCTTATATTTATTATTCAAGAGGTATATTTGTTGATGGTTTTTTCAGGCGCACTACCTATTGAATTGATTGTCTGTGATTCTGTAAATGAATCTGCTCCTAATTCAGATTTTGTCTTTCTCGTTTTTTATTCCAATTGGCCTAATTTATTTGCTGATCCATCGTTATAATGGTAGACACTTGTGAATTGTGATGTGTCACTGCTTATAGATAGAAATTGATATAAAATTCGACTTTCCTTTTTTTGTTCTTCTCAATCTTTTATTTTTCTGACTAAACACTACAACAGATTTAGAGAAAAAGAGCGTAACGTTTAGTAGCGCTTTAAGAAAAACGCTACTAAAGGCCAAAAAACACAATAGGATCCGTAGCGCCTTGTATGAAAACGCTACCCATGTCTAAACACGCTAGCTAATCCGTAGCGCTTTTCATAAAATGCTACCTATAGCCAAAACACGCTAGAGGAATAGGTAACGCTTTACAGTAAAATGCTACCCATTGCAGAGAGCGCTTAGGTTGATCCGTAGCGCTTTTACTGAAACGCTACCCATTGAAAAGAGCGCTTAGGTTGATCCGTAGCGCTTTTACTGAAACGCTACCCATTGAAGAGAGCGCTAGAGGATCCGTAGCGCTTTAGTGAAAAGGCTACCCATTGTCTTTTTATTAAAAAATTTCAGTTTCCTTTGTTTTTCGTTCGTTCTCTTCACACTTCACCTGAAAGCCTAACATTCACCAACGTTCGTTCTCTCTCACGTTCTCTCTCACGTTCGTTCCCAGCAGCCTCACATTCACCAACGTTCACGTTCTCTCTCGCTCCCAGCAACCTACGTTCTCTCTTTCTCCCTCACACTCTCTCGCGTTCTCTCTCTCTGCCCCCTCGACTGTGACGCCGCCATGGACGCCGCCGTGGACGCCGTGCAGCTATTTCCTCGCGTTCGCACAACTCAACTACCAAACTCAGTGAGTACTAACCTTTTCTATTTCCATGGATGACCCTTTCCTACTTTGTGTTTTCCTTCTTTTTTTCCTCTCCCTCATCTTTGTCTCTGTTACTCTCTGTGATGTTACTCCTTTCCTCTAAAAGCTTGCGTTTTTCTTTCCCTTTTCTCTGTATTTCCCCTTTTTTGTATGTTAGTTGCTAAGTAATAATTACTTAATTTGTGGGATTTTACATTCTGCAAGATAAGGTTGTATTCGGCTAACAGTTGTGCTGTTCTTCAAGTGATTATGGAACATTGTGTTTTTCGTTTCTTTTATTTCACATATTTACAACTTTGTTGATGACTGTTTTTATTTTATTCTATTTTTTGGCTCATATGTCTATCTTTTGTTTTAGAGCTTAATTAATAGGCATGTGCTGACTCACAAATTGGTACCATTATTGTAAGAATGCAGCGTACAAATTATTTTCATGTCTATCTAAAACATTAATTTGTATGAGCTTTTCAAATTATTTTATTGCAGGTCAGATGACGTCTAGTCATGATAGTGCGCATGACAGTTGTCATGAAAGTGATGCTGGAAAGAAAAAGAAGTACACTCCCCGTGGAATGACCGTCAAAAAGAATCTCATCAATCAGATAAGTAAAGGACATCCTAAAATGAAGGTCCTTTGGAATGTTAAGGGTCAGCCTATTGGGAAAAACGGCACAAATTTGACTACATTCATTGGTAGTAAGGTGAAGCAAGTGGTACCAATTACAATCAATAGTTGGAATGAGAAAGGTAATATCGTTTTGGCTAAACTCAAAGAGGATCTCTGGTTAATAATACAGGTATATAATTTTAGATCTCTTGAGTTATCTTATTTAATAATTTTGTAACCATATTTATACCAGTTTCATTGAATATGTGTAAGCAGAATTGTTTTGATGTGGATGAGTCTCGAAAAGACTACTTACTAATGGAACCTGGAAGGTTACATCGGAAGTTCCGAACTTATCTATCAAGTAAATGGCTGAGAGATGATGATGGGAACATCAGACATGAGCCTCCATCAGTGTATGCTGGATTTATATCATTGGAGGATTGGCATTTATTTGTAAAAAGATGCACCGAAGATCCGAAATTTTTGGTTAGTACAATTATCTTTTAAGTTACATATATATGAAAATTATATATTATGCATTAATGTATACTTATCTTCCTAAATAGAAAGTAAGCAACGAGAATCGAGATAGAGCTTAAAATTCTGAGTACCCTTATAGAGGAGGTTTTAGTGGATATCAAGTTTTTGAAGAAAGATTGGTAAGGCACAATAAGTTTAATTTCTTTTGATTTAATGAATCTTTTGATTTATAATTTCTAAAACAATTGGTAAATTTAAATAGTTGGTGGAGGAAGGGAAAGATCCTACTCAAGAGTCCATTGGGCGACATGTGTTGTGGGTAGAGGCCCGACAAAACAAAGATGGTGAGATTGTGGATCCTAAAACTAAGGAGGTGTCGGAAAGAATTGTAAGTATTTCCAAAATTCAAATTTCGTTTTGTAATTTTTATAATCGTTATAATGTCTAATAATTATTTTATACTTATGCTCGTGAATCAGGAAGCCATATCCCAGGGAGATGTAACTGATTGCTCTGGCGAACAAGATATCCTTGCTCGTGCCTTGGGAAGGGAAGAATATTCAGGTCGGACACGGGGTTGTGGATTTGGCATTCCTCCCACCGCCATGTTTGGACCAAAGAAGCGTGGAAAAGAAGATAACTGTTGTAAAGAAAATAAAGAGTTGCGAGCAATGTATTTTGAGCTAATGGCAGAAGTTCGGGATTTAAAAGAGAGATTTGGGGTAACGCCTAAGGAACCATCCCCTGCCCAAAATAGTGTACGAGATAGCTGCACTATTGCGTCAACCAAGGTATTAATTATTACACGCTCTCTTTCTTGTACATATATATTACATCAAATACCATATTCATTTTTGTTTATAATTGATTTAGGACAACAATGAGTGTGAACTATATATCTCAAACACACATCAAATGGTTGCAATTGACTTCTTATGTAACCAATTGGGTGCCTTAATGCACAATTTACCCATACCTGAAAATCATCCGAGAGTCATAATTGACAGTGCAATTGTGGGGCCTGCACCATTGCCTGTTCCGGTTGACAGTACAGATTTAAGGATTGTGGATGATGCAGTTGGTACCTTTGTGGCATGGCCATCACACCTTGTCTTTGTAAGTGACAATATATTTGTTGACCACTCGTTGGCTGATTGTCATATATATATATATATATATATATATATATATATATATATATATATATATATATATATATATATATATATATATTTATATTGTGTGCTAATAACTAATTATTTTTTATATATATATATATAGGTAAAATCTAAAGACAAAAGTCTTAGCAAGGCAAAATCACGACCTTCCCTTTCTAGTGGCAAGACAAAAGTGTCTTGACCCTCCCCTTCTATTAATGGAAAGGAAAAAGTATCAAACAAAAAAGCTATTAGTTCTTCCAATGATTCCAAAGAATTCATCACTTATATAAAAATGCACGCGTTAAAGAAGATGACTGATATAAGCAATTGTTTCATACCATTGGATGAGGAAGTTTTGGGACTCGAGCAAGATCTAACGATCAATCGTGAGGATCTCCATTGTGTATATCAGAGCGAGTGGGTAACCGTTACTGTTATTAGAGCATATATCAGGTACTATGTCTTTTTATTATTTGACATTATTGATTTTTTTCTATTACTTCGTTAATTTAATTTATATATACTAGTATTACTATTAATCATGCTGTTGTGATTGAAGACATCATTGGTAGTCCTTTTAGATCCCATTTGAGCGGCTTTCTGTAACAGTGCAGTAGCTGACATGTTCTGTTTACTATTATTCATGTATATTAATTATAGGTACTTGTACCATGACATATTGGTCCCTTTCCAACGGACACAAAGATTTGTGTTCTTATGCCCAAAGCTAGCGTATTTATGTGCGCAATGTTCCCCTCAATCAAAAAGGTGCAACCAAAATTATGGAAACAAACAAGCGTGAAATTACAAGTTATATCAGTCAACGCTTGAGGCTTGCTCAAAATACAAGCTTTGATACCATGTTTTTGGCACCGATTAACTTAAGGGGGTGAGAAATTTAATCCATCAATCATATATAAATTGCATTTTTGAAATACTTGTCATTTATTTATTCAAAATTTTAATTTGTAGGCAACATTGGATATTGTTGGCAATTGATCGTAAGAGAGATGTGGTGTACTTCTTAGATTCATTACAAGGTCATTACAACAACTACCCTAAGTTGACCGAGATAATAAATAGGTGTGTATTTGGATCTTTCGCATATTTCATTAGTAAATTATATATGTATATATTTCGATTAATATAGTTATATATATATGACGTTGTGTTCAGTTGTTTGGCAACATTTTGGGCACTGAGTGAAACTAGGACCATGTACAGGAAGTCAACATCTGAAACAAAATGGATGCCAATAATTGTAAGTTTGTAATCAATATTCATTATATATTTAATTAAATTTTTTGGTCAAAAAATATATTTAACATAATTTAAATTAACTAATCTTTTGTTTTATAGTGTCCCAAACAACCAAATACCAATGATTGTGGGTACTATGTTATGAAGTATATGAAGGAAATCATCACTCACAATCAAATGGAAATTCCAAATGAGGTATCTAGTTAGATTTCTTTTTGATATTGATATTATAATAGTTTCTCCAATTTAACCATTTTAATTCTATTTTTATTTTTTCAGTATTTTCCTGATTGTCTGTTCAAGGAATACTCTGATGAGCAACTTACTGAGCTCAAGGGAGAGTGGTGCCGCTATGTTACCGGTTTTATTAACTAACCAACTTTGAATTTGATGTAATATTTTTAGATATATATAATGTAATTAAAGTTGTTCATTTGATTAATTTGTTTATATATGTTGATATATATATATATATATATATATATATATATTGGATGTTGTGTACATGTCCAGGGAAATGGATTTGAAATTTGTAATCTAAAAGGGAGAGCATCAGTAGTATTGGATACTTGTGTAGAAGAATCGTAGATGGTAGCGTTTCATTTGAAAAGCGCTACCTATTCTCTTAGCGCCTTTTGGGAATGAGTAGCGCTTTCAATAAAAAACGCTACCAATTCCTACGAGGTGCTAAGAGAATGAGTAGCGCTTTCAATTAAAAGCATTACCCATTCTAAAGAGGTGTTAAGGCAATGGGTAGCGCTTTCTCCTAAAAGTGCTACCCATTCCTAAGAGGCGCTAAGGGAATGAGTAGCGCTTGTAAAGAAAGCACTACGCATTCCTATCAATGGGTAGCGCTTTTAAAAGCGCTACGCATTATGGGATTGCAATCCGTAGCGCTAAGATTAGTAGCGCTCGAAAGCGCTACCTATGGCTAAAAAAAGCGCTACCTATTCCTAATTCTGTTGTAGTGAAATATGTCTAAGCATTTTTGTTGCTTTTCAATCAACTAATCTCAGCATCCAAAATGATTTTTGATTTAGTAATTGAATATGGTTTGTCTTTTTTTCTTGTCAGGTTATTAAATATAGTTTGTCCTTTTTGATTTAAATATGTCTAAGCATTCCTTTAATCCAATGAAATGCTTATTTAGCAATTGATCTTTTAGTTAATAGTTCATTGTGGTTGAAAAAAGTTTGCGTAAATGATTTTGATTTTATGATAATTACTAGTGTATAAGTGAAGGAATTGCAATAGAAGTTTGGTTCAGTGAGGGTATAAGGACGACTGTTGGATTTAATTTTTTTTAATTTTTTTTTTTGAAATTTTCGACGGATTTGCGACGAAAATGTGTCAGCATTTGCGACGACTTTGCCACGGATATTTGCGACGGGTTTCCGACGACTTTGCGACGGAGACATTTGCGACGAAAAAATCCGTCAGAAACGATTTGCGACGAGCGATTTTGCGACGACTTTTTGTCCGTCAGAAAGTTCGTTGGAAACTTCAATTTCCGACGAAAATTGTTCATTTGCGACAAAAATTGCTGTCGGAAATCGTCAATTTTCTTGTAGTGAGTATAATTTTCCTATCAATATAAAAATAGTTAAATAATATTCCATTAAGAGCATCCTTTAATAAGTTAACGGGACTTATGTTCTTTCATAAAAATTAAAGCATTCTTTTAGTGTAGATTTTAATTGAATATTATAATAGAGATAATTCATGAGATGCATTGTGGAGGCTCCATTGGGGTTTCCTTTACAAATATATATAGATAGTTAAATAAATTCCTTCCCATATATTAAGACTAACTATAACAATTAGTTAGAGATTATATGACAGACAAACACCGAATACATTAATAAACAAATAGTTTAATAGATTCCTTCCCATATATTAAGACTAACTATAACAATTAGTTAGAGATTATATGACAGACAAACACTGAATACATGAAATGTAAAAAGGATGAATCTATAAAGCCAAGTATCATGAGGAATGAGAACTTAACATAAACAGTATGACAAATAAGATAAAGCTGATATAAATAAACAATTGAGAAGAGGAGAGTACGTTGTTTAATGCAAGCCATGGAAGAAAGATATTGCTGCAATTGAAATGAAAGCAATAGAATGAGAGAAAGGGTGAGCGATATTGTCGTCAAATTTGTAAAAGAATTTTAAGAAAGGGTGATGCAGTAAATAAAGACACGTGTATAGTAGTGTAGTTTGTTTTCTTATATTGTAAATTGAATTGACTAGTGTAACTATCTTGTGCCATGCGCACGGGTATATATTATCTTTTTGTAAATTAAAAAGTTGTTTTTTAAAAAAATCAAAAAGTTGTAAATATATTTGATTTTTTTTTTGGTGAAATTGTGAAAATTGTAAATATATTTGATCAAACATATTATTGGTGTCTTTAGGGTAAGGGAGCAAATCAAGCCCCTCACCGATAAACCATTAAATATGACCGTAGGATGTAGTATAAAGAGTCATCAATGGTTGGGATTAAATACTAGTTGATTCAATCTTAACCACTCATAGCATTTTACACAATATCTTACGGTCAATTTTAGTGGTTCACCGTGAGGGATTTGATTTGCTCTCTCACCTTAGAAGCACCCTATTAACGCGTTAATGAATTAGTCAATACATTCAAAAGATTTATGACTAAAAGTTTTACATTAAAAGATTTTTTTTACCAAATACATTAAAAGATTTATATTATTTGATACATTTATATTATAATCACTTTACCCACATAATAATGTATTTAAAAGATGTCCAATAAATTAACCCCAGCCTATTACATACGTTTTTTATTTAGCTGTGCAGAAAATAGATTTAAAGTCGGGCAAATTGGACATTTAAAGCTGGGCTCCAGCCCGACTTTTATTAAAGCGACTTCGTATGTTTGGAGATTTTGCCCGACTTCTATTATTCCTTTTAAAGTCGGACTTTAGTGCGGCCCGACTTTAAAAGTTTCATTTTTTTTTAAAAACAAAAGTTCGTTATTTGGTGCTTCCCCTAGTCTATAATTTCTAGCAAACAGACATTACATGAGCCAAAATCAATCAAAAACCTTGGACAACAAATAAACTAAAAGGTGACAATGTCCATGCTACTATAGTTTTAGTGTTGACATCTTAATTAATACATTAAAGGACAAAATTATAGAAATAGCACCTCAGGCAGCATGTATGTATATATTGAGTGCTACAGGTCTAATAAATTCTACAACATGTATATCAAATGGTTGTTTAATGACATACGTACAACTCTAATAATAGTATCTAGATCAATGCTTTTTATCTTGGTTCTGAGTGTTGAAACTTTAAAGTAGTTTCTTAAGCTGCTTCTTTTTTTTTCAATCAGAAGCTTAGCAATAATGAACCAACCTAATAACAACACCAAATGTTAGTTTCACTTCTTTAATCAAGGATGATTATTAACAGCACCTAATAACATCAGAGGAAAAAATGGACGATTATTATAACACCTCAGAAGAAAAAGAGTCCAGAAGACTGCAGCTTCGGGAGGAGGAAATCTTCACACCTAGGCTGCTAAAAAACACAGAAATTGTATACCACATTAAAGAAACATAGAAATTGTATACCACATTAAAGAAATAGGGGCAATCTTCAAACCAGTAGCTACTAAATTATGTAGCATAAAGTTTTGATTGATTTTGCCAAATACCTCCACACTAGAAACAGTTGTTGCTCTAGGGATAATTGCTATGCCCGAAGGTGATGGTAATCTGAGAAAACAGTACATAAATCGTACAATTAGCAGAGAATGGAATGGCCGCATCATTGATCATTGAGGTGCACTATCCTCAGTGGCGGACCCAGGACCCCGGGGTCAGGGGTGTCAAATTTTTTAAGCCCGGTGTCAAATCGGTGCAAAACTTGATCTACTAGTACAATTTCAAATTTCCAGGGGTGTCAAAATTAAAATTTCAGGAGATTTAGGCTATTTATATAGGGTGTTTAGTGCAAAAAAAAAATTCCACGGGGTTCAACTGAACCCCCTAGATACATGCCAAGTCCGCCACTGATATCCTCCTATAGTATGAAAGATATTATGAGAGATGGTTCATCATTGGAATGGAACAATGTAAGAAGATTAAAAGGGTAATGTAACAATGTAAGAAGATTGTATGAATAATGATGTTACTACTATTCCTGCAAGTCTACATATTGAGGCACTTTAACCTCTTCCATTTCAGCATCAAGTGATAAGCAAGCTACAACTAACAATTGTACGGTCCAACTTATACCTCTCTAAATAGCATCAATTGTACAGTCCAATTGGACGAAAACTTAATTTCAATGCAACTACGACTTAAATTATAGTTATTGATGAAGCTTTAATTTTATTATGTGTATATAATATGTCAATTGGTAAGATTTCGTATGGAATCTAAGTATATTGTATTTATAAAAAAAAATAGGCTAAATAGCACTTTTGGTCCTTTATGTTTGCTCCAGATTTCACTTTGGTCCTTTATCTTTTTTTGGGTCCGTTTTGGTCCCTCATGTTTCGTTTTCGTTTCATTTTGGTCCCTCACGTTAGTTTTGACTAACGGACGCCACGCTGGCAGTTAACTGCTGACGTGGCGTCCTCAAATAATTAAATGACGTGGCAATTGGTTTTTTAATTATTCTGAAATATTATCCAACAAACACTGTAAATCAAAAAACTCATTTCTCAAAATTAAACTAAAACAGAAAACAGAAAACAAATTTAAACAAACATAAAACATAAAACAGAGAAACAAAGAACTGAAAAGATTAAAACTAATAATCATTTCTCAAAATCAAAAATACATTGTTCTTCATCAGAGAAGAAGAAAGACGAAGTGAGTGAGAAGACGAAGACAAAGACGAAGAGAGTGGGAAGGAAGAGAGTGCGAGCAAGACGAAGGAGAATCGAAGCAAGACGAAGGAGAATCGAAGCTACTGGAAGCTTAAACGAAGGAAGACGAAGGAGAATCGGAAAGGGGGGGTTTCGCCATTTTGAAGGTAAAAAGTTCTGGAAACTGCTGAGGGTTTAATCGTTACTGCATGTGTACTTGTTGTTGCTTGGTTTTGCTGTTTGTCACTTTCTTTAGGTTGTTGCTTGGTTTTGCTATTTGTCGCTGTTTAGGGTTCCTACGGTTTGAGTTAGAGGGTGGTGCACTGCACTGTATGTTTGGGGTTTGGGGTTTTGAGCTTTCTCTATTTGTGTGTTTTGGGGTTGAATGTTTATTGTTTATTGATGAAGACAGCTATTGTGGACTTTGTGGTCCCTGTTTTTTTGCCCAAATCGATTTGTTTATTGACTTGATTTTTCTGTTGTTGTAACAGTTAAATGGAGACATTGATAGTTGAATTACATCATTCAGGATATTTTGTGGATGAAGGAATGAGGGAATATGTTGGGGAACTATCTACTTGGAAAGTTGACCCTAATAAGTGGTCATATTTTGAAGTTTTGGGTATTCTCAAGGATATGGGATTTCTTGAAGTTATAGGTATTTGGTATGATTTTAATGGGGTAAAAAAGCTGCTTGAGAATGACCAAGGAGCCATGGAGATACTCAAGTGGGCTCAAAGTAATGGATGTGTGCACTTGTACACCATTCACCCAATATCTCAACCTATTGTAGTGGAGTTGCCTGAAATACCTCCTGGCCCCCAACTTAATCAACCTGCCCCACATTTAAGAAAAGCCAAAAATTTCCCAAAAGCCCAAAATACTCCTGAAGCCCATATTGTAATAGACATTGAAACCAACACTGATGGTCAGAGGGACCAAAATGAAACCAACTATGATGGTCAGAGGGACCAAAATGAAACCAACACTGATGGTCGGAGGGACCTAAATGAAACCAACTATGATGGTCAGGGGGACCAAAATGAAACTATCCAAACTGAAAGTATCCAAAGTGAAACTGTCCAACATGAAAGTGTCCAACATGAAACTGTCCAACATGAAGTAGTGGAAGATGAAGAAGAGTATGATAGTGATGAGAGTGGTCCAAAGGTTAGGTTTAATGATTCTGATGATGAAGAAGGAGAGTATCATGATTTTGAAGAAGTGGTGGGTCAAAATAATGTTGTTCAAGAAGGCCAGCAACAAGAAGAAGTGGTGGATCAAAATAATGGTGTTGAAGAAGTCCAACAACAAGAAGAAGTGGTGGATCAAAATAATTGTGTTGAAGAAGTCCAACAACAAGAAGAAGTGGTGGATCAAAATACAAGTAAGAAGAGAAAGAGTAACAAGGGTAGACCAAAGAGAATGAAAACAAAGGTGGCTGCCAAAGCTGCAACACAGTGTGTACCATTTGAGGAAGATAGTGATGATGGTGACCAACTAATTATTGGGCAAAAGAGAAAGAGGAAACCTACGGTCATTGATAGGGGTCTCTCTGATGAAGATTACTACAGTGAAGAACTAGAGACTGATGACTCCAAAGACTTATCTGATGAAGGTGGATTGAGAACCAAATATCCATCCTTTGTCATGCCAAACAACATGGACGATTTTAAGTGGGTTAATGGTTGTCTTTTTTCCTCAAAGGCAGAATTCCAGATAGCAATTAGAACTTATGTTGTACACAATGGCAGGGATATCAAGTTTATCAAGAATGACACAAAGCGATGTAGAGCTGTATGTAAGGAAGGATGTGACTGGGTTGCTCTATGTTCCAAGATACCTACTGAAGACACATGGCAGCTTAGAACATTAATTGATATACACAAATGCAGCAGGGTGTATAGAGTGAAAGCATTGAAGTCTACTTGGTTGGGAAGTAAGCTATACAAAACAACTAGGGAGAATCCTAATATCAAGTTACTAGATATTGTAGACAAGGTACATTCAAAGTGGAATGCTGGAATTAACAAGACAAAGGCGTTTAGGGCTAGGAAAATGGCTTATAATCTGGTTGATGGATCCTTTAAGGAACAATATAAGAGATTGTATGACTATTGTCATGAATTAATTCGATCCAACCCAAATAGCACAGTTAAGCTGAATGTCCAAGATACCGTTGGAGGTGAAGGTGAAGAGTATGTGGATAGGCCATTGTTGCCTAGTTTTCAAAGGCTGTACATGTGTCTTGAAGGTTGTAAACTAAGTTTTATGAGGTGTAGACCAATTATTGGTCTAGATGGTTGCTTCCTTAAGGGTTATTATGGTGGTCAGATTCTAGCAGCTGTGGGTAGAGACCCAAATGACCAGATGCTGCCTATTGCTATTGCTGTAGTTGAAGGGGAGACTAAAGATTCTTGGTCATGGTTTTTGGATCTGCTTGTTAATGATCTGGGTGGTCGAGGGGTCTGTCAGCATTACACATTTATTTCTGATCAACAAAAGGTATGTTTCATATTAGTACCTTATGTATTTAATTTGTTTCATATTAGTCCCTTATCAATTTAAGTTGTTTCATATTAGTCCCTTTATCAATTTAAGTTGTTTCATATTAGTCCCTTTATCAATTTAAGTTGTTTCATTTAAATCCTTATGCTTAAGACACTTGTATAGCAACTTTAGAAAGAAGCATCCAGGAAAGTATCTTAAAGAGTTGATGTGGAAGGCAGCAAAGGCAACATACCCACAAGAATGGGAGAGGCACATGTTGGAAATGAAGGCCCGAAATGAGGCAGCATACAGGGACTTAATTAGGATACCTCCTAGGTTTTGGAGTAAATCTAGATTTCCATTTACCTCAAAGTGTGATGTCCTTGTAAATAACATGTGTGAGACATTCAACAATGTCATAGTTGGGCCAAGAGGAAAACCAATTGTGACTATGTTGGAAGAACTAAGGAATTACTTCATGGAAAGATGGGCCTCAAATAGGATAAGAATTGAGAACTACCAAGGAGATGTGTTGCCAAGAATAAAGATGGGGTTAGAAAAGGAGAAGGAACAGTCAAGATTCTGGTTGTGCAGGTATACTCTTTAAGTTTCACTTTGGTCCCTTTATGATCTTAATTGGTTTCACTTTGGTCCCTCACTATTTTGGTACTTAATAGGTTTGCTGGTGTTGAAATATATGATGTGAGGCATGTAAACAATAGTGGGGACAAGTTTGTGGTCAACCTTACTCGGAGGGAGTGTTCTTGTCGAAAGTGGATGCTCACGGGGATTCCTTTGTCATGTGGTAATCGTTTGCAATGACAAACATCAAGATCCTGAGGAATTCATTCCTGTCTACTACAGAAAAGCCACTTATGAGGCATGCTACCATCCCATCATTTATCCAACAAATGGTCAAAATCTTTGGCAACAAACTCCATACCCAGACATCCTCCCTCCTCCACACAAAAAACTACCAGGTATTGATGATGATTACTTGTACAGCTCTTTCTGTTTTACTGTATTGTTCAAGAATAAATCCTAGGTAGTTAATATGTATTACTTTACAGGTAGACCAAAAAGGGCACGGAACAAAGATGGAGATGAAAGGCAAACTGCATCTGAAAATGTGACCAGAAAGGGATGGGGTGGTAAGTGCAGTAAATGCAAGCAGCCTGGGCACAACTCAAGATCTTGCAAAAATGCTCCAACTGTTACATCACAAACTGCACCATCTGGAACATCACAAACTGCACCAAGTGGAACATCACAAACTGCACCAACTGTTACACCACCCCAAACTGCACTTCCACAAACTGTACCAACTCAAACTACCACCCAATCACAAAGTGTACCAACTCAAACTACCACCCAATCACAAAGTGTACCAACTCAGTCTACCACCAAAACACAAACTGCAGCTACAGCTACAAGGGTAAAGAAAACACTTGGTGTAGCCAAAAGGAAGAAATCTACTACTGGTGTTGCTGCTGCTGTCCAAACAAAAACTGGTGTTGCTGCTACTGTCCAAAGAAAATCTTTTAGGCCAAAACTTCCAACATGGAAGAGGCAGTGAATGATTTAGGAATGTTTAGTGGGGTTTTAATCCTCTTTTTGTTGTTTTGAATGTGAATGTTTAGTGGGGTTTTAATCCTCTTTTTGTTGTTAAATTGGCTGGATGTGGTTTATTAATAGCCAATAGACCTGATGAAACAAGATATTTGGTCACTTTTAATAGACATTAAGTTTGTATGCTATGTTTCATATTGGTCCTTCATGTTTATAAGTTGGTTTCATTCCAGTCCTTTATCGTTTTTATAATGATTTCACTTTGGTCCCTCATTTTTAACTACTATATAAAGCAATAGAACTTAAACAGAAGGCGAAATAGACGGTCCAAAAACCATTAATTACACAACTTAAACATTACACAATTACATTGATTTTCCAGATTTGACAACAACCATTAAAGCTACTACCAAAAGGAAAATACTATACAATGCAATTTTCAACAAATTTTTTGTGGACTCTACATCCTTCTTCATCTCTTTAATAGCCTGTCTAAGATTGCCTATCTCCATTCCTTTTTTGCTACAATCTGCACATTCGGTCACTCCATGTTGTCTCTCAACACATTCTGTTTCTCTTGGTGTTGTCTGTGTCCGAGGAGGCCATGGATCATTGATCCATTTCATATATGAGCATCCAGGATCATCTTTAGACTGTGCAAACAAACAAAGATATTTGTCTTAATTTTTATGATATATGGATTTTAGTTTATCATATATGAATTTTAGTTAGGGTCAAATATAAATTTTAGTTTATGATAAATAGATTTTCAAATTTTGAATAAGTTTTTATAGTAATTAGTTTTATAATGGATATACTTCATATTGGAAACTCGTATTAAAATCTCGTTTAACATTATCTCTCTATTAACCCTTTACTCTTTATTTGTGCCAAATTTAGGTGTAAACCCTTTTATGTGGAAATAAGTCTATTTGTCATATATTTGCTATCCACACATGTAGGTCCGTGCTACGCATGGTGTATAGTAAATCAACAAAAGATTTATAAAAATATCCCCCCGATAAGTTAAACATTAATGTTATTGCATGAATAATATTTAAAACAAATTCGTAATAGATATGCCATTTTGCTACATAATAAGAAGATAGAAATGATAAAATAGTTATATGATTTAATTTCTATTATGATAAATATGTTTTATACAAAAAACTCATATTAAGAAATATGAATGAGAATTGAGAAGAAAACAAACAAAACTCCATAATATTTAGGCCCGTGCTATGCACGGTATATAGTAAAAAAGTATAAATGTTAAAAGTTATATTGATATTTATGAAATTCTATTAGAACATTTTTCTATAATAAGTTAAATAGTATTGTTATTTCATGTAAATTTATGACTAAGATGATGGTGTTAAATATTTGATTTCAGTGATTAAGTGACCCTTGAAAGATAAAAAATATGGTGTTAAGAACTTGATTTACTTAATGATCATTCGCATGAGAGGATGAAGCACACTACACATGAGGTGGAAAATTGATTAATTTAATTTAATGTACAATCTTCTCCTTAATCAATCATGAGTGAAAAGAAATAGATCACTATTAAGTACAACACAATAAATCCTAGGCAAAATGGTTGACGACGTTTAATAAGATAAATGTGTCGTTTGGAACAAAAAGAGGAATCAAAGAAAATATTGTGAAAGTGATTCTCAAACTATTTCATACTTTCATATGCTTACCCTTACGCAATATTTGTATTTTCCAGACAGTGTGCATTGTGCACATGCCATTAACAGGATGAGGAAGGAGTACTAAAAGGTTTCAAGAACCAAAGGTTTTTATGAAGTTAGTCGAGGAAAGTATTGGGAAGTGCACGACAATAAAAGACTTGATGTGATAATAGAAAGAGAAGTGAATTAATAATCGTGGGTGGGTGTGTCGTAGTGGGTTGGACAAAGAAAACGTAGGCATGTGTTAGTGGATTTGAGGTTCCTTATTCATTAATTGGAATCCTTCAAAAAATAGAAACTCCAAAGGAGCTTGTTAGAAGAGATTGAAGGAAAAGCTGACACCTATTCAAAATTTTCTGATGTGTAACCTTCAAATGTTATATTATAGATAGATGGATTTTCAAAATTGAAATAAGTTTTTATTATCAATTATTTCATAATGAATATAATACATGTTGATAACTCAAATTGAAAACTCATATAGTATTACCCATCATTGATCATCTATTTATCTGCGATGTTTATGTTAAACTTCTTTATATGCAAGTAATTACTTTTGTCATATCTTTGCCGTGCACATGAGAACCCTATTAATTTTATTTAAGATAGCCTCAACCAATGCAAATTAATTGGTCAAAGGAAAATTTTAAACACACTCCTTTGATATGCGTTGTACTAAATATATCTTCACTCTTCAAGCTACTTATGAAAGAAGTAACATCTTTCCTCTTACACAGAAGTAGCATTGTAAATGATAATTCAATATAGATATTAGTCATGCTTTTGACAAAATATCTCTAAAAAATTATAATATCCTGAATATGTAGATAAGCAATTGGCTAAAATAACATTTCAAATGAAGTTGGCCAATAAAATACACAAGGCTATAAAAACAATGAAATTGACTCTACTTGTTTATCTCTATAGAAACTAGAAAGTTGCTCCAAGCCAAATAACCAAACCTGAACCTAAAAAAACAATATAACAAAATAACATTCAATATATGATTAAAAGACTCAATCCTCCATTTACATATATGACAGAAGTTACAAACCAATATATCAAACAAAATGTATTCAGCCAAAATCAAGTCAGGATCGTTCATCAAAAAACTGAACTATAAAAAAAGTTATGAAATTTAACTATAAAATATTACCTTGTGACATGATTTGCAACTTTGATTTGAGCTAAAATTGAAGGTGAAATAAGCTCGAAGACAATGCCGGCGGCGATTCTAGCTCTGAAAGGTTAAAGGAGAAGTCTATTGAAAAGCACTGCAACTAACGAATAACTTTGCCAAATCTTTGTTTGACGCAACAGAAAATGAGAATTAGTTAAATTCTAAATAGCAATAGCAAACTTAACAAATTTGAAGTTTAGAAAAGAAAAAAAGCAGTGAATGCAAACAAAATAGAAGCTAAAAACATACAAACTACATATATATAATTCTAAAATCACTAATAAAAGAAACATGAATTCCTATTAGGTGGGCCCAATTGATCAACTTTAACCAAAAAGCAGAAGGCAAAAGGAAGTGTGGATACCTAATGTTTATACAAAATTAGTAGCTTTAATACCCTACTAGTTTTCTTGCAGCACCAGCACCCCCACCCCCTAATTTTGGAAGTAAGATTATCTGCATTCAAACCCCTGTAGTCTCCTACATTTGCACTACTATTTAGGGATTTATTTTTGTCTTTTCAATACCTAAAATATCTCTATATTACAAAGCTTGCAGCTTTGATAATTCTTGATGTATTTTAGTGTTTATACTTGGTATCCTACTATAATATAATGTGATCTATGCCAAGTTTTCTAACAGTTTGAGGTATTCATGTATATGTGCTCATGGATTTCTTTGCATCCTTCTCAGGGAGCTGGGGAAAATCTAGTCCAACTTAAACAATAAGTGTATGTAAATTGGCCGATTCGGTTAAAGCTAAGTATAGTTATTCAACTATAATACAAAATATTCAATGGCTCTTTCTTGTTACACCTTTATCACTCCACCCTCTCTTTCTCTTGTTTACATCCACCGTCCTTCCTCACATCTTTCCCGTCGTGTTTCCTATCCAAAGGCTTCTTCAAGCTCTTCTTCATCTCCCTCCCCTGATTCCAAAGCACCATCACCACCACAAGGTGTACCAGCTTCAACTGCTTCATCCACCCCTTTTGTTGAATCAAGGCCACCTGAACCTTCCTTTAACCATGCCTTCTCCAACTCCAATGGTAACCCATTTGTTAGGATGGTTCGAAATACTGAGTCTTCCATTGAAAGGGTATTTTATTCACACCCTTTTTATTGTTCATTTTTTTGGATGATATTATATATATATATATATATATATATATATATATATATATATATATATATATATATATATATATATATATACATTAAAGATCATGTTTTCTTAATTTATTATTCATGGTAAATTTTCTGTTTTTTGTAACTTGCAGTCTTAATTGTATTAGTACTCATGAAACTCTAATTTATCCACAAAAGCCTACACAGAGAAATAAGTGATACATAGAACACTTCATTAGGGCACTGAGTAATAGAGTATATGTATAGTGTGGAGTTAGTTATCCAACGTGGCAGTTGGTAGTTGTTGATGCAATTAGTTAGCTTATGTGGCATAAGTTGTTAGCTGTTAAATTACGGTTAGCTTACTGTTAAATGATGGTTGGATTGCGGTTAGTTTTGCGCGGCAGTTGTTAGTTGTAGAACTGCTGATGTGGCAACTGTTAGTTACTGAATCTTATATATGTGTATAAGTCAGTTCATTAATACAATTGATTCATTTCAACATTGAACTTTATTTTAATTTCTGAAACTTTCACATTTGACTTTAACTTCTGATCCTCATTGAAGGACAGAACTTGTCTTGACTTGAAGATTAAAGCAAAAGCAAGAAATTCTCCCCAAAAATTATTTGATCAAAGTTTTAAATGACTTATACCGATGCCAATTGAGCTGACAATGATCAAAGTGTTGGAAATTCCAGATTCTCCGTGTTCACTCACACACACGCACACACTTGAGAGAGAGAGAGAGAGAGAGAGAGAATAACAGAATTTAGTTAGAATGAAAACTGTAAACGTGTGTCATGTTCATTGCATCACTGAGATTGTATATATAGTACATTACGTATGCCGAGTCGGCAATTAATGAAAGTATGAAAATCTAATCTAAGGGAAACTTCGACACCCTCCACTTCGACAGACAAGTTGAGAGTGGTCGAACTAGCTTAGTCGAAACAGCTAGTCGAACTAGCTTACTTATTCAACACACCTCCTTAAGGTAGTTACTAACATAAGCAAATAAGCAACAAAATACAGTAAAATCTATCTACGCAAACTTATTACAATCAATCACATTCAGCATGCTCCTTAGCCTTTTGAATGTTCACTGCCTTGGTGAACAAATCAGCTGTGTAACATCCCCTAATTACCTAAGTTAATTTAATTAAATTAGCAAGAGGTTATCATGAAATGGTTAGTTGGCAAACATTGCTAAATTATGTGAGGATTGAAATAAATAATATTATTGTTGAGCATAATTGGTGCCTTGTGCAAAGTGTAGAGGTTGGAGTGTAATTGTTGGATTAGAGGTGAATTAAATGAAGTGTTAGTGAAGGAGGGCAGAAGAGTCTTTTCCAACCCTAAATGAATACCCCCCAGCTGAACACACACACCCAGCCTTACTTCCAATTGCAGAAAAATTAAAACAAGAGAAAGGAGGGGAGGGGAGAATCGCGAGAGAGAAGGAGGAGGAGGGAAGAGGAGCCAGCCAAGTCATTTCTGAATGCATGTTTAATCTAAAACCACCATCCTTCATCATTCTTCTTCTTCTTCCCATTGATCCTATTTTCTAAGCAAACAGACACCCCACTTTCAAATCACCATTGCCATCCCTTGAAGCTCCAAGCTCCAAAATGGAGTCTAGTAGCTGGATATGGGTTGCATGTCTGTCTTGAGAGCCACAAAGTGATTAGCAACCTTCATAGGGTAGATTGGGAGCTCAGATTCGAAGTGGTAGAGGCCAAGCTCTATCGGTTCAGTTTTTGGGAGCGTTTGGAGTAGCGTGGATTCGAGTCCGGGACTGTTCGTGAGGTTACTCCAACCGTGTTGTTCCGTTGAGCTGTTGATTGCGTGATTATCATCACGTTAGGTGAGTTCTATAACTCGCTAGGGATGTGTGATATCGAGTCTTGCATTTTCTGAACCGAGAAAACGTTATAAACCGCTTTGTGAAAAACAACTCGAAAACCGTTTTATCGAAAAATCACTATGTTTGTAACCGATTGCTTGATTTGATGATTGTATGAATTGATTGACTGTTTATCGCTTTCGTTGGACTGGAATAATATTTGTTATGTTAGGATATCGATCAGAACGAAATTGGAATCGAAACGAACTTGTAAAAATGACACGAAACTGAAAAAAATTGGCCACTGTCAAGGACGCACGGATCGTGCCTCACAAGGGCACGGGTCGTGCGCCTTGTTCGCAGCAGCCAAGGAAATGGAATTTTAACACAGCACGGATCGTGCGCCCTTGGGCACGAACCGTGCGTGACCTACGCAAATCAGCCTTTTTAAAATTTAAGACACGCACGGGTCGTGCGCCCTTGTGGCACGGACCGTGCGCCCTGTAAGTTTTTCAAACTGAACTTTAAGTGATACGCACGGATCGTGCGCCTCAGGAGCACGGACCGTGCGGATCCTTCTGTTACCCTAACTCAAAAACCCTTTTAATCTGTTCCAAACGATTCCGATTCCTTTCCGATTGATTCCCCAATGCTTCCCAAGGATGGAAACCCACTTATGTCATGAAATGAAAGAAGTTTGAGGTAAATCTCACAAGTTATAAATGTTAAGGAAAACCGTACATTAGTAAGACGCGAGTGTACACACTTTTATTCATAAAGGTCAAGGTAAGAAATGTTAATTCACGGCAAAATACCTTCCCTTGTGGAAGGGTAGACGGTACATGAATGAAAATGATAAGACGGCCCAATGCGGGTACATGCATATATATAAAATATACAAGAGGTTAAGGGTGACGACCCTTAGAGGATTAGCATACTAGGGGAGGGGAAGTCATGAGCCCCAAAACCTAGACTCAAGAGGTTTCGCCCACTAGTAATAGCGGGATGGGTTCACCAAAGCCAAAGAAGTGCCTAAAAATAGGTAGGCTGAGGTGTTATGCTAAGATCATGAAAAGAAATGTAAAGCGTAGTTGCTTAGTAGGGCTACAAATTACAAGAGGTAAAATATGATATGCTTCATGTGTCGCTTAGGAGGGCCATGAGCATAAAAGTTACATGAACTTAATATATATCCACGTGGTTGCTTTTTAGGGCCACGAGTTCAAGTAAAGGAAATAATGAACCGCTAGAGTTAGTAAGGGGTTAGGACTCACTGAGATAATGTTTATCTCACCCTTCATATTTGTGGTTTTTACAGAGAAACAGGGGAAAGCAAAGGCAACGAAGCACGGTTAGCCGGTGCGACTCTTGGAGTCATTGAAGATTGAATTTCATGTTTTGGACCTTTTGTCCCATTTACTGTTTCTATGTTATCGATTGTATAACGATCATGTATCAGTTGTAAATCGTTTCCGCTACTTTATGTTTTGAGTATTGAACACCAGGATTATGTACAAGTCTTAAGTTTTGAAACTTAAGCATTTTCAGGAAGTTAATGAGGTTCAGAGAACCATTTGATATGTATTATCGAAAAGTTTTAGTTGTGTTCAATATTTCAATAACAGGAAGTTACTCTGATGTATGCCATTTAGTGCATTTCGGTGATTCTACATGTTAGAATTTATCGGGGTGTTACAAGCTGCCTGCATATCTGATCTACAGTAGCTCAGCTTCAGCTTTCCTTTTGTGACTTGGTCTCTTAAGAAATGATAACGTGTCTCAATGTGCTTCGACCGTCCATGTGCCACTGGATGTTTCGCCAAGCTAATTGCAGACTTGTTATCGACATATAACTCCACAACACCTTCCTTCTTGATCATTAGCTCTTGCATCAGATTGTCTAGCCAGATTTCTTGACATGCTCCCATTGAAGCTGCAATGTACTCAGCTTCGCATGAGGACAATGCCACCACTGATTCCTTCTTCGAACTCCATGAGATGGGACTAGAGCCAAGCAGAAACACAAAGCCAGCATTGCTCTTTCGATCAGATTTGTCACCTCCCCAATCAGCATCAGTGAAGCCATAGAGACGTTTTTCTTTGTCTCTGCATTTACTAGGCAACAGAATTCCATATGCTACAGTGCCTTTGACATATCTTAGGATTCGTTTAGCAGCAGCTAGGTGCGATGTTCTAGGCCTGTCCATAACTCTACTAATCAGACCAACACTTAAGCTAAGGTTAGGTCTGGTGTTGCAGAGATATCTCAGTGCCCCAACCACCTGTCGAAACTCAGTTGCATCCACTTCTGGTTCATCAGCATCTTTGTCGAGCCATAGCCCTACCTCTGCTGGTGTTTCGACGCTGTTGCAGTGTTGCATATTGAACCTGTGTAGTATATCAGAAGCATACTTCTTCTGTGATAGCAGCATTCCTTCACTAGTACTTTGAAATTCAATCCCTAGGAAATAGGAGATCTCTCCTAGGTCAGTCATTTCGAAAGTATTCATCATTCTCTTCTTGAATTATGCCACTTTATTTTCATTGTTAACCGTAACCAATAAATCGTCAACATAGAGGCATAGGATTATCACATCACCACCATCTGACTTCACATACACCCCATGCTCAGAAACACATTTCATATACCCCATGTTGATCAAGCTCTTGTCTATCTTCTTGTTCCAAGCTCGAGAAGCTTGTTTTAGGCCATACAATGCCTTTCTCAATCTCAGCACTTTATTCTCACTTCCTTGTCGAATAAAACCTGCTGGTTGTTCGACATACACCTCCTCTTCTAATTCTCCATTTAAGAAGGAAGATTTTACATCAAGTTGATGTATCTTCCACCCTTGCATACTAGCATGAGCTACCACAGCTCTCACAGTTTCAAGTCTTGCAACAGGTGCAAAGACTTCTTCATAGTCGACACCATACCTCTGTAGGAACCCCCTAGCCACCAATCTTGCTTTGTGCTTCACTACTTCACCTTTAGGATTTACTTTCACTTTGTATATCCATTTCACACCTATTGCTTTCTTTCCTTTGGGCAATTCGACCAATTCCCAAGTCATGTTCTTCTCTATAGATTTAATCTCCTCTTTCATAGCTTCCATCCACTTCGAATTCAGCATTGCTTCCTGCCAAGTTACTGGTTCTGTCTCAGCAAGAAGTGCAAAATGCACTATATCACCTTCGTCATTGACTGCACTATCAGTCATCACCTCACAGTCACTTAGTCTTGCAGGAACCTGTCTTTGTCTCATTGATCTTCTTGGTATTTCTCGACTACCCTCTTCACCATCATTCTCTTCGACAGGCTCAGTTTCACCTTTAAGTTCTGACTCTTCGACACCATCAGGTACGTCGAATAAATTCTGTTCGACAGTAGTCGAACTTTCTCCCTTGTCACTCCACTCCCATGTCTTCCCCTCATCAAACACCACATCTGAGAAATCACCTGCTGCTTCCTCTTTGCTCTACTGGGCACACATGGATTGATGGAACCCCTAGGCATCTTGCTCTCCACACACTCTGCACATACATCTTTTGGAACATGGATATGAGGCAGACCTTTCACTACTGTCTCTCTCTGCATCCTGTTCAAATCACCAAAATTCAAGTGTCCATATCTGAAATGCCATAGCCACTCTTCCTTGTCGACTGCTGTGGCTAAGCACTGCTGCATCAGCACACCTAATTCGATCTTAAATGTCCTGTTCTTGGAGAGAGTTGCCTTTATCAACAGCCTCTGTTCAGTGTCATACACCTTCATAGCATTGTCTTCAAGCACCATCCTATATCCCTTCTCCAATAGCTGTCCAATAATCAGCAAATTGCTCTTCATCCCTGGCACATACAGTACACAAGAAATGAAGCACAGTGAACCATCCTTCTTTCTTATCCTTACTCTCCCCACACCTTCCACCTTCATGGTTCTATCATCAGCAAACCTCACTCTGCTCTTGATCAAAAAATCAAGTTCGACAAACCAATCTCTCCTCCCTGTCATGTGTGTCGGATAGCCCGTGTCAAGGAACCAATGCTCACCACTCTCACCTTCCTCCTTAGTTGTCACCATTTGCACTATTTCATCACTGCTCTCTGTCTCCTCAATCACCATCAACAGAGATTCCTCCTTCTCTTCCTCTTCTTCAGCCATTTTAGCATCATTGCCATTAACATTGTTGTAGCACTCATCAGCAAAATGTCCATATTTCTCATAGTTATAACACTGTATATGGCTCTTGTCGAATCTTCTCCCTCTTCCTCTATATCCTCTGCCACCTCTACTCCCTCTTCCTCAGTAGCTATCACCACTACCACTTCCTTGCTCATCACTATTACTGTTATCACTAGTGTTCTATTTGGAATAGTTTGAGTTATAGAAATTACCTCTTCCTCTTCCTCTTCCTCCTCTATAATTGTTTCCGCCTCTACCACATCCTCTTTGATTTCCACCTGATTTGTTGCCTGTTTGCACTACTAGAGCTTGCTCAGTGCCAGACTTCACCACTTTCTTCTCATTCATCCTCTGCTCATGCGCTTCAAGTGAGCCTTGAAGTTCTTCTATCGTTATCGTTGATAGATCCTTCGCCTGTTCGATCGCCACCGTGATGTGATCAAAACGCGAAGACACAGATCGCAGAATCTTCTCCACCACTGTTTCATCAGATATCGTTTCACCACAATACAACATCTGATTCGTCATAGTATGGACTCTAGTGAAATACGCAGAAGTCGTTTCACTCTCCTCCATTCCTAGCAATTCATACTGTCTTCTCAGAGTTTGAAGTCGCACCTTCTTCAATTTCTGATCTCCGGCGTAGGAACTCGCAAGAATGTCCCACGCTGCTTTGCTTGTCTCCGATCTAGCAATTTTCTCAAAAATTGCAGGATTCACACACTGATGGAGGATGCACAATCCTTTCCAGTCCTTCTTCTTCGTTTCTCTGTAAACTGCTTGTTGCGCAGCAGTCGCATTCGTCGGTAACGGAGTTACTCCGTTCTGCACTAGATCCTACACATCCTGAGATCCAAGGATCGCCTTCGTCTTCATACTCCACAGATCGTAATTTCTTCCATCGAGGATTGGAAAGTTCACCTGAAAATGGCCGTTCGTCGTCATCATCGTGATTCACTCTCACCGTTGAGACTTCACTCGTCTTCTACACTCTGGATTCACACTCTGAAACTTCAACAATTATGCTCTGATACCATTTGTTGGAAGTTCCAGATTCTGTGTTCACTCACACACACGCACACACTTGAGAGAGAGAGAGAGAGAGAGAGAGAGCGAGAATAACAGAATTCAGTTAGAATGAAAACTGTAAACGTGTGTCATGTTCATTGCATCACTGAGATTGTATATATAGTACATTACGTATGCTGAGTCAGCAATTAATGAAAGTATGAAAATCAAATCTAAGGGAAACTTCGACACCCTCCACTTCGACAGACAAGTTGAGAGTGGTCGAACTAGCTTAGTCGAAACAGCTAGTCGAACTAGCTTACTTATTCAACACAAAGTACTTGAGAGGATGAATATTGAGAACTCTTAGTTATTCTGAACACAGTGATCTACTAATAGTATCATGTATTCACTTTTCTAATTAAATTTTTTTTGGTTGTGTTGAGTAGGTCATTTTCGACTTTCGCTTCTTGGCACTGCTTGCTGTTGGAGGTTCTTTGGCTGGCTCACTCCTGTGCTTCCTAAATGTATAGTTAATCAACACCTTTATTAATAAAAGCTAAATTATATTTTGGTCCCCTATCTTTATTTTAGTTTTCAGTTTGGTCTTTCTTTTACTTTTTGTTTTAAAATGGTGCATCGTATTGAAAAATGAAAAATTATACAATGTTGTTTCTCTTTTATTTGTTGTGTCGAAATAGTCCCTTATTTTGCAAAAGTTATCCTAACATGGTCCATTTTTTATTCCAATATAGTCCCTTATTTTTTAAAAGTTATACCAATGTGATCTTCTCTGTACCATAGTTTGAACGGAAATGACCACATTGGTATAACTTTACAAAATAATGAACTATTTTGGAACAAAAAAATAAGAGAAACCAAATTAATACCTTAAATATTGTTTATGAACGTATTCATGTGATGAATAAGCACTCATATATTTGACTATGTATATACCTTGGATCATTTTATGGTTGTGTTTATATTGTTGATGCATACAAAGTCTATTGGACAAGCTGTGTCAAAGGAGTTCACATTGGAAAGATGGTTCTGCGCCTGGTTGAAGCAATTGGTAATTTTATCACTTATCATACATACTCTAACTACTTGGAACGTTAACTATTCTAACTTTTCATCTTTTGTTTCCAAGTTATCAAAAGTATTTTAGTCCTTCCAATAATATGCATTAATCATGTTGTTGTTGTTGCAGATGTTTACCTTGCTGGTACTGTTATGTTGATTTTTGGTATGGGCCTATATGGATTGTTCATCAGTAACACACCTTCTGATGTGTCACCTTCCGTCGACCGTGCCCTTAAGGGATCCTCTCTCTTTGGAATGTTTGCTTTGAAGGTACTAATCATAAACCCTTTGATACATAACAGTGATTAACTTACTCTAAGAGTAACTCTTGTTGATTATCTTAATAAATTTTATCGATCTAACTATTGAATCTTATCTTATTATCTGAATGACCATGTATATATTGTTTCCTTTTCAGGAGAGGCCTAAGTGGATGAAAATAAGTTCACTTGATGAATTGAAGACAAAAGTGGGACATGTTATTGTAATGATTCTTCTTGTAAAAATGTTAGAGTACCTTTGAGAGCTAAAGTTATTTTTGAGATTCTCATGTAATTAAAACACTTACCATATCTTATGATAAAATTGTAATTTCTTTACTATGTAGTTTAATGAATTGGTGGAATTTTGTACTTATAGTACTTTTAGGTTTAATGGAAGTATATGAATTATTATGAGTGTATGTAAATTGGTGGGTTGATGTATGAGTTGCCGGAAGTAAATTGGTTAATAGGTGTGAATGGAAAAAAAAATTGAGTAAAAAAAAAGTAAAAAAAAAAAGAAAATTGGACATTTGGAATCGGTTATATAAAGAACCGATTTTAAATGTTTGTTTCTTTAAGGACATTTGGAATCGGTTGTTTATATAACCGATTCAAAATGTCCTATTTGTAAGGTTCATAACGTGTGTCTGGAAAAGCAATTTGAATCGGTTGTTTGCAACAACTAATTCTGAATGTCACATTTTGAATCGGTTGTTGCAAACAACTGATTCTGAATGTTACATTTTGAATCGGTTATTTAACCGGTTCAAAATGTCCCCACATTTAGAATCGGGAGTATCCGAATCGGCCAACAACCGATTCCAAATGTGCCAAACAACCGATTTCAAATGTCTTTTTCGCAGTAGTGATGCCTTACTTCTGCCAAAAAGAAAGGAAGTGGTGATATTCAATTGCAACAATTGCAACAATTTGGATAGTCAACTAAGCAAAATATGCAAATATATAAAGAAAAAAAAACTCTTATTGCATGTTCTTTCCTTTTTAATTATTTGGTCAAAGTGGTTTCTTTTCATGAATGCTTTCTACCAAAATTGAAATAACAATTCATACCATCAAATTGTGGAGATATTTACAGAAATTCTAACTTGTTACATAACTACTCTACTTCTTGATATCATTTGTATCAAATTTTAATTCCATCTACTCAAAATTCAATAGACTCAAAAGAGATAAGATGACATTTCCGGCGGAAAAAATCCGCCGGTAAATTTCCGACGGATTTTTGCTGTTATCGGCGGATTTGTTCCGCCCATAAATTACCGGCGGGCTTTCCTCAATTTTCGGCGGCTTTTAATCCCCCAGTAAATTACCGGCGGATTTTCCCTCAGTTTCCGGCAGAACTGTTCTTTAGAAAAAAAAAAACAAAAACAAAAACAACTGGATGCGCCGGTAATTACAGTTACTTGCGGAAATATTGCGTAATATTAAAAAAATATAAAAAATATCCGCCAGTTATCAGCGCGACAATTTCCGCCGGTAGATAAATTTTTTGGCGGATTTTCTGAAATTCAAATTTTTAAAATTCCGCCGATAATTTTGAAATATCCGCCGGTAATCAGCAAGGCGGTTTTTTTAAAATTCGAATTTTTCAAAATTTCGCCGGTACGCTCAAAATTTCCGTCGGTAATTCCGTAAGATCCGTCGTTATACAGAAGATCCGCCGGTAAGATCGATTTCCGGCGGATTAGCGTCTAGGAAATCGTTTTGCCACGTTTGACCAGATCCGCCAGTAAGAACCATTTCTGGCCGATATTTCTGTATTTTAAAATTATAGTCGTTTGAGAAGCTCTATATATTGAGACATTTCTCACTCACTACTCTCTCCAACCGAAAATCACTCTATTCTCTGCATTTTTTTTCTAAACTGAAAACTACACTATTTCTCTCCAATTCTCTCCATTCTTCTCATGCAGCCCATTTTCTCCTATTTCTTTGTTCGTCGGTTCATCAGGAAGCATACAGGTATGATACTTCCTTCCTCTTTCCTTCATATTTTTCTCCAGTTTCTTTTCTTCTTTAATTAATACTTCTGATACTTATGAAATTATTTTGTTAGCTGTTCTTTGGAGTTTGGTCGAAAATTTATTCGAAGGAATCCGGAATTAGCGTCAAGTCAGACACTTCTCTTCACTACCGGTTAGTTATCAACTTATAGATATTATTAGTATTTAGCAAAAACTTATTTGATGTTTCTAGTTTATAAGTTTTTCTTAAAAAAAAATAGATAAATTTAATTTGTTGTATAAAAATTAGATTGTAATTAATATTAGTTGTTTTTGTATTTTTAAAAAATAAATACGAATTATTATATAATATAATAGTATATAATATAAGTTGTTTTTAAAATAAAAATGTAAAAAGTAAAAAATAAATACGAATTATTAAAAAATTTAATAATAGTATTATATAAATACGAAATATTATATAATATAATATAATATAATATAATACGAATTATTATTATTAATTATTTTGTTTATTTATTGAAATAATTTGAAAAAATTAAATAAATTAAATTTGTTGTATAATTTTTAGATTAGATTGTAGTTAATATTTGTTGTTTATATTTTTTAAATAAAATAAATACGAATTAGTAATATATATTTGTTAAAAAAGTAAAATTAATATGATATAAAATGTTTCTAATTACTAAAAACAAATTATATTGTTATTATTTTATTTATTTTATTAATTAAAATAAAATTAGTGTAAATTATTTAGTAACATTAATGGAGTTGTTCTAATACACATATATGATATATATATATATATATATATATATATATATATATATATATATTGTCCTATATATAATATAGGAACATCCAGAAAAAAATGGATCGTA